>OY730197.1:9341744-10003411 GCA_963422505.1 Pseudognaphalium luteoalbum
GATTATTTGGAAGTTTCGGAACGAGGTTTTATTTAGAGACAAAGGCTTATCCGAGTTCGCCAACATTCCAATGCAACTAATCGGAAAAACGTTCTTTTGTATGAAGAATAGAAGTGGCATCAAAGATTCGAATATGCAATGGTCGGATTGGTGTAATAATCCATGGGTGTGTTAATTTACATTTGTTTTGCTTTTGACATGTTATATGTTGTATGATTTTAGTTCTTATTTGTAACTTTATCTAGCATCTTGCTAGTTTTATATAATATTATTTCCGGGGTTCGGGTTTAGGGGTGATGGCGGAGCCGAAGCTCCTTTCCCGTTCCCTTTGCTTTGGTTGTTAAAAAAAAAAAAAAAAAAAGCAATGTACGTTTAAGACGCCAAAAAGTCAAACTGTTACACACAACGAATCTTTGTTCCTTAGCAAGTTAGCAACCAATCCTGATTTTTTTCCCATCACTATAAATACCTATTCACCAATCAGCTTTTATATATCCTTTTTTTTTCTTTCTTTGTTTGTTAATTTGATCTTATTGACATGAATCTAATCACAACTTTCCTATTATTATTATCTCTCATTCCTTTTACTTTCTGTCACCAAAATTTGATCATCAAACTTCCAGAAAACTCGGAACATATCGATAATTCGATCGAACAAGAAGTTAAAAGCTGGTGTACTAGTTGGAGGATTGCGGTTGAGGCGAATAACTTGAGTCCGTGGAAAAAGGTCCCGGATGAATGTGTGAATTATGTTAAGGAATACATGTTAAGTAAATCGTATGAGATTGATCTCGAAGTCGTGTCGAATGAAGCCATCCAGTTTGCGAAGAGCATCGAGTTGAGTGGAGATGGAATGAATGCTTGGATTTTCGATATCGATGAAACGTTGCTTTCGAATTTGCCTTATTATGCCCAACATGGTTATGGGTATGATTCCTGTTCATCTCAGCTTTTTTTGTGTGTGTGTGTGTGAATCAATGTTTTAGGGGTTGAATTATATCTTAAATTAGAATGTAGGGGTTTTTAATTGGTGATCCATTGGGATTTAGGGTTAGGAGTTTCCTAATCACATGAATTTAGTTTAAGTCGATAATTAGGTATTCTACCCGAAGCAAAGGGCAAATTTCAGATATGGGTATTATAGTTTCCAGGAATTATCAATATAGGTAACCAAACATCGTTTCATAGTCCAATTTTATCTACATAATACTGGAAGTAAACGATGTTTGGTTACTTGCAAGAAATTTGGTAACTATGTTACCTTCTTGAAATTTTCCTTTTGACAACATCACTCTTCAACGAGTTTCACTTGTGTTTGCGTGTTGGTCTTTCCACCGATAGTGTAGTCCATTGAGCTAAATTCATTTGTTCATTGTATTGTATCTATAGGTTTTCTCTTATCAATGAGAATACATAATTGAATCTTTATCATTACTGCATAACCACACCCAAATCTCTGAACAATTTTTTTGAATTATAGTAGATACTGATTCCTACATCTGCAGTAGTGAAATGTGGTTCCAATTACACTAGAGTGATTGAGGATGTGAGTCGTTTTGTACTTTCTTAGAGTTTAAGAATTGTACTTACATTGATTCTACATCTACGTGTAACTGAAAACTGAATACATGGATCCTGCTTAGAGATGGCAAATTGGGCGGGTCAGGTCACGAGTTAAATTACGGAATAATAGTTAGTGCGGGTGCCGTTCACGATAGTCAACAGGCCGGGTTGGGTAGAACGCCATATAATTACAATTACATTATTCATTTGAACACACTTTTTCGTAAACTGACCCATTTCTATATAATTGCCACCTCTGTCTTATACTTCTGCACATCTGGTAATGAGCAAGTCAAGATTTTACAGACATTGTAAATTTCATTTACTTTGTTATCTATTTGATATGTTATGGATGTCACAGGTCAGAGATTTTCGACCCTATTCAATTTGAAACATGGGTCCTCGAGGGAATGGCCCGCTCGATTGAACCTAGTTTGAAGCTGTATGAGGAGGTTTTAAGGCTAGGGTATAAGATATTTTTGTTAACAGGACGCGCTGAAAACAAGCGAAGTATTACTGTAAATAATTTGATGAAGGCTGGAGTTTCGCATTGGGACAGACTCATTTTGAGGTAAGATTCAAAACTTCAGCAACACTTTCTAATACTGAGAAGGTTTATCATTTCGTTGTATTCCAATATAATAAATATTGTCTAAACTAGTACTTGAATTGTTGCAGAGGTAATGACGATCATGGAAAAACAGCGGTGGCATTTAAGTCGGATAAGAGAAAAGAGATCATGGAAGAGGGATTTCGGATTATTGGAAACTCTGGTGATCAGTGGAGCGACTTAATAGGTTCATCGGTTTCCATGAGATCGTTTAAGCTTTCAAACCCTATGTATTTCATATCTTGATTGGGACAACATTTTTTACCACAACAATTGTAAAGAGTTGAAGTAACTTAACAATATATGCATCTTTATGAACTGTAAACTGTGTGGTGTTTTCTGTACCCGAGTGACTGTACCATTAGATATCAATAAGTATGTCGAGAAGTATAAACTATTGTTATTGTAATTTACTGGAGTTGTATCATATCGAATTAGATTATGAACAAGGATCCAAGCACACCAGTTACAATAACCAATCTAATGATTTACTTATTTGACTAATATTAGTCAAACACTGGAAAGTGTTGGCCAAAGCTTCCATGACAATCTTCTTTTCATTAGTTTCCATTGCAATCTTTCAATATGAAAACACTCCATTAATACATAAACTCTTTTTTAAGACACTCAAATTACACCAAAAATTGTGAGCAAAAAAGCCAAAATCCAGAAAACCCAAAAACCCTCACTGCCACCTGCTTATCGCAGCCTTTAATCACAGATAATTAAGTAGATAACGACCATTTTATATCAGTTCCAACGATGACCTATTAACCGAATCCTATGTAGGTTTCATGTTACATCCATCATTAATTTCAAATCTGTATCCAAACACTGAATATCACTTATTGCACCTTTTTGTATGAAAAACTTTTGATCTCGCGTGGTCCTTTTTTTATTTTGCAATTTTTATGTTGCATTTGATGTTGAAAAACAAAACACTCCACCTTTCCGTAGTCTCAATTTCTATCATGATCGCCGTGGTATCAAACCTGTTCAATCTTGTAATGGATTACTTCTTTGCTGCAGCGTAAGAGGGCACACATGCTTGTAAATATTGAGTACGTGTTTAACTTACCCCATAACCAAACAAGTCACGGTCATCCCATCCGTCCAAGGAGGTCAGGTCGTCAGGATGTTCGTAAGACCAACCCTTTTTCGGGTCTTGCATTTCAATGTCAATCAGATTGTGTTTATCACAAACTTGTTTATGTTTGCAGTGCATAGCATTATGAGGAGTAGTTTCAGATTCGAATCCATACTTCTTAAATGACAAAAAATTCAAGATTTTGAATAATCTTTTAATCAGTATTTCTATATACGCCTTACCGCTGCGGAGTTTATCGGAATCGAGCGATTCACTGGGCTCCTTCTGGTCTTAGTCTGTTCTACTTTAAACTCGACGTAGAACAATTGCAAAACTTCAAGCTTGCCATTGCCGGAAAGAGTGTCATCTTTGGGATGCTATTACGACGAAAATATGCTACTTTACTTTGGGGAGTCTTGAGGCCATCTACATTTGGTGGAAACCGCCCTTCATGAATGTCATTTACACCTGAATGTATGTGGCGGAGCTAGAATATATAATTATATTGAGGGGCATTTATTTCTCATCTTTTTGGGATTAAATTTTAAAATGTCATCAATACCCTATATTTTTACACTTTATATAATTTAAATTTTTTTGAAGGGGCAGTTGTCCCTTTTGTGGATCCATTGCTACCTGAATGTGTATGAGATGTTCAGTACTTTACTGATCATTCTACAATACCCTATGATAATCCGTAGTGAATTTGAAATGTTTTATACATTTATCGTGGTGAGAGTTCTCGACACGATCCTTAGGTACAATCTTACAAACAAGAGTTCCAAGAAGATATTCAATCTTGCCATCGCTTTCTATGGATGGATCGGACACAAAAATGTTGTCCGTTAGTTGTTTTCTAAAATGCTCTAAGAGTCTTAAGTTCCATGATCATATGCGCTTATACAATTCTTATAATGACAATAGAATTTACATACGTATTGGAAACAATCAACTTAGGTCACAAATTAATAAATAATGTGAATAGCATTCAGGATTTTGCTATCGGAAGCCTTAAGGGTTTTCGTTGAGAGTAAATAAGTGCATTATAATAAATTTATATATTCATTTTTTATTCATAATTACGTCTAATAAAATATAAACTTTGTATTTAATACCCCAAACTTTCCTTTACCAATCATGTAGTAAATGTGATTTAAGATTTCTAATGGAAACTTTAAGTGTATTTATGACATCTAATTACTTTTATCGAAAGCCTTAGGACTTTCTTTAGTAAAACCGAGTTGTTAAAATTGTAATTAAACTACAAATACTACAATATCCTTTTGCACATTCTTTTGTCTCAACATTTAGAGTATATTGACCTTTTTTATGTTAAAACATTATCATTACACATGTACCTCTATGTACAAAAAAGAAAGGAATTTTTACATGTAATTTCCATGTTGTGCGACTTTAATTGCCTGTTCCACTTTTAATCATCTCTTTTCACTTACAAATTAATCCAAAAGCAAAGTCCATTTATTTCTCTTTATGAAGCAGGAATTACTAAATAAGCACATATTGTATTAATTTATTATTCAAATTATTCCTAATTTTTTGTACTTAATCTCTATTCTCAGCTCTTGATTTGTTAAAAAATTTTAGCTTACATCATATAAAAATAGTTCCTTTTGTATTCGACTTGGGATATGAGTTTCTACCTAACGATCCTTCCCACAAATCCAAATGTCAGGATTTTACATATAATATGAGGTTCAACTCTGAAATTAATTGGTGATAACCAAAAACTTTTATATATATATATATATATATATATATATATATATATATATATATATAGTTGGAGGATTTAAAAAGAAGAAATATTTTGTGGAGAAAAGGGAGAAGGGATCCTGACCATTGATCTCAATTTAAGGTTAAAGGGTATAAGTGTTGATTATTATATTAATTACTATTTAATGGAGAATCCCTAGTCGGTTTTTTGCTCCACGAAATTAGGAGATTAAATACAACCAAAATTGCACATTAATTGCAATTATATAGTATTTCATTTCCTTGGTTTTCTGAGCGGTTTTTTTAAGGATCTTCACACAACCTTCAAGGAATTGATCGTGATACATTTAATCGATTCAGCTAATATCCATTCCATATTATAGCACAAGAAATGACTACTTGAACGATTGCTGGGATTCAATTTATAAATAATCCGACGAACGGTTTGGTGAGTGAAGTTATCATTTCTGTAAGAAATTCACACGTAATATAACGAACGCATTGAACTTGGGAAAACACGAAAACGATGAACATACGATGGAAGTCTTAGATACGTATTCGACAGAGGATTCCGATGATATTGCTAGTACATCCGAAGCAAGCAAGCTATTTCCATTGTTTTTGTAAAGTTGAGGAATTTCGTTCAGGGCTTGTTGTTGTTGATATTCGATTCTATGTAATGATAATATTCGAAAATACAAGCACTTTTTTAACATTTTTATCTTCGAACTTCATGTTATGCTAGATATAATACGTTTATTCAGTGGATATCTTTTGTTTGTTGAGTTTCATTGTTTGGTAGCTACAAAACGTTGATTCGATGGCTAATATTTGATTGCGAGTCCCACGGTTTGTTGAAAACAAAACACGTATGATTCAGTTCCTAACATAAGTGATTTGGAAACATAATAACATATGTAGGGTATGTATATATTTTTTTTCATGTTCATTGAATCATGGTTTGATCCACTTGTGATAATATGTTTTAACAGATAGCTAGTGAGAAGTTCCCAAACACAATATCAGTTGGGGTGATGCATATTTCTACGGGAGGCGTACCCTTTTGGGTGCCCGATGTTCCCGATGACCTCAAACCGGCGATACATACAATAGTTGCTTTATATACAATGATTCAGCATTCATTATACTACGATTCAGCATTATCTCTGCTATGATTCTACAAATTATAAACTATGATTCAGCATTATTATACGATGTCTCATCATGCTTGACCTTGTATTAAGATAATCTAAAGTCATTTCCGAGACACTTTATCTTTGTGGCTAACCTTCTTAACCACACTACTATTGCACACATCTGCTGGCGTACCACAATTTGTATTATTTATACATAATATACTAACCATGTCGCATAGGTTCAGCCATAGCGGATCACTCTGATTTTAATTATTCAGAAAAGCAGTAAGTGAATCAAAAGCATCACAGTTTCAACGTGAAATAACTAAGATTAAGAAACATCAAATATTTTATTCATATACGTTCTTTCCACAGTAAATATACTATGATTCAGCATTAAATATACTAAGATTCTGCAAAAAAAAAAATACTATGATTCGGCAACAATCAAACTATGATTCAGCAGTATAGTACAATCTTTTAGCATTATTAACTTTGTAAATCAAACCATTGTCACGCATTAGTACAATCTTTTAGCATTATTAACTTTGTAAATGCAGAAGGCAACTCCACTATAACACTTTGTAGGTTCCTACTATTAACGGACCTCAGTTTTGTGTTTTTGTTTTTTTTATCCCCCTTTACATTAACTGATTTTCTATCATCTCTTCTCTTACGTTTCTGGCTTTTAACTTTCTTTGATGGCAGTGTCATAAAATCATCATCCGAATCTTGGTCACGCAATTGGGTACTACCTGAAATATTTACAATACACCATTACGCACAGGAAGAAGCTACCAATATATTACTATGAATCAAGTTACATGAGGCACTGTACCCCTAATATTAAACCATTATCCACAACATGCCGTGTAATATCAACTACTTTTCACAATCTAATTTGTGCTAAACTGATGTAGACTTGATATGTGGCAAAAACTTTATAAATTTAAAACTTACTACCCACCGTTGTGCCCGTCGTGCGAACGACCGTTACGGGTGCAACAAGACTAGAATCAAGCAACATGCAATGATTCACTCGTTTCGAGTCCCGATTCATCAACACATTTGTTAACTAGGTTTTGTTGGTTAATAGTCAATGTGCTATGAAACATCATAAAAAAAATTCACGAAACTTAAAAACAATTACACAGGGTTATGTAAAATGTTCGAATGATTCAAACGGTAGGTTCTCACCTTATAAAAATCATATTCAGAATCATAAAAATAATATTCAGAACCATAAACATAACTACAACTACAACTACTTATTTTTCATGATTCGGCAATATAATATCCCCAACAACAACCTTTTTCTTACACATTGATTCACATCATCATAGTGTTGCACCATCAAATTATAGTTGTTGATTTACAAAAACTGGTCAGTGATTCAGTTACTTTACTTGTTCCATTCCAACTAACAACTACATCATAATACTCGATTTGTAACCCATGAATCACGTTTGCAAACATAGCTGTCAAGAACAATTGATAATAACACCCACATAAAAGTCGGTACTCTGCATCTCAACTACGAAATCAAAACTAGGGTTTCTTCCTTTCTTTAAACTTACCGGTCTACTACCCAACACAGCAAAAACCCTAAATTATCACAAACCATTATTCTGTAATACATGGGAATCAGCCCAAAGTTTTTTGAATTATGTCAATTGATTTGCAGCATATATTTCCTAAAAACTTCTAATCAACAACAAGACATAAGAATCAAACAAAAAAAATTACCTTTCGCGCTCGATTGGTGCCTACTACTTGATTTACTCATCGTTCTAATGACACCTCAATCACGTAAAACGATTATACAAAGATGATTCAGCAAGTAAAAAATCGATTTGGTTTTCTGCAATACTCCTTTTATTACGATGCCGCGAAATTAAATTCAGGGTTTTTGATGAATCGGCGCAGCACCGATGGAGAAGGAACCAGAGTTTTTTTTGATCGGTTTTTTTTTCCTGCATATAAATCGCAGGTGTTTATTTCAAATTAATGGCATTTTTTGTTTCCTTTTCTCATCATGGAACAAAAAGACCGGAATACCCCCAAACGATTTCTTTTCCCACCTATTTTCTCAGTTTTCCCTTGTCCTAATCTCATCCGTTGATTCACTCATCCAACGGTCAAGAAAGCTTCTCTCCTTTCTCCACTTTATAAACCTTCTCTATTGATCCCCATCCTATATATATATATATATATATATACATAGGGTTGTTCGTGGTACAGAACCGAACTGAACCAGCTCAATCCCGAACCGAACCGAGGACCGAAATGTAGTAGAAAGGCGGACCGAGGACCGGACCATGTATTAGGGGTTTGGTTCGGTTCGGTTCCGTGATCGGTCTGCTCGGTTCTCTCAAAAGAACCGGACCGTTTGAAGCTTTAGTGTCTCTTGCGTGTATCCAAGTGTATCCAATGTTTAAGAGCAGAATTAAATGAATAAGTTATAAGTAGACATGTACTAATTTTGAATCTGTTTTTTTGACATCCAAATTCATAATGGCAGTTACAATATTATAGCTCCAAAAGTAATGATGTACTAGCTAAAGTTAAGTTATACTATAAGGTAGAGGAGCTATATATATAGGGTAGTGATCAAGATGGAAGTGTCTTTTTTGGGGGAAGGTGAAAGCGTTAGTATTCATCAAGAAGCATATTACAATTATCAATCAAAACGCCAACAAAAAATATTTTTACCGGTAAATAGTAATCAAAGTCGATGCAATAAAGAATATTTTAACGAATGAATTTCATTTTTAAGTCATAACATTAGTTGATGAATATTTATTTAATAAATTGTTAATATTCATTGTGATAAATATTAATTAATATGCATCACGATGCATATTAAAACTTCATGTTATTTGAAAAAGAGTAAATTCCATAGATGGTCCCTGTGGTTTACGTTGATTTACGGAACTCGTCCCTGAACTTTTTTTTTCACATTTTCAGTCCAATAAGTTTACGTTTTGCTCGAGAATGGTCCTCCGTCACCTAAAATGTCTGAAATACTCTTTTCTTTTTTATTTCTTTAATTTTTATAATTTATAATTAATTAATAATTAATATTATTATTAATAATCAATGATAATAATAAACTAACATATACAACTCCCCAGATTCATCGTTAACCGTTATCCCGACCCAAATCCATCTTTCTAAAGCTCTCATCTTCTTGAACTCAAAGCGGAGTTGGTGACCAAAAAACTAATGATTTATAAACTCAAAACCTTCCATCTTCCAAGGAAACCCAAATATCTTATAATCTACAATTCCTTAAACATGTTAAATACAAGCTCCGTCACCTTATATTCTTTAAAAACCCACCAAAATCCAACCCCACCATCTGGCCAGCAGCCAAGATCCGATTAGCAGTAAAAATACGAACTCCGATCATCAAACAAACAAAATCAAATAGTTGTACAAATCGAAACCCATAACAGAGTACCAATCAAAACCAAAAACAGATTGAACGCCACAAAGGGCTCTCACTAGATCCGTTGTACTTATTGAAACCCATAACAGAGTCGCTGGCGTTCGATTTGGTTACCCGGGATCTAGAAAATGCCAACTGATTCTTCTACCCTGTTAGTCGCCGGCGGCCGGCACCTGCAAGTATTCCCTTCCTTAAAAGCAGTCACGATCTCCAGTTAAAAATCCGGCTAGAAAAAGAGGTTGTGGGAATTGATGTTGGTGAAACGATCGCAGGTTCAATGGACTTTTAGGTGGGGTTGGGATAAGGAATTTTGAATTTTTATTTATTTATTGTGATCTATTGTTGAAACTGCTTTGCATTTTTGTTGCTGTCAGAGATCAATTTGGGGATGAAAAAGTTTAGGGTTAGAAAATTATTGCTTAGGGTAGAGTTAGATGATGGTTGTTTGTGATGGCCAGAAATGGTTTATGAGTATGTATGTTACATACATACATCATAATACAATAGGAGTACTGGGGATGTACTGACCGGAGAAGAAAGGAGGTTGCCGGAATTTGACATAGGAAGAACACAGTTGTGTGAAAGTGAGTTTTGTTAAGATATTCTTTTAAGGATTAATGTATATTGGAAAATAAATATAAATATTAAAATAAAGAATAGGAAAAAAGGGTAATTTAGTTATTTTAGGTGATGAAGGGACCATTCTCGAGCAAAATGTAAACTTATTGGACTGAAAACATGAAAAAAAGTTCAGGGATGAGTTCCGTAAATCAGTGTAAACCACAGGGACCATCTATGAAATTTACTCATTGACAAATATTCTTATTGTTAATATTCATCACAATGCATATTAACTAATATTCACCGTGATGCATATTAACGGATCCGGATCTAATATTCATAAATCGATGTTAAAACTTGTAGAAAGAATTTATCAAGGAAGCTTAACATTCATAAAATCGATTCTGATTAACATTTACCAAATTTCACTTTGCTTTTTTCGAGATTTGTATGGGTGAAGGTAATATGCTTCTTGATGAATACTAACGCTTCCCCCATTCCCCTAAAAAATGCACTTTTCTCTGGATCATTCCACTATATATATATTGTTCAAGCGTAAAAACACTTGATTACAATGATGATGATGATGATGATTATTGTTCAAGCGTAAAAACACTTGATTACAATGATGATGATGATGTACGAGGAATCGAGCTTGTCACACTCTGATTAACGTGCAAACCTAGTATCGAGACTTGGTCAATCGAGGGTGGTGAAAGCTTAATTCTATGTGAGCGATCGTTGAATGATTACTCTCGTGATTTTATGAGGTGTTAACTTGAAATGGAACCAAAGCACTAGTATTTATAGCCAAACCCTAATCCAACGTGGAAGGTTTGGTCGTGGAGGAAAGTGACATTCTCCCCGTCCATTGTTGACGTGGGTGAATGGTCGTGGGCGAGCATTACAATCACTGTGCACGAGGTGACGTGGACCAATAGGGTGAGCCGACCAGGTTAATGGCCAAGCCATGTTAATTACCTGGATATAACGGTCACAGATCGTACTTTTGTCAGAGAATGTCGGGCTTACGTGGCGAGCACGGTGCGCATTGTAGCCTTGCCGCCGTACCATTGTTAAATGCCTGGTATGATAACAAACTCCATGGTTCGGGGTGCGGAACGTATCCGGAACCACGTTTGACTCGGACAGGGACCTCCGCGCCGAGAGCTACAAGAGTTGGGTACGGATGCCGTCCGGGTCGAGGCTCGGCACGGAACCGAGTCCGGTTATCTGGGGCAACCCGTAGTCCGAGATGGGATGTACATCATTAAGTCCCCCGGTCCGTTATTATATTCCGTTCCGGGATATGATGGCGGATTTAGAGTGAGTGACGTGGCGCTATGATGCCTTTGAAGGACTGACGGCGCGCAATAAATGCACGTCTTTTCGCATTTCACAGCTGGCATGCGATGGGACAGCTTGTAGCCGCGTGGGCCGTGACGTCATAGTACGCTTAGCGCATAACTGTTCATTCGTCGGAACGTGAGATCTAGCAACATGTGTAAGGGTAAAACGGGGCCAGCACGAGGTAACTTCTTGGAATGTGAGATCTGATGACACGTGTACGGCCTGCATTGAGGCCCACGAAGCCCGGCCCACACAACCTTGCCTATAAATAAGAGCCTTTTGCAGTCATTTTATTTTTTACACGAGTTAAAAATCTTGAGAGCATTCCGACCACATTCAAACATTCCGTAAACTATTCCGGCTATTCAACCCAGTTTCCGTCCACATTCAAATAAACCCAGGTCCGTAGTTCATACCTTCATCCTTTTTTCTTCTTTGATATATATACATACCATGGCTGCTGCGGAAGGCATGGTGGAGGTTCGCGGGGCTGTGTCCGGTGGTGGCGCGACGAACGTGGCACATGAAGCCAGTTCGGTGAAGCCGGATATGATTCCGGATATACTTAGACGTTTTAAGTGCCTGTAGAGGTATAATCCCGTGGTGCCGACCGCCACACAGCGTGCCGACGTGCCACCGAAGGGGAAGGTGGCCGTGTACTGGAAAACGATGGAGAAAAGCAATCTCTACATGCCACCGACCCCCTTCTACTTAGACGTGTGCAAGCATTACAAGGTTGTGTTAAGCCAGCTGCACCCCTTCTCCGTGAAAAAAGTTAGCTACTTTGAGATGTGGTTTAGGTCATTGGGCCTGAGACCATTGGTGAAGGTAGTCCAGGCCTGCTTTAAGCTGACTCCGAGCGGCAGGGGGTGGTATACTTTTGCGAAGAAGAACAATTTTGTTTGGTGTCAGGAGTCATCCCTGCACGGCTGGAGGGATACCTTCTCTTTTGTTGAACAGACCGTCATCCCCAATGACTCCGTGGAGACGCTGGTGTGGCAATATGAACGGCCACGGAACGTCAGCCTTACACCGAAGCTGTCGAACGCGAAGGTTGGGTTGTTGGCAGCGTGGAAAGATGCTAAGCTAGAGATGCGGGAGTACCACACGTACGTGCTCGTTATCGGCTGCATCAGCTCGTATTGGCCTTTCGAAAGGCAGGTACCCGTCATCAGGGAGGGCGGCCATGGTACGGGGGGGGGGGGGGGGGGGGGATGGTTTTTTACTTGTATTGATATTGCCATGAAAGTGTTCAATTGACTAACCCCTTTGTCTATTCCTGCAGATATGGACCTGCATTCCGTGCTGAAGGCCCCTAGTCTGTCTGGCCTCAAATACATCCGGAGGGCCGTGGAAGATGACCCTGGTACTGCTGCCAAGGTAACTGGGGAAACGGTCACTGTTGCCAAGTCTGGTGTCTCCGGCGTCCCTGTGGCCGTTCCCTTAGCGGCCTGTGCCGAGGTGGAAGCAACGGGTAGCCGGGCAATCCCGAAGCGCAAGGGCGCAGACCCGGGCAAGAAGGCAGCAGGGGCCCCTCCGAAAAAGAAAAAGACGGCGGGGGAGGTTGCCGAGGCCAACCTGAGAAACTTCATGTCAGTGCCCAGCACAGGTGGGCACTACATTATACCCGAGGACGGTCCGTAGTCCTGCTTTGTTTCATAGAAGCAAGTTGTTAAATTCATGCTAACTTTGCGTTTCTCTTTTTTTTTAGATGAGGCGGACCCGCACACTGTTGGTGCAGTGCGCATCAGCAGTGAACTTGTTCTGCGGGATGAGGTGGAGGAGGAAGAGAGAGAGAGGAGGAGCGGTTGGTGCGCCACAGCAGCTCCTCGAGAGCTGTACCAGAAGGTAGCGGTGCAGGCTCTCGTGTCGAGGAGCAGGTGACGCTCGAGGACAGTACGCTCCGTCCGTCACCCATTCGTGACCAACCTCCGAGCCCTGCCAGGGTGCCTACGTCGCCGCGTCCGGACAACATGAGATTATAATTGTGCTTTTATTTTTTGAACTCATACGCGTGTGTATCCTTTTAACTAAGTGTTTCAATCAGGTCTGATAGAATGGCTATTCTCAGGTCCATGCAGTCGGAGCCGTTCGTTCCGGCGCGGTTTTTGAAAGTGCCGGCCACCGGTCCTTCCAGCTCTGGAGCTGCTACATTTGTCCCAACTTGGGATTTTAAAATTGACAACTTGGCCATGGATGCGCAGTCTTTGCGCGAGTTTGCCAGCATGCCATTCCGCCGGCAGTTGTGGAGACTCTCCCAGCAGTCGGCCATAGATGCCAAGAGGGCGTGTCTGCTTATGTCCTTTTGGAATTTTGCGCTGCAATGTGACGAGCAGGCGCGCACTGAAACCCTGACGGAGCAATGGAGGCTCAATGCCGGCGTGATCAGGCGCCAGGAAGAGGAGAGGCTCGGGTCGGCCAATGAAGCAAGAATGAAAGCTGAGGCTGACCTCCAGGTGGAGAGGGCTTAAAGGGCTGAGGCCATGGCAGCCCTTGCTCCAGGAGCAGGTGAGGGTTGCGGAGGCTGGGAAGGATGCGCTTGTGAATAAGGACAAGCAGCTTCAAAGCAGGTGAGATAATTATCTCTTAGCCTTTTTACATGTACTTGTCATTCAGTTGCTAAGCTTTAGCTTGTATGTAGGTTCGAGGACCTAACGGCGGACTTAGACGTTGCCAGGAAGGAGGTGTCGGAGCTGGAGACTGCTTGCAGTCTTCACATCAAGGATTTCAACGACTGTGAGATCCGGAACTCGGAGTTGGCCTAAGACTGGGAGCGACTCCAGAAAGGCATCCCCGACTTGGTAAAGCTAGCAATGGCATCGGACAGCGTGACGGGTCCGTTTAAAGAATTCCTGACCGCCGTCCAGGAGGTGGATGTGCTTCAAACTATAAATATTTTTGCGGAGCTCGTTCCCGGGCTCCCGACTCCACTTCCTGATGCCATAACGTCGAAGGTGCACCCGGAATGCTTTGAGCGGGCGCAGCGGGCTAATGAAGCCATGAAGATAATCTCCGTCGTCTGTTGATGAGATTTTGGGGATGCGGCCATAGATTGGTAGGTTTACTTGTAAGGTCGGCATCCCTGCTAATGTAAAAGTTTTGTTATGTAATTAAAATGCAACGTTCGTTTTGAAATTGCACGTGTTCAATCTATGTTTATGTACGTACACTTGTATTTTTATTGTCATGACTTAGTAGATTTCTAGACTACTTTATGGGTTGGCGTGTGGCGGAGGTATTCCTCGGCTCGGCCAATATTGTTCTGGTCGTCCCTCGGCGACAGGATACAGTCCGAGGGGACCTCTGCCTTCGAGACGCTAGAAGGCATTCCATTATGGAGGAAGAGTCGCTGTGCTCCGGGCTTAGCTAACTCCTCTGGTCATATGTCGGGGTTACAACGACGGCGCCTGACGGCGGCTTTTCCTTTGTTCTTATTCATTTATGCGTTATACATATATATATATATATATATATATATATATATATTGCAATTTTAAATGTGTCACAACGTATGGAATTAACAAGTTTTGCAAAACAGAAGAATAATACGCAACCAAAACCTTTTATTCATTGGATAGATGCTACGAAGGCGGGGGGATCAGCCCGGCCCGAGCTATTACAAAGTTTGATTACATATAACATTTCTTCATATTCGTCACATGCCAAGTACGCGGCACGTACTTGCCATCCAGAGTGGCCAGGACATAGGAGCCATTTGCACTTGCCTCTGACACCCGATACGGGACTTCCCAGCGCTGCCCCAGCTTGCCTGTGTTTTTGGATTTGCTAGCCTCGTTGTTATGCCATACCATGTCTCCGACTTGGAAAGAGAGTGGGCGTATACGCTTGTTATAATAGCGGGCCATCCTCTGCTTGTTTGCGGCTTGGCGGATAGCTGCCATCTCTCTGCGCTCCTATAACACATGGGCATTTTGCTGCTGAGCTTCCAAACTTCCGCTCTCAGTAAAGTTAATGATTATTTCGCTGGGGACACTGATTTCTGCCGGGATGACCGCCTCGCAACCATAGACGAGGCTGAAGGGGGTCTCGCCGGTGCTTTCTTTGGGAGTGGTGCAGTGAGCCCATAATACATTGGGGAGCTCATCCACCCAGCCAGTGCGGCTTTCACCAAGCCTAGCCTTGATGTTGGCCACCAGATCCCTGTTCGTGACTTCAACTTGGCCGTTGGCCTGAGGGTGGTAGACTGAGGTCAACGTTTGCTTGACACTGAGTCCCTCGCACTAGGCTTTGAACGGGTTTTGCGCAAATTTTTTCCCATTGTCGGAGATGATCTCATGTGGGATACCGAAACGGCACACAATGTTGTCCCATTCAAAGTTACGGACTTGCTTGCCGCTGATTGTAGCTAGGGGCTTGGCCTCAACCCATTTTGTGAAGTAATCAATGGCGACAATCAGGAATGTGACGTTGCCGGGGCCCGGTAGGAAAGGTCCCACGATGTCGATGCCCCACTTGAAGAAAGGCCATGCTGATGAGATTGGGATCAGGTCATGCCTAGGGATCTGGCTATGGGTGCGTGGATTTGGCAGGAGGTGCAGTGCTTTGTTACTTTAGTTGTGTCTTTGTACATCGAAGGCAAGAAATAGCTCATGCGCATGATTTTTGCCACCACGGTCTTATGGCCGGAGTGAAGGGCACATGACCCTTCATGCACTTCGCGGATAACGTTCTCGGATTGATTTGGACCCAGACATCTCAGGTTCGACCCCAGGTATGATTTTTTCATGAGTTTGCCTTTTTCAATAACATACATTGGGGCTTTTATTCGAATTTTTCTTGCCTTGATTGGTCCTGTGGGATGACGCCGGAACGGATGTAAGACATAATCGGGGTCATCCAGTTATCCCCCTCTTCTTCAACCTGGGCCACAGAGCTGGTCGGGTCGATTGACTTCTGCCCTAGGACCTCGACCATAACTTTTTTGGTGAGGTGGGCAAAGGTGGGTGACGCCAGCTTGCTAAGAGCGTCGGCTTTCTTGTTCTTGTTTCTTGGACCTGCTCAATTTCAAATGACCTGAACTCCTTCACCATGTTTTGGATGAGTGCCAGGTACTGCTTCATCGCCGAATCTTTCGCTCGAAGGCACCATTGAACTGGTTGGCGACCAATTGAGAATCGAAGTATGCCCGGTGGTCTCTGATGCCCATCTCAATCACAACCCGAATACCGGATAAGAGTGCCTCGTACTCAGCCTCGTTGTTAAAGGCGGGGAAACCAAAACGGAGAGCGTAGGTGTGCTCCTCCCCATCAGGACTGATAAGTATGAGTCCGGCACCAACACCTTCTGAAATCGAGGCCCCGTTGGTAAATAATTCCCAGATAGCTGGATTTTCACGGGTAGGGGTATCCGAGGTGCACCTACCCTCTACTCCCCTCGGAAGTTCGGCCAAGAAGTCGGCCAGGACCTGACCCTTGACTGCGCTGCGTGGGCAGAACGTGATTTCATATTCATCGAGCTCAATAGCCCACTTCGCTAGTCGGCCCGAGATTTCAGGATTTGAAAGCACCTGCTTGATGGGCTGGTCTATGAGGACCGTGATTGGGTGACCCTGAAAATATCTGCGAAGGCACCGTGATGAGTGCACGAGCGCAAGGACCAACTTCTCAATCGGTGAGTAGTTCAGCTCTCCTGGCTGCAAAGCACGACTGACAAAGTACACCGGCATCTGTGTTTTGTCGTGCATGGCGATAAGTACGGAACTTGCGGCGTTCTTCAACCGATGGTACAGGGTAGGATAGCGGTCCTTATCAATGCCATAGATGAGACCGGCAATTTGTTGACTTGGTGGTAGTTCATTTATCTTTTGACACTCAGTTGTGAAACGAGTGAGGAAGTCATTTAAAGACTCCCGGTTCGTCTATTTGATCTCGAAGACGTCAAGATGAGTGAGAGTATGATGTTTCAGGTTGTGATACTGCTGCAAGAATTTAAACCTGAGATCAGAGTAGCTGCTAAGGCTACCAGCTGGCAATTTCTCGAACCACCCGCGAGCGTTGCCCTGCAACACTTGTGGAAACATGTGGCACGCCACGACATCTTCCCAATGCTCAGTCTTAATGGCACCCTTAAATCACTGCAAGAAGTCCTCAGGATCTGAGTCACCGGAATAGGTGCCAATGGTGAGAGGAATGGTGAGCCTTGTTGGCAGCGGATGGTCTGCTATCTTGGCAGTGAACCTGGCAGTAGTGGAGGAAATCGGCATCGGCTTTTTCACCTTCTCACCCTGTATGGTGGAATAGAAATTTGCTATCAATGTGTCCGCCGCGGATTCGTCGGACTCAGTTGAAAATGAGCCCGGTAGGGCGGCGCTGAGGATCAAGTCGGATAGCATTCTACGACTTGCAGCCCTGTCCATCTTTCCATGATCTTGATTAGGTGGGGGCGGTACGCTCCGCCATAGCGGGGAGGGTGGTGGGATAAGCTGCTCGGGAGCCACCACAAAACCCATTTGTGCCAATATTCGTTGGGCTTCGGCACTAGAGATGGACTTGGGAGTAGATGAAGTGTGGTGCAAACTGTTCTCCGGGGGAGGACGGTTATTCTCTGGATTCTCGGCATCGGAGACATAATCGCTTTGACTAAAGAGCAATTGTCTTGGGTCAATCCTCTGAGTCACCGTCGGCCCCGATGATGAAGGATGCGGGGTTTGCGGGTTGACGGTGGTTTGAGGCGATTGATCGAGATATAGTGGCGGTGGTGGCAGATCAGCATGAGCACCATCGCCACTGTTGTCATCTTGGGGGATAACAACCATCGTTCAGTGGTTTTCCGGCGTACGGAAAGTGGTAGAGATCGTTTTCTGGTAAATAAACTGTGGATGGCGCCAATTTTTCAAGCGTAAAAACACTTGATTACAATGATGATGATGATGTACGAGGAATCGAGCTTGTCACACTCCGATTAACGTGCAAACCCAGTATCGAGACTTGGTCAATCGAGGGTGGTGAAAGCTTAATTCTATGTGAGCGATCGTTGAATGATTACTCTAGTATTTTATGAGGTGTTGGCTTTAAATGGAATCAAAGCCCTAGCATTTATAGCCAAACCCTAGTCCGACGTGGAAGGTTTGGTCGTGGGGGAAAGTGACATTCTCCCCGTCCATTGCTGACGTGGGTGAATGGTCGTGGGCGAGCATTACAATCACTGTGCACGAGGTGACGTGGACCAATCGGGTGAGCCGACCAGGTTTGTAACACCCTCAAATTTCGGGTTGCGGAAGTGGTCGGGTCGGGTGTTACCAAATCAAATATAACAAGTACAAAGGTAAATAATGAACGACTCTAAATGAGACATTTGAAAATAGTTATACATTTCCAAATAAAAGTGTACACAAGTTGCGAGTTCGCGAAATAATTTCAATACATAATTTGTAATACAAAAGTTATGCAGAGAAATCCAGTTGTTTGAAAACATGCGACTCGAGCTAGCATATCTTGTAGCAATCCTAATCCTGCTGGGCACCTGAGAACACATGCTAAAACGAGTCAGCTATAAAGCTGGTGAGTTCATAGGATTGTTAGTTGAAACATGAGGTATAAAACCTTATATGTTTTGAAAAGTAGTTCAAAATCTACGATTTTGTATGTATTGTATTGAAGTTGTAACACCAATGCGTATACATCCTACAAGGTATCTCATACCTAAGTGACCGTGATGTATACCAAAGTACATAAACATTGAGGCATTCCGTGCCTGGATACCTATCAGGTATTAAGTAAATCTATCAATGCGAGGCAATACATGCCTAAGGACTATTGGGTAGTTGTTGTCTTGAGTAGATAGAACTAAACAGTCCTAGTGTGTTTGATAGCATTGTCCCGTGACAGTATGGTTCGGATATAATTGATAACTTAGTCAAGTTATGTAGTGATAATTGTTTGCCGACGATCTAACAGTGTACGGTTATAACCTATCTAGGTTAAGTATTGATATTGTTCCAAGTCAATATAAAGGGTGTACTTCCTAAGTATTACACATTTCGTATTACATGACAGTAATATAGATAAGTGTGAATTATAAAAGCTTATTATTATAATTCGAAAACAGTAGTTGAGCATGCGTCTCACCCCGAAAACAATAAAACAGTTGAAACAGTGGGGCTATGAAACTCACCTGAGGAGTTAGCGATCCTACGATATGCGCGTCGTCCGATGGGTAACCACCTAGTGTCCTAAACATGTGAGATTATATGAGTACGAGACAAATCAGTTTGTCTAAGCGAGTTGTGTAAGTATTCATTTGTCGTTCAGGTTTGGAAACCGTGTACGGGGGTCCGGGGGTAGCGCCCCTGGTAGCGGGGTCCAAGGGGTGGTAACCCCTAGCGGGGTCCAAGGGGCAGAGCCCCTGGCTGGGGGTCGAGCTGCCAGGTCAGCTTGGAAAATTTTTATTTCTATTATGTTGCTGTAGTGAAAAACGCTCCGAAATTCCATTTTGGAGTAAAATTAGCTGGTAAAATATGAGTCTCGACACTTAGTGAAAATCATGGGTTTTCAAGGTTCTGTGTTTTACGACATAAGGACTGTGTCGCTAAAGGGTTCTGCGACACAAGGATTTGTGTCGCCATGTGCGACACCCGCAATTTGATGCGACATAAAGTGTTGTGTCACTATATGCGACGTTCGGATTTGCTGCGACATAAAGGCTTTGTGTCGCTACATGCGACATCGGTGATTTTAGTGCGACGCAAGGATTTGTGTCGTAGTAATGCGACATAGTTAGCGACATCAATCCTGCGATATAAACATGTGACGCAGGCTATGTCGCAGCACTGTTTTTGGTCCTCTGCGACACAACAGTCTGCTCGTGAGATTTCTACACAAAATCAAGATCTAACCTATTTTTGGGCCAAATCTTGTTGATATAATTTTAAAACGTGATATTTTAAGTGTTTTAAGCTCGAAATCAACAAAGAGGGAGTAAGATCTTACGATTTGGAGATGGAGATCTAAAGTGATGATGATGATGAACACAATGATGAAGGAGATGAAGATGATGATGTTGATGATGATCTTGCTGTCGTTGCTGATTCGTTGTTGTTATTGTTGATGATTCCGGAAATGATGATGTTGTTATTGTTGATTTATTTGTTGTTGTTAGTTGTTGGTGGTGAGTTTTAGAGAGAAAAGGATATAGAGATGTGTGGGTGTTTGGATGAAAATGAAACAAGAAAGGGGGTAGGGTGTGTTTGGGGGCCGACTTATACAAGGAGGGGGGAAAGGACACTGTCTCCCAGATTGCAGTGAAAAATACCCGTGTTTTTTTACCCGATCGTAATATAAATTTAATATTTGAATTGGTAAATTGTTTCGAAATGTTTTCAGGTTGAAGTATTTTATAAAAATACTATTTTGGAACTTAAAATTTAATAGATTGTTTTCGCTCGGTTTCAGATGACAAGAATGCGTTTTAAATTAGAACGACTTACATTTTTGAATGTTTAATATTTTTCCTCCAATGAATAATGTTTATTGCAACTAATAAAATATTAGTTATGAAATTTTGTCACCGAAATTCGGACGTTTTATCCAGCGTTCTTTCAAATGTGATTATTCGCATATAAAAATACCATTATTTGAAGTTTAAATTTGGCGCGAAAATTGACTTTTTGACCAGGTGTTACATTCTCCCCGTGTTAAGAAAATTTCGTCCTGAAATTTCATGTGAGGTTGTGATCGCGTGGAGTCTGGGGAGAAATGTATGTACGAGAAGTTTGTTGAATAGATTATAGACACACCATGTTAATGACGGAGTTGAAAAGCAGTCATTCCATGACTGTGTCGCTATTTATCATTGTATTCAGATTCTGACTATGTTGTTTGTTCAGGGCATGATTAACTCGTGGTTACTAGGCAACCGTTTACATTGTAGTCCATTCGGGACTAGATAGTTGTCACATGGTGACAGTTTAGTGAGTAGTCCTATCAGGACTAAGTGGTTGGTGAAAGTTCAGTCGATCAGTCTGCTGAAAGCAAGCTCTGAGTTTTACGTGGGCCTAGGTTAACTAGCCCTATAATGCACTCGGCATTTAGTCGGTAAGATGTAATATCGAGGAGCGAAAGTACACTCTTGGTGTAAATCAGAATTGAAAGATTATGTTTTCGAGGAAGGATGTACCTATATCATTGTCGGAGATCAGGTGGATTTTTCGCTTCCTTTTTGGGCAATCCTTCTTGTAATGTTCGGGTTCACTACATTTGAAGCATATCCTTTGTGACTCGGGATTCGCAGGAACTCTGCAGTCCCAGATTTTGTGCCCGTATCGTTGGCATCTTTCACAGGGTAAACCACATGAACCATCATGATGACGTTTACAGCCGTGACAAAATGGTTTATTACCCGCATAGCCTCGTTTTTCTTTGGGTTCGGTGGTGTAGGATCTCAAGGGTTCGGGTTGATTTGTGGGGTTATGGTTAGTGCTGGAATCTCCATTCCATTTTCCTTGGTTGTTTTCGATTGCAGGTGTTCCGCGTCGAACCACCTGTGCTATGAGTTTGTGGGCCATGCTAACAGCATCGTGAATAGTGACGGGTTTAGAGGCGGTGACCATTCCCTCAATTTGCATCGGAAGTCCTCTGATGTACCTTTCGATTTGTTTGTTTTCAGGGTTCACCATTGTTGGGCAAAGAAGTGCCAGCTGGTGAAAACGATTGGTGTATGACATGATGTCGTTGTCTTTTACGGTGAGGTACCAAAGTTCATCCTCGAGTTTGTGTAGTTCCTCACTGGGACAATACTCGTCCCTCATTATTCGTTTTAGTTCCTCCCAAGGGAGTTTATGAGCGGTATCGATCCCTACAGTTTGAGCGTAGGAATTCCACCATGTAAGGGCATTATCTTGGAGGGTGTAGGTGGAGTACTTAACTTTGTAGTCATCGAGGCAATTGCAAATGTGGAATACATATTCCATTCTTTCGATCCATCGGATTAATCCGACAGCCCCTTCAGTTCCAACGAAGTTTGGTGGGTCACAGTTCAGGAATTCCTTATAGGTGCAAGGTCTCACTAGGTTTCGATTAGCTAGAGCATCATCCACTCTTTGATCAGCGAATTGGTCGCGCTCAACTTGAGTGTAAGTTTGTCGTCTAGGAGGCATGATTCTTGAATAAGAATGAAACGACAATTATGAGATCTTTATCCAGAGATTTTGATTTAGTGCGACGTGACAATCAGTGATTTATAGTGATGAGATCCAGAAAGTTAATTAAGTTATGCTTTCGAAAGTCCTCGGAGTTTTAAGTTATCATGACGTGAATAGCTCACGTATGCTTATAATGAGTAAGTTGAGATGTTGTAGTTTCAGTGTGTAGTCATGATAATGACTAAATAGTGTTTTCAATGTAGGTCAACCATGACTAGGTTATTGTAGTAGTCTAACAGACTATATTGCAGTACTAACATACTGTAGATGTAATTCTAATAAATCAAAGTGTAGTACCCTAAGTACTAGAATGCAGTAACCACGTATCGTAATGCAGTGCTAAAAGCACAGTAATGTAATATAATTGTATTATGAGTGTAGTACCGAAGTACTATGAAGCGTAGCACCACGTGCCGTAATGCAGTGCCCGAAACACCGTAATGCAGTACCCATGTACTGTGAGTGTAGCACCAATGTGCCATTTGCAGTATCAACATACTGTGAGTGTTGCACTAGCGTGCCAAATTGCGGTATTAACATACTGTGTAATGCATCACCACGTGCTGTGTGTTGTTCAAGTGTAGCCCCAAGGTCAAAGATGCGTTGATGTTTCGTAATTTCCCAATTGTAGCGTGAAGGCTAAAATATAAGTGCCAAGGTATCTTACCAGGTAGGCACCGAGGTATTGAATCGTGATGATCAAAATGATCAAGTGGTGATTGAGATGATTTTGTGGACTTAGTCACACTAATCTAATGGTGATAAGTATAGTCAAAGTTGATATCGAGGCGCAAATAAGTCGTTGATTTACAGTTTAACTGTTTGAAGAACGTTACAAAATGTTTGAGTGTTGTGGTTGACCGATTTTGATTGGTGATTGTTTGTTCAACGATGAGAGCGAGTGAAAATAATATGAGGGTAGTGATCGCAACACGCCCCGGGTAATGATTTCCCCTATGGTGAGAAATTTGTTTGTTTTAAATTTTGTGAACTTTTAGCATGTGTAGGTTTCCATCCCAATTGGTAACGTTTATGCCTCCTTCCTGAGGTTCAACGATAGGTATGATATTCTCCTATGCGTACATAAAGAGAGAGTGTTGAGTCATGATGGTGAGGAAGATGGCGATGTGCCTTCACGAGTAAGTGATGGTACAACGGATTTGTGTTATATATACTCAGTATATATAGATACATAGAAGTAGTACACAAGCAAGGCCTATATATACCTACAGTACATATAATAGCCTAGGGTGTCTAGCACGTAACAATCAGAGTCAACTAGTGCATTCCCGATCCAGTACAACCCCTTTCAGATATCACATCATCTTTCTGTATTGTACATAGTTAGCTACGCTATGTTAAATTAAACTCGTATAATGTAATCCCTGAACTAGTTATACCTTATGAGGAATACTGTCTAACGGTCATAGTTTAGGCCCACTAAATGCAACCTAGTTCACTACAACCTTAGGCTTTGATACTAATCTGTAACACCCTCAAATTTCGGGTTGCGGAAGCGGTCAGGTCGAGTGTTACCAAATCAAATATCACAAGCACAAGGGTAATTAATGAACGACTCTAAATGAGACGTTTGAAAATAGTTATACATTTCCAAATAAAAGTGTACATAAGTTGCGAGTTCGCGAAATAATTTCAATACATAATTTGTAATACAAAAGTTATGCAAAGAAATCCAGCTGTTTGAAAACATGCGACTCGAGCTAGCATATCTTGTAGCAATCCTAATCCTGCTGGGCACCTGAGAACGCATGCTAAAACGAGTCAGCTATAAAGCTGGTGAGTTCATAGGATTGTAAGTTGAAACATAAAGTATAAAACCTTATATGTTTTGAAAAGTAGTTCAAAATCTACGATTTTGATATGTATTGTATTGAAGTTGTAACACCAATGCGTATACATCCTACAAGGTATCTCATACCTAAGTGACCGTGATGTATACCTAAGTACATAAACATTGAGGCATTCCGTGCCTGGATACCTATCAGGTATTAAGTAAATCTATCAATGCGAGGCAATACATGCCTAAGGACTATCGGGTAATTGTATGACCACGTCATATGATGTTGTGTAATAATTGGTGTGCCACTTGGCATAGCGTGTTGCATCCAGCAACACAATTGTAGTCCCACGGACTATGATTGTATATTTAGTCAAATACCGAGTTGACGGCCTCGCTCAAAAGTCCTTCGATCCGTTAATTGTACGGATCACGAGCATAAGCTCGCCCATCCGTATATGTGTGTGGATCACGAGTATAAGCTCGCCCATCCATCGAGTGTATCGCTTTACCGTGATATCGTACTTGTGCCCACTGCAATACCGTGGTATCTTTTTGTGCCCACTTTACCGTGGCATCGTTTTGTGCCCATCTGGCATCGACCGGATTGCTCGCAAGCAATGTATGTAATTGAGCCGACGGTACTACGACATGCCCGACTTGAGTAATTGAGCCGACAGTACAACGACATGTCCGACTTGAGTAATTGAGAGCCGACAGTACTACGACATGCCCGACTAATGTGAATGAGAGCCGGCAGTAATACGACATTCCCGACTAATTTGATTGTGTTGGTATGCGCGTATGTATACCTATATACATAACTAAATTGTAGGTGGCACCAACTGCTCGAGATGAAGTACAAACATGTATATATATATATATATATATATATATATATATATATATATATATAAGTCGAACCAACAAATACCTAAGATAGGGTATCATGTAGCACATGAAATTGATTTATTGTAGCTAAGTATGTATATACAGTACTTAACTATGTGTTGGGTTGCAATAAGCCTAGGTATGATTAATCATCACCTAGTTGTTTTGGTATTAGTATAAGAAATCCATACTAACGCATATTTCTAATGTATACTCCTAGCCTCAGCCTAGCAAGTATATTGAGATCCTTGGTTGTTGTTCACTTGAGTTCAATTCCAATTTAAAAGTCCTGGAATGTATGTGGGAAGTTTTAGTTCCCAAGAGGAAGACTAATCCTGTAAAAATTTAGTTGTTGTCTTGAGTAGATAGAACTAAACAGTCCTAGTGTGTTTGATAGCATTGTCCCGTAACAGTATGGTCCGGATATAATTGATAACTTAGTCAAGTTATGTAGTGGTAATTGTTTGCCGATTATCTAACAGTGTACGGTTATAACCTATCTAGGTTAAGTATTGATATTGTTCCAAGTCAATATGATGGGTGTACTTCCTAAGTATTACACATTTCGTATTACATGGCAGTAATATAGATAAGTGTGAATTATAAAAGCTTATTATTATAATTCGAAAACAGTAGTTGAGCATGCGTCTCACCCCGAAAACAGTAAAACAGTTGAAAGAGTGGGACTATGAAACTCACCTGAGGAGTTAGCTATCCTACGATACGCGCGTCGTCCGATGGGTAACCACCTAGTGTCCTAAACATGTGAGGTTATATGAGTACGAGACAAATCAGTTTGTCTAAGCGAGTTGTGTAAGTATTCATTTGTCGTTCAGGTTTGGAAACCGTGTACGGGGGCCCGGGGGCAGCGTCCCTGGTAGCGGGGTCCAAGGGGTGGTAACCCCTAGCGGGGTCCAAGGGGTGGTAACCCCTAGCGGGGTCCAAGGGGCAGAGCCCCTGGCTGGGGGTCGAGCTGCAATGTCAGCTTGGAAAATTTTTATTTCTATTATGTTGCTGTAGTGAAAAACGCTCTGAAATTCCATTTTGGAGTAAAATTAGCTGGTAAAATTTGAGTCTCGACACTTAGTAAAAATCATGGGTTTTCAAGGTTCTGTGTTTTGCGACATAAGGACTGTGTCGCTAAAGGGTTCTGCGACACAAGGGTTTGTGTCGCCATGTGCGACACCCGCAATTTGATGCGACATAAAGTGTTGTGTCACTATATGCGACGTTCGGATTTGCTGCGACATAAAGGCTTTGTGTCGCTACATGTGACATCGGTGATTTTAGTGCGACGCAAGGATTTGTGTCGCAGTAATGCGACATAGTCTGCGACATCAATCCTGCGATATAAACCTGCGACGCAGGCTATGTCGCAGCACTGTTTTTGGTCCTCTGCGACACAACAGTCTGCTCGTGAGATTTTTACACAAAATCAAGATCTAACCTATTTTTGGGCCAAATCTTGTTGATATAATTTTAAAACATGATATTTTAAGTTTTTTAAGCTCGAAATCAACAAAGAGGGAGTAAGATCTTACGATTTGGAGATGGAGATCTAAAGTGATGATGATGATGAACACAATGATGAAGGAGATGAAGATTGTAACACCCGCCAAATTAGGACTAGTGATTAGTGCCTAATCAACTGTTAATACATGTAATTAGTTCTGTGTTAGGCTAATTAATGTATCGGATTTTATATTGATGAATATATACAATTTTTGCGATTTGATTAAATCGTACGCAATTTAAATCGAATGTAATTCAATTCAGTTTTATACGGACGTTGGTGAACAAAATTATTAAATAAGATAACATTATTTAATAACGCTATTATATCTAAAATAGTATTTTGATGATAATTCATACATGTTTCGTATCGTACAATTAAAAGCCTACGCGATTAGAATGTTAAACGCGCAAACGATGTTAAGTTATACTTTATAACTCAATTATTAAAGTAATTGGTGAAATATTTTAAGTAAAAATATTGAGTAATTATCCGTGCCTTAAAACGGGTGTATAACGCGCGAAATAATTATTTAAACGGTTAAACGATCGGGAAAACGAACACCGCACGGAGCGCAAACGCGAGGAACAAGTTTGGGACACACCCACATGGGGTGGGCCCCACGAAAAATCTGCCAAAAGGGGTGAGGTCACCACCTCCCCACCCCATTTCCACTTTACTCTTCTCTCTCTTCCTCTCTTTTCTCTCTAAAACAACAAACACCCACCATCACTCCATCATCTTACTTCTCGAAATAACGCCACAAGACGACCTCCAATCTCGAAGCTCGTTTGGAAGAAAATAACCACGAAGCAACGATCTACGTTTCCTTCTTTTCGGAATTTCATTTCGACAAATTGTAAGTTTCCGACAAATCCCGAAACCTTTAGATTTTCGAGTATTTTTAGCAAGTAGTTGTTTATATAAGCTTAGAATGTCCTTATAAGGGTTGGGTAAAAGAATCAGGCCAAGATATGGCCGGAAAACTCGTTTTGGCTCAAAAATCCGTAAAACAGTCGTAAGTGTCGCAAAGACGACCAGTATTGCGTCACTTCATGCGTCACTTAAGTGACGCATGAAACCCTAATTTTGCCTAAGTGCCGCATAAAGCCCCTTTTCCTGACACTTCAACCGTCACTTGCTAGTGACGCCTAGGACCCTTACCGTCACTAATAACCCGACACTGCTTTAGTGATGCCCAAGTATGCGTCACTCCTTTAAGTGACGCCTACCCGACACTTACACCCGTCACTTACCTTAGTGACGCCCTACCATGCGTCACTTCCCCTAAGTGACGCACATGCTCAGATTTATTATATTTTTAGCGACACTTCCTAAGTGACGCCCAAGCCACCCAGTGACGCTTCACTATGCGTCACTTCCATAAGTGACGCCATAAGTGACGCCCAGCCCCGAAGTGACGCTATAAGTGACGCATAAACAGAAGGTTTTAAACTAATTTTACACTAAGTTTTGAGACCCAAATTTGACGCCCCATTTCACCCAAATTCAAGTCCAGATGCGTTTTTCACCAAAGCAATATAGTAGAAATAAAAATTTTCCAAGCTGACCTGGCAGCTCGACCCCAGCCAGGGGCTCTGCCCCTTGGACCCCACTACCAGGGGCGCTGCCCCCGGACCCCCGTCATTAACGGGCTTCGCCCTTACCCTAGGGTCACGAGTAACAGTGTTACATCTAAACTTTCGCACAAAGTGTTAAACTTGTATAACATCAAACACGAATGCGACATGACTTCTAAAACACTTTGGAACACGTTTTTCTAGAATGATGATAATATTATTATTACCAACAATCACCAACGGGCCGTACACATTTTCAAACACTTAAACAATCAACCAAATTGTAATCATTTGGACATTCTATTTGGACAAACAACTACAAGATAGTCTTATGAGATGCCTTCATATGTTTATAACCATCGCGTGTCGTGGACACCCTCAGGTTACAAGTCTTTGGACTTCGATTCTTGGCTAATCAATCTCAGTTTATTTAGATAAACTCTCCAGGCTCAGGTGAGTCTCATGGCCCCTCTTTTTACTGTTTTACTAGGGGTGTGATACATTGCTTTGTTTTTAACACATGAACGCGAGTACATATTTCCACATACTACATGAGTTGTTTTCAACTAATCAAACCAAAGTCCTCCGTCAGTATAGTCTGGTAATACGCAAGTAGCGTGAATATTAGTATATGGTACCATATAGGATTGACCCTCCTCGTCCGGGTTAGCAAGCACTAACCGGGTAAACGGACGTACTAATATTTGGGAAGTACACTCGTGGAGGCACCTCGCTCGGAATTCTCTATATGGGACCCGACCCTCGAGTTAAGCTCAGACTATGCGCTCATGGTTGTATACATTATCTGTAACTTTATTTGCTGGTTGCAAATCAATACTTAAATCTTGCGGTTCATAGAATACTATTTGATACTCAAACCTGTGAGCTCACCAGCGTTAGCTGATCCATTTTAGCATGTATCACAGGTACTCAGCAGTAGATTTGGACTGCCCATCAGGATGCATCTTAGCTCGAGTCTTCATGCAAACTTCAGAGATTTCATTGCATTATTAGATTTTGTATAACTAATTATGTACTTAAATCTCTCATATTACAAACACGAGCTATGTATGAGTTCAAACTGTTGTAAACCTTTTAATATTAATATATTTTGTTAAAACGACGCATATAGAGTCGTTTACTATATATCTGTGTGCTTTGATTATTGATTAGTAACACCCAAAGTATGCTTCCGCGAACCATTAAATTTGGGGGTGTTACAAAGATGATGATGTTGATGATGATCTTGCTGTCGCTGCTGATTCGTTGTTGTTATTGTTGATGATTCCGGAAATGATGATGTTGTTATTGTTGATTTATTTGTTGTTGTTAGTTGTTGTTGGTGAGTTTTAGAGAGAAAAGGATATAGAGATGTGTGGGTGTTTGGATGAAAATGAAACAAGAAAGGGGAGTAGGGTGTGTTTGGGGGCTGGCTTATACAAGGAGGGGGGAAAGGACACTGTCTTCCAGATTGCAGTGAAAAATACCCGTGTTTTTATACCCGATCGTAATATAAATTTAATATTTGAAATTGGTAAATTGTTTCGAAATGTTTTCAGGTTGAAGTATTTTATAAAAATACTATTTTGGAACTTAAAATTTAATAGATTGTTTTCGCGCGGTTTCAGATAACAAAAATGCGTTTTAAATTAGAACGACTTACATTTTTGAATGTTTAATATTTTTCCTCCAATGTATAATGTTTATTGCAACTAATAAAATATTAGTTATGAAATTTTGTCACCGAAATTCGGACGTTTTATCCGGCGTTCTTTCAAATGTATTCACATATAAAAATACCATTATTTGAAGTTTAAATTTGGCGCGAAAATTGACTTTTTGACCAAGTGTTACAAGGTTAATGGCCAAGCCATGTTAATTACCTGGATATAACGGTCACAGATCGTACTTTTTTCAGAGAATGTCGGGCTTACGTGGCGAGCACGGTGCGCATCGTAGCCTTGCCGCCGTACCATTGTTAAATGCCTGGTATGATAACAAACTCCATGGCCCGGGGTGCGGAACGTATCCGGACCCACGTTTAACTCGGACAGTGACCTCCGCGCCAAGAGCTATAAGAGTTGGGTACGGATGCCGTTCGGGTCGAGGCTCGGCACGGAACCGGGTCCGGTTATTTGGGGCAACCCGTAGTCCGGTATGGGATGTACAACATTGTATATATATACACTTTGGTTTCTTTATATGTCCGAGATGAGATATGGTTTGTACCAACACGTTGTGTCGTTGTATGTATAAAAACTCTAATCTACTAACATTTATAATACACTTGATAATCACATATAACTTCATAACCTCTAACAAGATTGTTAGTACTAACTACTAAGAACAATGACTCACAGTGTGTATCTATATATATATATATATAGAGAGAGAGAGAGTTTGGATCAAATGAGAACACTTTAAAAATAAGAATGGTGAGAACACCACATAAATGCACAAATAGCCAACAAAAATCATTAGATACACAATCATACATCTCAAATATGAAAAGAAAAATAAATGCACACTTCTAAAAATGCACAAAAATAGAAAAATACGATTGATGCACGATTATCTCTATAATTGTGCATCAATCATTTTTTCGATTTTTGTGTATTTCTGAAAGTTCACATCTATTCTAATCAATTTTCTACAAATATTTGAGATGTATGAGTGTGAATCTAATGATTTTGTTGGATAATTATGCATTTATGAAGTGTTCTTACCGTTCTTATTTTTAAAATGTTTTCATTTGAACCTTACCCTATGTGTGTATATATATATATATATATATATATATATATATATAAGTATTTTGTGTGTGTTCTACAACACATATTCCGGAATATTGTAATGTACTACTTACGCATTAATGATGCGTTTTCCTTTCTGTTAGGCTTGTCTTTGGAAACATAATAATAGAAGACATGGGACCAATTGCATTGGAAATGACCTATCGGTTTCACTCAACAAACAGATAAATAAATTCAATAATTATGGACCATCGAATCCGAACCACGGACCACTAATCCTGAGATCTAATCACATCTTTGGTCCTAGCTATGAGCCCATGAACAATGCTCATTTCCATAAAGCCTATCTATTCAACTAATTAATTTATAAACTTCCTTAGTATGTTATTATTATAAGTGACAAAATGAATGAGTCGTATTTAGATGGGTTTGGATCTAAATGGATTATATAGAAAGATGAGTCTACACGGGTCCGATCAAATGGGTCTCTGGGTCGGGTCGACCCATCGAGTTTTCACCAAAAAATTTTATTTGAGTGAAAAAAAAATGAGGTGAAAAATAATATTTACCTGTTAGTTAATTGTCACACAATTGGAGGTTATATTGAAAAAATAATTTACACATTCAAAAAATGATGAGGAGACCTAACAAACTCATCCCCTCATAAATATTAATCAAATTGACCCATAAATCCATAATTAATCAGTGGTTCTAAAATTGCCACATCTAGTTATTATTAACATTAAATAGAGCTTTATTATTTTGCCTGTCTTTTATAGAATGACAAACCTGAACCCTGTATCATCTGTTTATATACAAATCACATAGTATTATCTACAAGACTACAACAAGACTAAAACTCATGATTTATTGGGTTTGGTTATGTATCAAACTTTATACCTTTGATCCTTTAAAGCTATTGTACTATCTTACGAAGCCATTAAAAGTTGGTTTATATGTCCTATGGGTTATTATTCGCATGATTCATTGGTGGAGCTGACAAATCCTTGATGATCGAGTCAATTTGATAAACTGAATTTTGTTAAAAGTATTCGTTTACACATATTTTCTTTGAGAAAGACAAATATTCACACATACTTACCACACATCACACATGTATCCCTAGTCTTATCATAACCCACTAACCTTTTATCATATACGACATCAATAGCTATTGAATAAAGGTCTTTTGTTATATATCTTGAAGTTTCTTTGTAGTAATTGTTATGGAATTTTCTTTTAACATTCGCATCCTTTCCTAAGGCCACTCCCATCCGTTTCCTAATCACTTATGCCACCTGAGCGCTACGTCATATTTCTACTAACTGATTCACAACTGATTACGCACTGTCATCAATGACTAATCATTTCATTTTTTTACCTCATATTTACCAATATACCATCATTTCTATATACTAAAAAGGTAAAAGAAGCACCCGGCCCCACAATTTCAACCGATTACAAATCGATTTTCTGATTACACTTCCAAGTGATTGAGAAGCGATGCAACCAATGACACCAAATCACCAATCACTTCTTAATCGGATGTATTAAACATGTCATTTTATTTATTATACGTAAAATTTCATTTTATGAATAAATGTATTAAACATGTCAATTTTATTTATTATACGTACAATTTCATTTTATGAAAAAGCCAAAAAAGGAAAGTTTTTTTACGGTTTTGGAAAAAAAAAACAATTAAAAATTGCCGAATAATATAGAGTACAATTTGAAACATTAAACCCTTATATTTATGTGCTAGTCTCTAGCTAAATAATGTATTTTCTTTATCGTTATGTTGTCATTGACTATTAGAAATTGATGATGCCTATAAAGATCCTTCTATTTGAAACCCCCATTGGACTACAAATTAAGGAATCTTCCACAAAGCCATAAACTTCCTATCTCAGTCTTCAAGAAAATACTCGTAGAAAACTCTTGCAAAAAAGCATGTTCCAAATTCCAAACAGAACAAAAAAAATGTACCTTTTCTCTGTAATTCCAAAATAATAGTGGCTTCTAGTTCTGTCTCTTAAAATACCTTTTTTCTTTTTTCACCAACCCCACTTCCTTAATGGCATTTCACTTACCAACACACCCAAAACCCAAATATGTCCAACTTAAACATGAAAGATCCTGTCTAAATTGCTAAACCCACAAAAAAGATTCATTTTTTTAGCTTTCAATCAAGATTTTGTTCAACCCCACATGGAGGCCAGGCACAAACTTATACTAATTGTTACATTATCATGTTTCTTTGCTTCTTTATTCATTATTGTAACATTGATTTATATCTGCCAAAGAAAATGGTGTTCAAAAGATGAATCTTGGGATGAAGAATCAAACATTGAAGTTGAAGAAAGGGACACAAAAGGTGAGTTATTAAAGTTTGAAGGTGGTCAGGATTTAACTAGTTTTGATGTATTGGATGCACCTGGCGAGGTTATTGGTAAGTCAAGTTATGGTACTTTGTATAGGGCTAATTTAGTGAGAAGTGATTCAGTTGTGGTGTTGAGATTCTTGAGACCAGCTTGTACTAAGGATGTACAAGATGTTATGCATGTGGTACAACTTCTTGGGTCAATTAGACATCCTAATTTGGTTCCTCTTTGTGGGTTTTATGTTGGTTCTAGAAGTGAAAAGCTTCTTGTTCATCCCTTTTACAGGAGAGGAAATCTTGCTCAATTCATAAAAGGTACATTTTCTTAAGGTGATAATATGCATTGAAAAGTAGAGACTGATGAATATATGCAACAAAGTTTTGATCTTTCAATTGGGTGTTGTTTAGTTTTGATTGAAACAAGTTTCTTAAACCTCTAGAAATGTAGTACTATATGATTCTTTTGCTGTAAATTTCTCTACCAAAATAGATAAAGATTCCCAAGATTTGGCTAAAAACACACTCATTTTGGTTATGTTGTTATTTTGCTGCAACAAAGATTTGATCTTTTTGTTGAGTTCTGTTTGGTTTTAGTTAAATCAAATTATCCAAACTTGTAGCAGTGTAGTACCTTATGTTTCTTTTGTTGTACATTGTTCTACCTTATATGGCTCTCTTGTGTATCATTCAATTGGACAGATGGAAATGGTGAATCACAGAAATGGAGTGTTATTTATGAAATATCAGCTGGCATTGCTAAAGGATTAAATCATCTTCATAGAGGCCTTCAAAAGTCAATTATCCATGGAAATCTGAAATCGAAAAACATACTTTTAGGCCGAAATCACCAGCCATTTGTTTCCGATTTTGGCCTACATCTTCTCTTGAACCCATCAGCAGCCCAAGAAATGGTGGAAGATGCTGCTGTAGAAGGTTACAAACCACCCGAACTGATTAAACCAAATGATGCAAGTTTTGAAACAGATATATTCAATTTTGGAGTGATCTTACTTGAATTACTCGGTGATAAGAGACCAAATAATACTGACAAAAAAATCCCGGATCAAGATATTACTAGTGTTCATGCAATCTTGGATAACCCGATATTGGATAGAGTTGATGAAGAAAACATACTGAAATTGTCTCAGCTTGCAATCGCTTGTTGTTCGCCATTGCCTTCTTTTAGGCCCGACATAAAGTATATTTGCAAGAAGTTACAAGACATGGGATCATGGGGACCGGAATCGCAATAAGGGCAGTCTTTATTAGCTGTTAACATGATCAAGCGTTATCTTGATAGCCCAGAATATTAAGACTCGCTGACTTTGGTATTCAAGGTGGTTGCTGGAAGTTGCATTTGTTTCGTGCAAAATAATGGAAACCATGGGTTGTAAATTGTATGATCATTTTTTCATTTTTTGGTTGTGAAAAATGGTAGTTAGATGTATTAGTGGGTTGTGCTGTAACATACACTTTGTTCTTTAATTTTGGGAAGAAAAAAAATAGTCAAATGGTAGTTGACACCGGTTCATGTTGATCTACAACAGAGCTGCCAATTTGCTCCATCTTTTAAGATTATCTAGAAAATCAATTAATCCAAGTACTTGATAAACCAATTCAAATCAAAGATTTAGAATTTATATTTTGAGGGATCTTGGTCGCTTTGAATCATCTCAGTATGCGGCTAGAAGCTCGTCAAGCTCGACATAGTACTTAATAAACCAACCCAAATGATCTCTTAAGCCACTAAAGCCTTTGATATCACTAAAGCCTTGGCACATTTGACCACAATAAAATACTTGAACAAAATTAAAATTGCTAGTGGCTTAGATCATGTGCTATACAGGCCTTCAAAGGCCAATCATTGGAAATCTGAAGTCAAAACTCAAAAGTCATACTTTAAGGTCAAAGCCAAAATCAGCAGCTGCTTGTATCCAATTGCAGTCTAAATCTGCTGTCGAACCCATCAGCAGCCCATGAAAGGGTGGACTGATGCTCCTTCACAAGGTTACATAATCCTGTTCAAGATTTTAGTTCTAGTTATGAGATCTTGAACAATGCCAAATAACAATTTCACAATACGCTTTGAACCTTAATGAACTAGATACTTTGCCCGTTCGAGGAACCGAAATTAGTCATATGTTGGCCCTTGTATGAAAAATGATCAACGTCACGCAAAACATTGTGTGGTTTCAATGTAACGGTTCCCATGCTTGATTTTTTTACGGAAATGGTTGTTCAGATCAAATATCTGCTTGAAACTATTGTCCACAACTCCACAACATTGTACCTTATGATCTTCCCAGAAATTCTCACCACCATAAAATATAAAATAGTAAGTGAGACACTTATTTTGGGACGGAGTGAGTAATTTTTAGGTACGCCATTGAGTACAATTAGAGCTGTCAAAATGGGCGGGTTGGGCTACGGGTCAAAACGGGCACGGGTATAAACGGGCACGGGTATAAACGGGCACGGGTATAAATGTTGGCGTCCGAACACCAAAACGCCGATCCAGTCACTATGGTGATGTAGAGGGTCGACCATGACTAATTGACCATAGTGGCCGGGTAGGGTCAAGGGTGTGTTCATGGACGGTTACCGGAGACTGGTTCACTGTAGTCTCGGTTCGAATATTTTGAACCTAAACTGAAATCAAAAAATTCGAATATTCGATTAACCATTTGTTCGATTCGGTTAACCAAATTAAACGTTTATTAATTAATACTTATGTAAAAAGTAACTAGTAACACACAAATATATATTTATTTCTTCGGTGTTTACTATATTTATAATATTTTGATGATAGAAAAATATCAAACGAAAACTATTTTACTCTTTATAATTGAGACGTAGGTAAATCGTTTGTATATAATTAAAAACTAAGTAGTAGTAATAAGTAACATATTAGGCCAAAATTGAGTTAATAAATTACATTAAAATGAGTGAAGAAGAAAGTTAAACGAGTTTATCAAAATACAAGTGTAAATATCTATATATAAATATAGTATGTACAATATAGATACATATGTTTAAAACTATACATAAAAAAATTTGGATTTTTCGGTTAACCGTTTATCACGTCTATTCCAAAATCATGTACCGCAACAAAACCAAAAAACTAAAAAAATAAAAAAAAATCGGTTCGGTTAACTGAAATGTGGTTCGATTCTACCGGTTTTCGGTTCGGTTTTCCGATTTCGGAATATATTGAACACCCCTAAGTAGAGGTGTTCATTTTCGGATATCCAAAATTTTCGAATCCGAAATTTAGAAAAAGTTCGGATGAATTTCGGGTTATCCGAATACCCACATCAAAAAGATAAAGATACATATTTTTCAATTTTTTGTGTTTTAAAATCAACGATATTTACATTATAAATATTTAAATAATGAATTTAACATAATATAATAAGTATAGAATACACATGTATAAAAGAAATCTCAAAATTTTTATCGAAAATAATAACACTTTTTAAAAATGTATATCAGTTTGGTAAGATATAAACAAGGCTCATTTGACAGATATTTCATATATTTCATGTTATATACTACGTAAATTATTTATTACAAGTGATATTCTATTAAATTTTATATTAAAAATCTCTTTTCTAGATATTCGAATATCCGAATTACCTAATAATTCTAAAATCACTGCCCAATATCTAAACTCAAAACTTCGGATAACCGCATCTTGGATATCAAAAATTTGAATATTTAAAATTTCGAATAATTTCGAATCGGATACTTCGAATATTTAAGTATCGAATTTGAATACGGATATTTAGAATACCCTAATAAAGGGTGCTCTAACATAGACACTTTTTTGGTGGGGTTTTTTTCTTAATGAGATGTTACATAAGCATGTAAGTATGTAACGTGTAAAAATGTTAAGTTATTATTTAAAAATATTTTGAACCCCCTAATAAAGGGTGCTCCTACATAACTCTTCAACTTTTTTTTTTTAAGTTAATATTCCGTGTTATATATACTTATATATATGTAAGCATCCGTGCACTTTAATGTAGTTATGCACATGTATATACCAGCAGTATGTAGTAGATGTATATGTATATAATTGAACGAATAAAAATGCCTCTACCTTATCTATTTATTAATGAAATCGTAATCATAATTAAAGTATTAGAAAGGATGCAAGTACCAACGAGGCAACGACAACTTAACAAACCATTTATTTTTTCGTATTTGAGATTATAATTAAAATTTGGGAAGTTCTAAAACACGCCATTTTCTATAAAGTCGTACAGCAACTCATTTGACATTGATATTAAGTTATTATACTTTATTGATGCATAATCATAATATATTACAATATAAATAATACATGGACTACTTCCCAAATGTCATGGGTTCGAATCATACCAAAATGTATTATTTATCGTAAATGTACCTACCACCAATGAAGCGCATGAACCACAACGTTAAGGCTTAGTCGGTGTGAGTTTCAGCTCGGACGTTGTGGTATATGTGATGGAAGTGATTTACCCGACAATGTTGAACCTTGTGAGGGTTCTGTTGTGCTCCATTGAAATATGGAACGGCTCCAGTTGGTTACCCAAATACCTATTAATAATTAATAATATACTGTACTATATAATGGAGTATAATATATTAAAGTCAATGTTTTGCAATTTGTACTAAGCAAAAAACATTTCATCCATTTTGTACTACACCGTGCCAAAAATGAGAGATAAAATGTGTATATATGAAAAAATTTGAGGGGTACTTGAGAGCATGTCCAGTTGCATTTAATTATCATACTTTTAACTTAAGCTGCTAAATAATCTTTGGTTGCATTTTCAAGTCGATTATATATCCTTAATTATTCTCAACTGTGTTGGTTGACTATTCAATTAACCATCGAACTGGTTATACGAGTTAAGTTAAGGACATGACAACTTCTATGACTTGTTCCTTTCAAGAATTTGTTTGAAGTCCAACTTCTTTCAGCTTTTTGATTAGTCACTGTAATCAACTAAACAAGACTCACTATAAAGGGACGCTGACCTTAATTAATTTGTTGTGAACTCTTGTGATTTTGAATATATTGATTGATCAAGAATGTGACAGATGCGTGAAATATTACGTTTACATATCAATCTTATATAGTTATTACGATTGTTGGTTTAATTAAGAAGTGCACACTTATTTTGTGACAACTATATATAGAAATGTGAGATACGGGAACGGAGGTAGTACGATTATTGATAAAGGCCTGCAAAATAACACCACCATTTATAATTTATTAGTATCCATTGATATTTTGGTAACTGGTAGGCTTCAATCCGTTAATTTGGGTAAGTTTTGAATTGTAAATTGATGATTTGATACAATTAAATGATTTTCGCGTAGGTGGATTTGGGTCATATTTGTAGGGAACAAACAAGAAGACATATGAACAAGCAGTAGTTGATACACCAGGTATTAAACAAGAAGACATAGGAGCAGGAATGATATGTTCACATCTTTTGAACTTCTCATTACTTGCAGGAGCCGTGCTGTCGTATGGAATAATGTGGCCACTGATAGGTGACCGAAAAGGAAATTGGTTTCCGTCGAGTTTACCTGAAAGTCACATGAAAAGTTTTAATGGTTACAAGGTTAGATGACATAAACTCCTCATAAATATATACGTTTTGAGTTTTTCACTACAACGGCGATTTTTGACCCATTTCCTTATAAACGGTTCAAATTGGGTTATATTTATCTCAAACAGGTCAAATATGTGAAGGTATAGGTTAGCTAAAAGCTAGGGAACATGTCAAATAGGCGGAAAGTTTCGCAACGTCTCAATTTTTACCATACATGCTTTATAAAATCATTTTTCTAATAACTAACACATTCATTATACTTGATAAAAATGATAAATTGAAGTACATGAATTATGCTTGTGATTTACACAAATTTACGACAACCATTTCTCAACTTTTCTTTTTTTCGCGTTACCAGTTTGAAAAGTTAACTCTTGTCTTGTAAATGTTCTTCCACCACTTGAATTGACAAAAAAAAATACCCTTAACCAATTTTTTATTCTTTACTTTTTAATAATATAAATAATGAAGGGGTTAGAGCGATGTATCTTAATCAACTCAACCCATTGTATCCCATTTTGACAAGTAGGAAAATTTATCCCGTTTCAACATAAACTTGCCTGACCCGTACAGTTTGACACCTATATATTTGATTTTTATGATCTAAATAGTTTGAGATTTTTAATTTATTTGGGCAGTTGTGAAACATGCCGTTTTTTTAAAGTCAAACAACAACTATCTGACATTGATATGGAAATCATTGTCTACTATAAAAGCTAGCATTCAATCATATATTGTACCACACCGTACCGAACGTACATTCAGAGCTTGAACCTTACATTCTTCCATTTCTTACACCACCCAAAAAAAAAAAAAAGTTAGGTAAAACACAACACAATTATCTTATATTATCATTTTCTAAAACTGCTATAATAATGCGGGGGTCAAGAGAGATAACAGCTGATGAGATAGAACTATCGGAGCAAATTCCGGCCGGTGAAAATGAAGATGTGATAAAGAGAAGGCCACCATGGACGCAAGATATAACGGTCCGAGGATTGGTTGCGAGTTTGGTGATTGGAATAATGTATAGTGTGGTTACGATGAAACTGAGTTTGACAACCGGTATTATACCAAATCTTAATGTTTCAGCTGCACTTTTGGCGTATGTGTTCATAAAAACATGGACAAAGTTGTTACATAAAGCGGGGCTTACTACAAGGCCATTCACTAGACAAGAGAATACTATTATTCAGACGTGTGCGGTTGCTTGTTATACCATTTCTCCGGGAGGTTTGTTGCATTTTACTTCGTTTATTTTTAGAGTACATGAAGTGTTTTGATGTTGAACTCAGTGATGAGTATAACACACTGAGTGTCTGAGTTGAACACCCAGTTTCATATTTATACACAACGATTCAGTGTGAAGCACTACATGGATAGGGACACCCAGAAAAGTATTTTTGACCAATAAGATTGAAAAAAGATTAACAAAAATGATAATAGTGGTCCCACCTGGTGCTTCATGTCTTAACACAACATGTCAGCATTAGTTGCTCAACTTTGAGACTTTAATCTTGGTCCTTGTCTTCTGTTAGGGGACAAGCTTATAACGGGAGTCACCTAGTAGATCTGACAATTTTAGACTCATTGGTTATTTATGAGTCAAGTTGGGTAATATTTATGAGTGGATGAGTTTGTTGGATCTCCATCTATTTTTTTAGATGGTTCTAAATGAGTATCTAATATATATATTCCAATTCTATAACAACCATCGGGTTTAGACAGGTCTAATGGGTAAAAAAAAAATTGAACACCTCATTTCATTTTTTCCATTTTCCAATCAAATAAAAAAAAATTGGTGGAAACTCGATGGATCGACGCGACTCAAGATTCATTTAAACCCATCCTCCTAAATTACCTATCTAGACCCAACCCCATCTAGACTCGTGACCCGACCCGACCCATGCATTTTGCCATAGTGATGTTTTGGAAGATTTTTGTTTGTTTTAATTTCATGATATTTTGGTAAGTTTTTGAATTTTTAATTGTTGATTTAATATACGTGTAGGTGGATTTGGGTCATATTTGTTGGCACTAAACAAAAAGACATATGAGCAAGCAGGAGTTGATACACCAGGGAATTCACCTGGGAGCTACAAAGAACCTGGGATTGGTTGGATGACTAGTTTTTTATTTGTTAGTAGTTTTATTGGTCTTTTGGCTTTAGTTCCTCTTAGAAAGGTTTGTTCTTTACTAGTTTTACTTTCTGTTTCTTGACTTGTAGCTAGATACTTTCCAGTTTTGGGTATGGAAATAACTTGTATTTTTTAAAACATAAATGTTTAACAGATTATGATCATTGACTATAAATTAACATATCCAAGCGGAACAGCAACAGCTGTGCTCATCAATGGCTTCCACACTCCAAAGGGAGACAAGACGGCCAAGTATGTATATATATACAGTAATAAATAGCAATATATATTAGTCTGCAATGTTTAAGTAAACTGATTCTGCTTCTGATAAGATATTATTATCCCAACTTTATTTACTATCGCTATTGTTTTCAAAACGCACATCCAAACACTCTTTAAGTAGAATTTTTGCTGGTTTTATGCAGGAAACAAGTTGTGGGGTTTGTCAAATTCTTCACGGGAAGTTTTCTGTGGGCTTTTTTTCAGTGGTTCTATTCGGGTTTAGGCTCATGTGGATTCACATACTTCCCAACATTGGGGTTAAAGGCTTATGCGAACTCGTATGTATTTTACGTCTAGAATTTTTGGCTAGTTTATGAAATGTAATCAGAAGGTTAGTGTTGATATACATATTTTGGTTTTATGCAGGTTTTACTTTGATTTTAGTATGACATACATAGGGGCAGGAATGATATGTTCACATCTTGTGAACTTGTCATTGCTTGCAGGAGCTGTCCTTTCATATGGAGTAATGTGGCCACTCATAGGTGACCTAAAAGGAAGTTGGTTTCCCTCGAGTTTACCAGAAAGTAGCATGAAGAGTTTAAATGGTTACAAGGTTATATGACATAAACTCATCATAAGAATATACATGTTGACTACATATGGCAATTTTGACTCACTTATAAACGGGTCGGTTTGGGTTGTATTACTCTCGAAAGCCTACCAACCTCCTGATTTTGGTTGACAAGCTCTTGAAATCATTTTTTGCAAAAACAAACACATTCACTGCATTTCACAGAAGTAGTCATTTTTTTCCAAAAACGAACACATTCACTTTTTTTATAAAAGTGAAAGATTTACGAAAAGTGTGTGCGGGTCAACTCAACCTGTTGTATTCCACTTTGACATGTATGAAAGATTAACCCATTTCAACTCACACATGCCTAACCCGTTCATCTTGTCACCTATAATTTTGACTTTTGAGGTCTAAATAGTTCATGTATTCTCAGGTGTTCATTTCGATTGCACTTATCCTTGGAGATGGTCTCTACAATTTTGTCAAGATTACACTTTTCACTGCGAGAAACGTATATATCAGCTCTAGGAAGATTCCTAAAACAAGTAAGTTCTTAAACACTGCAAAAGCATAATGAAATCCATGAAAACTTTATACTTCAAAGCATTTCTATATTACGTTGGATGTTAAAACAGATCCGGATACAGATTCAAATGACGACAATCAACCTCAAGATAACCTCCAAATAGATGAGGTGTTCTTGAGAGAGACCATTCCCTTTTGGGTTGCAGCAACTAGTTACGTCATCTTGTCTATAATTTCCATCATTATCATCCCAAGAATGTTTCACGAGATCAAATGGTATTACGTTCTAGTGGCCTATGTCATCGCACCATCTTTGGGCTTCTGTAATGCTTACGGTGCAGGTCTAACGGACATAAACATGTCATACAACTACGGAAAGGTGGCACTTTTTGTGTTTGCTGCAATGTCTGGAAAAGAGCACGGCGTGGTTGCTGGGCTCGTTGGGTGCGGTTTGGTTAAAACAATCGTTTTAATTTCATCTGACTTGATGCACGATTTCAAGACTGGTCATTTGACATTGACTTCACCACGGTCAATGGTGGTTAGTCAAGCTATTGGGACAGCCATCGGGTGTGTGGTGGCCCCGCTCACATTTTTCCTATTTTATAAAGCGTTTGATGTCGGGAATCCAGATGGAGAGTATAAAGCTCCTTATGCTCTTATCTACCGCAACATGGCAATTTTAGGCGTGGAAGGGTTCTCTGCATTGCCACAACATTGTTTACACTTGTGTTATGGATTTTTTGTGTTTGCCGCACTGGCTAATTTCATACGTGACATGTCACCTAAGAAGATAGGAAAATGGGTCCCGTTACCTATGGCTATGGCCGTACCATTTCTTATTGGGGCATATTTTGCTATCGATATGTGTGTGGGAAGCTTAGTCGTGTTTGTTTGGAATAAGATCAATAGACGAAAGGCGAACTTGATGATTCCTGCAGTGGCTTCGGGTTTGATCTGCGGTGATGGATTATGGATTCTTCCTGCAGCAATTCTTGCATTGGCAGGGATTAAGCCACCAATTTGTATGAGCTTTTCGCCTACAAAAAACTAATCAAGTTGGGATTTGTTTACATTCCTTTGTGTTTGAGAGTCTATGTTATATCTTGTTTATTTTGTTGTTGGCTCTGAGGTGATCTTTTTCCGATGTCTTTCTTTTCTTTTCTTTTTTAGTTTGGTTTTATGTCCATCAATATGGTCTGTAATGTTGCTTTGCCTCTTGTTGCTTGCAAGGTTGGCATGTTTCATTATCTAAATGTGTTTTTAAAGTTCATCATTGGTCACCATCACCACACCAAAAGTGATAATTATAAAAAGGGTTATGTACGCTCAAATGTATTAAATTATGGTGTGACATTCATATATAGTACGCAACGAACTACTCGGATTTACATTGTATGTAACAAACTTGTTACTTATCTACAATGTATGTATTTTGATCAGATCAGCGGTTGAAAGATACGCAAGGTGACAACTTATATAGTCGACACGTGAAAAAAGTACAAAAAAAAAAATACATCTAATGTATTAAAATTACAAATTCGTTACATACAATGGAAGCACGAGTAGTTCACTACATATAATTAGAACATGATTCAGAAATTGTAACATAAAACACATCACACAGTAAAATAATGGATCTGATGGAAGAAGAAAAAAATTTAACCTTCAAACTTTATACAAAGAAATCCCATATTTATATGGACAACTCGGATTGTATATATGGATATGGAATCGTTGTAAACCATTTTATTAAACCAAAAAAAAAAAATGATAATCTAGACATCACACGTTTTTACATCTTATTTGACACTTAAAGTATTTATAAACAAAAATCCTTTGTTTCTACAAAATAAAATTGTTTCAAAGTCAATCCGTGTCACCCAAAAAGTGTGTTTTAACATATCAGCAGCAGTACTTTTGATGATATGTCAATATTTACAGATGTCACATGTCACATGTTGACACATCAACAAAATACATTAAGACATTCTTTTGAAAGTTAAAAAAAAAAATGTTGGGGGACACATTATACATCGAGGACTAGTCACATGCATTCCCAAATATCTATCCATAATAGATAACAGCTTCAGATTAAAACATAACATTCAAAGGGACATGATGTTTGAAGTCATCATATTCGGATTCAGCAAAAGGAGCTTTCCGTTTTAGGCTAGGGAGAGAGGTGGTGGACGATTTACTTAACGAATAATATAAGAATATATTCGGTACTAATGCTATCGACTCAATTACCCTATGAGGTTCATAATGCCACATCTGGCGTCCGTTAGAGTAAACAGAAATCAAGACCTATATGTATTGTTCCATTTCTGTTTCAGCTAAATTGATTGATTTAGAGCATATATATATGATCATCAAAAGGCATCTTGATTGTGCGTCGCTTAAAGTTGCACGTATCCACTTTCATGGTAACCTTGAAACCGACGTGTAGGAAATCTAAATAAGGATTTAGCATGTTAGAAATATCTTGTACTTGTATTAGACTTTTGTTATGCAATGCCCATATATTAGTTTTCGCGCGCGGTAGCTTTTTTTTTCCTTTAGAAATACAAAATCACACACATCTACCTACCACGAATATATACACTGGACTTGAACTCACAACCTCAAAATTGAAAGGTTCCCACGATACCGCTAGACCAATAATCATTTGGTTCACGATAGTTTTTTAGTTCAATGAATTGTAAACTATGTATGAATGCTAATAATTATTTTTTTATAACAATTCGAGCTTTTCCATCCAAGCTCCAACCATCATATTCATTATGAATCATGAAACCTTGTCAAAATATCAAGTCGAGTTCGAGTCCCGTCAAGCTCAAAGCTTGACCTCACTTGGTTGCAGCACTAATATCAACCATTTCGTTAGTCGAGAGTATAACAATAATGAATATAATCAATATACATCCATGAAATTAAAATGATTTAATTCGACCAAATTTACAGGAGTAACAATACCATTGATAGATTTTCCAAAAGGTATATGGTCAAATCTCGAAATTAAGATATTACATGGTCAAATGTGTATCATTATAAATGGGAAGTGTTTAAACTTCTAATAATGTTGTTTAGACAACAAATTGGTTAGTAACTCAACGTTCGCAAACCGAATACTCGTACGGGAAAGCTGACTCCTGGGTCTGGAACCTGAGGTTGCTCCAAGAAATCCTTTCTTTCTCGTCCCCTTGGGCGTTCTACGATATGATCCTGATCTCCCGTGTGACCGATAACATTAGCGTGAAACCATAACAATATCAAAGAGAATAATATAGTGTAGTAGTTATTATTTATACAAATATTCCATCTAAGAACAATAACGATAAACCTCCTTTATAGTCTTTTCATGTGGTGCAACGCTTTATCGTCCTTGTTTAAAGTTTAAACCCATGATATTTCTTATATATTATTCATCTATTTACGACAACAAACGTGTTGGGTATAATATATTAATATTGTAAACTTGCAAAATTACCTTTTCATTCTTACATGTCTACATTCCAAAAGGTCTATTGTCTTGTTTTTAACTATGAATATGAAACAAAAAACAAAATTAACCATATTCAAAGTCATATTCATATTACAAAATATTGAAACTAAATTGCAATAAACCAAAATCAATCAAACATATATTGTTTTATTTTGTGCAAAAATTGTCTAGTGTGGTGTTCAATTGATCAGTTATCAAAATTCAAAGGTCATCCGAAAGGAAAGAACAAAAATATCTTTTAGCTATTTACGTTACATTAATGATAAAAATAGAAATAAACAATATTCAATGGGTAAGGTTTCAATGGATTTGTTTCATTTTGAGGGGAATGAGGTGCAGACGATCTCAACCGTTAATATTTATAATTAATAGTCTTAATTTGCTACATTATAATGACTTTGAGTATCATGTAAAATGCAGTTTTGCAAATTTAAATAAACGGCTGATAAGAAATCAACGGTGAAGATTACATGATCCCACACCATATTGGATTATTCCAAAATCCAAACTACTTGCAACCAAACCATCTTCTTCCCCCATTTGACATAAAGCTAGTCAAACAACAACTAATTTTGACAATGATATTCATTTTGATATAGAATTATGGATATTGATATTGATAGCTATAATAATATAATATAATACTTTTCAACCCATCATTTGTAATTGTAACCCCAAAACATGCAATTAAAACTTTGATTTATATTTACTTTTTGTACTGCAAAACATCCAACCCCAATTTGTACTACACCCTGCCCAAAAGTACATCCCATTTGTCATCTTTAAATTCATCCCATTTCATTTTCTCACACCACCCAAAAAAAAAATTAATACTAATAAAAAACATCCATCCAAATAATTCAATAAATACCCATCTTTATTTTACTTTCATTTCATTTTCTAAAACCCCTATAATGCCGGGGTCAACAAGGGAGATAACATCTGACGACATGGACTCACCGGACCAAATTCCGGCCGGCGAAACCAACGTCGGAGTGATAAAAAGAACGCCACCGTGGACACAGCATTTAACGGTGCGAGGACTGGTGGCGAGTTTAATGATCGGAGTAATGTACAGTGTAATTGTGATGAAACTGAATTTAACAACTGGGCTTGTACCTAATCTAAATGTTTCAGCTGCACTTTTGGCGTTTGTGTTTATATCATCATGGACCAAAGTGTTACATAAAGCTGGGTTCACAACGACGCCGTTTAGTAGGCAGGAGAATACCATTATTCAGACGTGTGCTGTTGCTTGTTATAGCATCTCTGTTGGAGGTTTGTTTTTATTAGTTTTAATTTAGTCATGATTAGTTTTATTTGGTGCAATGCAATTAAACCACCTAATTTAATAGGTGGATTTGGGTCATATTTGTTGGGATTAAACAAGAAGACATATGAGCAGGCAATAGTAGATACACCTGGGAATTCACCTGGGAGTTTCAAAGAACCTGGGATTGGTTGGATGACTGGTTTTCTGTTTGTTACTAGTTTTGTTGGTCTTTTGGCTTTGGTTCCTCTTAGAAAGGTTTGTTTTTTCTTACTGTTTATAATAATTTCTGTTTCTTGATTTGTAGCTAGATACTTTCCAGTTTTTGGGTATGGAAAAAGCTTGGATTTTACTACTAATATTTTATAAATAATTTTCTTTTTTTATACAGATTATGATCATAGACTATAAATTAACATATCCAAGTGGAACAGCTACAGCTGTGCTCATCAATGGCTTCCACACTCCAAAAGGAGACAAGATGGCCAAGTATGTATATAAATATTGTATTAAATAGCAATATTTACTAGTCTGCAATGTTTAAATAAACTGACTCTGCTTCTGATGATATATGATTTTTAAATTTTATAATATTGTACATTAGACAAAAAAACTGGAGTAATTTGGTTGACCTTTTCTCATCAGTCTTTTACATCACCACGCTACTGCCACCACATCTCCGTATTGTGCGAGTACTATACTAGTAGACATCAAATAATCAACTTCGCTGTAACAAAACTGATTATGTGAAGATAATATATAAGTTTTCTAATGAATTATTATCCCCACTTTTATTTATTATCACATTATCACTTACAAAACACGCAACCAAACACTCTTTTAAGGAGGATTTTGTTGGTTTTATGCAGGAAGCAAGTAGTTGGGTTTGCAAAGTTCTTCACAGGGAGTTTTCTATGGGCTTTTTTCCAGTGGTTTTACTCGGGTTCAGGCAAATGTGGATTCACATACTTCCCAACATTCGGGTTAAAAGCTTATGCGAACTCGTGTGTATTTTACTTCTAGACCTTTTGGCTAGTTTTATGCAATGTTATCGCAAGGTCAGTTGATGTAGATATGTTGGTTTTGTGCAGGTTTTATTTTGATTTTAGTATGACATACATAGGAGCAGGAATGATATGTTCACATCTCGTGAACTTGTCGTTGCTTGCAGGAGCTGTCCTTTCATATGGAGTAATGTGGCCACTGATAGGTGACCGAAAAGATGATTGGTTTCCCTCAAGTTTACCTGAAAGTAGCATGAAGAGTTTAAATGGTTACAAGGTTAGATGACAACAATTCTTCATATAAATTTACATTTTGACTACACATGGTAATTTCGACCCATATATTAAACTCACGGTTCGGTTTGGGTAGTATTTATCTCAAAGGGGTCAAACAGGCGGAAATCTCAATGTACCGTTTTTAGCATACAAGCTCCTGAATCGTTTTTGTAATAAATAAAACATTCATTTTCATTATATGTAATAAAATTATAATTTACAAAAAGTGTTAGCTGTCAACTCGACCTGATGTGTCCCATTTTGACCTGTGTAAAAAATTAACCCGTTTCAAACCAAACCTGCCTGACCCGCTCATTTTGCCACCTATAATTATAACTCTTGAAGTCTAAACGTTTCTTGTATTTACAGGTGTTCATTTCGATTGCGCTTATACTAGGAGATGGTTTGTACAATTTTCTCAAGATAACATATTTCACTGCTAGAAACATGTACGCCACCTCAAGGAAGAACCCTAAGACCAGTAAGTTCCGAAACTGCAAAAGCATAATATATAATCTTTTTAAAAATCTAGTGAAATTATGTTGTTTGTTAATACAGACCCAGATGACAATAATGAACCGCAAGATAACCTCCAAAGAAACGAGGTGTTCTTAAGAGAAAGCATTCCGTTTTGGGTTGCAGCAACTGGTTATATCATGTTCTCTATCATTTCCATCATCATCATCCCAATCATGTTTCCAGAGCTCAAATGGTATTACGTTCTTGTGGCCTATGTCATTGCACCATCCTTGGGCTTCTGTAATGCTTATGGCGCGGGTCTAACTGACATGAACATGGCATATAACTATGGAAAGGTAGCACTTTTTGTGCTGGCTGCAATGTCAGGGAAAGATAACGGTGTGGTTGCTGGACTCGTTGGGTGTGGTTTAATTAAATCAATCGTTTCAATTTCCTCTGATTTGATGCATGATTTCAAGACCGGTCATTTGACTTTGACTTCACCCCGATCAATGCTGGTTAGTCAAGCTATTGGGACCGCCATCGGCTGTGTGGTGGCCCCACTCACGTTTTTCCTATTTTATAAAGCATTTGATATCGGGAATCCAGATGGTGAATATAAAGCTCCATATGCTATTATTTACCGCAACATGGCAATCTTAGGCGTGGAAGGTTTCTCTGCACTGCCACATCATTGTTTACAGTTGTGTTACGGGTTTTTTGCCTTTGCCATGCTGGCAAATTTAGTACGTGACACGTCACCAAATAAGATAGGGAAATGGGTACCATTACCGATGGCTATGGCTGTACCATTTCTTGTTGGAGCGTATTTTGCTATTGACATGTGTGTGGGAAGTTTAGTCGTGTTTATATGGCATAAGCTTAACAAAAAAAAGGCGAACTTGATGGTTCCTGCAGTCGCTTCGGGTTTGATATGTGGAGATGGATTATGGATTCTTCCTTCATCAATTCTTGCATTGGCAGGGGTTACTCCACCAATTTGTATGAACTTTTTGCCTACAAAAAACTAATGAAGTTAGGAGATCTTAGAGGGCAATGACACACCCCTTGGCAGTTTTGTTATAAGGAATAGAAGCTTAGAAGTCAATGTATGTGTATCTATGTATGTAACATCCAATATAGAAATTGTAATAAACAAAAATTGTATTGGTAAAGTTTTACCTTTTAAATTTCTGGACCATAAAAGTTATACAGCCATGAGCATATAGTCTGAGCTTAACTTGAGCGTTAGGTCCAATTAAGGAAACCCAACTGAGTTGCCTTCTACGAGTGTCTAATCTACACTTGTCTTCCCAAATGCTAATACGTCCGTTTGACCAGTTAGTGCGTGCTAACCCGGACGAGGATTGTCAATCCTATATGATATCATATACTAACATTCACGCTACAGATGTATTACCAAACTATGTTGTGGAGAGCTTTGAAATGATTAGTGAAAACAACTCATGTAGTATTTAATTTGTATTGTACTTGCGTTCATATTTTCTAATAATACACATGTTAAACATTTTATTGAAGCAAGATTATTTTGATACATCACAAGTATGTTTCGGTTCAACCCAGCTCAACCTGTTTTACGCCGTAGAATATTACTGGACTTAACTCGGTATCCAACGCAGTGACGCACTAGCTCTTTGTTGTTTTGCCACCACTAATGGTGGCTAATGGTCTTAGTGTCCTACCATACCAAATACAAATCATAAAAGCAGTAAACTTAGCCATTAAAAGGAAGCAATAATCACAAGTTAGAATGCAGTCACATCAAGTTGAAGGAACATGAAAAGATGAATGCACAATTGAATGGATCTAGTTTTGATATACATCAAGCACAAGATGCTCTATCTCTATCTAATTTCCACATAAATATTCTAAAGTAAAGGTTAAATGATGCTACAGGAAATATCTTGTAGAAAAATTGCATATTTTAGCATGTTTATTTAACAAACTAACAAAATCTTAAATTTTTCATTTTGTGGTCCAAAGATACTCCATTATCTAACCTTTTCCAAGAACAGGACAGCTTGCATAAATCAATTATATAAGCCTAAAAGTTAGCATACTTTTTACATAACCTACAATAATAATAGCTTCAGATCAAAGCAGAACATACAAAAAGGTGATGTTTCAAGTCATCTTATTCGGATTCAGCAACGTGTTAAATTATAAATGAATTTTCCACTATAGGGTGGGAAGGGGAGTGCTAGACTACTGGCCGACGATCTACTTAACTGATAACATTACGTAAGAATCTATTAGGTACTAAAACTATCGACGCAATTACCAAATGAGGTTCATAATGCTGCATTTGGCGTAACAGTGCAAAATCTTGAAAACAGAAATCAGACTCTATACATTGTTCTAATTCTGTTATGGCTAAATTGATTCATTATTTCATAATGATGATCAAAATGGCATCTTGATTTTGCACCATCTAAAGTTGCAAGTAGCGAGTCTCGCTCATGGTAACCTTGAAACCGACAACTCAGTAAGCATAAACCACAAATGTAACAGATAAAGACAGCAGCACAAAAGTCTCATCAGCTCGCTTCATTAAAGAATATGACAGTACCTACGGGCTACAAGGTTGCCTTAACGACCGCCCAAATCAATCTGGACCATGTTAAATCCTGTAACATGACAAATATGATACACAACCACTCTAGTGATTAACACGAAAATAAGCAGAATCATTTAAACACTTTAAATGTGCATTTAGCATTTTAGCGTTTAAAAAGCGAAATAAGCAATAAGCACTTGATTCACAATTCATGTAAACACGAGTCGAATTACTTCCACACGCGACGGCTTAAACATTAGAATCGCAACAACAACAAGGCATTTTCATAATGTCAAAATTTTATTTCCAGATAAAGAGGAATCAGGGTACAAAATCGATGTAAATAATAACATTACATTACATTACATTACCAAAATTAAGATTAGCTTCTTTTTTTAATTAGTTTTCAATCAAGAAAACCAGTTTTCTGAAACACCGCATTACGAACACGACACAAGTCCCTTCCTTTAAGCGTACGTCCAGCTCCTTCGAATACAGAAAACGTTACGTACGATCTCGCTACAATCTCATGTGGCGGTACAATGTCCGCCACGTCATCATCTTCATCATCCTTCTCCGCTTCGTCATCATCCACGTCATCAAACTGCCTGGAATAATGACTTTTATTATTCTTAGGCCAAACAGGCACGTTGACCGGTGCCGATTGATGATAATGTTCCGACGAACGTTTCACCGCAACCGGCGGGATCGTTCGCGCCGCCGTGGCGGCGGATTCCGATGGACTCATATTAGGTTTTCGTCTAACGAAGGTGTTCTGATCGTCGGATAAGGCGGCGTAGAGTCCGGAATTGAATCCACGGTTCACAGGCGGTGGACTTGATATGTAGGTTGCCGGTGACGGAACCTCGGGAATTTCATCGGACGACGATATTGAGGATGTTGATGACCAAACGACGTCGCTTTCGTGTAATTCGAGATCTGCCGGATTTTCCGGTACGGTGAGATGTGTAGGGAATCGGACGGCGGCGGCGGTGGTGGAGGATTTGGCCATGGATGGAAGGAGAGTTGCCGGTGGTCGGAAAATAGGGTTGACCGTTGACCAACAGACACCTCTCCCTCAACCTCTGTGGTGAATCGGTGGAACAACCACAGAGGTTCGGTAGGAATGTGAACGCAAATAATTGGGGAAAATAATAAATATAAAAAATAAATAAATAATAAGGGAGTAGGGAAGAGGGTAAAATGGTAAACTCGAAATTTAGTGGAGCAGAAACAGAGTGTGGGTTGTGACCTTTGAATATTTGACACGTATGGTTGTTCACTCAATTGGGTGGATGACATATTTGTTTGTTACTTTGTTATTTCTTGCATTTCAAATTTTGTTGTTCAGCCAAAAAATACATAATTTAGAAAAATATAATAACTGTAATTTTATTTATGCATTATAACATTGTTAGATTTATTTTTTCACGCATCCTTTTGTGACATGACATACATATATAAGGTATAGGTAATACGGAAAATCTGGTTAATTATACTCTTATATACTTTTAGAATTAGGTAATTCATTAGAGACGTTTAAGAAAACAAATGTAAACCATTAATATGTGAAGAAGAGAGTATTTTATCTAGCCTTTAATTTATCTCTTTCATTGTAAAAATTTATAAACATATATAGTAGTTATATGCTACCATACATATATTATGGGTGGTGATTTGTACACCACCAAAAATTAGCCAAACATCACCAACTCTCTTTACAGTGTTGTACGGTACAACATGACAATGTATAAAAATGATGTATGACTAATTTTTGATGGTGTATAAATCACCACCTATATATTATTATCTATACAATTTTAACTATGATGGCTCGTATGTATGTACAGATTAACCCGTGTTTATACACGGGTTTTAAGCTAGATGATATGACTTTACAATATCTTAAAATAATATGAATATAATAATATTAAATTTAAAATCTCTACCTATATCCAACTCTAATATGTGCTAACTTATTCCTACTTTATTTAGACTTGTAGGATATATAAATTCATCATTAATAAATCTAATACTACATATAAAGAATTTTGATACTTTATTTATATAAACTCTTAAGAAGTAAGATTGACCATTTCTAATTTTAAGTTGTGTGATTTGTAATTTGTAGTAACTTATAATTATTTTTTTCACTCTTAACCTCATCTTACATAATTCGTATTAGAGGTGGCAAAATTAATGGGTCGGGTCTTAGATCTAGATGGGTTTGGGTCTATATGGGTCTGAGTCTAGATGGGTCATTTAGAAGGATGAGTCTAAACGGGTCCGGGTCAAATGGGTCTCGGGTTGGGTCATTGGGTTCACCAAACCTTTTTTTTATTTGAGTGAAAAATAAAAAAAATGAAATGAGGTGGGGAAAAAAATTACCCGCTAGACCCATCCAAATCCGTTGGTTAATTGTTACACAACTATATGTTATATTGAAAAACACATTTAGACCGGGGAGAAGACCCAACAAACTCATCCCCTCCTAAAAATAAACCAAATTGACCAATAATTAACCAATGGGTCTAAAATTGTCACCTCTAATCCGAATATACAATTTTACAAATTAAGTTATCGTGATAAATGCACCAACATGGGTAATATGTCACTGAATGATAAACATAATCTCCAATTACAATGAACTGTTATTTTCGCTGCATAGCGCGAGTATAACCCTAGAATTAATAATTAACAATGGATTAAAGAAGATTTAAAAGTTAGTAATTAAATAAACGGTAACATTTGGGCTGCGCAGGCCTGGGCCTGGTTGCATGTGCACGTGGGCTGCCTGGCTGCCTATGACGGACTTTGCTGCTGATGAAGTGATGAGTGATTGAGTGATGACCATGTTATAAAATACACGTATGTAAACAAAACTACAAAAGGAGATGAATAAAAATGATTTTTTTAGTATAAATTACTGAATTATGAATTTTGCTAATGCTTAAATAAATCAAGCTAATTTATTTTATATTTTATACTCGAAAATGCAATATATGTTATATATGTACTGATTATAATTAGTTTTCATATGTCTTGAGATGAATATTAGCAAAAATTCTATCTAGAATACAAAATACACGTAAAGTATAAATTAAAACGGTAGGATTATCATTCTAAACCAGAAGTATGTGTTCAATCTTAATCTTAATATTAAAAAAAAGTATACATAAACGTGATCTATTTAATATAATAAATAATTTGTTGCCCTTATTTTTGAGTACTTTATATATGCAATATATGTATTTATTATTAATGCATATTTATATTCATAAACCAGTAAAGAGAAATATATAATATAAAATACAAAAAGAAAAGAAAAGGAAGAATCAAACAACTATAGTTTTGTCGGTTTGTAAGTCAGCCACATATACCATTCATTTTCAGAGATGGTGTTCCCGTGGCTTAAACCAACGAACCATCTTTTTACCTTTTTATAAAAATAAGATAATAAAATATATAGTAATAATAATATTATTGTTATTAATAATAATAATAATAATAATAATAATAATAATAATAATAATATATTTTAACAATAAATCAGTGATTATTATTATTATTATTAAACTATGTGACACATATAACATATAACATATCTTTATCGTAAGATACGTTGTAAATATAACAACTGTGTCTTTATGATCATATTTTCTAATGTTATATAAAACATGTTTTGAGTTGAATTTTTTTAAGGTGATGATTTATATTTGGAAAAAACGTGTGAATAGTTGAGAAATAAAACTTTATCAGAAGGCAAACATGGAATATAATTACTCATCAGTTACATTTGATAACTAACAAAAAAACATGCAAAATGCAGCGTAAAACAAGATTACATGTGATAGTGAACAATGACTCTAGTGTGTTGTATCTCTTCTTTTTCGATAGATTAATTACAAAAATAAAAATTTAACTCATTTATAACGTCGAAGACATTATGTTTAGTATTGAGAAAGTGACGTACTAATTATATTTATTAAAATGGTTATAATTACACAACTTCTAAAAAAAATACGTATACGTTTAAATGTTGTGTATTGTGGATTAAAGTTATGTCAAATTAATTAAAATAAAAGGATGATTATGTATATAAATACTAATTTTCATAATTATACTAGCTAATCTTAAATTATGTATTGTGTATTAAAGAAGTACTTACCAATCTAATAATACTCAACCAAACACAGTCTAGTTTACATGTAAATCTTAAATTATTATTATTAGTATCATCTTAAATCTTAACTAAAACATGAGTAAATCTTAACTAAGTGTTCATATTTATATATGTTTTTGTTTGCTGTTAAAAAAAAAGAAAAAAGAAAGAAAAAAAAGAGTAAATATACTAACTCATATAGCCTTTCATTTTCGACTATGCACTTTATTAATAAGGTATTTATATTTGGAAAAAGGTGGGAAAGAGGAAAATCAGTTTGGGTCAAAATGAGTGTGCTCCAAACTATTTATTTTTATTTATTAAAGTATAAAAACAACAAATACATATGTTTAACATTTATATATCCTTCAACCTGCTTTTGTTACACCAACCTCATTCGTATCAACTAGACACTGTGTTTGCGTTTTGTGTTGCAGATTAAAAGCTTTGTATCTCCATTAAACGTATGTAGATTGATTGATTCCTTCTAACTCTATATATCTTTATACAACTAAAGTTATATCAATAAGTGTTTATGTTGTTTCCCTAATCTAGTTTTGTTTATGCAGTACAGAGCAGATAAATTAATGGCATCACAACCGAAAACACTCGTGTTTGATGAAGTCGCTAAGCACAATAAGAGCGACGATTGTTGGCTTATCATCTCCGGAAAGGTATGGGTGTGTTGTGATTTCTTTTTTTATCTCTAATTATGATTTTGTTAAGATATCAGGAGTTTAAGTCTGAGGTTCTGTTGCTTGTTTAGTTTGACGTTAGTTCGAATTTACACGAATCTACGCTGCTTTGTTTTAATTAGTAGTCATGCATTGATGACTTGATGTGTATAGTCTATTCCAGATTTATAGCCCCTTATTAATAAGTCCAATTTGATCACATGAGTTCAAGATTTTTGCTCAACACACTTTTTATGCACAACTACTTTGGACTTTTGGTACATGTAATTGCCTTATATATCAATTAATCCAAAATGTATCAGGTTTATGATGTAACCCCGTTTATGGATGATCACCCCGGTGGTGGTGAAGTTATGCGATTAGCAACTGGTACGTTTTCTCCGCCACTCAAACCGGCTATTGAATCAAAATTAGTTATTATTTAATGTCTACGTTGGATTATTACAGCCAAAGATGCAACTGTTGCTTTTGGAGATGTTGGTCATAGTGAAAAGGGTCTTGCAATGATGAAAGACTATTATGTTGGTGATATAGACGAATCAACTATTCCAGTGAAACGCTCGTTCATGGTATCTACTACTGAAAAGATCTACAACTTACAAAAAAATCCACAACTCATGGTCACGATATTGATGTTTTTGGTACCGTTCTTGATATTGGGCTTGGCCTTCACAGTCAAAGCCTGCTCGAATACAAAATCCCCTTGAATCTTATGTTAAAGTAGTTTCTTATCGAGAAATTCATGTTCGTGCATCGTTAGATCAGTTATACTGTTCTGAGTCGTGCTTTTACAAATATTGTTACCGGTGAAATGGGTAAATTTGCCTAGTTTGTTATGTGCTTTGTAATCTAAGAGATGAAAATATGATTCACTCTTTTCTATCATTCAATGTTACATCACTAGTTTGGTGATTTATATGACAAATTGTTAGATTTTTCAAATGCAACTAGTCTTGTTTGTATAATCACAAAATCAAATGCCCAACTACTTACAAAATGGAAAATAAACTGGATTGGGCTTGTAATGGGCCTGGGTCTATGTCACATTGTCACTACCCAATACCCATGCTATGCTATATTTCTTGTTTGTATAAAGACATGTTTACCTTTTTTCATATAGTCTTGAATAAATGTTGCACGAGTTTTCATACAACATTAATAAAAGGGTTGTCAAAAAGTAGATTATAAAATTTGTTGTTTACTTGATGTAAATGACAATTCTAACCAAATGAGTTGTTAGTGTGATTAAAGATTCATAAAAAGAAACATTTGATTCACATAAATGTTATTTATTTTTAGGGAAACTAAAAAACTTGCCCATTTTTTCGTATCTATATATCGTTTTACCCTTCCAAAAAATTGGCGTTTTGCCCTACTCGAACGCAAGTCGCAAGCTTGTGTCCTGACCTTTGCGTCTTGTGTCCCGCATTGTGTCAGAGTAATTGACCGAGTTAGTGAACGAGCAAAGTAACTGATCAAATCTGGAGACAAGTCGCAAGCTTGCGTCTTGCGTCCGCAAAGTCCCCGAAGATTGTCCCATTCCAAGTCAAGTCGCAAATCGCAATTTCCTCAATCATCGGGGACTTGGCGGGCGCAAGACGCGAGACGCAAGCTTGCGACTTGCGTCCGAATTTGATCGTAACCTGTGCTCGTGCGCTAACTCGGTCATTTACTATGACATAATGTGGGACGCAAGACGCGAAGGTCAAGATACAAGATGCAAGCTTGCGACTTGCGTCCGGGTAAATCAAAACGTCAAATTTTTTGAAGGGCAAAACGAAATATGCAAGCAAAAAATGGGCAAAATTTTCATTTCCCTTGTTCATATATATATATATATATATATATATATATATATATATATATATATATATATTTATATATATATATATATATATATCTAACAAGCATAAGAACTTTTTACCCTCCCCCTTTACACCGAGTATCTATACATAAGCATCACATTTTGATATCTTCACTTGCTTCCCCCTTTCATTTTGCGAAAGCAATACTACCTTAAATTAACCAAGAACACCTAATAATCAACAGTGCTCTAACTAATGCTCAAGGGTCAAGATGATATGTTTCAACTTTTGCATCTTAAGATCATTGCATTTTACGTAAAATGCAATGTTGCAACTTGCGAATATAGAGCTTTGATCACGGATATCAAAGGTTTAGAAAGTTTGCCCTCATTTATCTTAAAATGAAGTTGCCCCTCTAATCCCACCATGTTTGAATGTTAGACCGAGTACGTTTGTCTTTTTAGATGATCTCATTATGTCCTACACAAATGAGCCACTCGCGTTAAAGTTTCACATATTAAGTCTGTATTCAAAAAAGTGTTGAAGATATTAAATCATCGTTACAATGATAATTTATTTGTAAAGTTTTTGTTCACGCCATAGAAAAATTGTGAGTCATTCACTCATCTTGAAGACTGGAATCGATCCAGATTTAAATCAAGGGTGATGATATTTCCATATTAATTCCACCGCAAATGTGCATCCATACGTTGTATAGTAAATCTATACGTTGTATAGTAAAACATGTTAACACACACCTGTAGTAAATTTATAAAATATGATGTATTTATCATTACGTACTCTTAAACTATAAGTGGTAAAAACTATCCTTCAAATCCAACTTTGTTTACTACTTCTAAGAATGAGCACGTACGTTATGTCTTAATAAATTAACTTCCATAAATGTAACAACACAACATGTTAGATTTATTATAAACCTACCATTCTTAGTAATTTGTAATAGGTCAAACATAACAATCTGACTAAAAAAGCATCTTATCTCAGAAGTTAGAAGTACCGGTTCAATTCCGTGAACAATTAAAACCCGAAACTAAAATCACGCTCCCCCTATCCACTATAATTACACTTTTGCCCTTAACCCTTTGTGTTTTCATATAATACTTTTCTACAGTCATTTTCATAACAAAAACGATAGATAAAAATGGCTTTCATATGATGTAATCACATACACCATCATCATCTTCTGATATAATTATGTATGTCTTCTATACTTCTTCTATCTATGGTGGAGTTCTATTCTTGGATATTTTGGAAAATGGGTCTACAAATGTATTCTATTTCATTAGCTATTAATTATAATTACTAGATTGTTCCGAATATAAGCGTTTACATTTCTATATTCCGTTATTCTAGAATAAATGTCAACTGTATATTACAATTTACAATCAATTAAAAAAGATTTAATGGACAATTTTAAACTTGTGCATTTTACAAAGTGAGTACTTTCACCGATACGAAGGGAGTAAAAAGCAATATATATAGATCAAACCATATAATGCATACATTTGTTACAAATTATTCTATTTTCCATTTTGTTGTTAACTTAACACCAAGTATATAAGAATCGATTCTAAATAAGTAATGTTGACTTGTTTACATATAAATTGCAATAAATGAAACCAAATAACCATTAATTGCGTTTCCATAATTTGACTTTTTGGAATAAACACGTTAGTCAATTAAATTGGCTTCATTACCAAATATTGGGAAAAAGGTAGTTTGAATACACACATAATAATTTATAGATTTAAAAGGGTAACGTAAACCTTTCATGTAATCCAACAATCAAACGTGACACATCACACGTAAGCAAGGTGACATGTAATATGACAGGTGGCACAATTCACGTGTCATTTCCATACTACGTGGACTTCTTCTTTTCGCCATTTTGTTTTCACACGGAGCCAAAGTAAAGATATGTTATCCCGCTTCACTGCAATTTATTTATGTTATTCTATTGTATTTTTATTGCCTATGTTTTGCTTTATTTTTAAGTTAAGTAAAAACATTTTATAAACATTCGAATCGTTCTATAAACAAATTTATTATAAATTCACCATAAGTTAATTATGTGTTTTAAGCCATATAAGATAGAATGCTCTTAAGAATCAAAAAATAGTACGCCTTTCGTCTTAAATTTATTGTTCACATATTTTTTATCCGTGAATAACAAATTTGAGACCTTAAAAAAAACGTGAAATATAAAATATGGAACGGATGGAGTGATAACAATATTTCTAATTAAGTTAAAAGTTGATAAATGATAAAAACATATAGAAATATAATATATTCATGGGTTGAAGTATATTTTGACTAAAGTTAAAGGGCTAGTACGTAATTTAGAGTAAGTTATATAATTTGAGCTGTAAAAAAACAAAAACAAAAAAACCTCAATCCCTGCAACGACCAGCCAAATTAAACGTGTCTTACCCAATGTTCTGAAACTCGGGTTTTAAGTTAACCCGGCCTAGTGATTGGGTCCGGTTCAACCAGGGTTCAACCGGTTGAACCGGCGATTGACCTGGTTTCTAACAAATATTCATTAAATATATATTACCAACGAGGAATAAAAGTAAAAGTAATTATTTTACAAATAACAAACAAAATTGATAAATACATAACGAGCATTTCAAAAATTGTATAAATTTACATTCATTTCCTACAAAACTAAACTTTACGTCCATATTCTAATTTCATTTCCTACAATACTAAACAATAAAAGTACATAAATATCTTTCTATTGAAAAAATGGAGTGTTATAAGCATTAGAGTTTGATAATTCATCTAGTCAAATAGCGAAAACAAAAAAAAATAAAAAAAAATCGAAAACATCAATCCCGGCCGGGTCCGGGTCACCGGTCCGACCGGAAAACCCGACGGACGAACCCGAGTCAAAAACCACCCCAAACCCGGTCCTAGTTAACCTGGTCCCTTCCCCGGGTCCCGGTCCGACCGATCGAACTGGCCGGATCAATCCGGATTTTAAAACATTGGTCTTACCAACTTGGCTAGCCAACATTTTGTTACCTCATATGTTTAACTAAAACTATATCTTAAAAATGATAGAAGGGACAACATGTGTACTATTCATACCGTCAAACCGTCCCTCACTCATTGAGGGCTTGTATAATTTTTAATAAATTAAATAATGAAGAGGGGAAATGTTAAGTTTTGCAATATAATTTGAGTTTCATATTAAGTTTACACGTCATATTTGAAAGAGTAGTCTCTACATCTGTTTTGTACAGTATATTGTAATATTATCATATAGTTTTTGTTTGTATACCGAAGTAATTTTTTGATTTACATGTTACATAAAATGAAATTACAATTTGAAAAATTCATAGGGAAAATTACATATATACCCAACTTAAGTTGAATAATATCATATTTACTCAAAACATAAATTTTCAATGCATGATGTACAATACTTTTAAGTATGTTTGAGGAAATATGTAATTTTTCTAACTTAAATTATTTGGCACGGGTCGGAGTTCTTTCAAATTATCCTTTTTAAATATTACATGAGTAATATGTCACGAGGTTGCTATATTTGTTTCAACAGTGCTTTTAGTCTACTACCCCAAGTTGTAATAGACTTCCCAAGTGTTTAAAAATTAAGATGGGTATATATAACATTTTGGGAGCTAATAAATACTAACATGTAAATTGCTTCATACATCAAAAAATGTATATTTGCATATTTGTACAGTAAACTAAAATTATTGTACCGTGTGGTGCATGAAACAATTTTCATATTCTATTTATCAATTTCATAACATTTTAGTCTATCTATAACCGGTAAGATTAACATTAACATTTTAGTTACAGAAAGGATAAAAGATTAAGATCTTTACATACATGCAACATTTTTCTTAGTTGTAGGATTGTTTTTTTAAGACAGAAAAAAATTATCTATCTAAATAAAGTAATTACTCCATCTAAGACAACGATTCAAGTAAAAAACTAATAAAGTAATTATTATTAGAAACATAGTGGTATACACACATAAGACAACTGTGATATATATGTCTAGAATTATCAGGATTTTTCATTTTAGGTAAACGTAATGAAAGTCAAAGAATTCATTTTTGAATTTAAAACGTCATAATATTAATAGAATAAAAATATTCCAATAAAAAATAGTTCCAAAATTGCCCACCCGGTCTTACCACGGGTTGGGTCGGTTCCGTGACCAGTTAAAACCCGCCCCTTTTTCTTGCTTCCTTCGCGTATAATTAATACCATCCTAGATTCAGCCTCCCCCAGCATAAAATTACGAAATTACCCTTATTTCCTTCATGTATATATAGACGCTCATTTGTATTCATTTTCAAGCAAACAAAACAAAAACAAAACAAGCATCCATATGGTGTAATGAGCAACATCCCAAAATCCTTCACAGATTCTTTGTTCACATTATTTTTATTTTCGATTTCATCTTGCGATCCTTGGCCCTTTTCTTTTCTTGAATCTTGATAATATATCATGGGAGTTGAACATTTCTTGATGTTCCATCATCAACATCATCATCATCAACAACAACATCATCAGCAACAAGATCTTCATAAGATGGATATACCAAAAGGGTGTGTGGCAGTGATTGTAGGACATGAAGATGAAGAGCAAAAAAAGTTTATAATTCCGATTATGTACATGAATCATCCGTTATTTATTGAGCTATTGGATGAAGCCGAAAAGGAGTATGGGTTTAATCATCAAGGTCCAATTAATATCCCTTGTCATGTTCAAGACTTTTATCATGTTCAAGGTGTAATTGATCAAGATCATAATCATCATCAACATCATCATCGCCATATTTGTTGCTTCAAAGATTGATTATTGTTCATGTCAAGACCTTAAGTTCTTGACTCGATTGTAACTTTCTAACGATATCGATCATGGGTGTAAGTCTTTAGTAGTTTTTAGAGATTGGTTTGTAAATGTATGTAGCTTGATTGAAAAAGAATGATCAATTGTAATATATGTGTATATTTGCTTGTATTAAACAAGTAGCATCTTTATATTGTTATCTTTATTTTTTTTATAATTAGTTTTTCAAAGGATTTGAGAGATGGCCGGGTTTCATTAGATATGTGTGACTTGTGAAATTGGAATTGAAATTAGGTGATGATTTCCAAAGTAAATTTGAGGTGGAAACTAGAGAAGGTATAATTAATTAAAAAAAGTGCATTCAAATAATTGGATCTAAACTTATGGGAAAGGTAAAAGAATGATGTCATGATTGACTTATTATTATTATTATTATTATTATTATTATTATTATTATTATTATTATTATTATAAATTATAATCACATCACAAATAATAATTAAATAAAAGTGTATATCATAACTCATAAGTCAGAGGGACGTATGATAGTCTAATACTCCGTATATAAATAACTTGAATTCGTCAATGCCGTATTATTCAATTAAATTAAAAAATATTAACCGTTACAGTTAATTATTTGAAAGTGTATTATATTATATCTTTTTAAAATGGTGTCAAACATATTTTCAAAACTTCTATCCCATCTATTGAATTTGTAAGTGTGTAATTTTTTTTTTGAAATTAACTTAAAAAGGTTCAAAAATTTTGTCAAAATGTTAGTCCCTCTTATATGTCGGTAAAGATGTCGATCACGGCAAACTCGCAAAGAGCATGAAGGGGTAGTTTAGCAATTCAATTTGCTTGTGAGAAAACTTTATTAAGTTATTTATGTTTTCATAAAATATAGATTTTGCTATTTGTAGCCCTAAAGATTATGTCTAAAAGTTACATGCTTAAAGAGGTTGTATATTAAATTGGTTTAAAAAAGTAATATTCAGAGGGTGGATGATTATTATTGAGGCACAAACATTCAACAAGTGTATAAATTTATTATTCATAGCCCTAAAGGTTACGTATAATATTTTATTTCAGTTTAACTTTTATTTTACGGTGATATTGTTTTTAAAGAGGAGTTTCAAAGACATTTGTATAACTATATATATATTTTGAAAATGCACTTAAGTTACATTTATAATTATTCTTGATAAAAAATAAGAATATAAAAAATTGGTGAAGTTTATAAATAGTTGTTATTCATTTAATTCTTGAAATTGAAATGGTCATTTTTTTTATATAAACACTCATGGAATGAGCATGATTTATTCTAAAAGTTTGTTGTAAAACAATAAAAGTTCATTTCCTTACAACTATAAACTATTTAACAAAATAATTATTGTACAGAAATTGGAATCGTAGCAGGATTGAGGAATTAATTCTTAAGAATACACTCTCATTCAGAATATAATAAATTACGTTCAATACTCGGATGAACAAATGCATTAACAATAAACCCTAGATTGGATGTTGAAGATGAAATAAATCTTTTTAGTACGAATCATAACAAAATTATATAATAACAAAAATCAATATATCCGTAGTATCTTTTTAAGTAATATTGCAGTTAAGCACCATAATTTTTACCTTTAGCACTACAACCCTTCAACTTTGTAGTACTTACCACTTTACACCTAAACTCTATCTGCAGCAATCTAACAATTACTTATAAAAATAAAAATACAGACTAAGCAAGTCTAAACATATATCTTTCATGCTTAGATTATACTCTTTAACATTAATTATATTCGTTTTTAACGATCAAATAAGTAAAAACACGATACTGACTTCTAGTGAAAAACGAGTAAAAAAGGAAAACTTCTAGTGAAAAACGAGTAAAAAAGGAAAAGTAAATGTGATAAATAAGGAAGAATGATAATAGATGAAAGATGCGTTTTCAAGTGTAAGGAAATTGAAATAGGTAAACTAGTTATCTCAAAGTCATCACATCTTTGTAATACGTTCGATGTTTATTTTCATTTAACAACATGACAATTCATATTAATGTTATTGACAATAGCCAATAACATTCTTAACAAGTTTGGTTATCATCTTTAGAAAATTTCAAACGTCTTGACCATTGATAGGAGAAGGGGAAGGGGAATCAGAGGTAGAACTCGAGGAAGAGACTTCATCAACTTCATAATTCTCCTCTTTTCGACATTGAAAATGACAACGACATCGAGTTGGATTTTTGCATTCTCCATGGGTAAAGTATCCATGGACTCTAAGGCATAAAGCAAAACAATCGTCATTGGTACAAGGGAATAGAAAATGAGTATCCGTACATTCAGCTTCGCCAGCCATGATCAACTCTGTGCCTACAAAAGCATGCAAGTCTCATCAACCTATTTATCTTATAGTACTTTACATTTTGATCAAATAAACCCGTAAAAAGTAATATTTTAAAACTCAATTTTCGAGTTGACCTGATCTAAGTGCTGAGTCCGGCTCAACCGGGTTGGATTTCTAGTATCCATTTAATAATTATTTTAACGTGATTTCATTGTTGGACTCTATAATTACCTAGACTTGGTACCGATTAAAAATAAGGGGACATAAAGATTATCATATAACAATATTATCATAAGTCACGAGAATAAGGGAATGAAAAAATTACCTGATATCATGAAAGACAAAAGGAATATGCATAAAATCAAGCTTCTTGTCATCTTGATATTTTCTTTGCTTTCAACTGATACACTTTTATATTTTATATTTTATAATTTTATACGAGGAACGCTTTCTTTTTTATAGTGGAGACTACATTAAAGTCTTACAAGTAATTCATTCGTACTAATTACATTACATTCATTGCTGCAAAAATCAACGTATATAAATTAAATGTTACCGTCTTAATTCAAATAGACATTTAAACATGAAATATGTTTCATATATTGAATTTATTATATGTATATCTCCGATCGATTGTATTTAAATGCTATACTAAATTCAGTCTGATAAAAATGTAAGTATATAAATAAATGTGAGGTAAGTATAACATTTAGTTATCTGAATTTGTAATGCGATAAATTCAGCGATACGATATATAATTTGCATTGATTTCGTTCTTGATTTGTATTATTGTTTATGTTTTACTTTATTGACAGACAATATATAATTTTGAGAATTTTCAACATCAACATTAAATATTTATACTACTATAATATATGTACTAGTTAAGTTTCAGACTCGCGAAATCGTACATGAAAAATACTTAAGTCGCTCATACATATGTATGCCTGGACTAAGTCATATTATCAACTAGCGTTAAACCCGTGCGATGCACAACTAGAAATATATAATGTCGTAATATGTGGATGATAAGTTAAAACGGTATATGAAATGTTAACGGTCAATTATTCTCGGATTTTTACATATGAAGCAAAATATAAGATATAATTCGAATGATGTGAGTATATATGTATAGTGAATGTGCAAATAATAATCAAAGTACTTGTTACCAAAAGACTGTTCAAATGTTCATCGTTTGAATTTAACGACTTAAATTAATTATCAGTGAAGCACAACTATCTTGTGAAATCATTTACTTTAATTTTTGTTTGAAGTATGATAAGATACATTATGTTATATTATTTGTCATATATTATTTTCATTCTTCCTAGATTTGTTTGGTTATGCTTGTTAAAATAGTGAGAAATCATTCGAAGAGTTACTCGAACAATGTATGTTATATTCAAGAAGTTAGTAAGGATTTTTGAGATATACTTTTCAAGAAGAATGTAAGTTATATTCAAAAAATCGCTAGAGCTATGAGATTTTTATTATATATTCAAGAACTTTAATATACACTTATTATTAAAATAGATCCACGTGATATTGTGATAGCATAAGCGAAAAAACAAAAGCCAAAAACTTATAAACTTATATCGAAATTTCATAACACTTCTATTGGCAATCATATGATGTGATCAAAATTGCATGTATCATAATCATTATTAATAAGAGCATTATCATCATTTGTTTCTTTATCTAACAGATTTCATTTTTTGACTTTTTAATTTAGAGAGTAGACTCGGGATCAAAGTTAACTCAAGAAGATACCTACTCAAGAATATATATGGAGGGCGGTTAGAGGATTTGAATGTGCTTTGGGTACAGTTTTTTTTTATTTCGCAGGTATAGGTTTTGGTAATATCCGCCCGATTACCTATAACCGTATCTATAGCCGTTTACCCGTATTAATATCCGCATAAATGTTATTATTAATTTGGGCTTATATATATTATATTTATATATTTTTATATATAAAAAGTTAATGTACATATCAAATGTTGAATCTCATTTCATACGCTTTTATATTTGGAATTCCATGATTATTACATTTTAATGTTGTATGATATAAAAACATGAACTTGTTCGTTATCTTGATCGTACCGAAACTTTGAATTAGTTAATTAAATAGTTAAATTGTTAGCTTTGAAATTTGAAACCTTGAATATACTATAGTTTATGGTATTTTGGTTTCGATTTTTTGTCGCGTTTCAAATTTGCATCGTTATTTCAACAATTAAATATTTTTATGATCGGTCAAAGTTACATACATGGTAATAACCAAACCAGCAAATAAATCCGTAAAACGATGTAAACTACTAACTGGGTACTCGGGGGATATAGGCCGGGGTATGGTTACGAATATTATAAACGAGTATCGGTACATGTACACTAAAACCTGCCCGAACCCAACCCATTTGTCATTCTTAATCCTAGAATTTGAAATTAGAAATCGCTAAAAGAATTAAAAAAGGTGATCGTATAGAATTTTTAATCATTGGTTATAAAATGAAGTCATGAATTTTTTGGAACTGAAAAATATTAAGGTTGATTTTGAAAAAAAAATAAAATAAAGAATATTATAGATAGAGTCTGAATTATAAAAGAATGTGGTTATTAAAGTAAGTTTTTCATAAAATATTTGGAATGATTTACAGCTAAAGAAGAATCAAAATATTTATATTATAAATAAAGAAAGGTATATTAGTATTTTAATCACATACAAATAGGATTAAGTATGTCATTGATAAAACTAAGGGTTAAATCTATGTTGTTGATCATTATCTAATGACTATTATTAATGTAGTTATTAAATTAATTTTTTCATAAAATATTTGTGGGAGTGATTTACAACTAAAGAAGAAACAAATGATTTATATTGTAAATATATAATGGTGTATATTGTAAATATAGAATGATATACTGTATTGTTTTTTTAATCACATAAAAAATGGATTAAGTATGTCATTAAAAATATTAAGGGTAGATCTTGTTGATCATTATCTAATAACTATTATTCATTCATCATTTTACTTTTAGTTAATAAGATAAGAAAGACTAGATAGATAGATACATTAAAATAATTTAAGAAAGTAGATTTATTTTATTACCGTCATAAATGTTGAACAATGAATTCTCTATAATTTATGGTATGTTATTGTGCACATTATAGGAGAAACAAAGGAAATCCTAACGGGCTTTAAAGTTTAAACCCATATATGGGTTTTGACTAATCAAATCTATCCTCTAATAATAAATCCCTCTTATATATAGTTTAGACTTCGTTTGATTGTGATAAACATGTAGTATAATAGACATGATAACTTTTTGTAAAATATAAATAGTCAGTCAGACTTAGTTCTAGCATATGTAATCCATCAAATTTGTTCTTCCATTGTATTCTGAACAAAGTTGTCACATACTACGATCACACGAACTTCGGAGGAACTTTATCTTCCGGTTTTGATACCAAACCCGACGATTATGGGGCAATATGGCCAACATTATAATGATACATATACGAATGATCAACAGCCAACTCGATCGTTGACCATCTATAGAATAGTGTCTTTTTCGTTACTGCATTGACGTTGTATATGTTATTGTTGTTTCTGCGTTATAGCTACGAGTCGACATGTCTTGTGTTGTAGCTACGAGTCGACAAACCATGCAAAAACTTGGTGTATCCAAGAAAATTGAGCTTTCCGTCGCTACTTCTTATCCAGTCATTTAGTGTCGAGTAAGCCGATTCTCCCACGTTCATTTCCTGCATCAAACACAATACCATACTAAACAAACCAGAAAAGATAAGGGTGCGTTCAGGTGTTGAAAAGTGTAAAAAATAAGGTTTAAAAATTGACCTGAGCTAAAGCATCTACAGAAATGACACGATTTCCTTCAAGTTCGAAGTATTGAAAAGCCTTATTTGCGATAGTTTCCCATCGATCAAGAGCCTCAAGTTGATGCGGACTGATCGCAGCCGCAGAAAACTCTTCAAAAGTCATTTGAGTGTAAGATAGTGGCTTCATCTGCAACCATAGAACCACAAATGTTGTTACTAGGAGCCGAAGGCTACATTAAGAAAATTTCCAAAACTAAACGACGCATAGATGATGCTTTACCTTTTCTAAAATATCGAAGACTCTTGATTCTTTCATGGCAATAGTCGAATGTTTCACAAGTGCCTGCACGTGTATTCTGTATATTAAGACCCGAAACAATATACATTACTTCTGTTTGTAATTGAGTTGTTTTAAAGCTATGTGTTTAGTAAAAAGCTGTGAATTCAAAATGCACGAAAATTATACTCGTAATCTAGAATAAGTGAAAGTAGCTGCGACAAACCATTTTAAAATTGTCGAGAGAAACACATCCATCTTTCGGTTCCAATAGATTAAACTGAGCACTTAAGTATATCAGTTCATCCTCAGTCAAAGCTTTTGACAGAGCCTGCAACATTCAAAATAATTTAACATCTTTGGGGTTGTATACTTTAGTTCTATATATGACCGATATGCGATTTCAGGCTCATTTTGGCCTAAAGGGACCAGGCCCACATTGGTTGATTTGAACATAGATTGGCCATACTACTCATTGTTCTAATTTGAATTCTGTATATATACCATGAGTGCTGCACGCCTTAAAGGTGTGGCTCGAACATATGACTTGACCAACTTGTAGATCAAAATGTCCAAAGGCACATCATGTTTTTCATCTCTTAACCACGGATGAACTGCAAATGGATTTTAACTGTTAATAGTTGACTTTTAATAAGGTAAAGGTATAAATTTTATAGAAATATATCTTACTCAAAGCTTGGGAAGCAGTCATTCGTTTTCTATGATCCTTATTAAGGAGTCTTTTGACAAAGTCTTTGGCTTCTGGTGATACAGAAGGCCAAGGTGACCCATTAAGATTAGGTTCTGCCTTTACCACTGAACGAAATATACCCGATTCAGTTCTAGCAAAGAAGGGTCGGCTCCCACATAATAATATGTACGTTATAACACCAATACTCCACATGTCGGCCTCCACATTGTATGACCGGTGTAGGACTTCAGGCGCGACATAGTAAGCACTGCCAACAATATCATTTAGGCGTTGATCTGCAGATTAACAAGGATATATCTTATCTTACATATGAAATTGATAAATGGGCCGTTTAGCATATGGTTTTTTTTATTTAAAAGTAGATATGGGTAAATGGGCTCTAGCATACTGAGCTAAAATGGGTAACTTTAGTACAGGTTCCGTTGACTACAAACATGTAATTTCCAATTTGTAATAAAATATCAATAGGTTAGATATAATTGCGAAATGCCAAAAAAATTCTAAGGATGTTACGCAAAATACACTTTGGGATACTTTTGACAAGTTTCATACTTTTAATAAAATGCAACATACCTGGTCTAACAAAATCAGACAAACCGAAATCTATGACCTTCATTGGAGAATCTTCGTCTTTTGTACTAAAGAGAAAGTTCTGCCCAAGTAACAGCATGTTAAAAAAAAAAAAGTTAAAAAAACATGATTTGATTAAGAGAGTGATATTTAACATTTCTAAATGAAAGATCCTGTAAAGATACCTCTGGTTTTAAATCACGATGTACAACACCCTGAAGGTGAGTAAACGCAGACACACTTAGAATTTGCTTAACAATGGATTTAGCATCTTTTTCGGTATATCTTCCACCCCTGCAATTAACTTGATGTTAAAGAACATGCACACCAGTAGCATGATATCAGAGGTTGCAGCTTCAACGCTTTGATTTATGATTGGGTCGATCTGGGTTGTGTCTTAAACTGGTCAATTTTTTCTTAAAGAGACGGATCAAATGGGTTGCAAGTTTTCCAAAGGCTATTTTTTACGCATACAAGTATAACACCCTAAGCAGTTTTATTCAGATACTTACTGTTTTTATCTTCTTTTATTTTTTGTAATTATAAAAGTAGCACTAGTTAATGGACAATTGTGTTTGCCGGCCTACCACGACTGTTTTCACCCATACTAAAACTGATATGTTTTCACCCAGTACCCAACCTGACCCATGCCACCTCTATGATATGGAACCCCATTGATTCATCTGTTCAAGTTAACCTGGATAATATTCTATCAAGAAGCTCTCCCCCTTCACATAGTCTGTCAAAGTGTCAAACAGAAGTGAAGTCACTAATAAGAAAACACAAAGTAATGATGCAATTGCAAAATATGGTTCTATATAAGGCGGAAGTTAGAGAGGCATTTTGCATACTCCATGACTATATACACATTCTGATCATCTTCAAATGCATCATAGAACTGCACCATGTGTTGATGCCCAGATAAGCTTTTCAATAACTTGACCTCCCTACGTACGTCTTCAATCGATATAGCCGTTGTCATCTGCTCAAAAATAACCATACTTAGCAACAAACAGCGCTATAATCTATCTGTTTTTGTACTAAAAAGTTCAGTCAGATTGAAGTATCGATTGAATTCAAGAAGTTGCAGAAAGCAACACAGTTCACTACTTCACTGAACTTTAAATTAATAAAAGTACGACAATTCACTGAGGTAGTTGGCAAATTGAAGTGGGAAAATGCGAAAATTCATCAAGATTCAAGAACTTTTAGTAGTAAATGGCGGCAATTTGCTAAATTTATTCATGAACTTGAAGCGGGAAAGTGCAAAACTATATCAAGATTTGAGACCATACAGCAAACAAGAATAAAAAATTGGATTATAAGAAGAGTTGAAGTGGGTCAATGCAAGAACTTGTCAAAATTCCGGAACTTGCACTAGAAAAACACACCAACTTGCTAACATCATTCAAGAATCAAAGTTGGTATGTGGAAAAGTTCATCAAAATGGAATAACTTCTTGTAAAATATCAAAAATTAACCAACTTTATTCAAAAATTTAAGTGGGCAAGTATCAAAAACTTGCACAAAAAAACTCATCAAATCCCTCAATTTATTCAAAAAACAAAGTTGGCTAGTGCAAGAATTTACCAAAACAAGACAAATTTGTAGTAAACTAACAGAAATTAACTAACTTTGTTCCATAAAATCATACATGAAAATTTACATAAGAAACAGCAATTCACTGAAGCTTATTTAAAAAAAAATTAACAGCAAGTGCAAGAGTTTCATCAAGATTCAAAAACTTATATTTACTACAGTGAAAATCAGAAATCAACTAACTTTACTTATTCCAAACTCAGAGTGTGTACCTTAGCTTTTGAAATAATTTTAACTGCAACAGTTTGGTTTTTCATGGCTCCTTTTTTACACTTAGCCTTACAAGTATGACCAAAATGCCCTTTTCCCACTTCTTTTCCCAACTCATATTTTGCTTTTATATTCCTTTGAAACCCAAAACTTTTATCCAACACTATTTTCTCCTTTTCCTTCACTTCATTTTCCGGCACCGTCCCCGTCTCCGGAGTTCCTTTCTTACTCTGCCTTCGTTTCCGTATCGCCGACATAATGGGTTTCGCCGGCGACGGCGGTGGAAACGGCCACTTAAACATTCTCCGGGGAGTCACCGCCGGTGACTGCGTTGCCCCAATTCCCTCCGGGTACGGCATCTGCCATGGACTTCCGGTGAACGAGTATACCGGCGTGTCCCCCGGAGACGTTGGTGGTTTCCGGTGGCCATGGTGGTTGTTGTTGGCTGGTTTCAGTTTAATGTCATCTTTCTTGTTGGCGCCTTTGCTACAACAATGACCCATCACCGGAGATACTTACTCCGGCCGGCAAACAATATGTATATGTATATAGATATAGATCGATATAGGTATAGATTAAGATTACTATAAAGATATAATTTTTCTTTGTTACTACAACATTATTATTAACGTAAGAGTAGTATTTTGTGTAGATGATTTCAAGAACATAAGTTTTTTTATTTGATTTTTTAAATGATTGTAACTATTTGAAAGTAGTGAGAAGTAAAAGACATTAAATTTTTAAACCTGTGAGCATTTAACGAGCATTAAACAACCCTTGGGTCTACCAACAGAGGATGAATTTAATTATGATCAAATAATTAATTATTAAATCAAATAATAGTTGTTGCATGAATCTTCAATTCTCATTGATAAATATATTGACTTTACTCTAGTAGATTTTGTAATATATGGAAGTATGGATCATCATCATCATGAAGTAACGTTTTATATTGATTTTTATTGAGTCAAAGAAACTGTAAATGATAGTCAGTGATAACTTTCAGTCTTTCACATATTTATTGAAGGTGCCAGAATTTAAAAAAATACACATAACTAATAAAGTTCATGTGGTCGACATACATGTATATTTGTAATAGAGTGTGTGCTCAATTTTATATACAAGTACTATTTAAATTTTCAGCCGTGCTAAGCATGATCAGGAGAAAGGATCGGACACAAATGTGTAATGACAATATTATAATAAATTCATAGTATATCTTATATAAAAAAAAATCAAGAGTTACATTGTTCTTTTGCTTTCAAGTTTCAATATTAGATGATTCATGTGTCAAGAGAACTGCCTTTAAAAGTTGAGTATATTATATATATATATATATATATATATATATATATATATATATATATATATATATATATATATATATTTTGGAAAGTTCAAATGAGAATCACTCTAAAGTTGAGAGCTTTGAGAATCACATCAAATACGTGTTTGTTCACATGTGATTAACTTCAATCATATGTGAACATTGATGTACGTTTAACTGAAAAAGAAAAAAGTCAAAAAAAATTCTAAATTTATATCGAAAAACACATTTTAACCGATTTGTTCACATTATCGTTCACATGTGAACATATATTTGTTTTTTTTGCATTTTTCGATATAAATTTAGAATTTTTTGTGACTTTTTTCTTTTTCAGTTAAACGTACATCAATGTTCACATATGATTAAAGTTAATCACATGTGAACAAGCACGTATTTGATGTGGATCTCAAAGTTCTCAACTTTAGAGTGGTTCTCATTTGAACCTTCCCCTATATATATATATATATATATAGATGATCATAACGTCATTTGAAATAATATTAGTTGCTCTCATGTTTTGCCTTTATTTTCTTCTTAAGAGCATTGTGTTTATTTTTGTAATTGTATTCCTTTCCATCTTTTGGGGTGATTTTTAATGAATTTCCTTAATGTTTTTATAAGAAAATATATGTATCAACATATCCAAAAAGATAATAGACCTTTCCTTTGATACTAATCTATTAATTAATATTTTCATCATGTTTACAATTTTCTTTATTATATATGTTTTGTATATGTTGATGATGATATATGTTCCATGGTCTAGTATATTTTTCTTCCACAAAGAGGTTTTAAAACTTATGTGAATAAGTATTATTTGATTGTAAATAAATCTATTTGAGATCAATCAAGAATTCAAGATGTATAGTATAAGTAATCCTAAATGATGTGTTAGTTTATTAAGTAGTTAGATGTTTATATTAGTCAGTTTTTTAATTATTGAAAGATCAAGTATTATCCTTAAAAGTTATTTAGTTGTATATATTAGAAAAATAGTTGAGCTTTTTAGTAATTTAAATGATTTATTAAGTTCTTAAGTGGTGATGATGTGTCAATTTTAGAGGCTATATGGTTTTCTTAATAATATAAGTGTGTGTGTGTGTGTATATATATATATATATATATATATATATATATATATATTAGAGTTCTAATGAGAACACTTTAAAAATAAGGACGATAAAAACACTTACAAAATGCACAACTAGCAAACAGATTCATTAGATTCACACTCATTATAACTCATACATCTCAAATATGTATAGAAAAATAGATGCAAGCTTTCAGAAATTCACAAAAATCAAAAAAATAATTAATGCACAATTATAGAGATAATCGTACATCAATCATTTTTTTGTGCATTTTTATAAGTGTGCTTTTGTTTTTCTTTACATATTTGAGATGTACGAATGTTAATCTAACTATTTTATCAAGAGTAATTGTGTATTTGAAGCGTTCTTAGTCGTTCTTATTTTTAAGGTGTTTTCATTTGATCCAAACTATATATATATGATTAGGTAGGTTTGTTTGTCATGCTAAACACGACCCACTACTATAAAATACATTTGGAAATAATATATGTAATGAACTAATCAATTCTTTTATAAAATATGATCATGTCCATGCCTACAAATGTTAGCTCCTTAATCTTTTTTATAGCAAGTATCTTTAAGGTTTATTTTGTATAGGATAATTTTTTTAGCAAGTATAAAGTTATAGATATTCATTTAAAGGTTTGGAGAAGTTCATTTATAGAGACATATATATGTTCAAAAAAAGAATTAGTACTTTGATTATGATACATATTATATAAGAGTGATATTAAATAAGCATGCAACAAAACCTTGTAGAAATTGAATTGAGGTTTTTGAATTAGTTTAAATGAAAAATATGAATGTGTGGAGATGCTAATGTAAAGACGTCATCTTAGTAAGGAATGAGTTATATAGTTTGATTTAAAAAACTAAAGGGTCTTTAGTCTAGCGGTATATAGGAAACATTCAATTAGGAGGTTGTGGGTTCAATCCTCATTTTAGGCATGTATGTATTTGTGTTATATTATGTCGGGTAACTTATATTGTAGGATTGTCTTTCTTAAAGTAAAAAAAAGTTTGATTTAAAAACAATTAGCATTAAACATATAATAAACTGTTATGGTGATGTGTTATACTTAAATATGCTAATTTGTCATTTTAAGGAGACATGGATTAAAAAAAGTTTGATTTATAAACAATTGGCATTAAACATATAATAAAGTGTTATGGTGATGTGTTATACTTAAATATGCTAATTTGTCATTTTAAGGAGACATGGATTCATTTTTTATATCATTTCATTACTTATTATATAAGGAAAAGTCATTTTAATCTTAAGATGACATGTGTCACTATTCTATTATTAATCTTTTTAATATTTTACTATTAATGTATATCTTTATATGTTAAACACTTAAAATTTATTGATATATTATGTAATATATAACTTAATATTAACATAGAAGATGAATATATTATATATCTTGATAAATTATTCTTAATCTTTTTCACATCTTAAAAGTTAACCTTAACATTAATATACATCGTAACCTTTAAAGTCGGTATTTTAAACCTTAAAGAAATATTTAAAACAATATGATCCTTAAACCATATAAAAATAACATGACCTTTAAAACTTTATATAAATATTTATTAGTCTTCCATTTATGTATTAGATTCTCAGTAACTTTTTGTATGTACTAATTAATTTATGATTTTGGTTTAATATGTTGTAACCTCAATAGTAGATTTTTGAAAAATTAGTTTATCAACACATTCACTATTATATTATGTTTTATTTGGTTTAAGATGATTTTTCCATTTGTGTCTAAAAGTCTATAATTTCAAGCTCGTTTTTCTTTAACGTTCATATCGTCGTTTATAACTTATTATTTGATTTTTCGGTAACATTTTAATCTTCTTTTATGGTAATATTTCATCTTCTTTTTCTCGGGTAACTTTATGTGTATTGATTACAATAGTATTGAAGATTATATACACACAATATTAGAAATCAACGTTAAAGTTATAAGGCGTGAGTTGTGCATCGCACAACTCCGAAATTTCCTAGTAAAGATAAATAAAGAAAAAAAATGAGAATGTATGATAAAATGATATACATGTTATGATAAATGGATCTATCTATATAATTTAGGGGAAATATATTAAACTATAATCATTGTATGATTATTACAAAAGTATTAAAAGAAAAGAGTAATTCAAAAATGAAAGATTATTAAGGATTAATTAACTATAAATGTTCATTTTTTAGATATATATGAAATGAAAGTTAAAATTAAAGGGACGCTTGGTAAAAACTATATAATGGGAAAGGTAATGGGAATGATAATGGTGGGGTAAAGGAATGGGTATTCCCATTGCATTGATGTTGCTTGGTATATTATATATAATCATTACCATTATCTTAGATACTGCTTGGTTAGTTTGACTACTATATAATAAAGAAATAAAATAAATTGAAACAATATAGAAGCACTATAACATGATGTGAATACAAATAACCAAAAACACAAAATCATAAATCATAAATCAAAACGAAATGACATGATTAAATGTGTTTACAAAACACATAAAATGTCAATCAACCAAACCAAGACTATACTACTAGCATTCTTTAATTCAGAAATCACTCAACAGTATACTCTCAAGATATAAAGAAAGAAATATACTCCAACATTTGATTCACGAACTACTTGTGTGCATGCAAGAACCCATAAACATACGATTTTCTCATGTGAGTTGGCAAAGTAAACAATGTCTTAACTTTGATGGGATCATTGTAGCAAGCCTCAACAACATTGTCAACCTCTAAGTGAGATATGCCAATATTTAGAAGCTCATTCATGACCTCTTGCATCTTCTCTTCACTCACAGATTCTAACTTATTAGCATCAGCAGTCAAAGCACTAGTAACAACTCCAATTTGTGATACCATACCGCCACAAACAGACTTAAAATCAGAAGCAAATAAATCTAACCTTGCATCCATGGTTTCTTGAAGTGACATTAATTTCTTCTTCTTCTTCTTAAAACTTTCTGTTAATGGCGAGACTTTTTCCTTTTTCTTTGAACCATAAGTAGTAGGAATAGCTGGAGATTTTTGTGTATCAGACACAATGGCCACTTCGTCTTCACTATCAGAAGAGGAGCCTAACAACACATTCTTTTGTCATTGTTATCTTCACATATTTCTGATATATCTTCAGCTTTTTAACCCGTTGCTCTGTCTTTGCCCCACACCATGTCCAATTTGGTTAGATAAGGAAACTTAAAGTTCCATAATCCACTTGTCTTGTGATTCTGTAAAAGAGAAAAAAAAAAATTGTGGAAATAAACTTCATATTGATAAATTGATATTAGGAAACGATGACATGTAATGAATGGACACAAATGGGTGGTTACATTAAATTGTGAGTTAAGAATAAGAATTTTTATATATAGGTGATCACTAAACAAACTAGTCTTGTGATCAGTAGGTTAGTACAAGATCGTGATAGTCATAAACAATGCTTATATTTTCTTCTTTGTACCATATATTTTGAAAGTAATAGAAGTTGTTGCCTTTAGAAAAATATTAGTAGTTGTATGCATTTACGTACCTTGCACCAATCATCATACCACTGCTTTTCACAACTAATTTTGTTCTCAACATCGTCCCATTGACATCCACTTTGCATTAGCATCTCAAAAATTGGATTATACTTGTTTCGAAGATATTTGATCTTAGAGTCGATGTGTGGGTTAACGTCCTTATCAAAATTCGGGATCTTCTTTACCATCCTCTTTCGTACTTCAACCATGTAATTGTTTTTAAATCCTCCATCAACCTTCCATAAAGGATCAGTAGCTAGTTCTTGTAGCACATCAACCAAAGCTTCGGATTTCTCATCCTTCCAATATTGTTTGTTCTTTCACTACCACGATCACAGGATCCAGCCATTTGTAACTATAAAAAACATATGTTAGTTCAATAAGATGATATAAATTGATAAAGATAACACCATATATGTTCTTTGACAATGGTTGCATTTAAAATGTAATTGTCTTTGAACAAAAGTTAGAAAGATCAAATAACCATAATATTCAAAAACAAAATCAAATACAGCCACAGAATCCATGTTCAAAAGATAGCTTATTTTTTATCTGAACTCTATCTATTTCATGCATTGAACATATTAGCTGCCATATTATTTCTAAATGCTAGTGTCGCACCCCCAAATTCGGGTTGCGGAAGCGAATCGGGTCGGGCGCGACTAATCAATAAACAAAGCACATAAGATAAAGTGAACAACTCTATATGCGTCGTTTAACCCATTACATTGATGATATAAAAGTTTTACAATGTTATACTGTTTACAAAAGTTCGCAAGCTAAATGTTAGAGATTCCAAGACATATCTAATTGTACAAAATATAAAAATGCATGTGAATAGCCTGATATCTGAATGCGACTCGAGCTAGCTAATCCTGAGCAGTCCTACTATTGCTGTGTACCTGAGAATACATGCTAAAAGGTCAGCTAAAAGCTGGTGAGCTCACAGATTTGTATAATGATGAAATATGAGTTATGAACCACAAGATTTAAGTATGATGATTTGCAATTAAGCAAATAAAATAGTGATTGTATATTACTATCATGAGGCCATAGTTTGAGCTTAACTGAGGGTGTCAGGATCCACATTTAAGGACTTGAGCGAGGTTGCCTCCTGCATGTGCCTAATCTACACACGTATGAACAAATGATAATGCGTCCGTTCGACCGCAGTCGTGGTAGCGTGACTACCTCGGACGGGGATTGTCAATCCCATATGGTACCATACACTAACATTCACGCTATCGCAATACTAATAAACTATGTGATGGAAGGCTTCATGATTAGGTAAAACAAACTCATGCAGTCAATATATCGAATTTTGCACTTGTGTTCACATGTAAATGAAAACTGAGCATGTATTCCCACCCCTGGGTTGAAAACAGTAAAATGAGGGGCTATGAGACTCATCTGAGTCTGATGCGTTTGCTAAAAGCAAATAATGATGGTGTACAAGTAAAGATGTCGTCTCAACGATCGTAACCTGTCGGGCGTTCTAAACGCGCAAGGTTATGGATATAAGTAGGTATCTCTAAAGATTACCTATGCTAGTTGTTCATTCAACTAGTAATGTCCAAATTATTTGGTTTGATTGAGTTTTGAAAACATGTATGGCCCGTTGGTGGCGGATTTTGTAATAATAATCTTAAAGTATTATTATTATGTGTTATTTCGTTGTATACTATCAAAGTATATGTTTCGTGTGTTGTTCCGTATGTAAGTATTGGAGTTTACACGTGTTCGACACTTAGTGTATAAACTAGTTTCTGAGTTTCTGTCTTGTGCGTCACTTGTTGCGTCACTTATTAGTTTTGACGTCACTTAGACGAGTGTCGCATAAATAATAAAATTCAGCATGTTTTGCGTCACTGAGTGAAGTGTCGCATAAGGTGGCGTCACTAGGTTGCGTCACTTATGGTGAGTGTCGCAGGTGTTCTATTTCTAAAATAGGTGTCACTTCGGTTAAGTGTCGCTGGTGTGCGACATTCGTTAGTGGCGTCACTTCGATGAAGTGACGCTAGTATGCGTCAGTCCATGATAGGCGTCACTTGGGGTAGTGTCGGGTAAAAGGGGCGTCACTTAGGTATCGCATCACTAGGGTAAGTGTCGTATGAAAAGATTTTGTGCAATTTGGCGTCACTTCGTGAAGTGTTGCATAATGCTGGGACTTGATGCGTCACTTAAGTCTGGTCAGTCCAAGCCTTTGCGGAAACATGGTCAAACGACCTCGGTTTGACCCGAAACTTTTACCCAACCCTTAAAATGGTAAAATAAGTTCATAAAAATTATCGGTTCGTGTCGGGGTTCACCCAAGGTGTCGGTTTTATAAACTTACCAAAACAGCCCTTAAGTTTATATTTTTCCAGATTTTGTTCTGATAAACCTCTCGTTTTCTTTGACTTTTGATCCAAACCAAGCCTAACCAAAAATCACACATGTTACCCTATATGTCTAGTTTATTTCTGAACTTTTTAGTAACTTCATAAGTTCATTTACTATTTTAAACAAAAATGGAAACAGAAAGTGGTCAGATTTGGTCGATAAACGACCTCAATCCATAAATCGGTTCTATAACAAAATCGGTGGGCTTTAAAGTCAGGCCATAGAAGAACTTTTTGTAGAGGATATTCGTACGAAGATTTTGGTATAAGATTCATGTGTTGTTTCATTCTAGAACTCAAGTTATAGCCGAAATGGTGAGACTTATTTTCTGGACAGAAAAGTGATGTTTGTATATATGTATGAAAATCGTGTTTTGAGTTTAGATTTGGATACTTTCTTGTTAAATGAACTCACTAACATGATAATAAATATAAAGAAAGTATTTCTAGAGAGAGAAAGTTAGTTCTTACTTAGAAAAAAGGGATGATCTAGAGTAGAATTGGGATGCTGATGCTTGATTTGAGTTCCTAGCTTCTCTTTCTTGCTTTCCTTGCCCAAAATTGATGGTGGTTGATGGTGGTTTGTGGTGGTGGTGGTGTGGCCGATGGTGGTGAAGGAGAGTAGAGGAGGAGAGTGATTTGTAGAGAGGGAAAGTAGTGAGAGAGGTGGTAGATGTTGAATGAGGGGATTAAGGATCTTGTTGGTCCTTTTGTTGGTCAAGGGAAGAAAAACACATTCCCCATTTTGGGGAGGTGGCTAAGCCGGCCAAGGGGACCCCACCATGGTGTGGTGTCTTCAAATTTTTGTTCCCCGAGTTTGCGCTCCGTGCGGCGTTCGTTTTCCCGGTCGTTTAAACGTATAAATAGACGTTTAACGTTATACGTACGTATTTTTAAATAACAATTAAAATTCGATATTTTTAGCTTGAAGTAATACTTATTATTACTTAGAAACATTTATTAAAATGTTTGGTACGGTTCCGGTAATGATATACGAGGTCGTTGTACGGTTTAAATAATCGTGACGTTTAAACTAAACGTTTTTAATAACGCTATAAATTACAATAATCATAATGAAGTATTTTATCAAAATACTTTTTGATGACTTATATAAAAATATAACTTTTGTTTGTTTTGATTTGTTGGGCACGAATTGTGCGTTTTTGGTCGTGTTTGAGGGTTTTATACAATACGAATTACTTATGAAATATTATCAAAATAATATTTAGGAAACGATAGCGTTATTAAATAATTTCGTATTATTTAATAATATGTGTTCATCAACGTCCATATTAATGTATCGGGATCCGCCCGATATGAAAATGCACGATTAAATTCAATCGCGTACATGTGTGTGTGTGTGTGTATATATATATATAATGATACATACAATTAGCCTAATACAACACTAATTACATGTATTAACAAGTGATTAGGAACTAATAACTAGCCCTAATTTGTCGGGTGTCACAGCTAGCCACTCATTACTCGGACTGATACTGGTAACATATTCACATTCCTCCTCGTTTTGTAATTCTTCCTCTTCTTCTTCTTCTTCTTCTTCTTCTTCTTCTTATTCTTCTTCTTCTTCTTCTTGCGGGATCATGGCTCATAAACTTTCAAATTAAGTTGTGTAGGAGACAACATGCCATGATAATTCGAACTTGTGTTTGGATTGAAAAAAATGAAGGAGATGCAAGGATTTTCCATCTTCCTTTTAATAACCCAAAGCATCTCTCAATCACATTTCTTGCTTTGGAATGTTTCATATTGAAGTATTCCTCGGCGGTTTCTGTTTGGTGATGATCATCAAACTCTTTTAGGTGATATCGTTGTCCTCGATAGGGAGCAAGAAAGCCATCTGAGTTGCAATACCCGGCATCAACCAAATAATAGCAACCACGAGGGACTTTTAGACCGTGAGGTCTCGAGATTGCATCACGAAGCACACGACCGTCATGCGCCGAACCTTCTCAACCAGGTAAAACGTATATGAATTGCATATTAGGGCAACAAACACCAAGAACATTGGTTGAAATACAACCCTTTCTTGTACGATAACGAGGCTTTTCTTGACTAGGAGGTGTAACTTTAATTAATGTACCATCCAAGGCTCCTAAACAACCCTACAAATTATAATAAAACATAAAATGATTAGATAATCTCTTAAGTATTTGTTCATGACACGCGTTAAATAACCTATGGAATTATAAACTTATTATACCTGAAAACATTTCCATCTAACATCTTGACAATCTTGAGTTATGGGCTCCGGTTTCTTTAGCAATATATGATGCAATTTCAATATTGCTAAAAGAACTTGATGGAATTGACGATTCACTGTTTCTCGACTATGAAAAAACAGATAACCAATAGTCCTACTCTTATTATGGTGAGCCAAAGTGTATAAGAACATTGCTACTACCTCTTCAATGGATGTGTTTTTAGTAGGCTTTAGACCTCCGATCTCTCTTACCATATAACATAGCACCCTGAAAGTTGCTCTATCCATACGAAGCTCACTAATACAAACCACATCACTTTCCATGGTCAATCGAAATAGCCAAGTCTTTCGAGCCATCATTTTTTCTTCTTTTGTTTTGATATTACAAATCTTAGCTCGGAAGTACGTACAAATAACGATATAGTAGAAAGAAAATAGCAACACCAACATAGTATTAGCTATTTGTTGAACTAACAAAAGTTTTCTTAATTTGTGTTGTCTTTTGTTAATAGGAGGACGAGCCATTTTGATCTACAAAAGCACATTCGAACTACCGCAAATCAAACTAAACGAACATACAACAAAGATTATATACCGGTTTAAAGTTATGCAAACTCTAAGAACACTAATGCTGACATTATTATTACAGAATTGACAAGGCTAGTAACTCTTAATACAAGGAAAATAAGTCATTCATTCAAAGGCAACCACTTCATCCATTGTTGTTCTTGAGACAAAAGTTTATGTGATGAAAGCTTACAAAAACACATACACAATAGATTTGCAACTATAACTAATAGAAAACCACATACAGAATGTCGACTAAAATATAAAAAAAAGTTGTCGTCAACAATAACTAGTGGTGAGATTTAGCATAACATAATCAAAGCTACGTAAACAAAAAACAATAAAAACAGTTTATAATTGCTCTTTAACCCTACAGATAGTTGTAAAAGGAATAAAATATACCTTTAAATAAGTTATTTTCAAAGAAGTGCTTCTCCAAACAATTGATTGAATCCGATGATCGTAGGGATTTAAGCCAGTGATAGCGAGTAGAAAGTCATGGAAGAAACAATTGATGGGGTTTGTATGATAAAATGGAATGTATACTTATAAGGAAATGGAGGAGATTTAAAAGGATCGTGAAACATATTGCAAATTTTGGTGGGGTATTTTAGCGGGGTAATTAAGCGGCCAATCGATACCATAACCCCCAATTTAGTGGGTAATGGCCCATTGCTTAGTTTCAGGAAATGATTGATTATATTCCTTCTAACCAAGCCCATTTAATCATAACCTTACCCTTTACTTACCCTCAAATACCTCCAACCAAGCATGCCCTAAAACACTAATACTGTAACGCCTCTCATTCCAAAACTCGATATTATATTAATAAACCGGAAGCGTAGGTATTTAAAACATATATTTGATTACTACACCATATTTATAATGTACAAAACAGTTATAATCAAGTTATATTATCCAAAAGTATTAACCAAATTCACTTTTCGAGGCATTACGTAAACTAACTTCGTTTTATACAAAACATTTTCAGAGTAGCATAATCTTCAAACATCCCTTGCTTTAATCAGTAACTTCTTGCTACCCACATTCTATCAAAAATCTGCAAGAAGTAACAACGAGGGATTAGCACGAAGCTAAGTGAGTAAATTCATCACACATCATTCAACTTAGCTTCATCACTTAATTACTCCTAATATCCGCAAATACTACTATCAACAATCAACAATCAACAAATACTTAATGAGGATCGGTGGTTCTGGGGATAACCATAATACCCGGGAGGCTCCCCAAGAACGCTTACCCAACCATATCCGTATGGCCATACGGACGAGACCGATAGCTAGCGTTTATTACATTCAGATACAGAGTTTATACACACAACAAATGAAGTACAACTCTGTATCATTCATACAACAACCTGCTAGCCCAACCAACAGTTCATCAACTAGTTGACCTCATTAACAACTGATGCCCAAAGGCCACATAGCACATAGATTTATAATCAACAAGATATATTAAATAATCAACAACATCAACATATCTACGATTACTAGTTATAATCAAATGATTTCAACTAAATCAAATGGTGAGCTTTGAATCCACTCACCGATACCTTTGTCTTCACAAACTCAGAATCCAGGGATCACTTATCTTTTGGAGGATCTGAGAATCAACAATCAAATATAAGTTAGTGATCCAAATCATCAATACTTAACTTATATCAATTTATAACATTAAGAACTTAACACAATTGATATCACAACTACAAGCTTTTACTCATGTATGAATAATCACACATAATCATTATCATACACTAGTACTTATATATATTAATGTTATAACATGTATCAATCAATTTTACATTTAAACAAACAAGTCAAGAAGAGAGGCTGAAAGAGCCTTACAAGCCGCCGGCTGGGGGTTTAGACCCGCCGGCTTCCATGCATTACCCACCGGCTTCACCCTTGAGCAGCCGGGTGAATTAAATTTTGAGCAAACAGAAACTAATCGAGTATTAAAGACTGTAGGAGCCGCCGGCTGTACATCATGACCCGTCGGGTTCCCTTATTTCACAAAGAATCCGCCGGCTAGGGTGTGCTACCCGCCGGGTTGTTCTTCATTTCTGCAACAACAGCAGCAGAACACCAATTCTGCACGAACTAAACTTACAAATTTCTAACTTTCCACTACTAATTCACTCAAGCAATGTTTCTAGCATAAAAGGGGTGTCATATTACAACTACTAACTTCAACAACTTAAACCAACATCAATTAACACCAAACAATGTCAATTTCAAGGAATTCCTTTGGTTCACTTACTTGAAATCAAAATCACACTTCAAGAACATATATACACCAATTCAACTTATGTAATTCAGTTCATAACATCATATAATACCAGAAATCATCATATATCATTTAAACATAATTCAATGCATTAAATTCTTATTTGCCCTACTTTAGTTTATGAATAATAAAACACTTACAACTTTAAGTAATTGATATGATGATGAAGATGATGATAGCAAGCTTATAAAGAATCAAAATTTCAGTCTCAAGTAATCTTGTTTGAATCTCAATTTGTTGTTTGTACTTCTAGGCACACAACTTGAAGGTTAGGTTAATTTGGGAAAGTTGAGATGAAAGGAGGTAACCAAACAAGGGGTCGACTCCTGCTTTTTAATCAACTACACAGTTTAATTATTTTGGGTATCTCATACCCGTCCCAAATCTATTGTCTGGAACCTTAAAAAACTCTTACGAGAAACTTATTTTATTGTACCGTCAACTATAGTAAATTAAAACAACTAACAATTTACTATTCACAATAAGTCCTGAGACTTATTTATCTAAGTTTCTCAATAAACAATTAATATCAAATAATTCCTAAATTAATAAAAATTAATTTAAATAGATTATTACCAGACTCGACGAGAGGATGTTACAAATACAAATGATGTGCCATATATATATATAATATATATATTGAGTTGTGTGCCAAATTGTACTTATATTTTTTTATATAGTACTCGTAATATAATAAATATAAATAAAATAAAATTTTATATGAATGGGACACATGTCCACTTTTAAGTCTATATGGATTTCCTTAGTAATATAACTAAGATTTATGTGCCAAATTTGTACTTATACTTTTTTATATAGTAATAAAATGAAAATAAAATAAAATTTTATAAGAATGGTACCCATGTTCACTTTTAAGGTTATATGACTTTCCTTATAATATAACTAAGAAAACGTTCGTGATAAGACCAATTAAAAGTGCATGACAAGAAAATGAGTTAAACATACGTATTCGTACTATTTTGAATATCGTGTTGTTGCACAACTTATACACCTTTAGAAGATTATGTATCATGGAGTACTACTACATGATTTTGTTTTTGGTGATTAATGAGTAACATGTTTCAAGCAAATTTCATGAAATTAGATTTTCTAAGATTGCAATATTTGTTTTTTCAAATCGGAGAAAGTCAAACGATCATGGAATTTGGAATTGTCCATATATATGGTTCCAGGTGAGTTGACCTAGAAATTATTAGTTGACTTTCAATATCATCCGTACGATCTTGCTAACGTTTAATCGTCACCGTCGCAACCTCTAATTGTTGGTTACATTTTTGACGGTTTCTTTTGTGGCGGTTTCTTTTGTAGCGGTTTCTTATGTGACAGTTTTTTTTTTCACATAGAGAAATTATTTCTCATAATAGTCTTTAATAATATTTTATATGTTACTTATTTACTTTATCTAATATTTTGTTTTTCTTTGATAACTTTTTATAAATAATGCGTGGAATAATTCTGAATATATATTTATAATCAGTGTAATTTTATCTATATTTCGATATAAACTTTATGGTCATATAATATATATTTAACGAATGTATTTTTTTTGTCTCGAAAATAACTTTTTTTTATATCAAAATGCAGATAAAAATAAACTGATCGTAGTGGTTTATTTGGATTAATACAAAACGTTATATAAGAAAAGTTAAAAGCGAAAAACACAATAGTACGTTAACAACATTATTTGAATATAATATACATTTTCATATTAATGCCGATGTATGTTTTTTTAAGTTGTATTCGGTCTGCATACTTTCAAACCTCCATGATCAATAATAACAATCAAGAAATAAGAGTAACGTCGTCAATGCATTGTTGACACAATTAAGAAAAAATAGTAACATCGTCAATGCATTGTTACGTTTTCACTTTTATGAATAGCAAAGATAAGATTCAGCATATGTGGGCGGTTAGTCCAGCGACAGGAACACACTGATATGTTCGGTAGGTATTGAGTTTGAGAAAGGGATTTTTTTTCCTTCCCTAATTGTGTTAATGATATGTAAATAAATAACATCATGCTAGCCTAACGTAATGAATAATGAACCAGATTATGCAGAAGGCCTGGAGTTCGAGACTTAAAAGCCCCATTCTTTTTTGGGTTGACTCGGATGCTTTAGGTTGTGATATGTGTATATTGCTTAAGGGTCTGTTTACATGTATTATCATTTTACATATGTAATTATGTCAATGGTAATATTCTAATATGTTTTAAAAGTTTATTATAAATTCAAAGTTTTTAGGTGTTTATAATTCACGGGAACAACTAACAATTTGGATTTTAGATAACGGGCGTCCAATCTGTAATGTAATTGTAATAAATGTCCAAACATAATTCAGCTGTCAAACTTCTGTGTGATCATGGTGGTATCTACCAGGATTAATGTTAAAGATTTAAATACTTAAATGGGCATCATGGTATTGTTACACACAGACGTATTGTTACACACTATTATGCCCAAACATTTGTTATATGTTAACATCTTTCAGCAAATAGAGTTGTATATGTATATTAACTTTACGATATTACTTAGGTTTTTTATGACATCCATTTAACTGAGTAACGCCCGAGTTAAATACTAGTTTTATTTAGGAGCAATACTAACACAGGATAATAGTAGTTAATTTTCTTATGAATATGTCAAACTATCAAAGTCTCATGATTTATTCTCTTTGTCATTGTAACTAAGTAGTATAAATTAGGGATAAGTACGTATTTGTAGATCTACTCAACTTTTATAAAAAATCTATAGTATTTATTAAATTTATAACACTTAGATTGTATGTATCCATCTTTCAAAAATCTCTATCGTATGTATTGAACAGTATTTTTGACGATGTGTCCTTCTAAATATGTATCACTTGTCATCCATAAAAATTAACACGTCACAAAAATACACTGAATACATACAATGGATACTTTTGAAAGTTAAATACATACAACAGAAGCGTTACAAATTGAATGTATAATATACGCTTTTTACGAAAGTTGATTACATTTACTCATATTTATTCCTGTAAATTAATGGCACTATTATGAAAAGTTATTTATATTATCATTTTCTCACATCTAAAAGAAAATTATTTATGAGTTGTTGCTTATAAGAGCACACGGAGTGGTGACGGCCTAAACATAGTATTCTGAGTGAGAATTTTGTGATGAGGATTTTATGGAGTGGTAACAGTGTTTTGAAGTTTTTTTTTATTATTTGTTTAATTTATTTTTTAATGTAATTAACTATATAAATTAATATTTAAAAACACATAAATTAATTTAAAATAACATTCATATTATTCAAAACAAATAAAAAAAATTACAAAACAAATAAAACACATTAATCGGATTTAGATTTAGTGTTAAAAATGAGCTACCTACCACCTTCCTTTTATTATATTATATATTTTTAATAATTAATAATTAATTATTATTATTATTATTATTATATAAAATACACACAATGCTTCTTCTGCTTGGGTCTTCTTCCTCGCACACAACCACCTCTCACACAAAAACCACAGACAACAAAATATACATACATACGCACACAAGACATTAAAAAGAAATAAAAAATGTTCAAAACGTTGCTTGGATGGCGTCGGGAAGAGGACGGTGGGAGCAAAACGCTGCCGAGAACATCGTCGGGAACGCCGTCCCGGTGCGGCGGAACACCGTCTGACGACGTTCTTGGCCAAAAACGGTGACGAGAACGAGCCCACTCCGTGTGCTCTAAAGGTGAAAATTTGACTTAGGAAGGTTAGCCTAGTTATAGTTATTATTATTATTTTAAGAATATTCTACGGAACCTTCTATGTGTTGGGAAGTGAAAAAAATATTCATCTTGGTTTACATCGTTAATGTTCTTGTTTTGTTTATGCGAATTATGCAATATTCAAACTTTCTTTTGTATGGTTTGATTGGTTTCTCAACTGTAAATACATGATAGCAGTAACTTGTTCCTAATAGGTTTCTCAACTGTAAATACATAATATCTTCCTAACAAAACATGAACTTTCAGTTTTTTTTCTTTTTTACATAATGTATTATTTATTTGTATGTCCCACGTTTCTACATTAATCTCAAACTTTGTCCCCTTTCAACCATCATGTAACTCAATAATTGAATACATTATTCAATTAATGAACGTAATAAGAAATGCTACACAATGATCTAAATTATCCGTCATCAGAAGTTGTTAGACATCTTGGTAAAAAAGAAAAACAATATTTAAGAGGATGTGTGAGACAAGGGCAATGAGGGTAATGTGGTCGCCGCCCCACGAACTTTTTACGAGTTGCGAAACGAGTTCGCCTCATAACTGAAAGCAGTTCCTAAGTTCTAATAAAACTTCTATGGTACCCTAGTGCTAAACTTGTAGTATCACTTTTCAAGATGTTAGGGGTTTGATACTTGCAAATTGCAATTACTTTTTTATATTCTTCAATTTTTGCCCTTCTACCCCTATTTTGTTATTCTTTTTTCTCATTTTTTTCTTTTCTTCAATTTTTTCCGTCTACCCCTTTGTTTTGTTGTTTCTTTTTTCTCATTTGTTTGTTTCCATCGTCAACTGTATTCTCTTCATTATATAGTTAATTAGTTAAGGGTTAGTACGTGAAAATGTAATAAACTATGATCTGACATTCATAATATATACGAACTATTCGATCTTCCATTGTATGTAACGAAGTTGTAATTCCTTTACATTGTATGTGAATTGGTCAAATTAACGGTTGTAAGGGACACGACGTGGAATCTTATATAGTTGACGCATGAAAAGGTACCGTAAATTACATACTATGTAAGAAAATTACAAATCCGTTACATACAATGGAAGTTCAAGTAATTGAATACATAACATGAATATCAGATCATAGTTTAATACATTTGCACGCACTAAACCCATTAGTTAATTAATATAATCGTTATGTTTACATAAACACAGTTATTAATCTTTTCTTTTTTATATATATACCGGGTAGATAATTAATTTATTTATTAATGCCAATTAGTTCTTTTCTTTATATATATAGTTATTAATGAATTAATTAGTTAATACAGTTAGTTCCATCTAGTTATGTTAATAATGTTTTGGTTAAAGCAAAATAATCAAGTCAAGTAATAATTTTATGGTTAAAGCGAAGAAATCGACTTGACCTGAAGTTTTGCCCCCTTAAAAAGTTTTATGGTACCATCCTTGATGTGAGGTATTTAAGCACATGGTGTAGATATTGAACTTTCGAGTGCGAGATTACATCACTACAACCTACAAGTTACAAGATGGAATTTTTTAGCAATAATGATGTTTCTGAAGACATATACACATAACATATCAAGTTGATATGACGTAATTTTATCCCATCAACAAACCAACTCGGTTTTGACAATTTTAAAATTGTAAACACTAACCAAATTGTGATACATTAAATCAACGATTAAGCTTAATTTGTCATGAATTGTTAGTTTACATTATAAGTGAAAATCTTATCTAACTACTCAATATGCCCATAAAAAACATAATTAACTTAAGTGGAGATGATGATTAGAGGCTATTTTTTTCGTCATTCGTCTTTCATCATAGACAAATATAACATCCCTAAATTTATTGTTTGACGGAAGCATACTTATGGTGCTACTAATCAATAATCACGAACACATAAGATAAAGTGAACGACTCTATATGCGTCGTTTTAACAGAATACATTGATTGTAATAGAAGTTTACAATAGTTATAAGGATTTCATAAGCTCGGTATCCTGATCTGAAAGATTCTATGACATTACTACTTATACAAAATATAATAATGCAGAAAAATCTCTTGGTGTTCGTGTTTGCATGCGACTCGAGCTATATAATTCCTGAGTAGTCCTACTACTGTTGTGTAACTGAGAATACATGCTAAAAGGTCAGCTAAAAGCTGGTGAGCTCACAGGTGTAAATGATAAACCACAATGTATGAACCACAAGATTTAATGATATGTTTGAATTTAATCAAATAAATATGTATATTACTGTCATGAATCCATAGTTTGAGCTTAACTGAGGGGTCAGGATCCGCCTTTAAGGACCTGAGCGAGGTGCTTCCGAGTGAGTGCCTAATCTACACTCGTGTGAACAAATGATAATGTGCCCGTTTGACATCACAGTCATGGTAGCGCGACTATCCCGGACAGGGATTGTCAATCCCATATGGTACCATACACTAACATTCACGCTAAATCCATACTAACAAACTATGTGGTGGAGGGTTTTATGATTAGTAAAACAACTCATGCAGTCAATATATCGAGTTTTGTACTTGTGTTCACGTGTAAAACAAATCTGAGCATGTATTCCCACCCGGGGAGTAAAAACAGTAAAAGTACGGGGCTATGAGACTCACCTGAGTCTGATGCATTTATCTCAATAAATGTGCGTTGCAAAACCAAGTAATGATGTCCGTAGACTGTAACCTGAGAGCGTTCAAGACGCGCGTTGATTAATACGTGAGTATGTATCTCAAAAGATCACCTAAGCTAGTTGTTCATCAAACTAGTTATGTCCAAATACATTGGTTTGTTTGATTGTTTGTTTGTGTTTTGAAAACATGTACGGCCCGTTGGTGACGGTTTGTAATGATCATCTTACATCCTTATTCTTATGTGTTGTATCGTATATAAGTGTGGAAGTATATGTGTTTCATCTACGAGTACATCGTATGTGGTTTGGTTATTGTAAATGTTTGACACTTAATGTATAAAGTATTTACAAACTTTAAATGACGGGGTTCCGGGGGCAGCGCCCTGGTTAGCGGGGTTCCAGGGGTGGCAACCTCTGGCAGGGTCCAAGGGGCAGAGCCCCTGGCTAGGGTCGAATTTGGGTAACGCATGTGATAAAATTTCAAGTCTTGACACTTAGTAAAAATCTGTGTTTTCAAGGTTCTGATTTGTGCGACACTGGGTGCGACGTAAGGCTTTGTGTCGCTATATGAGACATTGTAGATCTAGTGCGACATAGGCAGTTGTGTCGCATGTCATGACTGCGACATAGGTCTTTGTGTCGCTATGTGCGACATTCGCAATTTAATGCGACATAAGGTATTGTGTCGCTACTGCGACATTCGCAATTCGATGCGACATAGTGGATTGTGTCGCTATGTGCGACATATTCAATTTGGCGACATAGTGACTTGTGTCGCTATGTGCGACATAACCTATTCTTAGCGACATAATGGCTTGTGTCGCAGAAGGTCCAGCCCTTCTGCGACATAACAAGCTGTTTGGGTTTTCGAGTGTCGGGTTTGTGGTCAAACGACCTTGGTTTGACCCGAAACTTTTACACAAGTCTTAGATGAGTTTATAGAGTTTGCAGAAATTATTGGTTTGTGTCGGGGGTAACCCGAAGTGTCGGATCTATAAAATGGTCAAAACCGACATTTTCTGACAATGTTTCGAAATCAAGTTTTAAATATATATTTGGACATTACAAAGCTAGATGAACAACAATCAAGCAAGAAAAATTGAAATGCAAGAGTTTTCGAAAGTATCGGGATTCTTACAACTTAACGCGAGAGAAATCCGAAAAGATGGTTGCGTAGCTCTTGTTCTCGTGATTCTTTTTCTCCAAATGAGTGAGGTGATTTAAGGTGTTTAAATGGTAGTTTTTGGTGGTGTTTGGGGCTGATTTAGAGAGAGAGGGGAAAGGAAGAGAGAAGGTGGAGTGTTGGTGATGAAAGAGTAAAGTGGTGAATGAAGTGTGTGTGTGCGTGGGTTTGGTAAGTCAAAGAGGAAGGAAGGGAAAAGGAAAGGAGGGGAAGGGGGCCCGGCCAAAGGGGGCCCACAAGGGAGGGGAAGTCTCCAATTTTTCGTTCCCTGCGTTTGCGCTCTGTGCGGTGTTCGTTTACCCGATCGTTTAAACGTTTAATTATCGTTATACGTTTTAATACGTGTGTTTTGTTAACAATTTAAATCGCGTTGTTGTCATTGAAAGTATTATTCTAAATACTCTATTTCAAGTTATTAAAATGTTGTCGGGTCTCGGTTTGCGCATTTGTTACGTAATTGTATGTTTATTTAACTCGTGTAACGTTTTAAATGTTTTATTCGGGCACGTGCAATTCGTAATATTTTTACTCAAGTATTTTATCAAAATACTTAATAATGAATTATAAAAACATAATTTGGGTTTATTTCGTTTGTCGGGCGCGTTTCGTGCGTTTCTGTCACGTACGGTTACTTTTAGACGATACCAATTACGCCTGTATATATTATCCAAATAATATGTATTAAAATTGAGTTAATTAATTAGTTTCACATATTTTAATAAATCGTTCACCAACGTCCGTTTTGTGATTGTGTCGGATTCCATCCGACAATGAATTGCACGATTTAAATAAATCGTGTACGCGTGTATATATGACAATATATAAAATGATATACATAATTAGTCCTAAAGTCAACTAATTACATGTTTTAATACAATGATTAGGCACTAAGTACAAGCCCTAATTAGGCGGGTGTCACAGTAAGATATATTTTTTTGAAAATGGCATTTATTATAAAACCAAAAGTACAAATACAACCAGGAGTAACCAAAAAGCAAACCTCAAGTTTACAAAACGTAAAAGGAGGCTGCAACACAAGCACTACAGACGGATTACAACATCACCATAACCAGGCTACCTAAAACAAACAGCAAGACCCAACCAAATTTTAAAAAATGAATTACGTTGGATCCAATTTGATCCACCGACCCCACGTGAAAATCAATCAACAAAAGACACAATGACAGGAGCATTTTATACTACATATATGCTCATAAAACTCCTCGTGAACATCCATGCAAAATTCACTTAGCTTGACACTCAGACCCAACCAACTTCACCCCCTTGAACAGAATGCCATTCACCTGCACTAGCAAAAAACGAAGCTGCAAACAGAATCTACGCAATCATGAAGGAACCACCAGCAAATACAAACAGAAAAACCCAGCATCAACCGATAAACCATAAACGGATTAAAATTGACCAGCGCTAGGATTTCTCCACTCGCCCCAAGATAACTTTGCAGTTTTTCTTTGGCTGAATACCACCCAAATGCTCGAATATGAACCTCTGAAAATAACTCTGGAATTTTGATATACAGTGGGACTTACAACATCAACCAATAAACCATAGACAAGATATATAGTTACACAAGTTTATTTATGGTGTGGGACTTACAACTAGCGGTGTCATTGCGTCGGATTATTCAAATATCAGGTTATTTGAGTTGGGTTATTTGGGTTTTGAAGTTTTTTTTCGTAATCCGATCTAAATAAGAGCGGTTTATTCGAGTTTTAGTTATTCGATTACGAGTCTGATTCGGGTAATGTATTTTAACCCAAATAAAATGATGGGTAGTGATAAATATAACAAACAATTTAATACATACACCAACTTTTATGCTTATTGATGCAGTAATGTACAACACTGCAATGCATATTTTTTATGTATGCATCAAAAAGTTTATTGTATATATCAACACTAAAATGATATTTCAAATTTTTACATATTAAACCAAGATTTAACTTTACAATATAATACTAATATTTTATATATATTCATATAAATATAAATAACTCATATGTTTGAGCGAATACCTCATATTAACTCACATGTTTAATTCAAAAACTCTTTGTTTGGGCGAATTACACAAGTGATAACTACAACAATGATTCAAAGAGATGGAGCATCATCTAACCGTAAAGCTAGCTCAATATCCAAACTACCTTCTTGAAAGCACTATTCATCCACTTGGTTCAACCGAACCATTCACCTAAAACATGAAACAACGGAAGGGATAAGCGCACCGCTTAGTGAGCATATATGGAGTTAAAAGAATCCCCACAAAACACATAACATATATTAAATACTAATACCGTTTATAAACAACTAAAATACAAGTAACTACCACTCGATTGTGCAAACCTCTTGCTCGGAAACAATCCGGTACATACACAACCATTACCCATTTAACCCCCATATCACTCACTTCGATACTTGATGATTTCACCATAATGATCAACACAAGCTTCCAAGTCTTTAACACCTAATCATATCATACATAACAACATACAATATATTTAGACACTAATAATCATCACGATCTTTTAATCATCATTACTAATCCTTTACTCTCATGGTTTAACTTTAATCATACTACATGACTACACTCTTCATAATCATTTTACCTCTTTAATATTAACACCTTCAATTCATCATTTAAACTAGTTACACTAATTTCTAACAATTCAATTTCATCATGAACTCACTCTATAATTCATTTAACAACTTTCTACTTTAATTCTTGTTATATCATCTTAATCAAACTCTATTAACATCATTAATAACATCTTTAAGCTTAATACATTATTTCATAAAGATTTAACATAAACTCTAGAATCACCCATGAACACCCATCATAATTTCACCACTTTCATGTTGTTATTTGGTTATCATCGATCATGAGAACACTAATTAACATCAATTATATCAAATTAAAACCTTAATTTCGGATTGAAATAATTAATTATTTAGTGTTAGAAGGAATCAAGGAAGGAGTAATCTCATGTTTCTAGCTTCAATTAGGGATTTAAGAACTGAATATAGGGTTTGGATTAAGCTTCTACGTTTTTCTTCATGTCTCTGGAACTCTTTGGAATAAAAATGTGATAAGGATGAAGTTGTAATCGTATGTACATATATATCTCTATTTAAATTATTTCCCTTTAAACTCTATTATCTGGAACTAAGAAACCATTTGCGTACCTTATCATTTTATATTTTTTTTATAATAGCAACACTTTAAAATTATTGTACCCTCGTGCACTAAAATAATACCTTTAAATTTTGGGATGTTACACCTCCCCTTGACCAATCCTGACTCGACAAGTTCATCCTTTCTTAGGTGAGCTATGTGAGACCGAAGCTAGCTCTCTTGATTAGATTTACACGGAAAGATGGAAAAGCCCCTTTCCAACTCAACCTGTAAGTCCACTAAGACCGATTGTACAACACTAGCAATACTTTTTTAGTACAATGAGTCCCCTTCTCCACGAGTCCACGGTCATTCTTATGTGTTTTCATTTGTGTTTTCGTCAGAAATTTCCATGCCGCACATCAACTCTTTCCAAGTCATTCCATTTTGGACGTACGTGAGCTTTTCAAACCATCAATTGGGCTTTGTAATTTTTTATGTTCAAAACCATAATTATTTCATAAGTCCCCCTAGCCTATTTCTCCTATTCTTGCTTGTCAATGGACTTAGAAGTATCAGAGCATTTTTAGAGATAGCAAGAATGCGAACTCCAATTCCTACTTACTCCGAGTAATATCATCTTTTCATGTTGAAACCTTTTGAAGATTGGAATTGAAAGATGGGTGTGAAGGCTATAAAACTTTGATGTCTTATTATGCCATGCAATATATGTCCGTAATCTATATGGTCCAATTGGTTAGTTAACAATGGGGTGGTTTAACGGAAAGTATTCATGTTTAGAATCAATAGTACCGTATCATGCTAGTCCAAAGTATTGTTTGTGGACTATGTCAATAGGTTCTTTCTTCAATGTACTGTATTTGCCTTCTTCAACGGTGTTGAAGAAAAGTGACCGTTTTAGTGTTTTATGGCTTTCAATGTCGATAATGCGAAACGTGTTGTTTGTTGCACTTGCTATATATAGAAAACAAGAAGTCATGAGAATTTGAAGTTTTGAACATTACTTTAATATTTGATAAAAAAAGAAGAAGAAAACATTACTTTAGCTGAATTTGTTTCTTTTTGACAAAAAGATTGGGCTATGATGTAATTAAACAGCGGCCCATAAAGCCCAAAACAGGTTAAAAAATCAGCAAGTACAATGCACGATCACCAAAAGGCGCGTGACATAAAAGTAATCCAAATCGCCATGGATATAAATGGCGGGAGCTCATCTTCCGTCAAAATTTTCCCCAATCATCTCTCTATATCTGTATCTATATACATCCTATTTTTATTTTTATCATATTTATTTTTATTATATTATAATTATAATATATTTTTTTACTGCTGAATTAAACTAAAACCCTTTGGATTCAATCGCTAAAATCAAACACAATTTTGCCCTAATTTACAGTCACCACTGCATTAATCACTTAGATTTCATCGTAATCTCACTCTTTTCCTACTCAATTTGACCTAGGGTTTTCAATTTCATTGTCGATTCACTGTTAGGGTTTCCGACTCTAATTTAACGGGGATTTTAAGTAGAGTTCCCGATGGAGGCGGCCGCTAGTGTCGCCGTCGCAGCACGTGGTGTTTCGATGACTATGCCGTCGTCCCAATCTCAGTCTTCACGGAAAGAATGGCGCGTGGTTTCCGATCATCTTGTTCAAAATTCCGGCAACGAGGTTAGGGTTTTGAATGTATACACGTATATATAGTTCTATTATATGTTAAGCTACTTCATTTTTATGTAATTATGATGTTGACTTGTCGAAATTAGGGAAATTTGAGTTAATTTGTGTGTATTGTTGATTGTTAGAGTGTAAATGGTGGTTCTGATGATGAATTGCATCTTGATGATGTTGTGAAACAAAGGGAACAACTTCAGCATTTAGAGGTCAATTTGAAAGCTAGACTTATAGCTAGATCAGAAGTATTGGGAATGCAGGAGCGTTTCGATTCACAAATTAATGAGCATATTACTTCAAATGTTAAACTTCAGGTGCGTGTAAGAATGTTTTGATTGTGAAGGTTTTTTATTTTTTTATCTTAGAAAAAATTGAACCTTTGGCTTATTAAAATGTGGGTGAATATAGGAGCAATTGCATGAAATGGAAAAGACTATGATGGAGTTACAAAGGACATTGGATGATAAAGATAAAGAGCTCCATGCAATTCGATTAGACCATGAAGCGGTATGAACTTAAACTTTTTCCCCTTTTATATTTTTTTTTATCATTCATATTTTGATATACTTAATTAATAATACTCTCTATTCTCTATTTGTTCAGGCATGGGCTAAAGAGGATCTCCTACGGGAGCAAAACAAAGAACTGGCAACATTTCGGTATATCGTTAAGTCCATGTGGACCATGTCACATGTGCTTTTTAGATTTATTATATTCATAGATACAATCAATTTACGTGAGATTTGCTTCGGTGAAGTCGTGTGTGTTGGTGACGGTTTGGGTCTATATTCTATGTTTAATGATTGTAATCTAAGTCATCTTATATGTATTTGCAGAAGAGAGCTTGATAATTCTGAAGCTGAAAGGGCTCAACATCTTCAAAAAATTCATGACTTACAAGAACATATTCAAGAAAAGGAACGTCAGTTTATTGAATTGCAGGAACAGGTATCCTATTTTGTATGTTTATGATTTAGTATGCCCTTTTGTTTTGGTAATTTATTGGCATAAGGAACACTCCAAAGCTTGTTTTTTTGATTGATTCCCTTTTCTGTTTGTATGTTCATGGTGTAGTCATGTTGAGCTGTTAATATTATTATTTATCCTAGTGATTCTTTGCTACTTTTCAGCATAGAGTTGCTCAAGAAACTATCATATATAAAGATGAACAGATAAGGGAGGCACAGGCTTGGATCACACGAGTCCAGGAAATGGATGCCTTGCAGTCAACTACGAATCACTCGTTGCAAGCTGAACTTAGAGAGCGAATAGAACAATACAATCAGCTTTGGGTTGGTTGCCAGAGACAGGTTGGTATATTTCCGAAGCAACAATTGTTGTCTTTGCAGATAATATTAGTTGATTGTTTATTTTACATACTTGAACTTTATATTCTCTGCTTAATTTGACTCTCAAACAATGTGTTTCAGCGCAATCTATAAGCCGCTTTGTAGTGAATAGTTTATTTTGGAGGTGGCCATTTCGACTAGTTGTTTCATTTATTAATGTGTTGATTAGGGTTTGGTTTTGCATATGTATCTCTGGAAAATATAGGGAGTTCCTCCAATACTATATTAATGCATAAAACATCAAAGCCATAGAACTTAGAAGGTTAAGTTATTACTGATATAATATATATATATATATATATATATATATATATATATATATTGGTTTTATAGGTATATTTGATATGTCAATTATTTGCAGGTACTAATAACTGCTGGACAAAAAGTGTTTCTGGCCAATACGACTTTTACCAAAATAACCTGACCCGAACCTGACCAACTTGGCCATTTTGCTATTTATTTTCAGTGGGTAGTAACTACGTGATATTATTTTGTGCCAGTTTGCTGAGATGGAGAGACTTCATCTGCAGACAGTACAACAGCTTGAGAGTGAGTTGTCTGAGGCAAGAGAAAGGAATGGAACTAACTCCGAAGGGTCACATACTACTCAAACACAGGGGAAAGATGTATCCCATTTTGCACATGGCAATGTAAGCCAATTAGATGCTAGCGGAGGGAATAGCGCTGCTGGTGATTCTAGGGGTCTCCAAAATGGGGATGCAGAAGTCATCTCTTCACAGGTAAGTCTACTTAATATCTATTTCGCAAACTTTTAAATTATTTTTGGGTTTCCAGTTTAGTCCGAAATCAGAATATCTGAATTTGAAGTTTAATACAGTATACAATATGGTGTGTTGACATCAAACGATTGTGCATTTATCTTTAGAGTATGAACTTTAAAGTTACAATTTCCTTGTTTCAGACGGATAATATTCCTGCTGTTCAAATGACTCCCCAATCATTACATGGAATGCCAAACTACTTTCCACCTGGACAACTGGCAGCTCTGCATCCGTTTTTTTTGCATCAGCAGGGATTGTCACAAAATCTGAATCCACATCTTGTACAATCTCATGCTGGTCAATTTCATTCATTACCTGCTAATTCACCCATCCCACATTGGCAGAATCAACAGGTACACTTAATTTGTTTCAGTTGTGCTTATAGTAGGTGTGTAGGTGGCAAAACATATGGGTCTGATACTCTGATGGTTGGGGTATTGCGTCGTGAATTTACGCTTGAAATGGGTCAGTTAACATGCATACATTGTGTGCGTATTTATTATGTTTGTAAATTATCGCGGCTTTTGAATGATCACTCTAATAATATTATTATCATAATAGTGTCAAGCCTCTGAATAATTTGATAGAAGTGTTATTTTGGGTGACTTTATCGTGTTTGACCCATTTGATTTATAGCTATATTATATTCATTTGAACTGTTACATATATCAATTAACCCAAGTTGACTCCTCAAGCAAATGGATTGAAATTTGTACATCCAATCTTCTGGTGTTCATAGCAACTCTGCTCTTTACTTATATTATCACTTCTTATATAGGCATTCTCGGAAAGTTCACAGATGCCAAATCATGAACAGTACCCTTCTCAAAATGATCAGCATTCACTGAGACAAGAAACTAATTACAACTATGAAGCGCCTGTAAATGGACAAGCTTTGCGTTCTGATTTTCTGGGTATCAGTCAAGGGCTGGAGTCCCATTCTGTCATTTCATCTTCACCGAATGAGGAAGACCAGGTATTATATTTGAATTTGAATGCTATTTTCCGGCACGCTGTTTGTAAATCTGCATAAATCATGTTCAGGTAATTAAGTTACTTGATGATTCGCAGCAGAGTTTGCAGCAAATCTCTTCTCAGTTTCACGGATCTTTAAAGCTGAACCATTCTGGCAATGACATCGCTCATCAGGTTAGTCTTCTGTTGCTGTAGTTTGCTGATGTTTCAAGATGTTATACTGATTTCACTTTTTTCTGAGCACAGGAACAAAATGCAAAAATGTTGAATAATCATGGAGTTGAACCTCATAGTTCAAGTACCGAACATCTTGGTTCTTCTGTGGTTGCATCTGAAGTTACTCGCTCAGCGATGGTCAGTGAAGCCACACCAAACAAGGTGGAAAGTGCTCTGCAGAATAATTATTTAGTAGGAAAGACTGCAGCAAAAGCTCTGTTTGATGAAGAAACTTTGCTGGCTTGTGTTGTTCGCACAATACCACCTGGTCCTAGAGGAAGAATACAAATCAGTTCAACGGTTGGTAACAATAATCATTGTGGATGTTTGGATTTGCTTATTGTAACTGATTACCTTATTGTTGCAATTTAAAGTCGCCATAATCTGTTTTTACTGTTTGGGTTAACATTCTGCCTCTGACCATCTTATTATTTAGGAGTTAAATAACCAGTTTCATACCAGCTTCAACATAAATGATTTTATGGCCAGTGATATTTCCACCAACAAAAATGATAGTTCCACCAAAACTGTGCAACAAGCAGTTGTACTATGTGCATAAATAGTTATATTTATCGGTGGATCTATCATTTTTGAAGGTGGAAATATCATTGCCAGTGATATATAGGGGGTAGACAAATCTAAACCTCTAGTGGGACTGTTACTGGCATTTCTAAAGTTTTTTGGTATTTCGTAATAACGTTTTTTGTTCTTTTTTATTTATCGGTCTTTCAACATATCATAATCTGTCAAATACTTAAACATTTTAAATGTTACTGTTATCACTGTTTCAAATAGTCGAAGCACATCCAAGTCTTATTTTCTATGACCTGTTTTATTACTGTTATGTTTTTTCGATCAACACTTTAAAATAGAATGTCCAGCAAACGTGTGCCTAAATATATATTTTCACTTTATTATGTTGTGTCATTGATATGTCTTATGTTCCTGTTTAACAGCTTCTGAGTAGGCTTACAAAAATGCTTGCACCCCTGCATTGGTCCGATTATGAGAACAAACATGGAAAGCTTGATGCTTTTCTAAAAAGTCATCCTGAAGTGAGCTTCTGTGTCTTGACTATTGATTATGTTTCCTTGTATAGATGCTGGTATATGAGTGATTTAAGCTATCTATTCTCTTTTGTTTCAGTTATTTGTGATAGAAGGGGATTACATTCAGGTGCGAGAGGGTGCACAAGAAATCATTGCTGGTATGGTGGCTCGTGCAAAAGTCCGTGCCGCTACTGTTGCTGCCTCTGCAACCTCTTCTCATCCGTCACTGTTGTCTTCCGTTGCTGTCACTCCCATGGCCCAAACTCGATTGAAAAAGGCCCCATCTAGCAATTCTAGTTATGCAAATGCTGAAAAGAACAGGTTTATTGACTCACAGCACCAGAATGGTGTTTCATACAATCCTGTAGGTGTGAAAGTTCCGAGTAAACCCAGTGATCAGATGAATGTGGCAAGCGGTAATGGAATAAATGTTGATAGATCTAATATGGGGTCTCAAGGCAAGATTATTAACCATGGGAGGCCTAGTTCAAATTTCCATGGGAAACCGCAGGGGAGGTATTATTACTATACTACCTTTGGCATCTGTAAGAAGATAGATGTATGTTTAGAGGTGGTAATTTGACTCGTTTAGTTGTTTACTTAATCGGAGTTAATCTTTAATCTCTAATGGGTCAAGCGGGTGGAGTCAATTTGAGTTATCTTTTTAACTTTAATGGGCAAACAGGCAGTATAAGATGAAGTAGCTTAAGAGGGATTTGGTCAAATGGTAGTCCCCCACTAGAATGTATATACAACTCACAAAATCTACCTAAGTCATTTTATTCACAAAGTTAGATCATGATGGAAGTTATATAATTGTTTTGATCATATTTGGTGCAATTATTGGTTTAAAAAGATCTATTTTCCAGACAGCATGTTTCTAGTCAACAGGAGTTGACCTGTTTCGCCAAGTATAAGAATTATTTGTTTTGACATGTTCGCTGTCCCACTCATTTTTTGCACCTTTATGTGTTTGCTTGTTTCGGGGGCTGCTCTTTGATTGTGATTTACATAGTTACAAAATTACAGTTGATAGCATCTTATGTTATGTATGCTTTCATGTGACAGGTCTACTGGAGGTTTGCTGGGCTCCAGAAAATAGTAAGTGCACACTTTTAACTTGATTTGTTTGTAATTGTGTCACAAAACACTTTTAGCTAGTCAATTGAGTGGCATGTGATCAGCTATATTATTATCAAAATGATCTTTCTAAAAGTTCAATTTTTCTTCTTTCCTTAATGTTCTAAGCATACAATGCTGTGTAGCACTGCATCTACTTTAGGTGTATTCTTTTACTGGTGATGAGGAATATAATAGTAAGATGTTATTTGTGGGGTGTTTGGGTATTTGAAGTGTTATTTGAGACCTTACTTTTGTAAGGTCCGTCGTTTGACTTGCTTGCATAGTTGCATTTAACATAATCATATGTTTTTTTCCATGTTGAGCAAACAGGGAGAGATTGTAGACTATCTAAGGATGTGGAGGCAACATAAATTTGGCTTTTTGGATGTGCAAGCATGAAACTGGTGAAGAGGCAGATGAGACAAGGCAGTTTAAGTGTAATGATGTAATCAAGATGTTTTTTTTTTGTTCATGCCGTTATCGGAACTGGAATTGGAGTTGGGCTTATAATTTAAACTTCCTATTGTTGACTAACTATCATCTGTGTTTGTTATAATTTCTACTTGCATTTGGCTCTCCTTTAGTGCAAGAATGATTTCATTAGATTAAACTCAGGTAGCATTTGGCAGATTGGAATGGAGGTAAATGAAATCAATATAACGTGTTACCACTTGGTAATGGAATGACTCATTTCTTAAGGGGAGTTGATGTACACAACAAATAAAGTACTCCATATAACAAACTGTACAATTATTAAAGCTCCTAGTACAAACATTGTGAAGTATAAAATTGGTGTTTGAATAAAAAAAATTGTTGCATTTATCACCTCCCTTAAAGGAATACATTTCTTTCAGAAACCGGTTTTGTTTGAAGTTACATGTTTGTTAAAGATGTACATGATCTGGTTAGCCGGATTCGGCTATAATCAAACCAAATTACCATTCATGGTTGTAGAAAATATTAAACCTAATCAGTTAAGAGTTTGTTCAGGTTCTTGGCCAAACTATCAAAAAATCGATTTGGTATGAAAGCAAGTTTGTTTTGCTGTTAATTTGGTCTGGCCAAGTTGGGAACTGATTGGGTTTATTTTTAAATAGAGGAAGAGTGATGAAATGCGGGTTTTCATTGATGTTGGATCTTCTTCTACCAATTTAAGCTTAGCTTAAAAGTAAACATGTGAGGAGGTTGAGGATCGAATATGGGTTTAGAAAATATAACCTGATTTGAAAGGTTGCTATTTCTTTTTGCTAGTAATAATACTCCAAAGTCCAAACAACAATAATACTCGATCCTGTTTAAAATAGTTTATGAGGAGGTAAATAATGAAAGATGTACCATAAGATACTGATCTTGAAAAGACTTCCGGGAAAATAGTATATGTTAGACAATGGTGTTCCGATGCGCGAAGGCAAGCACCTCACATAGACGAGACGCTTATAATGCATTCAATACTTGGAATTGCTCCTTCAAAACATTTTTACCTTATAAATGCTTGCACATGACAAATACTTCTAATTTCTAAAAGTATTAGAAAAAGTTTATCATCCGCTAATCGTCAGAATGTCAAATGCAATTAAGAATTTAAGGAAATAAGTACAGGTAGCAACCGAAGTATGATAGAAAGACTTGCAAGTTGTTAAGCAAAGTATATTAATATACATTAAATTATTAATAAAGTATAAATTCCCTACACTATCATTGCTTCAGTTTGGTGTTTTGGACCTTGGAGACTTGAGTCGTTAGTTGTGGTAGAGCCGTTTAGTTGTGTTATGAACTTGCACTTTGTAATGGTTAATCAAGATGGATTAAGATTGAATAATGAGCTTAAAGATAATTGCGCATAAGAGTTTAGTAAAAAGAACCACACAATAACTTGTAGAAAACCCACTACTTACTCAATGTGCCTCAGACACCGCCTGACATTTAGGCACCGCCTTACGTCAAAATCTCGCCTGGAGTGACCCCAACTCCCCAAGACACGATGCATCGATACCTAATTCCTAGAGACACCTGCCTAGGCCCATTTATTTTAAAAAAAAAAACATCGTATAAATCTACAACTTGTTAGCACGTATTTAAAAAAAATCCTTGATTAAATGCATCGATGTTGACACTTAAGTTAGCATGAGTAAAATTTTTGAAATATTATCATGCTAAATAACCTATGGTGTTACAATATCAAGGAAATCCGTATACTTCTAGGCTTTATAAATAGTATGTTGTGTGGTTAGAGGTAAATGTGTCTTTACCTTTGTGAAAAAACAGAAATTATACTAAATCAAGAATAATAAAACATTTACAAGGCTTCATGCTTGTTTGGGCTAGACTGGGCCTAAGACCGGTTTGGTAAGACCACACTCAACATGCTTCTTCCAAGCCGGGCTTCACGTGTTTCGGGGCCCAGGCCCACTCATGAAGCATCTTACAATACTATGCTGCTAACTGCTAAGTGCTAACCTTGAAAAAAGACAGGGGGTACATACCATATATTTCACAGTATAAGATTCAAGTCCTTTCATAGGAAGCTTATCAACAAAACATCCAAATAGTATCCAAATGAGAGTTGTTTCATTGACAAAAAAAGTCACCCTGCTCAATAAAGATATAAAGATGCTATCTTTTTCTTTCTGTATTTCCCCATTATCATTTTCTCAATGGACTAAACCAAAAGGACAGTATTAGATTTTACTATAATATATATGCAAAACAGCGTATGAATCCTAGTGGAACATACTTCTGACATCACTGCCAAAACCAGCCTCGGATCCATCTTGCTTGCCACCAGGATTCGTCACCAATGCAGATTGCATCGCTTGATGCATCCCAAACATGCCATTCTGAGCACTGGGCCTCATGCCCATTTGTGCCTGAAGTTGTTGTAGTTGCTGAAAATGCAACATTTGTTGTTGTTGTTGAAACGGCAGTTTTTGAACACTGCTTTCACCGCCACTAAGTAGTTGAGGAATTAAAACTTGAGGTTGCTGCATGAAATTATTACCCTGCTGTGGTACAGCATTCAGTTGCATCTGCATTACCCAAAAAAAGAGGATAAGAAGAAGATTAAAATCGAGAATATTTGTATTTTTTAACAACTTATATGAAGCTGGAACTTACTTGAGAAGGATTTGGTATTTGTGGTGTTGGTGGTTGAGCATCAGCGATTGCAGCCAAGTACATTAAGTTCTTTTGGAGCACGACTTGGTACCTGAATTAGTTGCATTATCACGAGGTTGAACATTTAATAAAACTATAAAAGTGCTTTTTATAATATGATTTATCATTTTAGAAGCAACCAATCTAGGGATGTGCAGAGTCAGGTTGTTGGCTTGGAATTTCTGCTAACCATGGGGTACAGTTCAGTTTACTGTGAAGACGAGTGTTTAAACCACACCAACCAAACTGGACCATTATATATTATACTACTTTTTGTAACATGGGAACAGTTCACTATAAAGAACCAAGTTATTTAACAACTGGTGCACTTGTTTTGTGAATCATGGTCCCTGGTATATTGGGACACGTGTCAACATCAGATTCCTCCCTGCACTTTTGTACATTAGAACCCTTTTTCACCTGTTCCTTCCCCTTCGTAACATATATATGTATGTGCGTCGAATTCAATAAATGGGGATTTGAAAAAGGGTAATTTTACTGAAACAAATTTATCAAAGCCCATGTCTTATCTAGCCTAAGTAAAAGTCTGTAGATACACAATATGACTAGCATGCAGGTCACTCATTATATGAGAATACCATCATTCTAAAAGTGGAACGATATAAACATTAACATAATTTGAATCGACAAGGTTCGCTAAATAACTTACTGAGCACACTCCTGGAAATTCCCTTGCTTTTGATACTCCATTATGGCCATAATCAATCTTTTGTTTTCTTCAAGACACTGCAGTTTGATCAACACAACCACCATTAACTTGCATACATCATGATGCAAATGCCGAAACCTACATTCTTCATAAATCATTGTTTTGAATCACATTATTGCATATTAAAAAAAAAAAACAGATACCTTTGACTCTTTGAGTGTTTGGATGAACGAAAAATGTTTAAGCTTAATTGCTCTTTACATAGCTGTTTTCGATAAGAGATATTCCTTATTTCAGACTGACTTTATTTGATTATCTTCTTCTGGTTGTAAGTGTAATCCTTGTGAATAAACAATCTTAAACACTGATCTTCAACGAAGGATTCGACGGTGTTTTTAAAGCTTATTTTTACGGCTTACTGGTTTTATTGAGATTTAAAAAAGGCCGATAACTTGGGTTAAGCTAGATTATTTATAAATACCCAAAATTCAAATAAACTTGTAAGCCAGAAATCAGTTTACCCAAACACCCTTTTAACAACACATTACTATAAATTTGAACCATAAACCACCTTGTTTTTTGATTAAAAATACTAATAATAGTGTTAAACTTTAAGGCCTCCCAAAATTTACAACAGTTGTTGTATGTTCCATTTCACATTAGTCCCAAAATAATGATCAAACTTCATCTTTCCACACACAAACATATGTCTAAAACAATGCATTGTTTTATAATTTTCACTAACACATCAACCTAAAAACTAGGCCTAATACATTCAATAGTAACTAAACTAAGTGCATATAATCGGATGACGGTAAAAAAAAATGAAAAAATAAAAATAAAAACCTTTTGAATCTGTTCAGTGGTGATTAAAGTTGGAGAAAACTTGGACGCCGGAGGTTGCGGTGGCTGCTGCTGCATTTTGTCGTCGGAGTTTTATAAAACAGCGTCAGAACCCTAACAAAACCCTGCAAGAAAAACAAAAATAAAAAATGAAATGCAAAGAATAAAGGAAAAGAAGGTTCAATGAATATATATATTGTCATAAATAATAAATAAAATAAATAATAATAAAATATTTAGTGTAGGAAAAAGACAAACCGATGATTTGTTTTTGTCTGCACATGGCGCCGGATCCCAACTATTAAAAAGTCTTGTGTCTTTTGTGTTAAACCGGTTTTACTCATTCCCTTCACATTTCGCTATTTTGCTTGGGTTTGTTTGGGTTGTGATTTCGTATATCATATATTTATATATATATTTTCGGTTAATCGTACACTATCAAATGTTTTTTATAATATTATAATCATAATGTAAAGCACGTTCAGTGGTTTATCAAAAAAGAAGTGATGTACGTAATTTTTTTGTCACACAAATTATTAATAATTAAAGATTTATGGAGGGTAAGTTCTTCTAGCGTTTTCTCCTTTTCTATCTTTTTGAGGGTAAAATTCCTAAAATGTTATTATTTAATTTAAAAGATTTTTTTTTTTGATAATTGTCCCCGTTCTAAATCCGACCCCTGATTATAATTATTAAAAAGTACGGAGTAAAAGATACTTTTGATGATGCAATGAACGTTTAAAAATTACTTTTTTGGCTTTTAATTTTCCCTTCATAAGCTTTATGGGGATTCCTATATTTTAATCTATAGTAAACTTCTAAAAAAACTTGGCCATGACAGCATATAGTTACATTTTTAGCTTTTAATCCTACAACATAACATTATTGGTATTTCTAAACTTACAAAGTTTCCACAAACTTTATTCGTACATCATAGAAGTCCATTTTGTTGTTTATAGACTCCGATATGGACCAAATATACAAACTAACGGAGTAGTATATTAGCCTTAAAAAAGTCCAAGGAACACGTGATTTAGTTGCATTTGCAAGTCAAAAACATCATGTCATCAATCAAGACTATAGTAAAAACAAATTTTAATGTACAAATGATGTTACTTTTGGACTAAATTATACTCCAATATTGTATGCCAAAGGAAAACATAGTGGTTTTTTTAACCTTAAAATAAAATAATGCAAGAAATGTGTTTATGTTAATTAATCATAAGTATTCATATTTCATCATCTTCAGGAATAGAGTCAAGTTCAGGCCTCCAACATGTGTTTGTCAAAGGACTAATAGGGGTACAGTTTTCTGCTTTTTGCACTCTTAATATGTCTTGTATCGATATCTGTTTCGATACAAGTTGTTGAAACTGTTGCTTTGTGATCACCACTTTTATCCTACACGAAGCTCCTTCATTCACCACCATTGATTCGGCTTCTGGGATGATCACGGGTCCCAACCCAAGTTCACGATTAATAGGAAAATGTGGCAGCAACTTAATCTTTGAAGTTGATTTTCTTGTTAGATGAAAGATATTGCCCATGTTGCATGAGGAAATATAAAGATCGAAATTTGGTTATATATAGAAAACAGTTGAGTGTGCGAGTTGGACAGTTTGTTGTTAGTGTGGGATGAGGATGGAGAAAAAGGCCAAAAAAAGTTAACTTCTTTCGAAAAACCAACTAGCTGCAACTTGCATTGAGTTAATTACAAGTTACTCTAATTGCTGTATAAGCGATTGTTGCATAGTGATATATTGCATTGCAAAATCTTGACAAAACTGAACTGATATATCTATAAATTTGAAAAAAGAGTAATTAGAGACTAGGGATAAGTATATAGTGGCGTGCGAGTAACTAAAAGGTTAAAAGAGTCAATAGAGCCTACAATATATATACAAGGACTCGATGCACTAGACAGGATCTCAGGAACTAGAAACACGAATCCCATGAAGGTCTTTCAACAGTTACTCTGTATCTATGCATAATGCATGTATAAGTAGACATATAGGAGCCAGATTGGTCTAAAAGAAATCTAAAGCTAAATCAGTGTGTAGTAGAACATGGTGCACGTGGGCGAACTGGTGTCTTTGAAGGGCTCACCCTGCATCAAAACCAAACCATATTAGCAATGGTAGAGGGCCAAGGGTGGTAATTTAAAATAAGTGACTCAAAGCATTCAAAAAGGCTGACGACCGCTTAAATCTCTACTAAGAAAAATTAAATTGATATCTTAATAATAAAAAGTTTCTTACTTATATTTTATATATAGATCAAATTTCAAGGAAAAACGAACGACAATTCAGCCTGACCCATTTTCACCCACATTATAATATTACCCATTCAAACCTGAACATGTTTTGACCAATGACCCAACCCGTTTGAACCACCTATTTTTCCACCTCTAAAAGCAGCAATAGTTTGTAATCAAAAAACATAAAGTGATACAAGGGAAGATTGATGCCATCCCACCTTATCGGCAATGATCCCAACACTGCACCACTGCAGTTCAGTGCTGCAATTGCACTCTCAGCCTGTAAAAAGGATGAAAACAGCTGATATTCATAACATATTTTGGGAACAAAAACCTGATTCTAAAGCTAAAAAAGATTACCAGAACAAACTCAACAAAGGCAATACGAGTGGAATGATTAAAGTCCCCAAGCAACCTCAAATGGTAAACCTGCAAAAACAAAACTTCCATAATGTGTTGTCAGAACTTCAAAAACTAACAAAAGTTTTTTTCAAAGTTTTTGAATGGACAGCCACAAACCTCGCCACAGAGTGATTCAAAGAAAAGTTTGACATCTGCCTGAGTAACCTGATTCCAATATAAAACAAATATCACATTGCAGTATCCACTGCTAGTTCATCAGATGTATGTATAACAGATAGGAAAGAGAATAAAATTACCTTCTTATCAATGTTAGCACAGTAGATGGTTCTTGCGCACATTTCTCTCTCATCTTCAGACTATAATGCAAGAAATTACGTAGTTGAGTATAAGGGTTAAGCGTTTAAATTTTTTTCAAACTTCACCTAAAATTATACGGAGTAATACGGAGTATTACACTTATTATTGCTAATGTATCTATCTGATGACCTTTGCATCACGTAACCGGTATTTCTAGCTGATATGGTAGCCATATAAGTTGCCATGTCATCCATTCAAACAAAAGTCGGTGTAACATCACCAGCTTTACAAGTTACGGAGTATATAAGAGCTTAACATATATATATAATAACTGAAAGTTCGAGACATACAATACAGCTCTCTGAGTAAAATTTTATACATTTTCAGACACTTAATTCTAGCCGCACATTTCAAATGGACTAAGGTCAAGAAAACACATAAAAGTCAAAAGTAAAATCAAAAGACTGCACCTTGGGCAAAAAAGATGGATTCACAGGCGCAATTGCAGTTTTTGAAGGCAGCACCCTAACATGGCAGTACCCAAGCACAATTCCACCAAGACTCAATGCATTCCTTGCACCTTCTTTAAGCCCATTAGAACCATATGAAAATTCTCAAAAGTAACCGAACATCATAAATGTTTAGTTAGTATCAAAGGTCAGTTTACTGTACCTTCATCAGTAAATTCTATGAAGGCAAAATGAAGAACGGAATTAGGGTCACCGCATACACGACAGTCCACAACCTTAACATTTGCAAATAATAACATGAGTTAGATATTAAATGAACGCGGTTAGTTTTCAGATTTCATTATCACGATATTAGATCATGTTTACCTGTCCACAGTTAACAAAAAGAGCTGCAAGCTGTTCTTCAGTTACCTAAATTCATACAAATAGTAACAAACAAAATTACGTGTATACAATATTGATTCATAATCACTAAAAACAACAAAATCCCATACCTGTTGATCGATATCTGATACATAAACTGTTCTTTTAATTACATCATCTCGTTGCGCCATGCTAGTCCTGCCATTCATCCTTCTCTTCCCATTATTAGAGTTCCCCTTCTATTCATAGCAAATAATCAAAACAATCTTACAAACATACTTGCAAAATTTTGATCAACAACCAGCATAGCTAACCGATCCACACGCCCCGCCCAATGACAATACGTGGACGCCAATTTTAAGCATACACTCCAAACTGATTCGGTGGCTAATTGGAGCTAGTGTTGGCCCATACTACTAAACGTGAACATATTCACAAAGTACTCCCTTCGGAACCGAATTTTACAAACATAACAAAAAAAAAGAAAGAGAAAAACCAAATTATCATGAAGACATAAAGTTACAACATACACTGACCTTTCTAGTGGGGGTGGCATTAGCAAAAGCATTACTGGCAGTTTGAAACAAGAAACTATAACCAAATTGTGTAGCAACATATTGAGGTGGTGGTGTTTTTTGATGATGATGAAGAGGTACAAATTCTTGAGCCATTGGATTCAGTTTTGATAGCATTTCTTCTAAATGTCTCCTCTCTTTCTTAAACCCATTTCCACCATGATCATTATTATCATCACTGCTTACTGATGATGACGTCATCATCATATGATACTCTGGTCGGTCAGACGTAGATTTTGTATCTGAGACAACAACGTTAATATTGCTACCAACTTTTTCAACAACAGCCATTGATGTCTGAATTCTCAATGATGATCAAATCTTTTTTTCTTTTTCACTTTTTTTTAATTATTATTTATTTGATCTGGTACAACAATAACAAAAGTGACATTAGCATTAGCAATAACAGATTTAAATTGATTTCCATTTAATAAAAAGAATCATACCTGGAATTAAAGCAAACCCATTTCTGTGTGATAAAAAACAAATAAATAAATAAAACCTATAAAGTGTTGTTATAGAAATATTTTTAAGAGAGGAAGAAGTGTTTTAGAAAGATTGATGTATCCGTCAATGTTTAAGAAATGAAGTTATGAGAACAAGCATCATTGAACGTATTCTAAGCTCACAACAACAACTACTTTTTTTTTTTTCTTTTCTTTCATGGTGTATATTTACGTATTTTTGTACTTATTAATTTATTATTATTGTTATGATGATGATGATACATGATATGATGGAGTATATAATAGGGGAAGTGATAAATACAACACAAATTTTAATTGATACACCAAATTTATGCTTTAGTATGTTTGTACTGTGTGCTTTAACAATCGTACAGTTTGGTGTATGCATTAAGTTATTTGTTGTATCTATCAACTCCCTATAACAACGACAATGACAAAATTTGTACTGACTAAGGGACATTTCCCTAATGGAAAAGTAGTTTAAACTTTAAACTTTAAAGAGCCCATAAATAAAATATGATATTTTGTTCTTGTAAACTTTGTGATTAAAATATAATAATTGTTACAACCAATCAACAACTTGTAGAAGGTAGTTGGGTTATCATAGTGTGATTACTAAATTAATCATTTATAATTAATTAAAATATATTTATAATAATAATAATATTAATAATAATAACAATAATATGGTTTATTTTTAAGTTTTCTTTGAGTGAGTGCAACACTTCATCTAATGTCACTTTATATTTTTCTGTGATATAACATGACATGTGAGTATGTGACAGTTAATAATTTATGCTACATAACTTTGAACAATTAATTCTATGGTCCGTTAACTAGTGTCAGAAATATAATATCTATAACATAAAAAATTTATAAAATCAAATGGTAATGCCATTTGATATGTTTTTCATGGTTTATATTTAAATTATTAGTTATTAGTAAAATATATGATGCAACTTATATTACACAAGATGAACTTAAAAGGTGATTGATATTTTCAAAATTAGTTATGCTGTTTTTTTAATAGGGAGTAGTTGGGGAATAGAGGGAAAGACTATTTTGTAATTTTGACAAAAGTTATGAACCTGTTCAAAAATTTGCTCGAGAAAATTTCCAAAAATTATTCAAAATTTTATTCAATCATAAAACTTGTTAATATGCAAAATTCAATCAAAATGCTAACAAAATTACAAGATGCACTAACAAAAATATAGGATACAATAAACAAGTAATACTAATTTTTTTAATTTAAACAGAAAATCAAGTTTTACAACACATAAAATGCTAAAAGAATTATAAGATGCAGTAAAGGTATACAAGATGCAGTAAATAAGTACTAACACAAATATACATTAGTTATATTTAAGATACAGTAACGTAATATGCAGTAGAAAAAATGTACTATGCAGTTGATTGTTTTTCATATCTGAAAAGTAGATCTACTTTTCAGATCTAGATATACGAGTTTTCATATTTATATCTATATAGTGGTGGTGTTGGAGCGGCGGTGATGGCGGTAAATAGTGGTGACATTGGAGCGACAGTTGTGGCGGTAGAGTCCAATTCACCAACTATAACACCCCTCATTTTACAATCATTTAAATATAATATGTCAGAAGCGTAAGTCCAAATAACCTTTAATAATTTACATAATCTATTCCACATATAAAATTCAACCTTTTTAAATCATAATTTATCAGAATGGGTGTTATATGAAAACAAAATATAACAATGATTTATACAAATTAATATCAGAGTCACGCCTCGTTGTCAAACATTCCTTCCCATCCGACTTCTTGCCCACCCTTATTATATCCATAACCTGCAAGAAGTGTTAATGTGGGGGATTAGCATAACGCTAAGTGAATGAATAATTAACCAACAGTCCAACTTAGCATAACAACCTTGTGTACAACAATTAACACTAATTACACAAATACACAATACCACTTTTCAACAATGCAACAGTTCAACAACATTACAACTTAATAATGAGGATCGGTGGCTCTTGAGAAACCCTACTGTCGCGGTGGCTCTGATAGAACACTTACCCAACCATATCCGTATGGCCATAACGGACGAGACCGATAGCTAGTGGTTACCATACTCAAACACAGGTTCTATACACATAACAAATGAAGTAAGACCTTGTGTAATTCACACAATAACCAACTAGCCCAACCAACCAAATCAACCCGTTGACCTCATTAACAACTGATGCTCGAAGGCCAAATATATCACGTGATCACATATCCACATATTTATGAGGTCACACATCAGACTAATCAGTATATCAACAGTATTATTACTATTAAACCAAAATCATCATGGCAAACAAAAGCAGTAATAATACGTTACTTGTTGTAACCAAACCTGTTACAACTAAACCACACTGAGGGTTAAAAATCCACTCACCGAATACCTCAGTCATCCACTTAGTAGTCTAATGTCACTGAGTCTTCTCCACATCTGAGAATACAATAGAACAACACAAGTTAGTCACTTGTCTCAATATTTATACAACATCACCTCAATATGTTTACATCAACCAAATTTAAAATACTCAATTCATATAAATTTACACAATCATCACAATTATCAATATCCAAACCATACTTACATGGTTTCATATCATAGTTCTCAACAACATATTTAGTAACTATCACATAATACTTAACTAATCAAAATCATCAGTCCAGTACTTAATCATGACTAATTATCATGATAATCTTTCTTTCAACTTAATTAAATAAGTGATTACTAACTTATATTACTTTAACACAAATCATGTCAAGGTTATCAATAACCACCTTAAACATCAAATCTTATTACCAAATAAGGTGAATTAATACATATTCTTTGCACTTTTACAAAACTCACTTTAATTACAACTCATATAGCTTGATTAATCTACTCTTAGGTTAGATTAAGATTACTAATCATCTTATTAACAACAATTATCAATCATATGCCACTAACATAAGCTTAGAGACTTTGATTCATACTAGACTCAATTGTATCAAATATAATATAGGTGATTCCATTAACTTTATCATATTTCATCATCATTAATCAACTATAATATGATCATTAACAACTATTAACAACTACACATCATTAACTTAAGCTTAAGAGCTTTAATTCTTAAAATACATATTAAGTTCATGACTTTCTTCATGAACATATATCAAAATTTTCAATTCTAGATTAGGGCTCATGAAATAATCATTAACTAACCACTATATGATCATTACAAGCTTCAATTTCAAGTTACTCAAGCTAATTTCATCAAATACACAAAACCCCATTTTATAGGTTTTAAGGAATCAAGAAATTAACACTTACAACATGATTAGGAGGATCAAGGGATGATTTAATCACGCTTTTGAAGCTTGAATCGAAGTTCTAGGGCTTCAATTTTGGATTTTAACCCATCAATTAGTTAAAACCCCAAAACCCCCAAATTCTAGGTTTAAAGAAATCAAGAACACATGATCATACCCTGTTTCTAATGATTATAGAAACTTGAATTCGAGTTTAGCAACTTCAATTTGATGTTTCCTCATGTTCTTGATAATTGATTTAGGGTTTCTTGTATGTATGTGTGTATGTACGGTTATGTATGTATGTAGAGATAGGTTTTAGTATAAACCGACTCAAACAAGTGAGGGTATACTAGAAGTGTTTGAATTTCATTCCCTGTACTTATCATTGTCGGGAACTTAAAAACTATTTACGGGGAAACACTATTTTATTTTACCGTCAACTAAATTAAATTAAACAGTTAATAATTTATTAGTCACAATAAATTATTCGACTCTTTTCCCCATTTATTTTCAAATAACACAAGGAACCTATTTTCTGACACATTAAATAATAATCACAGTCAGAAAATATTAAAATACTACCAGACCCGAGGAATGAATGTTACACCAACGGTGGTTGTTTGCATATCAACTATTCTACCACAAAATCCGTCGTCGTTAACTTCCTAGTCCAACGGTTACAACTACATAAGGTTTACTCATATAGTGAAACTTCACGTCCTTAAGTCTTTTTTTTTCACAAGATCACGTCACGATCTTTTTCTTTCGCATTGCGAAGTCTTCCTGACTGAAGATTTCAATCTTTGTTCACTTTCTCAACAGATCCCATCCCAACATTATATATAGGAATAGGAGCCTATGAAAACAAGGAGATAAAAAAAACAGTGAAAACAAATCTCCACCCTTCATCTAATCTAACTTTTTTATATATATATATATATATATATAAAAGGGGTGGAGATAAAAAAACGGTGAAGACACTTTTTCCTTCAATTTTTTTTTAAGGTGTGAATTTATTTTTTTTTTTGAAGTAAACCAAAAAAATTAAGGTTCACACAAAAAAATATTTTTTGTAAAAAAATTAAAATAAAGTCAAATTCGAAAATCAAAACAAAAAAATTAAGGTTCACAATTAAAAAACTTAAAAACTTTCTGTGAACCCAAAACAAAAAATTAAGATTCACAATTGGAAAAGTTAAAAACTTGATGTGAATCTAAAAAAAATTAAGGTTCACAGTTGAAAAAAAAGGTTCACAATTAAAAAAGTTAAAAACTTTTCATGAACCAAAAAAATTAAGGTTCACAGTTATAAAAGTAAAAAACTTTCTGTGAACCAAAAAAATCAAGGTTTACAAACGAAAAAGTAAAAAACTTTCTGTGAACTCAAAAAAAAAATTAAGGTTCACAGTTGAAAAAAAAGATTCAGAACTGAATTTTTTTAAAACTTTCCGTGAACCTAAAAAAAATTAAGGTTCACAACTGAAAAAAAAAGTTCACAATTGAAAAAGTTAAAACTTTACGTGAACTAAAAAAAAATGAAGGTTCACAGTTGAAAAAGTTAAAAAACTTTTCGTGAACAAAAAAAAAATAAAATTAAAGTTCACAATAAAAAAATTTAAAAATTTTCGTGAAAAAATTAAAAAAAAAATAAGGTTCACAATTGAAAATGTTAAAAACTTTGTGTGAAGCAAAAAAAAAATTTAAAGGTTCATCATGAAAATTTTATGTGAAACAAAAAAATATAAGGGTTCACAAAAAAAATCATATGTGAAGCAAATAAAATGAAAGTTCACAACTTAAAAAAATTGTGAATCAAAAAATGTTTTCACCATTTTTTTATCCCCACCTCTTATATATATATATATATACATATATTCCTATCTTTCCTATCTAATAATAGGGAGTTTATGCTGATGTTATTCAGCTGATGTGTCAACATCTTAAGCAACAATCATGCTTATGTGGCATATGGAGGTGCAAGAAATTTTATGATTTTTTTAAGTTTTTTAAATAATTCTGAAATTAATTTGGTTTAATTTTGTTGTGAGTTTGGGCTGCCCTCATAATTATTTTGTGTTTTTCAATTTTTTTCCCCTTAAAACTTTGAAACTTATTTGGCACGCCTAATTTTAAATTACTTACTTATCTTATACCATGCAAAAAGGTGTGTCTCCTCTCTAATTGGGTACCGCCTAAAATTGAGCAGATGCTTTTCTTTCCTAGCTAAAATCAATGCAGGTTCTTTCTCTGCGTCATTCAACACGCACAAACCCAAAATCAAAACTAAGCCATTAATTTCATATATCTTACTATTCTTCTTCATCAATGTTCTTCCCATCATCTTCTTTCTCTATCATCTCCTATACTTGATGTTCCAGGTAATGTTAATTTCTAGGGTTCTTTAACTTTTTGGTGTTGATATTCTAATTTTGGGGTTTAGGTTTCATTTTGGTATATATGGTTCTGTGATTTTCTTTTATCTATTAAAAACGATCGAATATTGTGAATTAGGGGAGAATATGCATTTTCTGTTATGCACACTAGGTGTTCGATGAAATGACCTAGACGAATTTGGTTATAGTGTGGCATATGGTATCCATCTTTCTTTCATTAGAATGATTTGATATTTTGATTTTTGTTTTATTTTAACTAATTTTGGTTTGAATGTCGATTTATGTAGGTTTGAAGCACGAAAGCTCATGGAGACAATGGTACATATCCGTTCATACTCTCTCTATTTAATTAGAAAATCTTTCATTTTGTTTTTTGTAAATACTAGGTTCTTCCATTTCCATTTATATAATAAATGTACAATCTCTTCTCTGCAAATTATATCCATTAGCTCCTTCCAGATATGTGACAATATGTCAATATATGAATGATCTGATGCAACTATATGCTTTGTGCTGTTGGAAAGCTATGAATATAGCATGAGTAATACTTATACTAACCTACTTTTGGGTTGTTTACCTTTTTTATGGAAACCGAATTTATAGATTACTTTTATCTTGATGTAGATCCTACTAATTGGCTTACTTTTATCTTGGAAGTACATTTTAGATTTTTATTACTATTTGATGTTGGTCCTTCTAATTGATTAATATTGTTAGTTTCTTACTAATGCAGTTATGCAAGTAGCTTCATGGCTGGTAAGCTGTTGTTATATTTATGGTTATTTGTTTATGATCTGTACATAGATACTTTATAACATATTTTGTTTTCTACAGTTAGAAATCAAAGGTGAGAAGCTATATAAATTATAAGAGGATTATACAAGTATCAATTTGTTAAGGAAAGTATAATTGCCCAGATGGTCTTGGATCCCCACTTTCAGAAGGGAGTGGTGTCAATTGTCATGCGATGAACCATGACTCGAAACTTGGGTCTAGATAGAAAGGCTTAAGAATGTAGTAACACATTTAATAGAGTATGAGAACTTACCAGGTTGCTAAGTTGTTATTTAATCAGTTTAAAATGATTTGCATTACTAATCTGTGTTTTATTTCAAACTTTGCATAGGTTTATATCTTTTCCACTGCAACTATTTGTTTCACTAATTATCTGTGGTTTTGATTTACTATGATCATGATGAACCTTTGAAGGATGAAGATGAGAGATCACATCCATCTATACGGGTCTTAGTCTTGCAGATTTGATAAGGTTGGTTGGTGTGATTTGATGAGGTTAGCAATGGCTATTAGTATCCAATCTATGAGCCCGACCTAGCCTTTTAAAAGATAAAGTTTTTGAGATGAAGGTTACTTTCAATCTACGTGGAAAGATCAAGTTTGGCAGGTCTGTGGACTTTCTGAATTTACATGTATCTCACAATTTACATTTTAGTTTGTTATGAAGTGAGTTTAAGTTTTTGAGATAAAGGTTACTGAAGTGCCATTGATTTTGAGTCTTTGTGAGACTTCCTTCAAGGTGATAATGTCATACTCCCTCCGTCCCAAAATAAGTGTCTCATGTAAAAATGCACACGGTTTAAGAAAAGTCACTATCTACCAATAACATTTTATCTTTACCCACTAAAGTCTTTTCTGATTGGCTGAAAGGGAATCTAGACATTTATTTTGGGACGTCCCAAAATAGTAAGTGAGACACTTATTATGGGACGGAGGGAGTAGTATATTATAGCATTAAAGAACATTGCACTCCAAAGCTGATTATGGGGATGCCCTTGCTAGTCAGGTACTTGCATCATTATATGTTAGCAATTCTTTTTTTAAATATACCTTTTGCATGTAATGGGTCACATTTTACATTAATTGAGTAATTAAAGCTAAAGTTTCTGTAAAAACATGTGTTTAAAAAGCTTAATAATGTTTTATGATTCCAGAATTATATATTAAGCTTAATAATGTTGATTAAAAAGCTAAATATGTATAGTTGGTTGTTTGATGTAGGTGGAATTTAATTTAATGAATCTAATTACATAGTAATATATATTTTTGTTCCTAATTTGATTATTGTTATATAGGAAGTTCACTAAATTCTGTTTCTTTATTCTTATTGATCTTATTACGGGTGGCTAAATGGGCGGGTCAAAGAGGTTTTGTAATAGATAATGATTGGTACTGTTTTATTTATATGCCGCATATGTTTTACTTAGTTTCTTGAGTATGTGATATGGTTCCTACCAATTCTAATTTATCATTTATGTGTAATCTGTAGCTTGGCAAGTCAGGGAACAATGTTTTGTTATGGGAACAATTTTTTGCATTGCTGCTGGTTACACTTATGTAGAAGCTTGGGAAGTACGATACCATAATATTCAGGTACTAGCATAGTGATTTGGTTTAAACGGACTTTTTTTTACCTTTTTATATTGAGTTTTATACGATCAAATAGCTCCGAAAAATAGAAAGTATTATCATTAAAGTAATACACGATAGTCTTGTTTTTTTAAAAAATATTGTAGTTTCTTCAATTAGGTGCATTCCCTCATATTTTTATTCGTAGTTACATAGCTTTCTAACATTCGTGTGTCATCATTTATAGGATGTCTATACATGTATTTTCGTGGATGTTTAGGTCCATATGTAGAACACCAATCACCTTGAAAATGTTGAAACAATCTACATGTACATGCACTCAATCTCTACATATCTTATTAAGTTTGACTTGCAAAATTGTTGATATATATCTCTATAACACCAAGGGCATGATAACTTGGATATGTATACAATTGTGAGATTCCATAGGTATGCCTACACTTGGAACTTTTTGGGTCGGTGATTTTCCACAACTATTCAAATCCAACTACACAAATTCACAAGTACAGTGCAAGTTTGATTACATCTGTTTGATAATAGATGATTTCACTTGAATGAATTTGAAGTCATCTTAGTAGAGAGTCAAGTTGTACTTTCCAATGTAAGTCTTTAATTTCAAATGTGCACTTGTTCAAGTGGTACATATTGCCAAGTAATTTGATGGATGGGAGACATTTGTATCTTTTTGTAATATGATTTTACCTCAGTACATAGGTTTCAATTTGCTAGAGTACTACAGTTTAAGTTATTTGCTAGAGTACTACAGTTTAAGTTATCTAATAGTCTTTGTGACTTGAATCATGCATGATTCTGAGCATAACCCATCGTTACTCTATTATTCATGGTTGGTTTAATATGTATATATTCATATATTGATGTTACAAATTTAATCTAAATAAAATCTGTGTAATCACGGGTCATTCAACTAGTATATATATATAATCCACAAAAGTGATGTTCGTACGACACTGCCCACCATCTCTATCGGATACAATGACATATGCCAACGTGGCAACGTTTGTCCAATAACTTGTAAAATTAGTAAAGGGAAAAATACAACCATTATTATTATTTCAATTAAGTTCGTTAAGATCGAGATATTACTCAGATATTATTTTCATTATTGTAATATTGAGATCGTCAAATAATATCACGATCGTACAATCTTATTATTAATGAACTAAGTTTATATCAAATGACTATTTACACGTGTATTCTACATAAAAGTTAAAACGATCATATGATCTTACTTACGATCTTGTCGATGATTGTACCATCTTCTTATGATCGCATGATCGTTCTTTATGATATCACGACACGGTTTACATATGACCAAATAATGATCCGGCACATTTTTGTGTAGCAGGATCGGTGGATCTCACGGCGTCATTGTCAAGAGTGGATAAAAAAGTCAATGCGTCGTAAAGTAGTACACTATGCTAATTAACATCACATGTAAAATTAAATATTAAAAATATTGAACATATAGTAGCAGCTATATTCACATGATACTCGTTATCAAATAATCCGTATTATTTTAGAATTTAAAAGTTTAAGGGCTTATTTTGACAAATAAATACCTGAGGGAGTTAATGTGGAAAACATGGCACAAATGAATGACAATTGACAAATTATGAAATTGGGGTGGATATGACGTGGATTCTGGGTATGGCTCCGGCTCGTGGTAGTAAGATGCCACGTGGAGATGACGTGGCTCACGAAGTGGGTGATGACTATATTATTTGGAAGTCAAAATTTTGATCGTGTGGAATTCAAATACCAGGATACATCTGTATGCTAATGTCATCAACTTATCATGGAAGGGTTTTTATCCGGAGTAAAAAAGTAAATATCAATTTGATGTTTGTCGTTCATTTCACTGCTCATCGAATGATGAGTAAAAGAGTAAATATCAATTCGATGAGGCTTTGTCGAGTTCAGTCTCTTGATATATGAGTTTTCGCGTTACTCTTAGTTCATCATTCTTTGTGAAATGACTAAAATTAATCTTAAAATTCTAAGACTTTTATACTCTGAAGATCTTGGAGTAATTAAGTGAAACGAAAACTCGCGTTAAAGGGATGAACATGCAAAAACTTGACCCGAAGATGATGAGTAAAAATGTATGTCAAAACATCATGAACGAGTAATGTAATTTACTCTAATTAAAATCAGTGGGTCGTATACATAAGCTTTCAAGGTCGTTTTTGAGGGTGGGTGAGGTGGTCAACCGCTCAGAGCCTCAAATTTATAAGAGCCTCAAAATGTGTGGATTTTTGTATATGTATAATATGTGTATATATATAAATATATATATGAACATGGCATGTTTGATGAAATGCCTAAAATAATAAAGCCTGAATTGCTTTATTATGCTTTAATTTTGTTAATGCGTCTCTAATGATAAGTTCTTTGTTGTTTTGATTGATATCATGGCCATATTGTTTTAGGGTGCATAAGCGGTTCGAATGGAACATGTAGGTTTCCACTGCACTTGCTTGTGTTGGATTAATCGGCTCTTGTTCACGGATCAGCGGGTCGGGTCGGTTCATGGTTAATGAGTCACGTATGCATGGATAGAGTTTTAGTTTAATAAGTCTTTATGGTTTTAAATATAATGTTTTAGTTTACCTATTTATTTGGATTGAAGTTGAATTGGATAAGTGATCTTAGGGAGATGATTATCCACGTTTCTTTAGCTGTTAGTTTTATTTTTTTTAAATAGTGTACTTTCTATAGGATTTAATAACATGAAAAATTGCCCCAAATATTTTCTCTCCATTCTCATATTAATTACGTAGTTTGTGTTTTCAATATATACACGTTAATATACAACAGCTTGATCAATGCAAATGTCATATTCCCTGTGCAAGATGTTAGATGGCTAAGCTTTTAAGGTTGTTTAAAGCTGGTTACGGGTTGAATTATTAACTATTTTCTTGTCAACATTAGTGTATTCTTGAAGGTATTGTTTAGCCATCTCCTTTTTACCTATTTTTCGTCTGAATATATACACGGCGATGGGATTGTTCATTGTTTTGCATGAAAAATGGGAGTTGAAATTTAAATTTAAATGAATATAATAGTGGCATGATCGATTTTCGGCTATATCTGAAACTGGATTTCTTCATCTTCCCTCTTTGTTGAAATGTCACAGGCGTCCTATTGCAAGCTAATAACATATCAGCTTCCGAGCAGGTAACTTCTTGCAAATTTTAAAATGTATATGCATAAGCACCGACATGTATCTATTGTCATATGAATTATAATGAACTTTTTTTCCAACTTTGTGTTCTTTTATGTTCTCAGACACATCAGTTTTGATCCTGTTGTGACTAAAATTCTTCCGTCATTTGCCTCCTTCAGGTACCAATTAATTATTTTCACATTTCAATCATTATGTAAATGTAATGGTTTCTGTGTAGTAAAAGCTTTTTTAGAACTCAGTAGGTCACATGGCTGTTGCTCAGAAATTTAATTGAACACAAAGATATTAAGAATCACTCTTTATTAATCAATAATATTTACAATCACTGTAATGTTTTTTTGTTACAATCACTGTAACTTTTGTGTTGTTATTTTTCTGTTAATACAATACATATATATACATGATGAACCGGTGCCATTCCAACCATTGCAAAGGTTCGGTTGGTAGTTATTGGAGGTTGTATCCCTTGCCAAAAGTCACCCCCTTTCCTTGCACCTATTCGTTTATAAACTGCTCGATTCTGTAACACCCGCTATTATGGCCTAAGGGTAATTCGGTAATTTCTCTTACTTAGATATTATTAATTGTTATATTATAAATATGGTGTTTTATATGTTTTGATTTATAACTTAAAAATTTTGGTCAAAGGATTAATTGTGACTGGAAAAATTTTAAATGTTTGAATAGAAATTGATTAACATTATTGCAAGTAATGTGGAACTTATTGCAAATAAATGTGTCACTACTTGCAAGTTAATGTGATCTTTCATTTTCATATAACCTATGAATACTAATGACATTTTATTGTCATTTATTTAATCCTTTTGTTTTCTCTCATTGAGATATATAACTTTGAGATTTGTTCTCTAAGAAGTAGAGATGAAAACATGGCTCAAAATATGCACCCAACATCTTGAGAACATACACACAAGTCTACACATTATTGTTTTGTAAACTTAGTTTTGTTCTAGTCACATTTTGACCAAACTTTTTTGGTAAAGCTAGGAACAAACATGGGTTAGTTTATGATAAACAATATCGACAATCTTTTCAGGCATGTGGTTCAAGTTCAGCAGTACTACTGTTTCGGTCGTTGTACCCTGGGAACAGACGGCAAATCTGTTTTAAGAGAACCGTGTTAAACACGGGCCTCGGCTCATCATTTGTTGATGAATATCCTTTCGTTTTCTACTCTTTCTTATTCTTTTGTTTAATTTTATTGTGGCAATTGCTTTGTAATTGCTTTTGTATTATACGGTCTATTATAATTCGTTATAATAATGAAACTTTATTCGGGTACGATATATTTTTTCCTGCATCATCTTCATTAAGATTGTTATTTAGGTTTATCCCATGGACGATATAGTGCGTTGTTTGTGGAAAACTCTGGTGTTCTAATAAATCTTCTTAGGGCAGAGATGGGGTTGAACTGCATACTTTATTATTTCATTTTCATTTCACATGTCAAGGATAGTTATGCAAGTCTTTTGTAATGTAGTTGAGTAGTTCTAATGAATGGTGGCCATTTTCTATAGCATCTAAGGATTTGATAGTTTTACATGTGCATGATGTAAGAGAGTTTTGGTCAAAATTTTGTAGTAATTGTTTGAAATTCTTAAGAATATAACTAAACATTATAACAAATTGACGTTTTTTAAACTTCTGAAGCTGTGTTAGTAAAAGCTAATACGTTGTAGCTTATAAATTTGACTAGAAATGAATGCAGGTAACAACTTGGCAAGGGCTATTTCAATATAATTGCAACTATCGAAGTGCCGTGAACAAGGTTGGAAAAGATGCTAGTCGGGTGTACTCGGCAAGAACCTTTTAGGGAGTACTTGGCCGAGTCACGGTGTAATCGGCGAGTACTCGGGTTAGCCTTTTTTATACATTTAATTAATAATTTTGTAATATTAAATGTGTAAAAATATAAAATAGAACTATAAACATGAACATTAAACATAATTGCCAATAAAGTAGTATTAAAGATAATTATCAATAAAGTAGTAACATAAGCATAATTGCCAATAAAATAAAACGGCATTTTTGTTAAATGGGCTCAAAAAACCCCTAATTTAAATCCTGTAAAAATTTGACCAATTTTGACTTTGACCGAGTTTGACCCAACTTTGACTGTGTAATCGGATCTTGACCGACGTTTACACCTTTGACCGCCATTGACCTTTTTTGGCCGATTAACACCGAGTCGCCACGGCCCATGATTGTTGGCCGAGTACACGCCGAGTAATCGGCTCAGTTCGACGTTTATTACAACCCTGGCCGTGAAGCATGCACTGGATTGGCTTTACAACATTTGCACAAACATCAACATTATTGACGTTTACCAATTTTTACAGCATCGCTTTTCCAAATTATCAAATATATTGTTCATTAAATGTGCTCTCTCAAGGAGGTCAAAAAGAACGTGTGTAAACCATGGTACCAATTGACTACTAAATACAAAGGGGTGCTATGTTGCAGCCCCAGACAACATTAAAGGTGAGGAATTGTTACTTTAGTGAGTGCCTGTAGGTTCTATTTAACATTTAGGGTCTTTTTTTGATATATTGGTCATCAAAAGCTAGCAGTTTCTATGTTAATGGATAGTTTACTGTAATTTTTAATGTTTGTTTGTCTATGTTTTTAATGCTATCCTCTTAATTTTAGAATACATATGATAAGTACACATGATCAGTTTGAACATACAAAGGAAAGACTAGATTTAATAAATAACATTATTTTGTCTTCACATTAATACAACAAAAAGGTTTGTTATTTAGTACAAATAATAGAAGGGATTAGTACCTGAAAATGCAACTAACTTGTACCCGAAATTTATTGTATGTACCCAACTTACGTATGCTATTTTTAATGCATCAAACTTTCAAAAAATAGTGTTTTAATGTAACTTGTTGATATGTCGCTCGTTTATGGTGACACATGGCATCCAGAGAGTTTAGAGTATATAGCTATTGTGAATTTAAAAGGATATCTATGTGAATAATAATAATTAAGCTCAGAATTGCTTAAATATAGATTGTTTAAATGGACAATAATATTAGTAATCATCGTGAACTATTTGATGTTATAATAATAATAAATTTAAGTGTAGATTATTTTTGTTACCTCATAGTTTCTTAATTTTTTACTTTAGATTTATTAGATTGTTAAAGGTGAAAGCTTGATTTGAAAATGATGATGTTATGTAATTCCTTGTGGAGTTATATATTCTTTTGAACCATAATTGATAGTCTACTTGAGGACAAGTAGGATTCAAGTGGGGATATTTGATAAGTGTGTAAAAGTACTATATTTGCATAGCATTTTATCCCGATTCCTACTTGTTTTTATAGCAAATTGTTTAGTTTAGATATTAATTTCGTTCATATTCGCAATTAGCAGTGGAAATGAATGATTCTGAGAAAAGAGACAGAAAATGGCCAATAAACGAGTCAAATGGTGCATTTTTGAAGATTGGAATAAAAGTTGGAACGAGAATGGTTCGAATGCAGGAAAAGAAGTGAAAAATCTGGAAAAATCAATCCATCCGCCGTATGGAATAATCCATACGACGGATGGATCAATTGGTTAAGGCCCAGGCTTACGCGGGATTGGGCTGGGCTTATATTCAATCCATACGCCGGATGGAATAATCCATCCACCGTATGGATCACTTTTTCAGAAACTATTTAAACGGCAGTTTAAACCATTAGAGAAAAGACAGAGATATTCGGCTAGGGTTTATTGTCGTCGGTTCCAGAAGTATATTTACGAAATTTAGGAGTATTTTGGAAGCACGAGAGATCAAGATCGAAGCTTTTTCACTCTAGTTTCGAGTGGTTCGTCTTTCGATTTGGTATTACTTTCGTTTATTCGATATCATTGATGATTTTGGTATTTTATAATCTGAGTTTTACTTATCTTATGATGAATTGAATACTTTAAGTAGTTGTGTAATTGATTAAGCTCGGATTATGATTATTGAACGACTAATATTGTGTATTGAATAAGTTATTTGATTGAAAACTATTATATTACTCGTAGAACCTTGTTTATTGGTCATTGCTAGTGATTATTTCTTAACGTGATTAATAATGTCGAAGAGATTGATTTCCTTTGAAATTGTTAATTATTGATGGTTATTAATTTTAGGATTTTAACCATTACAAAATACGTTGAATCTGATAGGTTAAGATAATAAGATCTATGCACTTTAAGGTGAACAAGTCAATAAGAAATTATTGGGTATTGTTGATTCGTACCATTAGAGTTAATTATAATAAGTTATGAATGTTTAATGCACAATTTAGGGTAAAGCACACAATAGACTAATAATCTTGTGACATTGGATCAGTGTTTAATGTGGACCCTTAGATTGTAGGAATTAATTAACCTGAACATGAACTAATTTACATTCAATTTAGAATCTTTGATTAGTGACTAAGTTGATTTAATAGAAATCACAATTAAATAATCAATATGCGATGAATCGGGATATATGAATCTGAGTGAAGTTAATTATACAATTACTATTTCTTCCTATTGTTATTTATTTATCATTTTATTTAAAGTTTTTATTTAGTTTTAATTATTATTTACAAATCTTATGTTCGAACGGAACTTAAACGCCCCCCCTTATTTACTGTTTTCTAACTAGTTAGTATTTTCTGTTTTTATAAATAACCACCGTTCCTGTGATCGTCTCGGTCTTACCAAATCTATACTAGCATTCGATCAGGTATTCTTGCCTGGTTGTGTGAAATGTATAAATAAGGTATTTCTATTTATAAATAATAAAACTAGACGCTTTCACACGCATCAGTAGGCCCTACACGAGGACGTCAGTTTCTGAAGGCCCTTGTTTTTGGGCAATGGCGTTTCTTATGGCATGTCCTGGTTACAGTTTTTGCACCCAAAAAGGGTGGTTTTGACGAGTTGCCGCCGACATTGATGTCTGGTGTACTGTCCCTAGTTTATAACAAACCATACATTTTTTCATCTTATATTTTTGAGTCCTTACGAGGACAGATTACTGGACAGATCAAGTCGACCTTTATGTTATATCCGCGGTTCTGCATGCTGGTTATTCGTCATTTTCTTCATGATCTACAAGCTTATCAGCCCACGATTTTTGTTGATACTATTAGGCTGCGTGGATACAATGCGGCATTTTAATGTCGATTCTCGTCGTCTTGAGCACTTGAGACCGCAGACGAGAAATCTTTTTGGTTTTTTGATCAATCCACTCTATGTTGCTCCACCTAACAATGGTTAGGAGGATGATGTTGCTGGTGTTGGTCCACCTGCTGAGCCTGTTGCTGATGCGGTTCCACCTACGACACCACATGAGCTTTTGGAAGATGTACTTATACAGGCAGGGCAGCAAGGACAGCACGTTGTGCCTGAGATTGCTGCACAAGTGGTTCAAGAGGTGTTGGGTCACCATGATGATGCCACTGATCCAGTTTTACATGCAATCGAGCAATATGTTGCTCCTACAGAGGTACTTATCTTAAATTTTCTGTACTTTGCATATTGTTATATATGATATGGAGACTTAGATGATCGAGCTTTATGCTAATCATAAAGTCTAATTATCATTTTAAACAGGAACCGGAGGATGTACACCCAAAGGTTAATAGACCAGGGAGTTCTAGACCTGAAGGTGTATCCGCTCAGGTATTATGATTTTACTTATATAGAACTCGTATGATTGGGCTTAATGCTAATCATAAATGTTTAATATATATCATACTCAGGAAACGGAGGTTGGACCCTCTGGTGGTCAAGATGGTGGTACTGCTTCCGATTCAGATGATGATGATAGTACACCTGATCCTTTCAAATTGCTACCTGGTATGATCAAGCGAGGATCAAAGCTTGTTGTTGTTGATCCGGCGCTCAAAGAGAAGCGAAAAGCAAAGGAGGTTGATCCGGATTTCAATCTGATTGACGAGCCTACTGATTCGGAGGAAGAACAATATCTCCGAACTCAACGACGGAAACATTTGAGGGCTTTCACGCCTAATTTAACTATTGGTGATGGTTAGTTTTCTAATCTTACAATTAGTAAACGTTTCAGGTTATGTTGGAGTTGTAAAACTAAGAGATTTTTCTGTGACAGTTCCTCAGGCTACACCTAGTATTGAGGCCACAACAACGACAACATCAACAACAAAGGAACGGGTATCCGTACCTACTGAGGTAAAAGATACGAGTTTAGTTGTTTATTTGTTATAATTAGTTAAAGATTGTGATAGCAAAGAATATAATATTTATTAATTAATTTTATACATTTGCATAGGCTGAGATGGTTGCTGATATTGTTCGTCCTGGATAATATGGGACAACAAAGTCCAGCAGAGCAGCAGCTAGACGACTTTCTAGCATTGCTTCTGAAGTCGCTCAACATCTCACACTGCCTATTCCTACTTCTTCTCTACCTTCTACTACTACTCCACCTGTGACTGATACTTTGGAGTCCAGGGTTAGGATTTTGGAGGAAACCACTTCACTTTTGACTTCACAAGTTCTGTCGCTTGCTCAATAGCTAGGCACCCAGGGTGAAGCTTACAATCTACTGCTTCAGAACAACTTGACGTTGACTGCTGATGTTGCTGATAAGCAGAGCCAGATTGATAGGCTAGAACGTTTGGTAGCTGATCTTAGAAAGAACAAGTCATATCAGGGGGAGATTGTTATACCTGATGAGACTTGTAGAGGTGATGAGCTGAGGACAGAAAGGCGTGATGATACAGACCATGATCCAGATACACACACAGATAGAGAGCCAACTGGTCCTTCTACGACTCGTGAGCGATCTATTTTTCAGGGGGAGTTTGTGCCCGCAAATAAAGGTGAAGCTGGTCCATGCAATGTTGCACCAGTTGATGATGCTGGTAAGGAAGTTAGTTAGAAGATGTTTAGATAATAAGATATGTAAAACTTGGATTGATTGTAATATAATGTGTATTTATTCAATGAAAGTTTTATGTATTGTATTATTATGTGTTTGAAAAGATAAAGAAATTCTTAGAGTTGATTCTGAGAAATTAACAAAAGAATTTATATTATTAGAAATATACTTAGAAATTATTTGCAAAACAATTATAGTATACAGAGATATATTAATTGTAATTTTAGATAGATTTATGTAATCTATAAAAGATTAAGATTATGTAATAATTGTTTGATATTTTCATGATTGAAATGATAAAGAAATTCCAAGATTGATAAGTTATCAATAATAGAATTTAAATTATTATTTAAATCATTCTTGTTTATTTCTTTGCAGAATTGGAGAAAATAAATTTGACTGATTCTGAAAGTGATTTTGGAGATGAAGCTGAAGTCGAGATTGATTATGATCTTGAAGAAGGTGAGTTTATTCTACCTGAAGACTGGATTTCTGTTCCTGAGATTGTGGTAGACGAAGGTGTTAATCCAGATGCTGATATTGATGAACACGTCGTGAATCCATCTAGGACAGAATTTGTAGTTGAAGATGATCAAGGAGAAAGAGTAGTCGATGTAGATGAAGATATCGATGACTCAACTGATTCTGAGAAAGAAGATGATATTCTTATTCCAACTAAGAATCCAACGGTTATCTACAGGAAACTACCAAAGATAAAAAAGAAGATTGGAGTTTCTGAAGTAGATATTACTGAAAAGATTGTTCCACATAGAGGAATTATTGGATGGTACTTTGATTCTGACCTAAAGCTCTTCGCTATCAAAAGGTTTGACGGAGTTCAATATTTTGAGAAGAAGCTTGCTGTTTTTAGTTCTCTTCCTAGATTTGAAATTCGAGACTTGGCTAGATTAGAGCTGAATAATCCTAGTAATGATGATTATGCAAAGTATGTTGCAAAGATTATCAGGACTGAGGGTAGATCGATGAAATTTGAGAAAATTAAGCCAAGAGTTGAAAGAACAATCAAATTAAAGGAAAGAAGTGAAAGAACTGGAAGAAGACGTTGAAAGAAAGTATATCCAGCTGTCAAATGTGTACAACAGATCCCACTGAAGATAATGCCATAGGATATTCTCGGAAATATGAAAAGTTGGCATGTAGATTCAGAGATTGGAGAAGCTGTTATGGTTGAAGCAGATGATGAAGTCGAAGGAGGTGAAAGAGAACTTCTGAGAGTTTATGATCATCAACACCTGATGAATATGTCGAAGAAAGATTTAACGAAATTATTCGAGAATAGAATCTTAACGACTATGGCATGGGGTGATCTTGCACGTGATTATCAGATGATGGTAAAGACTTGCATGAAGATGAAGATCTATGTAGGAAGCAAGATATTTAAGTGATTATCAAGGACAAACTTGAAGACAACTAGAGCTATTGTCAAGGGGGAGTCTGTTGGGACATGTTTATGTGACAACAGTTCTAACTTGTAATAGTGTTTAGTTTGTAATTAAGTTTTGTACATTGATCTTAATTTTGATATTGGATATATTAGTTTATGTTAATATTTGTTATATATATATATGTGTGTGTGTGTGTGTATGGGTTTATATGACACTCGCCAAATTAAGACTGTAATTAGTGCTTAAACTACTTGAAATTACGTGTACTTGGTTTTGTGTTAATCTAAATATACGTGATATTTTGTGTAATTACATACACGCATACGCGATTTATTTAAATCGTACACTTATGAACCGGACGAGGTCCGACTTTATTTAATATGGACGTTGGTGATAAAACTGTTGGAATAGTGTCCAATATCATAACTAATTGGTAAGTACATCATTAAAAGTGGAGTCCTTTTTGGGTCGCCCTCAATGAACAGTAAGAGAAATAAACAGAGAGATAATATTAATTGGAATTAATATTATGATTAGTTTATTAATTGAATATTAATTAGAAACTAAAAGAAAAGAAGATTCTGGAAGCAAGGATCCAACCGCTGGTTAGAAGGTTCAACCGGCGACTGGAGTCCAAAGGGTTTAAGTTGGTTGAACATGTGGGTCCAACCGCCGGTTGGGATTCTGTCCCACATCGGCCAAGGGATAAAACCCTAGGCCTCCTCCTTCACTATAAATAGGGACCTCCCCTATGCTTTCAGATCCATCCCAGAATTGAATAGAGTTCAATTCTTTCTCTCTTTCTCATTCCTACTCCTTGTAAGAGTTTACACGACTTAGAGTCGGGACCCTAGGAGTTTGGGAATTTCTCTTAGTTCTTGGGTGTGAGCCATTAGAGGTGTTCTGGTTTGGGCACTCGCCTCCAAGTAAGGAAGCTCTACAAGATCGTCTACGCGTGAGAAATTGGTTTTCTCGAAGGTTAGTATTTTCCTATTTATCTTGGTTATTTTATTGCTTTTATTTATTCAAGTTAAGATCCCTTAGGGTTTAGTTTCCTAATTGCCTTAGATTAATTTTTGTTATAATTCCGCTGTGCATATTAATCTAGTTAGGGTAGAAAACCCAACAAAAACTTATAAATAATGTGGAATTATCCAAACAAACATTATTTACCATAATATATTACGATAACATATTATACGAATTTTCGGATATACTTTAACATATTTATAAATCTTAAAAAGATTTCGCGATTAAACGACTACGGGATTTAACCGACTACGAGACATAACATGATATTCGGAAATACAAACACACGAGCCCAAGACCTAAGTTAGGTCGGCCCAAACCTGCGAGCCCAAACCAACCGACCCGTGACCCAACTCCCCCTCTTTTATTCCATTTCTTCATTTTAATTCATTTACACACACACACACACACCCACAACCACCAACTTCTCTTCATCTCGTTTTCTCTCAAAAAATTCGGACCTAACACAGCCTAAAACTACACCAAAAACGCATCATATCACGAAGGCTCTTCAAGGAAAAACGATCACCATCTCGAGCTCTCCATCTCCATCTTCTTTGATTTTCGATTTCGTGGTAAGAAGCCTTAAAACTCTTTTAAATTACTTGTAAAACTTTTATTTACATGCTAGAACGTTTAATCAACGAAGATTTGCCCAAAACCCGACTTGAAAATGCATTTTTAAAGTTAAGTATTCGAGCAACTCGTCCTGCGAGTTGAGATCCCAGATGCAGTTCGTCATGCGAGACGAACTGAAACTGCGAACCGAGCTGACTGGCGAGTTGACTTGCGAGCCGAGCTTTGACCTGTGAACCGACCTGTGAACTGACTTGCGAATTGACTTGACCTGCGGACTGACCTGCCCTGCGAGTCGAAACCTGCGAGTCGAGACTTGCGAACCCACTTGTCTTGAGAACCCAATTTCAGTTCGCATCGCGAACTCAGTTTGCACCACCTTTTCGGTCCGCGGCCAACCTTAGTCGATTTTTCCGAATTTAAATTCCAGATGCGATTTTTAATAAAGTAATGTAGTAGAAATAAAAATTTTCCCCTTGGACCCCGCTACTAGGGGCGCTGCCCCCGGACCCCCGTCATCCAGGAACTTGTAAATACTTTTCACTCTAAGTGTCGAAGACTTACAAATAATGAAACCTGATACAACGATACATATAATAATACAACTTTCGGATTATTATTACAAACCGTCACCAACGGGCCATACTTGTTTTCAAATTACAAATGGATTACTAAACAAACACTTGGACATTTCCTAGTTGAGTGGACAACTAGCATGGGTGATCTTTTAAGACACCAACTTATTTACTTGTTTACTTACAACCTTGTGCGTTTCGGACGCCAGAAGGTTGCAGGGTTCGGAGAACCAACATACGGGATTACACCCGACACCCTTACGGACTTACATCCCCCAAACATACTTTCTAGACTCAGGTGAGTCTTACAGCCCCACTTTTTACTGTTTTTACTATTGGGGTGAGATACGTTGCTCTGTTTTACGCATGAACACAAGTACTGAACTACTTATACTACTTTTTACACACATTGCATGAGTATTTTTCTTATCCACTGAAAGCCTCCTATTGTAAGTTGTTAGTTATGGACTGAAGCGCGAGTACTAGTAAATGGATCCACTTAGGACTGACAATCCCTGCCTGGGGTAGTAGCGCTACCACGGATTTCACCGTAGAAACAGGCATATTAGTATTTGTTACATATGAGTGTCGGGATAACACTCACGGGGGTACTTTATATGATTCTTAATTGATTCATACTTACACACTGTTAAGCTTCAACTTATGAGCTCATGGCAACTGTGCTGACTTACTGGTTTACTTACTTTGCTTGATAGCAAAACTGGTACATACTTGTGGTTCATAACGATTACTTATTACTAAACTTGTAAGATTCACCAACCTTTTTGGTTGACACTTTTTAGCTTTGTATCTCAGGTACACAGATGGAGTAGGATTACCCCAGGATACTAGCTAGAGTCGCATGATTTCTACATTGCATTTAACGGAGATTCTTAGCATTATCTTTTGTATATTATGATTATGTAATAGAATCTCCCGCTACACGCGCAGACTCTAGGGAACAACATTTTTTTAACCGAAAACTCTATGTTTTCAAACAATTTTATATTTGAGATGTAACTATTTTTAAACGTCTCATTAAGAGGTCGTTTGCTATATACTTTGTGCTGTTGATATTTGATTAGTAGCACTCCAAAGCTTGCTTCCGCCAATAGTGAAATTTGGAGGTGTTACAGTTTATATATATAAGTATTCGACAAATATTAAACTGTGAACTTTAAGCTGCGATGCGAACCGAGTTTCAGTTCGCAAGGTGGTTAGCGAGATGAGTCAGTTCGCAGGACTCATGGGCTGTGAACTGAGTCAATTCGCAGAGCCCAGACCTGCTAACTGAGACGTGAATATATATGATTTCAGCTTAGAATTACAATCGAGGTGCGGAAAAACCCTAACGAATTACAATCGGCGAATTACGCTTCTGCAAACAAACCCTACGATTTTCTAGGTATTCTAAGTCTCGTTCTTGATCGGTTATACCTATTAACAATCAAGATTAAGGTGTATTGGTGTTATTGTCATGAACAAATCGTGATATCAAAAGTTATATCCGTATAACTAGGATATTGAGGGATTCCGCACCTCGATATTAAGATAACCTCGTTATCGATCCACAGAACTAGGGACTTACACCCATACACAGGGAAACAATGAGTAGGGCAGTTAATTTAGGGCTGCAACTATTCATTAGGAACAGATATGATGAACCGATGCATCTGTTGGTAGTGTCTGTTAGAATGAAACGTTGCAACGATTAGAAGACACCGTATTAGATTAGTATATGTACATGTATGTGTAAGGAATTATTAATTTGATGAGACAAAATAAAAGATGAAAGTTGAGGGACTAAAGTTGAATTGTTTTATTTTAATTAGTTTCCTAGTATAATTATGATTTCTTGTAACCCTAATATCTCTAGTATATAAAGAGACATAGGGACGTAGGAAAAAAGTGTGCACACATAATGTAGACGTCTAAGGGTTTGTTTAGCCTCAAGATCAAGGTTTCTTGATCCTGTTATATTTGTATAACCATTTTATTCTGATCAAATAAAATTGGGGCTTGTTGTGATAACATTGATTTGTTCTTATTCCGCTGCATATTATTATCTTTGTTATCATTGATCCTAGATTAGATCTAAAAAATCTAGAGCTTGATCGTTCTTACATTTTCACAATGGGTATCAGAGCAATGTGTCTCATTATCTAGGATCTACAAGTTTTACAAGCAAGAGAAGCCATATCGAAGAAACCCTAGAAGATTGCAAGAAAAATTCGTAATTCGTCACTTTCTGCACAACGATAGTAAAAAAATTGGATCTCATTCATTAACCGTTCAATCGTCGTGAAATTTTAACTGTAGGTTCATAACACATATACGCACAATCTGACCATAGGAATTTTTGATCTAAGCTTTTGATTGAGAGATATTTAAATTCGAAATCTGCTGCTGAAACCGTATGGTTTTTCCGAACAGCTGCAGTAAATCAATCACTGTGTCTTCGTTATTCAATGAATGTTCTTGATTTTTGGATATGTTATTCAAAACATAGGTTTACACATCGTGTAAAATTTTCATCGTGATCGGATGTGTCTACATAGAGATATGAAAATTCGAAATTGTTGCAGTATGTTTGTGGTTTCTGTTTGCGCAGCTGCTGTGTTTTAATTTCTGTGTGTTCGTTAACGGTTGAATCGACTTGATTTTTGGATATGTGGTTAATGAAACATTGATGAACTTCGTGTAAAAATTTGAGCATGATCAGATTGGTAATCAGGGAGATATGTAATTCTGAAGTTGCCTGCCACTGCTCGTTAGATGTGCTAGCCACTACTCAGCCATTGTTTGTACAAACGTTGCCACTTCTAGAAGGTTCTTCCCGCTGTTAGTACAAACTTTCCGCTACTAGTACAAGCTTACCACTGTTAGAACAAGCTTACCACTGTTAGCACATCCTTACCGCTGTTAGTACAAAATTTGATGATTGTCACTGTTTGCGTAATGTATCATTGTTGCCACTGTTAGTGGAATTTGAAGAACATTACCACTGTTAATGCAAAGTGGTTACCACTGTTCTTGGTTTTTTTAAGATGTGATTACGAAGAAGGTTGATTATGGCTTATTTGATATTGGAGTTGAGTTTGACATGCGTGTATCTTATCATATCTCAAAGTGGGATGATACACTTTGAAGATAACTTGTTTGGTTTGTATGGTGACGATGAAGACTTGACAAATCTAGCAAAAGTGTGTAATTTACAAACTGATGGTGCTCAATGCTCACATTTGCTATCACGTGAAGGAGTTATGGTGTGCTCAGTGACTTATTATGGAAAATAAGGATTTTTGTCAAAGAGATTGCGATCTACTTATACATTGGAATATAAGTTCAACGTCGTGGATAGTACAAGATATAAGGTACAAGTTTGGAAGATTTAACTTCTTTGTTAAGTTTGTTATACTCTATTTTCTTCATAAGTGATCATTACATAGAGCTTATAAAGTTCGAGATTCAAGAGATGGTTAAAATATTGATTTGAGGGGAAGCTTATTGATAAAGTTTTTAACCATCAGGAGATGTTCATTCTTAATTTGAGGGATAAAGGTTTCATCACTACTGCTAGTTATATATTATTACTGCTATTGTAATTTTCTATTGCTCAAATTCATTATTCTTATTATGTGTCATGGAGGGTAATTTGAGACATTAGAAAATTGGATTAGTGGTGTATTATATAGCAAGTGGTTGTAAAGGTTCAAAGTTGTTTATCTTCAAGAAGATTCCTATTGGATAATGACAAAAAGGAGAAGAAGAATTGAAGATCAAGATTTGCAGCTTATTGTTATTGCATTGCATGGTTTAAAAGAAATCAAGAGTTAAGGGGAAGTTTGTGCAAGAAGATCGATATTTTGTCATTATCAAATAGGGGAAGATTGTAAGGAATTATTAATTTGATGAGACAAAATAAAAGATGAAAGTTGAGGGACTAAAGATGAATTGTTTTATTTTAATTATTTTCCTAGTATAATTATGATTTCTTGTAACCCTAATATCTCTAGTATATAAAGAGACATAGGGACGTAGGAAAAAGTGTGCACACATAATGTAGACGTCTAAGGGTTTGTTTAGCCTCAAGATCAAGGTTTCTTGATCCTGTTATATTTGTATAACCGTTTTATTCTGATCAAATAAAATTTGGGCTTGTTGTGATAACATTGATTTGTTCTTATTCCGCTGCATATTATTATCTTTGTTATCATTGATCCTAGATTAGATCTAAAAAATCTAGAGCTTGATCGTTCTTACGTTTTCACAGTATGTATCGATTGAAGCATGTAACCCAAATTCATTAAATAAGATATATTTTTGGAGTCATCTCTTTTGTTTCGTATTGTTATTCTTAATTATGGATTGACATCAATGATTTCTAGGACAACAATACACATATCATTTAAAAATATTCATAGATAATAGTTACGTGCTAAAGTTCATGACAAGCTACCTATTCTTAAATTCAATAAACTCACATAGACATCGATCTCCTTTCTTTAATCCATTTTTATGGATGAGATCACACAATCCGGCTATACGGCCGGGCAAGCCACATTGAGTGCCTGATTTTCTTCTTCCAAAGTTTTTTTGATCGTCTATTATGATTAGTTCATCATAACTTCTTAGTCAGCCTATAAACTTAGATGGAATATACTACAAAATAATTAAACAAAAGGTGTTATCACCATTCATAACTTGGTTATTACAACTATATCATACCAAATTTATTCAACATAGTTATAGTGATAGTGCATATAAAATAAAAAGGAGCCCTTGATAAAAATGAAATCAATAAATACCGATTTTAAAAAGGCATACAAAATAAATTAAACCAATAAAAAAATAAGTCTTTAGGGATATTAAAGATGATATGTTCATACGATAAAACTTTACTTTGGGTCTGCTACCATTTTGGATAACTATAAACTTAAAATGGCGTTCTCTTTTTAAACCATATATGGTATAAAATTGACTCCAGCCACGGGTTAGCTTGTAAGGCATAGTCGTCTGTATTCCCAACTTAACTATCCATTCTCGACCTTTGTCATTTACGAGAGTCATGTGCAAGTCCTTAATTCGTTATTTCAACAAATTCTTTGGCAAGTACTACATAAATTTTTTTTCAAACATTTGTCAACATCAAACGAAAAGTAAAAGGAAGTAATTGATAATTTATAGTTTAGTCTACTACACCAGTTGACTTGCAACTTAGTGGTAGTAGTTACTAGCCACTCCGAACCTCCGGCATGTACTTGACGGTCGGAGGCAGAGCAAGAAGCTTTTTGTTTCACATAGATAGGGCGGGGGAGTCGTCCAATTTTGAAAAAAGGGATGTCGAGAGGTATAATCCATTTATATTTATTACTCTGTTGTACTCCATATTCTCTCATTTAGTATATATAAATAAATCATTTTACTTATATATTATTACTAAATTTTGTTACAACTTTAATATCTTGTTTGTTACTATTATTATATGTATTTTTTATATAATCAACTAGGCATCGAGCTCGCGCAAAGCACGAGTATTAATAAAATATAATTATATTAATTTGTAGGTATAATTTTGTTAATTAAAAGATATAATTATCATTGAAATGCAATGTATATTTACATAAATCAAATTATAATAAATTGAAGTGTATTTGATTTTTGAGCAGTTGATTATCAAGTATGATGTAGTCATCCTTAAGAGCGTCTAATATTTGGGTATCTGCCTACTTCACACGGTTACACCGATGTTGTCAACGCGTGAATGATAAAAGTAAGAACCATCAGTTGCAATATAATATTAACTTTTAATACTTTTGTTGAGCCCTTACAATGCAAGGTAATTAAAAAATAATTAAATCTATATTTTTTTTAAGATTTCAGTTGTATTAGTATTGTTGCATATTGTTAAATGTTCAATAGTAACACATAACAATATGCCCGAAAAATAATCAATTTCATATACGTTAGTAAAGCTAATTTTATTAAAACATGGTAGTTGATAATTATAATGTTTGATAATTGCAATGTATGAGATATGAATAAGAAAATGAGTTTATTTATATGTATAAAAAATCTTAATCTATTAAATGTAATGAATCTTTATTTGAAAACTATTATTATAAATTATAATATAATTTAATTATGACTCTTAACGAAATAGAAGACAATAGTTTATCAGGAATTTGAAACTATAAAAACTTTTAAGATGTGAATATGCGATGCACGAGCATTTATAAGATACAATTATATTAATTTATAACTTTAATGTTATAACTTTAATGTTGTTAATGAATATTATTAGTAACATCAATCGAACAATAATGGATTGATTTATATTTATTTTTTTAACCGTTGATACATCAAGTATGACGTAGTCTCTTCATCTCTTAAGAGATGTTGGATCTTGGGCTTCTGCCTACTTCTCACGGTAACAACCATCATTTGTAAAATTATGATAAGTTTTAATACATTTGTTAAGCGATTGCGATACACGACAATTAGAATAAAATACAATTAATCATATTTTTATAGGTTTTTAATTGTATTAATATTGTTAAAAGTTAGAAATTTATAATTGAAACTCAAGAGTAATATATAAGAAAATTCACAAAAAATATGTTGTTCCGTATAGTTTATTAAAACTGGTTTTGATAAAACATGGTAATTGATGATGATAATATTAGGTAATTGTAATGTATAAGATGTAGAAATTTAAAATTCTTTTATATTAAATTATAATAACATCGAATTGTGACTCTTTACAAAATAGAACATAGTAGTTTGTTGGGAATTTAAACTTTTAAAATTTTTTAGATGAAAGTGTTAATATTTATGAATTTTTAAGGAAAAACTAACTTGATGCACTACTACAGTCTACATAAAGTATTTAATAGAACGACTTATTTAGAACGATTTAAGGAAAGTGATCTATTTAATACATTTATAGATCGGTTCATATAATGCGAGCTAGTTGATTATTTTTTGGAACATTTGATTATAAACCGATCTATTTGATATTTTATAGATTGCCCCATTCAACCGCGCTATATGTATGTTATCTTAAAAATCACTTAATTAACGGATCGGAATATATAATCACTTAATTAACGGAATGGGGTTGTGAGTCCCTTTTGCGTGGATCTTAACGGAACGAGTCAATCCAATTGTTTGCGGAATCAACAATTAGATAATAAACACAACTAAATGAATAATCAAATGCAATATTAATCAAACCGAACGTTATATTATTGATTATAATCGATCAGCTTACCGAGGATTTCGACAAATTGCGTTTAGGATTTTTCATCAACCCTAAAACTGAATACGTAAAACATATTTATACTAAACCTGCTGGTTCCTGTGACATTACACACAATGTCACAGACCCAGGCCCATGCGACATAGACAATGTCGCAAGCCTACTAACCGATGTCGCTAGTGCGACATTACAGACAATGTCGCACTAATCATTAAACTCAAAACTAATTACAAACTACGAACTAGACCAATTGACAGACACTCTGAAATGCATCAACAAACTCCCCCGTGTCTTCAGCTTGGTCTTCAAAAATAATTCTTCAGTCAGACCCAGCCTGCAGGAAACTGTCCTCCTGCGTGAATTCCATGAGTCACACAAACTATTACCACATTGTAAAATTGATCAGCTAAACGTTTGTTGAACTCATTATTTCTGTTAACCCGAATCCTATTGTCGAAGAGTTTTCTTAAATCCTTTTCATGTAGATTTATCAAACTCATAGGATCATAAACTCTGAACGTTACTTGTCGCAAGTTCCAAATACCTCCAAATTCTGGTTGCGGTTCAGAATCTGGAACGAAAGTAATCACCGCTTCACCAGTATGTGGATCGAGTTCTCATTTCACCAATCTGCTAAGAAAATTGTAGGGAACTGGTTCCAAAGTAATTTCTGTCAAACAAACAGCCGGTGGATAGTGAACTTTAACCAATGGCTTCCCTGTTGCTGGATCTAACTTCTTCTTAAAAGTATACCGAGTACCGAGTGTTGGCTTCAATTTGTTGTACCTTTTGGTTCTAACCTCTTGACATAGTGCTTCTCGAAAAACTCAGCATATCCATGTTTGAACGGATTGATCATTTTCAATTGAGCTAATCTGTTGATCTCCCCTTTGGGTAATGTACTCAATTGATAAAATCTTAACTTGAAGTACTGAACTCCGTCCATCCTTTTTATCATTATCATCTTTCTCTGAACTTTCCAACTTTTAATCAATCCTTTATAATCACCACGAACCTTGTAGAATTGACACTTAACCGGTACAGGTTCTGGATTACATCCTTCAGGCCACCAATTCTTATTTCTTTCTGTCTTGTCTTCTGCAATTTCATCTTCAGGTACAGAAGATTCAGTTTCTGGTGCTGCTGAATCTTATGCTGGTATCTCTTGAGCTGGAAGTTCTGTTGATGTAGACTCTTGAATAGGCTCTGCACGAGAAGTACTAGATTCTCCACGATAAAATTTTACAGGCCCCTCATCTTCACTTGAATCAGTCTCAATAAACGGTGCATCATCATAAACTTTGTCAGAGTCTAACTTTTCATCTTCAACTGAAACATTGTCGTCCATATCAAACACATATTCTGATTCCGTTTTAGTACCAGTTTTATTGACCATTCTCTGAATATATGTCAAATCAGCAAAAGAATAATCAACCGCTAATGGTCTCGGCTGGCCTGGAATGTCATCAACACTGAAATAATCCAAAACGGGAACATTTTCATTAACAACATTTTCAATTACAGGGGTTGGAGTTACAGACTCTGGTCCTATTGACTCAACATTGGGTACCCCGGACCCAGACTCTCCCGAGGCAATAGACCTAGCCTCCAAAACATTGACCCTAGTCTGCAACTCTGCGATCAACTTCGACTGAACTTCAATGATTGCAGATTGAGAAGCATTCTGTTCGGCTTGATCTTTCAAAACCTGCTTCATCTTTTGCATTTCTTCCATCATCTTCTGTAAAAATGCAGGAGTAGGCTCAACAACCATTTCTTGTGATGGTTGAGGAGTCGGAGCAGTAGACGTGGAAGTACGACGTGCACGGCGAGGAGATGGTTGAAAATCAGTGTCATCGATATCATCGCCGGCGCGGGGATGTTTTCCCATGTAGCGCTTGCCTGCACGTATACGGCGCTGAATTCTTAAATATCGAGCCGATTCATGTACCCTAATCCATTCCATTTGTGATGGGTGGGGTACTTCACCGTCGGAATTGGTAGGTGTTTCACCACCGTCTTGTAGTCCCATAAAAGCAGAATCGGAAGAAGATGAATCTTCAACCGAATGGTGGGAGCCAGAACCCTGGCGTTCTTCCTCTACACGCCCAAACCTGTCAATCTTAGCCAACACATTCTGTACAAGCTCATCTTCAGCTTCAATCGGAACTTCCATAAGAAATGGCATTTGCTGAGCCGGAGCATCCATGTATTGAGGATGAAGTGGTGGCACATAATGTTCATCAATAACCGCACCGAATAAAGGAACATCCGGTGGTGCCTGAACCCCTTTTTCTTGAGCGGAGAAGACCGCAAAGATACGATTCATCGTCGGGGTGATTTTCAGAATGTTATCCACATCACCCTGTTGTTGAAGCTCTGGGTGATGAAGATTGAGGAAAAGCTGCACAAACCGTGGATACAAACCCCATTTATTGGTTCCAGCGTTGGCATTATCTACCATGGCCTTGAAGATGAACCCAGAATAATTGTAGGGCTTGTTGTAGACCAACGCAAGCATAGCAGAAGCGAGACGTTGACTGATACCATCGGTGCCAGCTTTCCTGTTTCCCAAACAAACTATGAAGATATGCATAAGATATCTCCAAACCCGCGTAAGATTAGCTTTGCGTTACTGATTAGTGGGAATCCCGGGATAACCCATCCTGTGCATGCCGCCGGTGATAAAAGAATTCTCGAAGAGAACAGGCATGTCGGGTTGATCGTTCAGTTGAACCAGCTCATGAATACCCTGCTCAGTCATAACAATCTGTGTGCTAAAGACCGTAGAAACCAGCCGTGGAATATTGTCCTCAGTAACAACTGTCACATTTCTCCAGAACGGACCCACCAAATTCTTGTAGACAACACTGGAATCAGAAATAGCGTGAAAGATCCGTGAGCGTCTGAGAAAAGCAATCATTGGCCGAAAAGGCTCTGCCTTAGCAAGCGTGTCATCCAAAAATGCAACCGTATTGTGACGCGGTTCATATGCCAAAGCCATATCTGTAAAAAGCAATATAGAAGATATACTCGAAAAGCGTTAGATTAAACGACAAAAGATTGCACATAATAATCTCAAACTTTTCGTTTTCTGCGACATCACAGAGGATGTCGCAGTTAATGTTGCGAAATTGCCACGCTGTCGCATAAATCATTATTAAATCAGTAGCGATGGAGAGCCCTGTGTCGCACATCAGACGAGCGACATTAAGGGGGACGTCGCATTTTGTAATTAATTGTGAATTTAATCACATAATTTAAAAATGCGACGTAGTGTACGTCGTCGCTTGTGGAGTCGCAAAAAAATGCGACATAGATGGTGAGGTCGCAGGTTTCGCGACGTGACAAGTGAGGTCGCAGTCTATGCGATGTAGCATGGGACGTCGCAGTATGGTATGAAATTACCAAAATAATGCGACATCGGCTGCTACGTCGCAGCCGACGTCGCAAAGATGAACTGCATCCCAACCCAGAAAAAACCCAAGTACCAATTTTGGGGTTTTTCGAATCTAACTATACTAATCGACGCGGCTTAGCAAGGGAAGCATAAAAATATAAGATATATCGCATACACCAAGCAATATCATGATTAATTTTACCCAAAACCGAAACCCCATTAACCCGTAACATATATGCATCAATTAATCGTAAACTACACGGTGAAAAGGGTTAAAATTAGTACCTAAATGTTGGACAAGTGAAGTAGAACAAGGATGTGTGAGTGGATTGGACGGAAAACGGCCGGAAATCACAATCGAATCGAAAAGCACGATGTCGCAATTGCCAAAGCTAATGTCGCAGTCGACGTCGCAAAGGTATTTTGAATAGTGTACCGAAGGACGTCGCGGGTAGGAACTATATATAGTCTAACCCTAAATGCGATGTAGCATGCGACGTCGTATGCGACGTCGATGTCGCATGATTGACATGGCATAAATTTCAATTTCGATTTTGATTTCAAGTTTTCGACGCGCGATTTGGAAAACAAACATGTGACTTGGTGTAATAAAACTAAAAATAAAAGAATGTACAAATATCATAAATAGGGAAACACACAAAGCATTTTATTTTTGGTGACGGGATTGTTTTGGGTTTGGTTAGGGATCATATTAGAAGAACGTGCAATTATTAGGAAATAGTAAGTGTTATCTTGATTACCAGAATAATTGTCCACTTTAAATTTACTTAGCATATTTAAGTCACCTTTTATAAAAATTATTTCAAAACGATTACTGGTATTGTTTTTCCACTTAAACATGTTACACCCGTATATGTGATCTAACCTTTTATTATTAGTATGAATATTTCTCTGTGGTCCCCACCATAGACATACCCCTATATCCCAGACATGAACATAGTTTCCATAATCAGAAAGAATATAAGAAAATCATTTTTAAGAATCAAGCCAGCGGTGACAGGTCTGTACTGACGTACAACAGAGCAACATAACTTGATTCAGGTTTAAGCAAAACCAATCGCAGTCTAACCAATTTTTTGACGACCTTGTTCGGTATCTTAGAATTTAAGACTTTTAAGTACATTGACTTGCGTTTTCTTAATTTTGAGTTTATACTAGCTGAGACCAGGTCTGTACTTTCGTACAACAGAGGAAACACCCAGCATAAACCCCCAGATGATTTCAGATAAAAATCCCAAAGATAGAAATATGTCAAGATACGCTAAGGAATTAAGACATTTAGTTGTACATCATAAGGTGTTTACCACAAGATTATAGACATGTATTTAAAATACTTCTTAATAATCTTAAGACCGGTGTGTATCATGCCTACCAGTATATCATATGATGAAGCTAACTTTTATAAAAACTGTAGTAAGTATACTAGATAAATCTACTGACACATCAAGGATAAACCTTAAAAGTTCCATTTTGTGCAAGTTCCCTAATGTACTATCATATCCCAAGTTGTTTACAGACACAACCCAACGTCTATTTTAAGAATGTAGCAACTTTGCATTTTTCTTTAATACTAACAAGTATAAAGAGTGGTTGTTACCTTTTTTTTTTTTTTAAGCAATCAAAAATTTAAAAGATAAAACCAAGTCACAATTCACTTTTTAGCTTGAAAGAATCTCAAATCGATCATGTTGACCAGTTCATTAAAACGAGTACGGGAAAAAGCTTTTGTGAAAAGATCGGCATTTTGCTTAAGGGTGTCTATTTGGACAAGGTCTATCAGGCGTTTCTCATAGCAATCCCGTATGAAGTGGAACCTAAGTTCAATGTGTTTGGTCTTAGAATGTTGTACGGGATTGCGAGTTATGGAAATAGCAGCAGTATTATCTATATGAATAGGAGTCATAGAAAGAAGTAACCCGTAATTACGTAGTTGATGCTGGATCCAAAGGACTTGAGAACAGCAGCTCGCAGCAGCAACATACTCGGCCTCAGCTGTAGAAGTTGCAACCGTAGTCTGCTTTTTGCACTGCCAAGAAACCAACCGCGATCCGAGAAACTGACATCCTCCAGTTGTTGACTTCTTATCCATTTTGCAGCCACCATGATCCGAATCCGAATAGGCAGTTAAAGCGAATGATTTCTCATTTGAATACCATAGACCAAGAGTTGGCCTATATTTGAGATACCCAAAAATTCGCTTCACCGCCTTCATATGAGTCACCTTTGGCTTCGCTTGATATCTCGAACATAGCGAAACCGCAAACACAATATCCGGTCTTGAGGCAGTCAGATACATTAGAGAGCCTATCATTGAACGATAGTCTTTCTCCTTGCAGTCTTCTTCATGCTCGTCGGGTCCAAGATTGTGATTTATCTCTATGGGAGTACCATAGGTTTTACAATCGAGCAAGTCATACCTAGTCAACATGTCATTGACATATTTTGACTGGTGAATATAAATTCCTTTGGCGGATTGCTCAACTTGCACACCTAAAAAGAACGTAAGTTCTCCCATTGCGCTCATCTCAAATTCAGACTTCATTAGAACCTCGAATTCCTTGCACAGAACCTCATTTGGAGAACCGAATATAATGTCATCCACATAAACTTGTACCAAAAGCAAATCTTCTCCCTCTCCTTTGGTGAAAAGTGTGCTATCAATTTGGCCTCTCGAAAAGCCATTCTTCAACAGATACGTAGTAAGCCTCTCATACCACAGTCTTGGCGATTGATGAAGACCGTACAATGCTTTGCTCAGCTTGCACACATGATTAGGATGCGCAGGGTCTTCAAAGCCTGGAGGCTGTTTTACGTATATATCAGCGTCTACCTCTCCATAAAGGAAAGCACATTTCACATCAAGTTGGTAAACTCGAAAGCCTTTGAAGGAAGCAAATGCCAAGAAAATCCTAATAGACTCCAATCGAGCAACAGGGGCAAATACTTCATCATAGTCCAAATCCTCAATTTGACTGACGCCTTGAACTACCAATCATGCTTTATTTCGAATTACCACACCTCTATCATCCATCTTGTTACGGTATACCCAACGAGTAGCTGTCAGATGAGCACCTTTCGGTAAAGGCACTATTTCCTAAACTTGCAGCTTCTTAAATTGCTGCAGTTCCTCTTGCATAGCCTCGAACCAGAATGGATCTTTCAAATCTTCCTCAACCTTTTTAGGTTCAATTTGAGAAAGATGGCATGATTCTACAGTTGCCATGAGGCCCAAAACCTGTTCAGCTGAAGTTTGCTTGTCTTTAGCAGTTTGCTTTGCTTGATTTCTCATTTGAACTTTAGAGTGAGGATCACCAATTATATTCTCAATGGGATGATCCTTATGTATACGAGTAACTGGAATGACATCCGGCACAAGAGTCAAATCCAAGTTGTTCAAATCTCTTTCAGTGGTAGGAGCATCTTCTTCATCTGCTTCATTATGGAGATGAGAATAGTTGAACGCTTCATATTCTTCCTCCTCTTCCTCTAACGAAGGCATGTCTGGATCAGTAGAAGGTTCCGCTGAAGTAGACTTAGAAGTAGAAGGAATATCAGAAGATGGTGGTTTTGGTGTAGGTGTGGGTGTTGGTGAAGGTGTAGATGTAGATGCAGGTGCTGGAGTAGGTGTTGGAGTAAGTGTTTCGGGAGATTGATTGGATGCTGCATCGGGTTTTGGATCAGATGGTTTAGAGGGCGAACCGGATATTTCTTGAGAAATATCGATTCCATGAAGCAGGGTAACTAATTCTTCTGTATCATCTTCTTCCTGAATGTTGAAAGAGTTAAAGAGTTTTCCATAGTTGAAAAACCAATCCGGACCCGTTCCTTGAGGAGGTTCCGTATACCTTAAACATTTCACCTCAAAATGTTCCTCTACCTGATTTGTCGATTTGTTGTACACTCTTTTGTTTGGAGAATTGACTGAATATCCAAGAAAAATCCCTTCAACAGCTTTATCACCAAACTTAGAGACACGATCTTTTGTAATCATAATCATGCATGGACACCCAAACGGCTCTAGAAACTGCAGGTTCAGCTTGCGATTATTAAAAAGTTCATAACATGTCTTGTTCTTCTTCTTAACCATCAGCACCCTATTCAGAACGTAACAGGCAGTATTAACTGCCGCAGCCCAGAAAATGATAGGCAGCTTTGAATCCGCTAGCATAGTTCGAGCTGTCTCGATAATAGTCCTATTCTTTCGTTCTTCAACTCCGTTCTGTTGAGGAGTTCTTGGAGCACTAAATTGATGATCAATGCCTCTTGAAGCACAGAATAACTCGAGAGTTGAATCTTTGAACTCGGTTCCATTATCACTCCGCAGTCTCTTCACCTTTAAGTTGCACAAATTTGCCAACTTATCCAAAAAGTATACCAGAATATTCGTAGTCTCATCTTTTGTCGCCAGAAAATATACCCACGAAAACCTTGAGTAGTCATCAGTAACTACCAAACAGTAAGACCGACGACCAATGCTCATCGTAGAAACGGGACCAAAAAGATCCATATGTAATAGTTCCAACGGAGCAGCAATAGAATTCACAACCTTAGACTTATGGGACTTCTTATGGAGTTTGCCCTTGTGGCAAGAAATACAGTCATCCTTCAAAGCAAAGGACTGTTTTGGAACTCCCCTCACTAAGTCATTATTAATCAGAAAATTCATTTTACGGAAATGAATATGTCCCATCCGTCTATGCCAAAGGAGTGATTCTTTTTCAGAAGCCTTTGAGAGTAGACAAGTATATTCGCTTGTAGTCTCCACAGTTCGCATGTTCATCACATAGGTGTCATTTCTTCTAGGTGCACGCATTAGCACCCATTCCTCAGGAATGACATACCCTGGCTTCAGTATCACACATTCAGTCTTTGTAAATGACGTGGTATAATCTTTATCACATACTTGTGAAACGCTCAGCAAGTTGTGTTTTAGTTCTGCCACATAATTGACGTTCTCAAAGCTAACTTTCCCATTTGTTAGCGTTCCTCTACCAGAAATCGTTCCTCCAGTATCTCCTGCAAAGGCCACATGTTCTCCTGCGTATGGTTTAATATCCACAAGTAGAGACACATCGCCAGTCATGTGTCACGAGCAGCCACTATCCATAAACCATTCACTATCTTTCACACGTTCAGACTGCTGCAACACACAAAAATAAGGAGATTAGTGAGAAACGGTGACCCAAGCCTTTACAGACTTAGGTCTACCAGAGTCATCAACAATAAGCACATCAGATAGAATTTTATTTTTAAACAAATCAGAATTTGTATCCGATGTGTTATTGTTGACGACATTAGAGTCCACAGCAGATTCTTTTCTTTTCAAACTTTTGATTGTTCTGAATTTGGCTTAGGAGTAATGTCGGGCTTTGGCTTTGGCAAAGAATTTTGCGCAACATTACTCGGCTTCTCAGCAGGCTTGGGAGAGTTTGAATAACGCCTAGGTGGTGATTTTGAAAATGAATTTCGATAAACAGATGTCCTAGGCATATCTCTCCCATAACGCTGATGAGAAAGTTTGGGATAATCACTAATCAAATGTCCTTGTCTCTTGCAGTAGAAACAAGAATGAGTCTCAACAAAAAGTTGAGGCGGAGGACATACCGCAGGAGGTGGAGAAGCATTTCTAGAACATGAGCATTGTGAACATGTTTTAGAAAACACTTGTTGTGGTTGAAGGGTTGAGGTGGAAGGTTTATCACAAGAAACTTTTTCATTTTGCACATTTGAATTACATTTCAAAATCTTTACAGGTGTCTGTAAAGTTTGAGGTTTCTTATTTAAAACCTTTTCCTTTCCTTTTTCTTTTTGAACCTTAATTTTCGGTTCCCTTTTTAAAATCACTTTCTCATTTTTTACTTCAACCCTTTTAACCTCAGGATACTCCTGATCGGTAATATCCTCTATCTCAACAATCTCCTCAACACTAACTGGAGATTCACATTCAGGCTTAACAAACTGAGACAAGGGATACTCTGACCTTTTGGTTTTCTCCTTTGTCAGTTTGTTTTGCTTGGCTTCTTTAGCTTTAATACCATAAAGCTTTGTATAATCAACTGGAATTTCTTCAAGGCCTTCCTTAACAGGCGCAGGACAATATTCGGCATGGGAATGTGGTGGTACTTGGTTATAACCAAGTCCTTCCTTCTTTTTACCGCATGTCCCTTGCTTGTTAACGATTTCATTAAAGACAAAAGTTGCGGATGAAGAACTTAAGATTTGGCTTTTATGATTATCGAATTCACTTTTTAAATCAGATAGTTCTTTATTCAACAATTCAATTTCAGTAAGATAACTATTAATTGCATCTTGTTGACTAAAGACCTTTGCTTTATAAGTTTGAGTGTCTAACTTGTGAGCCTCAATATGTTTTTCATAAAGTTTTTCATTTTCTTTCACAAACTTGTTAGATTCTGTAAGTTTTACAACCTTTTCCCGCAACTCTAAATTGTCCTTTTGATAACCCTCAAGAGATTCAGTCAAATTAATACAAGTAACACAATGTAAAGGCTCAATTGGTTCATTTTGTACCTCAGGTGTGATATGAGTCATCAGACACTGTTAAAATTGTTGTGCTTCATTCCAGTCTGAAGTTGTAGGCTCAAAAACTACCAACGCATTATCTGCAGCCAATGACTTGACAATCTCTTTCTCTTTCTCTTTAGGAGGGTCAGGCCTTGTAAGACCCGATGGTGGCATTTTGGGTTTCTCGCATTCCCTAGCGAAATGTCCCAAAATTTGACAATTATAGCATCGAACCTTGCTCTTAATAAAACCAAAGTCCGTTTTCCCATTTCCTTCCAAACTCTTGCGTCCCGTCCTTTGCAAGAATTTTTGAACCCTCCTTGAGATCATAGCAATGTTCCAGTTCAAATCCATTTGTTCCAAATCATCATCATCTAGCTGACCATAATCTTCTTTCGTCAGCTCCAGAGCGGTACTTGGTTGAGTAACCAAATCTTTGTAAGAGCTCAGAAAAGCTGTGTAGATGGCAACTTGCTCTTGAATCGCTGGTGATACCGGAACTTGTTGTTGTGTGCCTTGTGAGGTACCAGAAACATAGGCTGCATGTTTAACTTCAGTTGAATAAGATGGTGAATTGATATCTGTCATGAATGCCATTCCACCATAACTCTTGCCAGAATTAACTTGTCCTCCATAAAGTGTCGGATTTTGTACAAATCCACTCGACTTGCATTCTTTCTTCTTCAATTCCATTGCATGAGCTTGAAGAACACCTATCAATTGGTCCAAATTCATCCTAGCTAATTCTTGATTTTCCTTCAAGAATTGGACCTTCACATCCCAAGCACTTGGCAACACATCCAACAATTTCTTGTTTACCTCAAGTGCATTGAGATTGTATCCTCCTTCAGTTAACTCACTAACCAATTGTGTGTATCGTGTGAATAGCCCAGAAGTAGTCTCATTAGGAAGGATGTCAAATAGATCATACTGCTTCTTGATTAATTCCAGCTTGGCCTCCTTGTACTTTTCATTGCCCCCGCACCTCATTTCAATTGCCTTCCACAAATCATAAGTTATGTCATGAGTTTTAAAGTGTCTCATAACATCCTTTGTTAAACACATACAGATAGCAGAATGGGCTTTTCTTTCTATTTCAAATTCCTTTCTCTCTTGAGGTGTCATAGCATTGTATGTTTTTGCCGGAGGAATACCACGATAATTTCCTTCAGCCACTGGATCCACATATCGTTCTTTTAGAGGACCCAAAAGTTCTGGACAATGGAAGTCTACATACTATTCAAATTTGTCTCTCCAATATGCATAGTCCATATCCGCCGTGAACAACGGAGGTTTATTGCTAGAACCGATATCGTTGCTCTGTTTGATCATCTCCCTAATTCCTCTAATATCTTCCTTATCAGCGGCCATTTGTAATCCTTAAATAAAGTCAGATAGTCTGAAACTTGCGACAATAGAAGTGATGTCGCACAAGGTCTATGCGACGTAGAAATTAATGTCACAGAAGGCGAAGGATTCAATTAAGAATAAAAAATGCGACGTTGAGTCAAATGTCGCAACTGATGTCGCAAAGTCACATGATGTCGCAACACAATGTCATAATAACCAATTAATGTCAAAATAACGACGTAGCTAATGACGTCGCAACACAATGTCACAAAGACCAAATTAGGTCAAAAATTATGATGTCATATGCGATGTCGCAGCTGATGTGGCAATGTCGCAAACAGCTTTTTTAACCCTAATCGATTTCCACGAACCACAAACGACGAAACACTTCACAAAATCCCAGTAAACACGATCGAACACCTGTAAACACAAATAACAAACGTAATATTCACAAAAACAATATGAATACTACCTTTATCAATCCAAACTCGATCTGGTACTCCAAAAATGAGCTTTTTCCGCTCTGATACCAGTTGTGAGTCCCTTTTGCGTGGATCTTAACGGAACGAGTCAATCCAATTGTTTGCGGAATCAACAATTAGATAATAAACTCAACTAAACGAATAATCAAATGCAATATTAATCAAACCGAATGTTATATTATTGATTATAATCGACCAGCTTACCGAGGATTTCGACAAATTGCGTTTAGGATTTTTCGTCAACCCTAAAACTGAATACGTAAAACATATTTATACTAAACCTGTAGGTTCCTGCGACATTACACACAATGTCGCAGACCCAGGCCCATGCGACATAGACAATGTCGCAAGCCCACTAACTGATGTCGCTAGTGCGACATTACAGACAATGTCGCACTAATCATTAAACTCAAAACTAATTACAAACTACGAACTAGACCAATTGACAGACACTCTGAAATGCATCAACAAACTCCCCCGTGTCTTCAGCTTGGTCTTCAAAAATAATTCTTCAGTCAGACCCAGCCTGCAGGAAACTGTCCTCCTGCGTGAATTCCATGAGTCACACAAACTATTACCACATTGTAAAATTGATCAGCTAAACGTTTGTTGAACTCATTATTTCTGTTAACCCGAATCCTATTGTCGAAGAGTTTTCTTAAATCCTTTTCATGTAGATTTATCAAACTCATAGGATCATAAACTCTGAACGTTACTTGTCGCAAGTTCCAAATACCTCCAAATTCTGGTTGCGGTTCAGAATCTGGAACGAAAGTAATCACCGCTTCACCAGTATGTGGATCGAGTTCTCATTTCACCAATCTGCTAAGAAAATTGTAGGGAACTGGTTCCAAAGTAATTTCTGTCAAACAAACAGCCGGTGGATAGTGAACTTTAACCAATGGCTTCCCTGTTGCTGGATCTAACTTTTTCTTAAAAGTATACCGAGTACCGAGTGTTGGCTTCAATTTGTTGTACCTTTTGGTTCTTTAACCAATTGGTTGAAAGACAAGGTGATGGAAAATTATGGAGAGCCAAATGTTGATAAAACTGAAAAGCTTGGAGAGGGCCCAAAATATGTAGTTAGATCATACCAACGATACGACATAAATGGTTACACATTTTATACACAAAAGCAAGATGAGAAGAGTACAATGCAAAATAGTGGGGTCACGCTTATAGCCTCAACGATAGAATTCGATGGGAGGGATCATAATGCAAGATCAACAATTGCTCAGGACTCGTTTTATGGTGTGATTCAAGAAATTTGGGAGTTAGATTATGAAGCATTTACTATACCCGTGTTTAAGTGTAAGTGGGTGAAAAACGACGGAGGCGTTATGGTTGATAACGATGGTTTCACACTTGTCGATCTTTCAACTAATGGATATGCATCCGAACCCTTCATTCTTACAAAACTAGGCACCCAAGTGTTCTATGTTAAGGACCCGCGTAATTCAAGATGGCACATCGTCTTACATGGTAAACGGTGTATACTTGGAGTTGATAATGTTGTGGACGAGGAAGAGTACGACCAGTTTGATGAGCTACCACCATTTTCTGTTGGCATTCCTCCGATAAATGAGCCTATTGATGCAACCACATCCTTACGATCTGACAATGATGACGATGGAGTATGGGTTGATGTGTGAAAGGTATTTTTTTCATTGTTATTTGGATCATACACACCTACATTTATGTTTAAGAGTTGTGGATATGGGCTGAAATTATTCTACTATGCAATCTGCTAACATCCAGCTATCTTATGTCACCACAGGTCTAGCTATTTACATTTTGAAGTATCTTAAACGGGTATGAAGTATCTTAAATGGGTATGTGTGTCTTGTTTAGCAGTTTTTAAAGCTATTAATTATCAACAATGTGATGTGTTATCGCTAAAAGCTGGTAGCCTAACCCAACAACACCTACATTTGTTTTCTCTGTTTTCTTGTACAAAAATTAATTCCATAAGATCTCGTTTATATGGAGCATAATGTGACCATATTCACACACACACACACACACACATATATATATGTATATGTATATATATTAATAATTAATAATAATAATTAATAATAAGAATAATATAAAAAATCTAATAATAATAACAATAATAATAATGTAATGATAATAATAATAATAGTAATAATAATAATAATAATAATAATAATAATAATAATAATAATAATAATAATAATAATAATATGATGATGATGATGATGATGATTATTACTATTATTTATTTATATACTCCGTATATGCATATATATGATACGAGATGTTATCTGCCATCTGCCATATATATATGGGACGAGATATTATTATTATTATTATTATTATTATTATTATTATTATATTGGAACGGTTGCATCTTTTTTTACCTAATTAAGCCTCGCTCTCCCACAAGTTGATCGACACCTTCCACAATTCCATGAAGCTTTCTCCCTCCAACAGAGTTTAACAACCATCAAAATTACACACTACAACACACTCTCAACCCTTGTATTATGAAGAACTTCAGCAAAATTGTTCAATTTCATATTTAGGGAGAAAATTAGGGTTTCGATTTGACGTTCTACAATCTATCTCGACTGAAAGTATTTATGCAATTTTATAGATGTTGTAAATTAGTATTTTGATTGAATGTATCTTGATTTGTTAACTACTATTGATGAAAAAGAGATTTTTTGTTCATATTTGTATTATTTTATTTAGTGGGGTAACTGTTATACATTTATATATATAAGAATTTACTTTTGTAGATTCGTTATTTGTTAATTTGATGTAGTATGTACTGACAAAGTGATACATTCTTGTTTTGAGTTTAAATTCTTCATACCTGTGTAATGAGAAATACTTGGTACATATATAACTAAACTGGGTACTATGTTGTTTTTTCGAAGGTTGGTTATTAATTGTTCAGGTAACTGTAAGCAATAATATATAAAATGTCTCGAAGGGGAAGGGGTAAACGAGGTGCAGCAAAGCAGTTAAAAAAATATCCAGAGGAATTTTACTTTATTGACCTCAATGAGCATGGAATACCTTCTCGAGACAACATTCCGCAATTTGGATCATGGTTTGCGAATGAGGTGAAATCACGTATACCTTATTATGTGGATTGGAATTCTAAAGCGACGAAAAAAATGTTGGATCAATTATGGCTAGCCACAAACACACAATGGAATATTCCAAATGATGTGGCTAAAGATGCAATGCTTAGAAAAGATAATGATTCCTGGAGGAAACTAAAGACCACGCTAGTTACGAAGTTTGTTAGGAAAGGTAAAAGACCATTTGGAGAATACGGATATCTGGATGACCGACATTGGGATCAATTCGTTGCCTCTAAAAACACGCCCGAGTTTATTGTACGTGTGATATTAGACTTAATGTACTTTTACGTTATGTATGATTATTTTATATTTCAGTTTGAACTAATTCCTTTTGTTTTGTCTACACTTATGTAAAGGCAAAAAGTATTAAGGCGAAGGCAAGTGCTTTGAAAAACACAAATCCTGCCCGAGTAGGGCGAGCAGGCTATGTTGGCAAGAAAGCGAAATGGAGGGCAGAGAAAAAAGAATTAGTTCAACAGTATCCAGAACTTGCATTATTGAAGTCTGATCGTTTGTTTGACTACATTATGGGCAGAGCGCAATTAAACAAACTCACGGGAAAAAAGGAGTTAACAGAAGTTCTTATTGAAACACTCAAACAGTTGGTAAGACATATATTAACAAGTTTTAACTTTTATCTTGATTATTGAATGTTCTAACAATTATGTCAATTGCATAAACAGATACAAAAGGAGCATGAAATGCTTGCTGATGGCAGCTTCTATGAAGCGGGAAAAGATGCGTTAACGGAGGTTAATGGAAAAGAACCCCCGGGAAGAACCGGAGCAGTGTCAAGCATTGTGGGAAAAAAGAAAGGCTTAGGAGGGGGGAATAAGCGTAGAGTAGTAATTGAAGATATAAATGCCTTCACGAGTCATATAACGGAGAAAGCTAGGGCTGAAATGGCAGAAGAATGGAATGAAAAATTTCAGAGAAACCGCGAGGAAATGGAATCTGTAAAGGCAACTTTGGAGGCTCTAAAAGGGACCCGCATCTCGATCGTTCGCAACTCTAGTTGCGCCTCTGGTGGATCTTCCAATGAACTTAATGAGATTCAGGTCAAACTTACCTGTAAATATTATAAATACAATGTATAGCACAACTTAAATATATATATGTATATACTCTAAAAATGGTCCACATTTTGTAGGAGCCCACACCGTATGATATAATGATTCCTTACGGTAAATTTGATAAAATAGTGGGTAGAGGGATCATATATCCTTCTAGGAGTAATGAGATATCACAGGAAGATCTTTTAGAGACAAGGTATTTGAAGGTACTGGTAGACACGGTCGAAGAGAAGTATGTAGGAATTGATGTTTGTATATCGACCGATGACGTGGAGACCCTAGAGACAAGGTATTTGAAGGTACTGGTAGACACGGTCGAAGAGAAGTATGTAGGAATTGATGTTTGTATATCGACCGATGACGTGGAGACCCTAGGTGATGCACATTCCCATATTATTCACTGGCCACAAAAAGCGATACGGGTATACATATGTACATGTATATTCATCAATTATATTCATCAATTATATATGCCTCGCATATAATTTTTTAACTGTTTAATCCTTTTTTATATATGTAGATTCATAAAGCAATGGCACCGCACGACTATAATATTCATACTACACCGGTTTTGGATTTGGTAGTGTATTTTTCTTAATATTATATATATATATATATATATATATATAATCAAATGATATTTTGATGTAGGTTGAACAACCAAGAAAGTTACAACCTCCATTAACTAATCCGTCCAGGAGTGCACCTAGTTGCCATCAAATGGTAGCCGTTCAACAATTATACTTAATAAGCACACACACAAACACACATGTATATATATACACACACACAGTCACACACACATAGATTTTTTAATTGAGGATTAACCATGTATCTGATAGATTCATATGGTTTGTTAATTTAGGTTCAACAACCGATATCGTCACACGCCACAACACCTCGTGGTGGTCGAAAGAAACAAGCTCTGCAACGAAACGAATTTGCAAGAATGAGGGATATAAAAATCAAATTATCAAAAAGGCCAGATTTTATTCAACGATTAGCGAGCCAGTTCGCAACATGCAAACATTTAACAGTCACTGTTGAATCACCCGAGGGTATGTATGCCAATACCTATATGGAGCATATTGAGTATGAGAAAATATTAGCTTGGATGGCGAATGACTGGCTTGATTTCACCTTATTACATTGGTGGGCGATGTAAGTTCATTATTACATGTTTTATTCATCTGTACACGCTAACATAATTTTTGGTTTATCATCACTAGAATTGACTCTATCATTTTTAATGTCTTGATCTTAGACATGTATATACCCTGGCTGAATGTAAAGGTGGCAACAAATGTGCATTTTTAAACCCTAGACTCATCCACTGGAAACAATGCTTGACAGACAATGGTGTGGATGTCGTCAATCACATTCGTAATACTTTTCTAGCACACGACCAAAAATCCACCTTCGTTGAACCATATTTGCAAAGGTATTATGCGTTTTCTTACTGTATAGTTAAGTATATATACCAGCATTATTTATACTGAATTGCTTAAGCTTTTGTGTAGTGGTCACTTGGTGTTGTATTTGATTCTCCCTTTTGGTGCATAAGGGATTCATATTGGATTCCCTCAACACACATAAGAAGGACAAGGGACCGTATTATTACTATATTTCAGAACTAGTAGAAAGGTAAGAATCTTATAATATTGACATTGAATTAACATTCGTTTTTAATATACAGAAACTTGACACAATTGTTTTTGTAGGTGTTGTGACAACAAATTTGACTGGAAGTTTGTTGAGGTAAATCATGTATCAATAGCTATATATTTATACACAAATTGATGTGGTTGTTGCAGTTGTGTAATAATACTTGGTTTTTGAATTAGTGTAATCAACAAAGAGCGACTTGGGAATGTGGATACTATGTTATGAAGTTGGATATCCGATATGTTATCTGTCAAACAACATAACTTCCCAAACGATGTAAGTTTTTGTATAATATCTATTCAATTTGTCTATTGGACTTAAGTATCTTATTTGTGGAATAATTTAATTAATTTGGTTATAGACTTGGAATGATACAAGACCTATGTCGAATGAAGAATTGAATGAATGGGTATCTCAGTCGGGAAAGGCGCTTTACGAAAATCATGTTAAGCACATCGGGTCGAATTAAGGTATCTATTTATGCCCAATATGTTACAAAAATGAACATCATAAATCTGTTGTACATGAAGTTATTGTTTAGTTGCAATGCTATCATTTTCTTATTGATTAGATACTTTTGTAGACCATTTTTGAATCCTAGTTTTGTACTTTCTTTTTGTGTCATCTAATTAAAATCTCCGCCATTACTATAGGGTAACTTTTTATAGAATTATTACTATTTTGCTCTCTCTAGCTTTGTGGTCTAGATCCACTCGAACAATCAACTTTTTGCGGGCGATAGTTTTATGTATCTTATAGCTCACTTGATCACAAATGATTAGTACTTCAACAATATGGCTAATCACAACATATTGAACACTTAAAATGTTTAGTCCATAAAGTGCTATTTAGTTTTGTCTAGTGTCCACTTTGTCTAGCACTTGATGTAATGAAAACTAGATCAATATACTAGATTTAAATGTTGAACCTTTAGAGTAGCAAGGCGCCAATGTAGAAACGGGACCGAGTAAGCAATGCCATTTGGTGCACCATACCTTCTGGTTTTAAGTTCCGTATATGCCTCTAAATAAATTGATTTGATATGATTATGCATTTAGCTATAACCAACTAGCACTCTGTAATATTCATGTGTTCTTAATTTTTAATGCTAGTTGCCTATTTATATATTTATTAGGTTCAAACTTATCAAAAAGTTGTTATAGACCATAGATATGATATAGTGTGTGTGTGTTATACTTTTCTAATTTTAAAATTTTGATGTTTTTGGATGCAGTGTTAGTAGCTAAATCAGGTTGGTTTTTAATACAGTGGACAAGGTGCATTGTTTGTAATGGCTTATTATGGATGGATACACATGTAGTCAGTTTTTTGTTTTTACCATGTGGTATCATGGGTAGATTTCTTTGATGGTGAATTCTAGTGTTTAGTTATATGTAGATATGTAAGGAGATACTATATTAAACTCCTAAACCATGTATTTTAGTTACTTATCAAAAGTTTAGATTTGAAAGAGAAATGTCATCTGGTTTGTTTGCTTTTAATTGCTTATATATTATGATGGTTATACATATTTCCTTGTGTATATATAATGATGGTTGTATATATCTCCTTTTTACTTGAATTGTTTTATTTATTTATTTTGGATTAGTTGTTTTTGATGTTCTAGAAAAAAAACATCAAAATATAATAATATATATTTCTCATTTTTTATTTTTGGATCCAAATTTTTAAAAGTAATAATAGATCGGTTCTGAACATATGTTCCAGAAATAAAATATAAAAAATAATATACATATATATATATATATATATATATATATTGTTTTTGATTTTTGATCCGAATTTTTAAAAGTGATAATAGATCGGTTGTGAAGAGATGTCTCAAATAAAATCATTTTTTAGCTCGGTTGTTTAACCGTGACAAAAATGACATTTTTTTAGCACGCTGTTATTTAGATCGGCTTCAAAAACGATCTAAAAAATCTATTTAACCGATCTAAAAGGCTCCGTGTGCAGTAGTGATGATTGAAAAACTAATTTGATGATTTGGTATAATAAGTAGGGTTTTAAATCAAGGTAATGAGATGGTGTGGCATGGGTAAAAAGTAAGGAAAAATCTTTGTTTTAAGGAAAAAATAAATTGATGATTAGACATAATTAGGAGGATTTCTAGAAAAAGGCAACAAAATAATGTAAATTTTTTAAATGAAAGTGTTAATATTATATTCATGACTTATTAAGGGAAAACCAATTTGATGGTTTGGTATACTTAGTAGGGTTTTAGAAAAAGATAATGAGATGATGTGACATGGCTAAAAAGCAAGAAAAAATCTTTGTTTTAAGGAAAAACTAAATTGATAATTTGGCATAATTAGGATGATTTTATTAAAAGGTAATAACATGATGTGTCATGGCTAAAAAGAAAAGAAAAAAAATTATTTTATAAATATAGATAGATATATGTATATGTATTATATATATATATATATATATATATATATATTTCTTCCTACTTATAGAAAGAGATGCTATTTTATTGTAGTAGCCCCACCGTTTGACACGTAAAGGAGTAAAGGGTTTAAAGCCAGTTGTTGATGGTTCAAAATAAATATAATGAATTAACTAAACAAATGAAGCTTTTATATATATATATATATATATATATATATATATATATATATAACTCCTAAAGAATTTTATTATTTATATAATAAAACTACATAAACTTTTTTTTTGTTATTTAATGTTAAATCTTGATAAAACATATAAGTTAGGCCCTCGGGATTTGGTTATGTGTTATCTCTATCATGTCAAAAGGGCCGAATTTAAAGTTTAGTTAAAAGAAGTAAAATCAAATTTTAGTTGACAATGACTAAAGGTGCAGAGAAACGCATAGGGGTCCTAGGGTCAAAGACGCAAGACTCACTTTAACCCTTAACCTATTTGCCCATTTTAGTATGTCTATAGATTTTTTTTATCAGAGCAATGTATAGTCAAATGCATTAGAAACACGAAGAACCCAACGTGATGTTCAAATGATCATCAAAACATCATACATTTACAAGGGGTAAATGAAATACTATTATATGAATAGTATTTTCAATATATTAATATTGATATTAAGTAATATATAATGATAAGATAACATTTGCAACAAAAAAGAAATTTTGTATTGTAGTCAAAGTACTTTATTTGTTCTCCTTTTGCATTGAAAGCTCAGTAAATTTCCTTTTAACAAGTTTTTTTAGCCTGCGCATTACAGCGGGGGGCTAAAAAGTACATTTTTAAACTTCGATGTGAAATATAAAATTTTTACTTGAATAAGATATGATCTCTTGATGGTTTATTCTTTTGATTATACCAACATGTATGTCTATAATTGAAAAAAAAATTAAATTATTACAAAGTTGATTTTGCATCTAAGTGTATAGTGAATATGCACTGATTTTACTAATTGATAATGCAATCAGTTACATGCACTTAAGTTATTTATTGCTCTTCTACTATAACTATTAAGATTTTCATCTTACTCAATTGTATAAATTAAATAAATTGCTTTGAATATTTTTAACCTTGATTGGAAGACCATTAAAGTTTTATAGTGTCACTGTTTTTACAATTTCATGATCATAAGCTCCAATATTAATTGTATTAAGAATTTTGTGTCCATTTTGTTATTCTAGCTAATCTCGTAAACTTAATGATATAAGAATATCAATAACCAATAAGACAAACATTTATTTATTAAACTGATCATACCATGTAAATTTAAAATTATTGGAACACTCCATGAACTCATCTAGAATTCATTTTTTGAATGTTGACTACGAGTATTTGATATAGAAAATCGATATCACCTTAAAATAAAACAACAATTAAAAATTAAAACGTATAAACTACGCAAATTTCAAAGATGTTAAAGATAAATTAGACCAACTAATTAACCTCAGTTAAAAGATACTGAAAAATTCAATTTCTCAACACCAAGTCTCCAAATTAAATGATGAGCTCCTCTCAAACTATGATCTAACAGTTGACTCTTATTTATTGATACTTACGTATATCCACAAGTGCGTTATTTGAAACTTTATTTAGTGCATAATTTCACTGATGTAACTACATGTAGTCCCCCATAAAATATTAATTTATGCAAAAGATGTTCTAAAAACTAAAAAACAAACCAAAGCAAAATCTATAAATTTACGTATACTCTCAAACTATAAACCTTGAAAATTATGCTCGAAAAATATAATATAATTGTAGGGAAAAAAATTATACAAATGTTAGTAATCGAAAACATATGAATAGTAAAAAAAGTAAATAAAATTAGCAAATGCAAAAAATAAAAATTAAAAAAATAGCAAAATGTACTATTCATCAACTATTGAATGAATAGTACATTTTGCCTTGCAAAATGTATATATACTCAATTCAATCTTTGGTTTTACTTTTTTCCTTTCTTTTTTACACTTTAATTTCTCATAGCATTTCATATTCTTTTATTAGTTGTTATTATCAAGATTTTAAAACAACAACCACAAATATTTTAGCATACTTGTTCATTTTCTAACACCCGATTGACTAAAATTATATCTTTGAATTAGTCATATAACTCGATATAACAAAAAAAAAAAAAACAATTTCAATGTGTTATATTTAATGATAAATGTTATTTATGCTTGATTATTATCTACAAATTGTATAATAGAACAACAACCATCTTGATCCCAGCTTACATTATAATTTTAATGTAAATGAGTCACTAAGTCACGGTTGTATTGTAGATGAAGACCTATACAAACCATTATGATTTCAAAAATAATAATTATAATGTCTAGACAAATTAACGATCATTTTTAACATTGTTGAAAATTTGGTATTAAGATGTTCGATCTAAATTAAAGGGTGACTAACAACATATATAGTTGTGATAGATTTTGATAAAATACCTTAGTGAAGGGAGGGATGTGAAATGCGATATGAGAAAGTCCCTACAACATGTATGAATAGTTGGATCGTAAAACACATGGTGTGGAGCACAAATCTTTTGTATATGTGCGACCTCTAACATATTAATTAATGAGCTTTCGTCTATGAATTTCACCTTTTTTTCTCTCTCCAAATCTAATCATATTACGATGCATACAAACATTACTCTGTTACCAGGATCAATTATTTTGTTTAATGGCTATAGTTATAATAATACATTTAATATAACTTACCATTTTTTTAAAAAAATGTAGCTTTTCAAACCTTGCCACAACGCGCGGGTTCAAAAACACTTGTTTAGCCTATAGACCTCTAAATGAAAGACCATACCTAATTCTGTATAAAAGAATGAAGGATGCTAAAATCAAAGTTTATACATGTAAATACTGTATAATAAGAAATTCAGGCTTTATTAGTTTAGGCATTTTATCAAACATGTGATGTTCATAATCGATCAAACAAATAGAATTTTGATGTCAAACACAAACAAATACCAAAAACATGGATACAAATGAACCTAAAATACGCATCGTAAAATATGATGATAATAATCGGATATTAAATTGGCAATTTACATACCAAGGATGATAATTGATTATATAAACCCTAATCACCATCACATATAACAAATACGATTATTGAATGAGAATTAAGGGTTGTAACAGAAAAACATCAATACCGAATAACATTATCAAAATCAAAGAACAAAATCTCCATCACTAATAACAATTCAAAGATTCATGCTCATTTAAAAAATGGTAACTCAGATAATTGCATTGTTTATGGAATTATGGTTGTGGAGTTTATGTGGTGACTCTCGATGTGATATACGTAGATGGAGAGTAGGGTTTGCTCTTTTCTTTTTTATTATAAGGGAAAGGGGGAGTAGGGTTTTACTAAAATTAAAATTTAGAATTTGAGTAAAAGCTAAATCGTGTATTTTAGATACAGTTATAAAGAATTAATCAAATAAATATACTATATATCAAAATTATTTAATACTTAAATATGGAATCAAATTAGGGATGAGCGTGGTATATAATCGGTACCGTATCAAATCGGTTGGTACCGCTTTTCATTTTGGCTATAATGTGGGTACCAAATACCGTACCAATTGAAGTGGTATTGGTACCGATACGATACAGCTACTGGTACAGTAAAAAGTGGTACTATACCTGTTTGGTACCGGAAATATAAAAATACAAAAGTAAACAATATTCGATTGAAAAAAATGGTACAATACAAAAACATAGAATCCTCAATACCAAACTCGACCAAGTATGGTAACTTAAACCAAAAAATGACAAAAAAATCTCCATGTTTATGTTTTCGAAATAAAGTACCTAATAGTCAATATTGTCACATTATTTCATCAAACATCAAATTATCGATAACAACATTGATCATATTATAATATAAATAAGTAAAATTGACAATTATGATAGGGTAGTGATCCCTACACCACCATTTTTTATCCATGAACCACCAAATATGCTTTGTAATCTTGTACTGTACAACACTATAAAGCATAAAAGGTGGTGTATGGATAAAAACTGGTGGTGTAAGGATCACCACCCGTTATGATATGAAACAAATAAAATAAACATGATCCTAAAAGATGATTCTCATTACTCACAATGTCGTAAATTGTAACCATATGATTTTATATGTTTGCGTATAAATGATATAAGTACTTTCATATTCTTTATTGTTGTTGTTGATGATGATGATGCCGATGGTGGTTGTTAATTATGATGACGATTGTAGTTTATTGTGATCTTTAATAATTGATGATGATCGGAATTTTGGTTTTGTGAATGTTAAAAACTCATAATTATATAATGGCAAAAAGATAGGATATTATATAATGGTACCCCGTACTAAACCGGAAAAATATCGGTACCATACCGAAAGTACCACATCTAAAAAAATAAGTTTTAGAAGTACCGAATACCGTACCATTTGAAGTGGTATGGTACCGGTACGGGTACGGGATCGGTAGGTATGAGTACGGTATTGGGATGGTGGTACTAATGCTCATCCTTAAATCAAATATTAAATTGGTAAAGTTGTGAGCGGTTGGATCAATTTGGAAAAACTCATCGAAGGGTCTAGATTCCTCTGTGGTATTTTGGTTTAAGTAGATTTTAAATAAATTTTAAATTTTTATTATTATTTTATTTTTTAGATTTTAGATTTTAATTTATTATAATTATTTTATTATTTTATAGATTTATTATTAATTATTATTTTATTTAGTTTATAGATTATTTATTTTATATAGATTTATTATAAATTATAGATTATAGATAGTCGGTGATGACAACTATGTACAGGTGAGCACTCTGAGAACTCATTTGCACGTGCCTAGAGCCCCAAACTACCTAGTGTTTTTCTCATAAATTCCCCCGATCATTTAACTCACAATTCTTTTCACATGACTAACAATTTTATCAAACAAATTACATCATCTAGTTCAGTTTTTTACCATAATTTGCTTTAAGTCAACCGTAGATAAATCAAATTAGATGCAACACTAAAATTAGATGCATATTGTGTTATGCATCTGAGAATAATCAGATGTAAGTTCGTATAAACTCATAAAAAGATGTAATTAGAGATAAGTGAATGCAATTCTTATAAATATACAATTAATTTAGATAATTAGACATAATCAGGTACAAGTAGAGATGAACATAAAAACCGGTTCGGGCAACCCGACCCGGTCAAACCCGAAACTGAACCCGGTCAAGAACCGGTTTTTGTACAACCCGGTTCGGGTTTTCTAGAACCCGTAGGGTTCAAACCGGTTTGCCCATCCATCCGTTGAAACCGGGTTCTAACCGGTTTTTTTCGACCCGGGTCCTAAAATCGGTTTTTAACCGGGTTTTTTTTTTACCGTTATAAAACGGGTATATGTGATTTCTAGCCGTTTTTTTCATGTTTTTTTTACATTTTTGCCATCCTTGCTCAACTATATATAGAAGCTTTGATTTAGTTACATTCACAACAATTCATACACTCATACTCATATACAAAAACTCAAAAACGCTTACGAAATTTACGATTTTAAAATGTCGACTCAATGTTCTTCCGCTTCTCATAATGTTGGTTCTTCTAATGCACCAACAATTGTTCGCCAATTGCCTAACAAAATAAATCAAGAGGTGTGGGGAATGTACGATAAAGTGTTGATGTCGGATGGTACGACTAAGGCACATTGTAAACGTTGTGGAAAATTCTTAAAAGCCGATTCCAACACAACGTTGAAAAATCATAGTGAGAAGCATTGTTCGGGACTCAAAGGTAATCCGGAAGCAAGTGGTCAAACTTCAATGGCACGAGATGGAACGATTTTTACATATGATGCGGAACGATGTCGAGAAGCTTTTGCGGGTTTTGTAATTCAAGAAGCTTTGCCGTTCAACCACTTTGATAACCCTCGGTTTACTAGGGTGGTTCAAAATACACTTCAACCGCGATATAACAATGTAAGTCGTACTACTCTTAAACGTAATGCCCTTAAATTGTGGAAAGAAGCTAAAAAACAACTAAAAATAGGTTTTGAAAATTTAAATACAAGTGTATCTTTAACAACCGACGTTTGGTCGGCTCCTCATGGTTTGCCCGGTTCGTACCTTTGTGTTACCGCACATTGGGTTGATCCCGCAACTTGGCAAATGATGAAACGTACCATTGCTTTTGAAGACTTTGAGGATCCTCATACGGGTCAAAACTTATTTTACATGTTACGTAGTGTAATTAAAACGTTTAAATTGAAAGAATTTTTTTTTTTAATCTCTTTTGACAACGCGAGTAATAATACACTCGCCGTTTCAAAATTAATACTAAAATACGCACCACCTTTGAAGCGCATCTTTTATCATAGTCGATGTGTTGCACACATCATTAACTTGGTTGTGCAAGCCGGACTAGGGGTTGGAGAAGTAGATGAAATAAGAACTAGATACAAATCTATGTTGCAAGACATATTTCAAAGGGGTAAACAAAGATACAAATCTTATATGAAATTGTGTAAGGAAACGAATTCTATTTTTCTAACCCCTAATTGGGACATGCCCGTTAGATGGAATTCGACCTACCATATGTTTGTATGTGGTTTACGCCAACGCGATACTTTACAAGTTTTTCATGATCATCTTGTTCAAAAAGGTCTTGCAACACCATTTCCAATTGCATATTGGGAGATTATAAAAAAGATAGTCGAATTGCTCAAACTTTTCAAAACCGCGACTACTTTATTATCGGGTGTTTATTACCCAACTAGTCATTTGGTGCTTAACCAAATTTGGTTAATGACTACAAAATTAAATGACTACCTATATGAAAGTCCTTTATTTGAAAACATGGTGGCTCCCATGAAAGAAAAACTAAGAAAATATTTTCAAGAAATGCCATCGGTAATTACTTGTTCCGCCGCAATGAACCCTTGTTTGAACCTTACCGGGGTGGAAATGCTTATCGATAACATTTGTCACAATTTAGATTTGAATGAGGCGGACCCAATGTTTTCACATAATGCAAAAGCGGATTTTAAAAAATGTTTGCGAGATTTATTTGGCGTATATTTTCAAAAATATAGTTCAACAACACATGTGTCCGGTAGTTCGGCTAACCCAATGTTTTTTTCATCTTCTTCTAGCAATCCAATGCTAAACCTATATAATAGTTTAAGACAAGAAAACCATAAACGGGCAAGGGGGGAAGGTAACCAACACACCACTAGCGAATTTGGGAGATATACCGGAACGGATTTTTTGTCCACTATTCTACCCAATGAGTTCGAACAATTTGATATTTTGGCTTGGTGGAAAGAGAGGGAATCCCAATTTCCCGTTCTAACCATCATGGCCCGAGATTTACTAACCGTCCAAGCTTCTACGGTAGCTTTGGAATCCGCATTTTCTCTTAGTGGCAGGGTATTATCTATACGAAGAACAAGACTCACACCGGCCTCCTTAGAGATGTGCATTTGCTTGAAAGATCACTTGGATGCCGCGGAACGTATACAAAATGTTTCTAGTCTTGAAGGTGAAATGGAATACGAAGAAGATATACACAATATCGAGGTGGAGGAAGGTATGACAATATCACTTTCCGATGAAGAAATTGCTCTAGATCAAGCTTCGCGCGAGGCTACATCCGAAGAAGATTTCGACTTTTGAAGACTTTGAAGATGTTTGAAGACTTGAAGATGTATACAAGTTGAAGATTATGAAAATTACAAAGATTATGAAGACTTTTTCTATTCGATAATATTTTCAAGAAGACTTTGAAGACTTTTGTTTAAGTTATTGTTCAATTATGTTTGTATTACTAGTGTTCTACGAATTCAATAAAAAAAATTTGCTCCAAACATTGTTTTTCCTTAAAAAGCATAACGCTCGAACCATTTTTAGTTGGGAGTTGATAAATGCAAGGAAGTTTTTACTAAATACACGGAAAAGTACAACTCTATATGCTTACAGTACAACTTTTTATGCACATATTTCCTTGCATTTAGTAAAAACTTCCTTGAATGTATCAGCTCACTTTGAATTTTATAGACTTTTTGGATTCAATAATTTTTTTAAGAAAACTTAGAAGACTTTTGGCTAGGTTATTGATCAATTGTGTTTCCATTACTATTGTTCTACCAACTCAATGAAAAAATTTTGACCCAAACGTTGTTTTTCCTTAAAAGCCTTAACGCTCGAATGTGTATGAATTTTATAGACTTTTTGGATTCAATAATTTTTTTAAGAAAACTTAGAAGACTTTTGGTTAGCTTATTGTGTTCTACGAACTCAATGATTTTTTTTACCTCAAACGTTGTTTTTCCTTAAAACGCTTAACGTTTCAACGAATATTTAATTATATAGAGTTTTCGATCCAATACTTTTTTTAAAAGCCTTTTGGTTTAGTTATTTATTAATTGTGTTTCTATTATTAATGTTTTACGAATTGAATGAAAAAAATTGGTGAAAACATTCATTTTCCTTAAAACGCTACGCAAACGAACGAAAATACGATTTAAAAAAAAAACCGGTTTAAAACCGGGTTATGACCCGAACCGGTTTGGACCTTACCCAAACCGGTTTGGATCGGGTTGGGTTTTGTGGGTGCCAATTCGGGTTCAACTCGAACCGGTTTTGGTCAACCCGGTTTTGACCAAAGTTGACCAAACCCGGTTTCGGGTCGGGTCGGGTTTTTTTAAAAACCGGGTTTTGCACATGTCTAGGTACAAGATAACAGCATGCATCTATTTTTTAGAGATGCATCAATGGATGCATCTGTCTTAAATAAAATAAATTAGATGCGTAGCTTCATATCAACTGAAAAATCTAAACACTTGATACACAAATACAAATGTAATTTGCTTATAGTTGAAAAAGGTAAAATAAATTCATAATTAAAAAATGAAAATTCAATTTCTAGACAAACACATGCTTTGTTGCTGCTGTAGGTGGCGTGAGGAGGAAATGAACACAGAAGTAGATTCTTTTGTTTCGTTAGCAGCCACCATTAAAAGATAAATCACACCTTTTTTCAATTTCATATTACGTCGTTAGTTCTTTGTCACCGATAGTACCGCTACTAGCTCTCGATTTCATATTATGTTCATGATTTGATATTTTACCACAAGTAAATCGCAAAAACAAAATGGAAACAACTCCGGCGCCCGATGACAAATTCTGAAGATGGCGCCGCCGTGACCGCAGGAGAAGATGATGTAGCATCAATTCCACAACTATAATTTTGTAAAATGGCTAATATGAGGGTTTTGTTGTGGTTGATTGAAATTGAAATTGTAATTGTAAAATGGTTGATTGAATTTTGGGATCTAGTTTGATGAAATTGTGGAACTGTGGAAGTAATAACCGAAGGAAATTTTGTTTAATGGGTTTGGGCTTTATGCAGTTAAATTGATAAGCCCATATAATGGTTCTCATAGTTCTCATGCTAAGATTAGTCACTGTAGATAGATTATGATTTATGAATACAAGTTAAATCCCAATAAGCTGAATAGGCCCAGTAAGCCCAATATGGTTATCCATGTGTTGTTTATAGCCTTATTACGTTAGCACAATCCCACAATCTCACAAACGACACTCTTTTGCTTTGCAGCTCTATTCGATCAGGTAATTATCGATTCATAGTTCTACGAATTAATCTCTAATTTTTCCATCTTTTTATTCAGATAATCTTCAATAGTTAATGTTAATCGTTCTATCTAATTGTATCCACGGCAAATCTAAATAGCCAGAATAAGAAACCCTAACTAACGTCGTATTCAAGGTAGGAAGAATTAATCGTCTTATTGAAAATTAATCATCTATATTTATGCTTCATAGCTATAATTTCATTATGACGTCAGAATTTGAGCCTTTTTGTTTATGTTTAGACATGTTCATTCGTAAAGGGACTAAATATAATTAGGGTTTTTACAAGTTTTCATTTTTGGATTAGACATCTGTTACGTTCAAATTTAAACTGTATTTATTTTGAAATGTATGACGTAGAAGGGATGGAGTTATGTAGTGAGTAGATTATGTAAGTTAAAGGTGCTTACAGATAGATGCATTAATGCGTTTTCGAGAACTGGTTTTAGGTTGTTTCTTATTGCAGCTTCAAGAAAAAGAACGAAAGGTGAGGGGGAAAAACTACTTGTTTATATTGAATAGATATGTAATTATTTTTGCTTCTGGCTGACTTATAAGTGTTGAAAGTAATGCTTTTTTCTTTCTTCATCTTAATGAGAAGCTAATGTGAGTTTACGCTCACTTCAAAAATGTATCGTTGAGGGATCTTGTACTGAGAGTTTAAAGAACTAAAAGTAATATCACATTATCTTATGACTAAGATGCTTTGTTTATGATAGATGTCAACCGCTTGGACAAATATGAGCCATGGGAATTGGGATCATACATAGGATGTAAACGGGGATTAGGATGTTTGGAGTTGGGGTTTTATAAATATAGTTGGAGATTTTGCAAACACTCTCTGCACAAAAATAGCAATTTGAGAAACCGAAAATATATTTTCAAAATGTATAGCTGTGGAGGGAATTGACGCTTTTGAGCAATTTAGAGTGTGGAGCTTCTTGGAGTGCATTAGCATTGGAGCTTGTGGAGCACCGCTCATCATGAGGAGTGCTCTCATGGTTTGCTTCATGATTTTGTTTTAATTATTTTGGTAATTGTTGGATACTGCATGACAGTGAACAATCCATAGAAGGCACACACTGGTAGTGTTAAACAAGGAAACATCACTTTATAATCTATCTGTGAGTTCTGATTATTTTATTTTTTTTGCAGATTTGTGCAGATTTACTGAGCCTATTTGCAACTGAAAATGAGTGGCCGCTTCTCACGCATGATTTATGTTGGGAACCTGCCCCTGGACATAAAAGAATGGGAAGTTGAAGATCTTTTCTATAAGGTCTGTGTCATTTGTCTATTTTCTTTATTTCTTCAAAGTATCATATCTCATATCTGGACGTGTATATTGATAAAAGATTACTGATGGATATAGATATGTCGATATCCAATTCAAGTTTTTTTAGCATTTCCATTGAATCCAAATCCAAATTTGAATATGATGGATATTGAAAAGTAATATCCAAATGAGTTTAATTAGAATTAACGACGTCCTTCAAATTCGAGCTAAATGAGTTTTGAAAAGTGATATTCAAGTTTTGCATTTTACTGATATTTGAATTTAAATTATGGTGGTATTTCACGGGGAAAATAGGCCAACTTTTGTCATTTTGAATTGATTTAAATCTGATGTAACTTATTTTTGTTACATGATGGAAGTTTCTATCTAGTTGAATAAAAAAAGATCATATAGAAAAACTATGGAAAACAAAAAATAATCGTGTTACTTTAAAACAAGTCAATGAGTTTATCATACCAATATACATGCAGTTTCTCTATAGCGTCAAAAGGATGCACACGGTTGAGTCATTTGCTTGTATCATCTTTGCACTTTAACCATCTTGTTGTGCATCATTATATTTAAAACTTAGATAATATATTATATTTTTTGAAATTCCATAACTGGCACATATGGTGTGTGTAAATAGAAGACGATTTTGGAAGAGCTTGTTTGAGATTTCTGAACAATCTCATTTCCATATTATTTAATAATTTATTGCACTGTTTTGATGGTTTATTAAAATGATGATTAGATTGTTAATGGTAAGTGTAATGCATTGTACATATGCTACAGTAGCAAGTGAAATTCAAATTCGAGTAATTGAAGAGCACAGCTATTTTAAGAGCTAATATGTACTATGCTTCACGTGGCAAATTTGAGTACTGTTTAAAAGGCTTGATGCCGATGGTTTAGAGTTGGATCTGGAGAATATGTTCAAGTTTTCTTAAGTTTTTTTTTTTTTTTTTTTTTTTTTTTGCATGTAGTATGGCCGAATATTGGACATAGAATTGAAGATTCCACCGCGTCCCCCTTGTTATTGTTTTGTGGAGGTAATCTATTAATTTGGATTGCATCTATTCAGGTTCTTTATCTTTTGTGTAAGTGAACTTGTACAGTGGTTTTGACTGCTTGATGTTGCAAAAATTGCAGTTTGCAAATGCACGAGATGCTGAAGATGCAATCAAGGGCCGGGATGGCTATAATTTTGATGGTTGCCGCCTAAGGGTAACGATAAATTTTGAATGCTTTTTTCATTTTTCCTACTAGTCATTATGTTTATTTATTTATTTATATTATTCTTATTTATTTATTTGGGAGTGGGGGTGGGTAGTGTTGGTATCATGTCTTATCATGTCAAAATGGGTTGGGTCATACGGGTAATGTCATGACATGTGTCGGGGTGCATTGATCTGGAACATATTTTTAGTCCAACATTTGCTAATATCTTAAGAATAATAAGTGTGCCACTTAATACAATACTTAAGTCAATTTGTTTAAGGGTTGTCTATATATCTGACTAAAATGATTAGGAGGTTCTCAGCGTTAAACTTTGGCCCCTTTTTTTACCTTTTCAATTTAACTAACTTCCCCTTTTCTTTTTTTGCTAATGTATTGTTTGTTTGTTTTTTTCTTAAATCACGTGTTGGGCTCATCAGAGATTTGTTCGACGCATTTCTAAAATGGATCAAAGTCGCCATCTATATACCTTATATACCTGACAACCTTTGATATGTCTTTTGGTGCAGGTCGAGCTGGCTCATGGTGGTCGTGGACAATCATCCTCAGGTGATGGCCGTGGTGACTATGGGGGTGGCCGTGGTCGTGGCAGTGGTAGTGGACGTTTTGGCATTTCAAAACATTCTGAATATCGAGGTGCCACCTTAGATAATAATCACTATTAAATTACTTATAACCTATGAAATGCAGTTCGCTACTTTGTCTAGTTCCCTGTTCGGCCATCTAAAGTTTTCTTGCAATGTTACATTTTTTGTGAGCAGTTATTGTACGAGGGCTACCATCATCCGCTTCTTGGCAGGATCTTAAGGTAAAGATTATGTCTAATGGTTTTGGTTTGTTCTATTTTAATCGTCTTGGCTTCTGAAACCTTATTGACTGCAATTAAAATTCTCAGGATCACATGCGTAAGGCTGGTGATGTATGTTTTGCTGAAGTTTCCCGTGATAGCAAGGGTATGTATCATAGAATTACTCATTTGGTCTTACTAGAGATGTATGACCCATGGAGGCATTCAATTCATGTTATGCTTGATCTCCAAGGAGTCTAAAAGAGTAGCTTGAAAGAAGTTGGGTTAAATGGGTGAAACTGGTCAAAAGGTGCTGGTGATGTAGTATTAATGCATAAATCATAGAACCTTTTAAGTCATACATTTGTTATCATATTTGACACACCAAATATCTAAAGAAGTTTTAAAGTCTGAATTAGATTGTTTTATGGACGACTGACCCAGACTTGCCCATTTGCCGCCTCTATGTCTTACATATTATTTACTATTGATTGTTATTCTTACCAAAAGTTTATATATAGGGACATTTGGTCTTGTTGACTATACCAACTCTGAGGACATGAAGTATGCTGTAAGTTGGTGAAATTGTTGTGGTATAAAACTTACTTAGCCTCTTTACTTTGTTCACCAACATCTGATGTGTCTTTTGGCATTTAGATAAGGAAGCTTGATGATACCGAGTTCAGAAATCCATGGACAAAGACCTATATTCAGGTAATTCGTCTCTTAAGTTAATATTTATGGGGTGTGAACTCAACGTTTCTCTTTTTGCTGTAAGAAAGGAAGCTCATTGGGATAAATGCTTTCCGTTTCGTTTCATTGTCATACCTGAGGATACTGCGTGTTTTTGGTAGCCTATATACATCACACATTATCACTTCCTTCTGAAGCTGTATTTGTGGTGGATGCCCTGTTTTCAAAGGAATTATTATTTTTCAATCGGTAGTTTCTAGACGGGAAAAATGATTGGGTTGGGTTGGGTGGACCTACGAAATTTTTGCTGTCTGATTTCTTAGAACCTTCAATGAATTAATACTAATACTATTATATAAAACAAATTGGTCAAAATCTCTATTCTTATAACCAAACACCCCATTTTTCTCACTTCCTATATAAGCAAACACCCAACGCAAACACACATGATATACCTTTGAAACAGACGAAGACTTTTACTATCTTCCACAGTTGCACCACCACCACCGTTGCATTGCACAGGTAGAAAAGGCTAGTGTTGAATGCTTTCAAGTACGATTACAAAAGTTACAGTCTTTATAGTTAATTTTTTAAAAAAATAAGTGGATTAGGAGGTTGTATACTTGGATATATAAAATGTCCACTTTGGCCAACCTTTAACCAGCCCACTTTTTAGTTAGAGTATTTATTTGACCCTTTTGTGATCAATGGTTACCCAGTTGACTCATTCTTTATTTATTGGGCCCAGGTTGCTAATTTATGTTCAATATAATAAGCTAGATAGTTATGTTTTTACCTTTACGATTGCCAGGTTAGGAAGTATGATAGGAGTCCTTCCAGGAGTCCCAGAAGGAGCCGCAGCAGGAGCAGAAGCCGCAGTAGAAGCAGAAGCCGGAGCAGAAGCCGCAGCCGTAGCAGGAGCAGAAGCCGCAGCAGAAGCCCCCGACGCGGCAGGAGGTACAAATAAATAAATAATTATGGTTACCTTATAATATAGCGCTTTCTCTAAAACATTTTGTTCTTCTATCCAGTAAATCTCAGGATCGATCTGTCTCAAGATCTCCTTCAAAATCTAGGTCGGCATCTCCTGTGAAGCCGACAAGGTATTATAATCTAACCTTACATAATTGTACAATTATGCTTAATATGTATCTTGTCACGTGTCCTAAATGATCACCTTCAAAATCTAGGTCGGCATCTCCTGTGAAGCCGACAAGGTATTATAATCTAACCTTACATAATTGTACAATTACGCTTGACATGTATTTTGTCACGTGTCCTAAATTCTACCATGTCACATGTAGAATTTCAATGCATATCTATATACTTACAGATCTGTTGATTTTGTGATTATTTAATCTCTTTAGGGTCATATGGGCTACGTTAAAAGATTCAAATGCTTGAGATGTTCTAAGGGGGTGTTTGCTCTAAGAGTTTTTGGAAATGCATATGGGAATGATAAATGGTGTTTGTTTGATATATATTGGTTTCATAATTAATAAGAATCGTACCCTCAAATGAAGGATTTTTTAAAACCCGTTAGAAGGGGTGGACTTACCAAATCAATCCTATTCCTATTCCCGTTCCACCAATTTGTCAAACCTCATTCTATTCATCAGACCAAACATAATTGTACAATTATGTAAGGTTATTATAATAATTTCGCCAATTACATTTTTAGCACATTTGTATCAAGTAAAGAAGAAAAGTTGCTCACAGGTCGGCCCAAGCTGAGCCAGGCCATGTTAAATAGCACCAGCTCATTCTGCCACCCTAGCTTAACAAATTTACATGTTTTATTTATTTATTTATTTTCTGACTGTTTTTGCAGAGCCAGATCAAAATCAAGGTCGAGGTCCAGGTCCAGGTCAAGGTCCAAGTCAGAATCACCTCGTAAGGTATAACATTTCTCTTATGAAGTTATCAATAAAGTCATGTACCTCCTTTGCAAAACCGCTTCTATTTTTTAACAAAATGTGTTGTATTTAAGGAGCATTCAAGTGGGTACTACTATGAATCGAAAACTCGTTTCTTTTTCTTCTTGCATCAAATTTTAATTTCTGTTTTTCCAGGCGCAAACTCCCTGAGCCAATCACAGCTGTATCAGCCTTTTGCAGCCTATTCAAATAGGAAGAACGGAACAGGAATCTCTGTGGAACTATAATTAAATCTGTGTTGTTAGGATGATCTTTTATGACATGAACCTCTAGACGTGTATCAGATTGTTGGTCTCGTATGTTTCTGGCAGTTAGAATATTTCTCAGTGTTTGTGTTTACAGCACTGGACTTGCGTCTAGTGTTGCTCTTGGCAAGACTTTTACATGTGTTTGTTAATCCATTACTATCTTCTAGCAAGTTGGTGCAATGGTTAATGACAGCTTAATGGTTACATATATAAACAACGTACACCTATATTTTTGCTGTCTAAACTGGACAAAGGAATGAAAGTATATATAAATTAAATTCAAATCGACATCTATTATTGTTAAAGGTCCGTGATGCCATAAATATATCGAGTGCTGGTTAAAGGTTTGCTGATTGCTAAATAAAAAGTTACATGACAATGTTTTTGCTTTAATTCAAAAATAAAATAAAAACTAAATGACACTTCTAAACCATAAAAGTACTCAACAATATTTTTTTACTATTTTCATAATACTTTGTTCTTGTATATACAAATAGAATTCAATTTAGCAACTTACTAAATTCTGATGTACTCCAAGTGACCACCAAAGATAATTTTAGCTCGGTGTGGTTTTCATTGTGGTGTTAAGGCTTAGCACTTTAAAATCACTCCGAGAACCTACTTAAGAGTACGAGGTGTCATAACGTTGTAAATCTGTAAGATGTGGAAGATATCGAGTTTATATTGTTCTAAAAATTCATTTTTGCCTTTTGTAATTTAGTGTGTGTAAAACTAGAAAAAGAAAAAAAGAAGAAGAAGAAAACAACGTTTAGCGTGGTGCTCCAGAAAGTCATCACGATATAGCAAAACGTCATCGGACAATGTTCCCGAGCTAGAATTTTATAAGCAACGTTGCCATACCTTGTAAGAATACTTTTAAATTAAATCCTTTTATTATACGAGTAGCAAACTTACGTTTGGTGGCGACAGCCGACAGAAACAATTTCAAACAAAGTTCCATTGTCAAATACGGAGTTTTATATCGGCCCAGTATATTCATTATTGGGCTCAAATATGGACACGTTCAAGTAAAAAAAAAGCCCAATAGAATCTGTACCCTAAATCTCAACCTATATAAACAACGTTAAATCTACATTTTAACCCTTATTCATTCATTCTCATATAAACCCCCCAATTTTCGCGCCGCACATCAGCAAATTCCCTTATCAATGGCGGTCAGCGAGCTTGCTTGTACCTACGCTTCATTGATTCTTCATGATGATGGAATCGCAATCACTGTAAGCATTTTAATCATCTCATTTCTCTTAATTTAATCTTCAATTTTGAATTTGCTGTTAATTTATATGGTTTGATGATACTTAGGGTTTTGATTTTGTAATTATAGGCTGAGAAGATTGCTACACTTGTGAGTGCAGCGAATATAAGCATTGAATCATACTGGCCGAGTTTGTTTGCCAAGTTATGTGAGAAGAAAAACCTAGATGACCTCATCATGAACGTCGGTGCCGGCGGTGGTGGTGCCGCCGTCGCCGTCTCTGCCCCGGCCGCCGGTGGTGGTGCTCCAGCTGCCGCTGCTCCTGCAGCTGAAGAGAAGAAGGTACATTATAACTCATACACATACAGTTACAGTATTTAACTTATTACCAAGTTTCTAAAATTATTAGTATTTTTTTTGTTTAGTTATGATACACTATATATTTATGTTGTGATTTGGATGTTTTTTAGGAAGAAGCAAAGGAAGAGAGTGATGATGATATGGGATTCAGCTTGTTTGATTAGAGATCTTGTTTTAACATGTAATGGTTCTTTTATAAACCTTTTGGACCTATGTGATAGTTTTATGTATCTCCATTTTTCAGTTTTTAAGATTTTGTACTTGAATTTGAAATGGAAGCAAAGTGAAAGTTTTGATTTTGATTTTTATTTCGTACATTTTTAGTCTCAGTTTTTACATTGTTATTATCCATGCGCTTCAGGGATCAAGTATTTGTTCAAAAAACTGCTGTCTTGATATTATTTGTTTACATTTTAGTTCCCATATGATACTGTATTAGTTAATGTTTGTTGATTCGTGTGAAAATCTGAGCTGAAGCAAGTCTCCAGCTATTGTATGCTAGTGTAGGTTTTCCTGGGTATCATATTCAGACCTAGCAATTCTAACCTAGTTTATCGAATTCAGGTTTTTTTGGTCCAATTAGCCTACTTGATACCTGTAGGTTGAATTAGGGGAGGATGTGTGCTGGTTAGTATTTTTTGCTAAATTGGAAATGGGTCAGTTGAAGCCTGGAAGGTTTTTGAAGGATGGTTATAAATCTGTGAAACTGTTGAATTAGTACCTTGTTGTACCAACCTGCTTGTTTTGCCACTTCCAATTTTTTTGGTGAAGACATTGGTTATATCAAAGATTAAATTGTTTTAGTTACAAGTATAAAATTTAATCTAGGAGCAGCAGTTACAAGAGGCTTCATTTCATATATGTATGATGTATAAAACATTTCATATAGGTACCATTTATAATTTATAAAACAGCCTAATGTATTATTGAAATTTTCTGACGTAGTTATTTTATTTTGTTTGTTATACCAACTTTTTACTATATATGGCATTCTTTATTTTGTGTCTCATTAGAACTATACTGTAAAAAATAATCTCTTCCAAAACACAATGCCAAATTCCTATTACTGCACCGGAAAGTGATTTACTTGCTGATAACTACCATCTTTTTATTAAAACTCTGTATCTTGACACAGTGTATACAAGCATGCTGCATTCAAGAATATATATATAATAACATCAACCTATTATAATGTGTATGAGTGTATCATAACTGTGTTGGTGGGAATGCTCTTCTTCCTAAATTTCCAAATCTTCTAGCTACACCAAATACAATAGTCTTTGTTAATAGTCCACGGTTAAGACTACAGGCAAGGATGACCGCCCCACCAATAACAAGTAGCTTAGGCATGCTCAACCCTCCTTGCTTCTCCTGCTGGACCTCTGTATCGATCTGAGCCATCTGTCTGTCTTCATCAGACTCTAAATGGGTCAAGTAATTTTGATCGATCCTTGTACTCATTTGAGCCATGGCTACATGATGTGATATCATCTTTGAACAAGCTCTTTCCTTTTGGTACCACCTAAAACCTTGTTCAATCTTTTTGGCTGTTCCCCACATCCCTTGCTTTACTCCGAATTTTGCAATTTCCCATGGGATGCCCATGTCTTCATGATGGAAAAATACCACTTCACATGCGGGCTGGTTGGTCCCTTTCTTTGATTTCACTGGTGTTATACATGTCCAAGTTAAGAATAGAATTCACGAATGCTGTATACTTTTTATGGGGTGATTAATGAGAACAAATGTTACCTGAATGAATAAACCAACTCGAATAATAAACATCAACTCGTCTTGGTTTTTGCTTTCTTGGGACTAAAGGACATTGCACTCCCTGAAACAAGATTTAAAGGGAATCAAGAAAACATGCCAAAACATAACCGGAATTATTTCGTTCGTAAGTAAATGGGTAGATATAGAACATGAAATTTTGATATTATTACTTGGTCACACCTTTGTAACACAGTAAAAAGATCCCTCTAATTCCCAAATGCGTCGGGCAATTGTGTACTCTCTATCACTGCAAAAGAAAGGGAACTGTGCAGACATGTAAAAGTAAGAACACAAAATCTCAAAGGTTACATACCTTTGGTGAGAAATATGAACAAAACTCGACTCACCCTGCGTATCCAATGTACGACACTTGCTCCTATAGCAGGAAACTCTTCTAGGGTTGTTGCATGTAAAAGCATATCATCCCACTTTAGACGTAAGTCGTCATCCCAAAAGAAGTCCCTTAATAGTTCAGGTGTGGCATCTTCATAAACAGTTATGCTGCAATATTGAGGAGGACCAGTCTGCCATACCCATAGAGAAGAACAAACCAATTGAATTATAGAGAAACAATAACCACGTTCTAAGAGTTTCTAATGATTAGTTAATTGACATATTGAAATAATACAAACCATCAAAATAATCTAACTATTACAACTTCATGAAAGAAGAAACAATAAGAATTCACAATGTATAGTTTCTTCATTAAGAAGAAACAATAAGTACCTCAGGATCTCTTTGCCATGCTTGGTAAGTCATTTTAGAAGTTGACCGATCCATCATATGCTTCCATGGGGGACCTCCATCTCTCTTCTCCACAAGATGCCATAAATGTTTCAAGTCTTCATCCGTAACGAGATTTTCCTCCTCTTTCTTGACAACCGATGAACTACACGAACAAATAATTCGGTAAAATTAACACCAAGTCTTTCAATAAGGTAATCTTTTCAGTGTCAAACTATGATAGTTTTTATTGACTACACATAATGTAATTTGTAAAGACAGCGGTTCAATAGTTGTAGATCATATTCTAGAATATTGGTAGCTTCCATAGGCTCAATCATATTCATATTCTAGTCTCCTAGGTCTTGCTTCCATTAAAAGTTAAATCTTGATTCTTATATATGTGTTCAACTCAAGAAAAATAGCATATGTCATCTAACTTCCTGATCAAACTCTTGAATTCATGAAAGTAGACTAACATCAAGAAACAATCATAATTCAAGACAAACATGACTAGACTCACCTGCAACTTGGATTGTCCATTTTTCCACCCTCTCTACTAGACCTAAAATCAAGATGGGTCCCAGGTTGAACCAACGGTTGGTTCTGGTTTGACTCAACCATTTGATTCTTGACTTCCAAATCATCACATGGACAATTAGCAAAGCTAACCCACCTGGGCTTCCATGCCCATCCAACCATAATCCCAATCAAGAAAGCAATCAAAACAATACCCACAAACACCATCTCTAAAACAAGAATCCCACCTATAGGTGTTTTTAATATTACATGAAAAGACTCAACAAGATTCATAATTTGAACAAACTATGAACATATTTGAAGGAATGATGGCATGGGGATATGAAAAGATTAAATCTTTATGTAAAAAGCAATGAGATTTATGAGAAGTTCAGGGGGAAAAAACTTAAAACCTAAAAGGATAAGGATAGCAGATGGCAGGGAAGAAGGGGAATTAAGAACCGCCAATGAGGATTAAGGATGGAAAAATGATCTTAGCCGTTGATTAGAAATCAATGGTATATAAGACGATGAATACAAGATGGGTTTTATTAGTTGTGTGATAAAACAATGCTCAAATGTTAGGCATGTCCTAACCTCTCACATGGTCAGCCACAAAGCCATGTTTTTCACGCCACAACCTTAAACCCCATTACTTTTATCTATAAATAAATAGAAAAGTTGTAAGAATGTAAATTTGTTTACCTAATGGCTTTTTGCCACAATAGATAATTAAGTTGTGTAAAACAATGTAAAATACCAATATAAGATCAAAGATGTATGCGTTTTCATCTCGTTCTTCAGTGTGTCCAGCCAAGAAAGCAGAAACCTTTTCGTGTGAACGTATATCTTTGGTTGGTTAATTCTATAAGAGTATTGTGTTTACCTTGATAACTAAAGAGTAAGCAACATTTCTGAATGAAGACGAAACATAACCTATATTTACTTGGTTGGGATTTCAATATTACAGACTCGGGTTCCCTAGTTCTTGCAAGATTAATACAAAACAGTATTTCAAGAAGATAAACATGTTTAAATTTCAAAGCTTCAAACTTCAGTGTATCTTGAAATCTAGAACGCCCACACGAATCTGTCTTCAAACTTGAACATCTTGAAATCACCATCTTCTATTAAACATCAGATCTTTGTTGACTAAGGATTTCAGTATCCACATCCTCTATTTTCTGAGTCTCGCCATTTTCTTTGGGAACGATAATCCCATAGCCTCCCGATTTTCTTTTGTACAAGATATTAATCTCACCTGGAACAAACAATTATCCAAATTTATACCATATCATACGAACTAGAGGGGGCAATTGTTTGACCCATTTACATATAAATGGGTCGATTTGGAATATGCATTTTCTTCAGTCAAACAGGTTATTTTTTGAGACATACATGTAAACAACAAGCTATTAATCATTTTATTGAAACAGCTAGATTTTGGTAATAATATAGTCTTTTCTTATCATATTTTTCACATTATACTATCCTATAAAATTTAAGAAATGGATATAAAAGTGTGTATGGGTTGGACCCACACGACCATGTTCACCAGTTTCATAAATAACTTGCTATAACCCGTTACTCAATCCGTGCACCCATTTCACTACCTCTAGCCAAATCGATACTAAATCAAAGAAAAGTCAAATAATTGACCACAATTTATTACCGGTTTCTTCATTACGAAAGCCATAAAAGTCATGATCAACATTCTCTAGTTGCTCAATTGCTTCCGAGACAGTCAAAGGGGGCATATCGAAATATTTCGTGCGAACAATCTGACCAAGATTTGAATGTGAGCTACACACAAAAAGACATAACTAAATCTTTGTAACCATATTTGAATGCATATGCTAACCTCAGGAACAAGATCATCTGTAAAACCTTCACTAACATCTTCTACTTCTTCTTCTTCTTGAGGAACGGCAACCGAATCTTGATTTATATAAATTTGTGGGTCCCTAACTTTGAGCCTGTCAAATCCCTTCATGTGTCTACCATGATCTGAATCTTTCTCCTTAATTTTTCTTAATTTTCGTTGCATCACCGAAGATACCAAATCAATACTTGCATACAAAGTTTCTGCTTCTTCTTCTGCCCGAATAACTCCATGTTTCTTGGTGAATAATGTAACCTATTTATCAAAGCAAATTCATTTTAAGCAAGATACAAACGCTGAAACTTGAATCAAAGTTCTTGATAAGTAGAAACAGACCTCGGTTCGGCGAACTTTAGGGCCTTTTCCAAATTCTCCACCCCTAACAGAGACCCGAACATCAACTTCTCTAACAAGGTGGCTATGCTTTTGAATAGCCTTTCCTACCTTATCTTCCACATGAGTCTTGACAGATTCAGATAACTGTTTCATATATAAATCATCAAATTTGCTCAGATTTCAAGCACCTAGCAAGTATATGAAATACTATCTATCTTGCTTAAACAGACTGGTTTCTAATTTCTAGTGCAGAAATTCACATAATTAACAAAGTAAGTTAAAGGGGGTGATGGATCTACATTTTTCAACTGATTATCATCTGCAAATATTAGTTTATAAGATAAGATGTTTGAATTCAGCTTCTTAGTATTATAATCCATTTCATATCCAACTACAACAAATGAGCTCTACTTCTTTCTTTCTTTTTTGCAATCACAAAAATGACAATTTTTGGACATTTGGTCAACTGATCCATCAATTTCTACTAAAAACATAATTGACAAAAAATTATTAGCACAACTCAAACCATGACCTATTTTATTAAAGTTGATTCACATCATCCATAATCACCCAAACACCCTATAAATACATGTTATGGGGGTGTTAAGTTAAGTATTCATTTTAATACTAGTAACATAATCACCAAATAGTGATCTTATTTACAAACCCATATGGTAAAAAAGTAAGTTAAGATACATCACCTCAAGATTTTTGCCTTGAAGAATCAATTTCACAGATGATAAAGAACCATCCCATGACATTTTAATTACAGAGGGGTTTTGCTTTGTAATACACCTTTTAGGCACAGAATTAACACAAGACTTGAAAAATGTGCTTGATTTCAAGAAACTTGATGAAAAAGAGAGTGATGAAGCAGCATTTGAAGATGGGCATGAAGATTGTGGTAAATGGGTGTTTGTTATTTGTAAAGTTTGAGTTGGAGATGCATAAAAAGCAGCCATTTTTAGTCTAGGAAATCAGAAAGAAAATTAGGGCTTTTGAGATGCTTAAATGGGGAAGATGAGTATCAAATTTTTAGTCAAGAATTATGAATTTGTTCTTATTTTCTTGAATCATTATCTATCCAGATTCAGATAATATGCAGAAGATAGTGGCAGATTCTTATAAAATTGGGTCCCATTGGGCCACTATATTCCTTGTTTTCTTGGGTAGTGTGGATGAAACTGGACCATTTAAGGCCCAATACATTTATTAATTCTTTGTCCATTTCTTCCCAAAAAGTATAAATAAATAATAATAAAAAAAAATCTTTCCATCTTATAAACATATAAACTTCTTGGAAGAGAATATTTGTTATTTAGATTAAAAAACGTTGATAACTTATAATTCTGACCGATTTATACCTTACTTTAAGATTTGTTAACGATAATCTCATTCAGGGGAAGTTCCAGAAAAAATTCAAATGAGGGCAAAATTTTATAGTGTACATCGAGTATGGGTCATCGACTCAAAAAAAAAATTGTTGCTTTAACCGAAACTATGTTAATTGAACCAAAGTGAATTTAGTTTAACATCAAATTCAAATTCTTAATTACATGAACAAAATTATAAAGGATAAGAAAAAATAAAGTTGAAGCTAGGGGTATAAAAAAATGATAAAAATATGTAATAAGTAGGGATTGAATTAAGACCTCTTGAATACAAAACTCACTTCTCGAACAATAGGCTAAATACAAAGATAATGAAATTATTTTAACTGTTTTGTAATTATTAGTTATGTGACTAATATGCAGATTATACCAAAACCTACGAGATTTTTCATGACTCGTCAAAACTTGGGGGCGGATGCCCACCCTAAAATCGCCCCTGATCTTACCGGTTGTGATTAAAAATTCGTACTCTATATACATTATAAGCTTTTAATCATGTTAATTATGCGGTTTTAAAAAGGTAGTTGATATATACAACAAAAACATTAATTTATACACCATACTATGTAACAGTTAAAGTTTACGGTACAAATATAACATATGTTGAAATAATTTGTGTGTTAGTATTTATCAACTCCCTTCTCAAAATCTTTAATATGGTCATATTTGCTCAATTGATTCCATTTCACACTAAAATGTGCATTACTACAAAAATTTTATGGAATTTAATTGTTTTTGATTTTTCCCCCTAGGGAACGAGATATTTGAGTCCTCTTTTGTATAATGTCAAATCCAATCATGCCAGCATGGCATATTTGGTAAGGATAAGCACAAAAAACTTGTTCTGTTTTTTCATGCCAAGGGACTTGAATGGCTATGTTGAAGCGCTATCATTTGTTCTATCATACAGCTATCGAATGGTATTTCTTTTAACATATAGCTTGATAAAATATATGGTATAGTATTTATTTATAACTCATACCACTTATTTCAAAAAATGTTGTGCATTTTGCTAAATCTCGCACTCGTAAAAACTAGAACTTATGTCATTTCTACGAAATGGTTACCTAAAAGAATTTGAGAATGGCATACAAGCAACGGTCTAACTAAAGTGATCATCACCCCCATGTGATTGATGGTTCAGATTTGGTAAACAACATGTATGTTTCTGCATGTAGGGATCAAAATGGGTATCCCTTCAAGAATTTGGACTTTATTTATTGTACTCAAACTGGAACACCATGATACCATAAACAAAAAGTTTGGCATGCTTTTATCTTAAAACTCAATTAAAGTTACTTCCATTTGAAAAAGACTTGTAAAAATGTGAGCTTGACATTTATCTACTCACTAGCCACTATATAATCAATTGACCCACACCATGCAGAACTCATTTTACTGTCTTCAATGAGAAGCTCTCAACTACTCCCAAAAAGCCATAAAAATCTCATTTCTTAACATAAAAGGCAGAGAGTTTATGACACAATTGGTCAATATTTAAACCCCACTGCCACTAAAAGTCAATTTCTATAGATTCTTCATGTTTCACCTTTTTAAATTTCTTATTTTTCACTCAAACCTTTCAGTCAGTAATGTGTAGTCAAAAAACAAAACAAAGATCATTGATCTTCACCAAATGGAGAAACTATTGACTATTTTATCCCTAGCTGCCACTTTGAAAAGCTTTTCACTTTCTATTCCATTATTTAAAAAGTTCGCAAGATTCTTGTTGCGCCTTGCTTGATCCCTCAGATATCCTTGTTTCAATCATACCATCATCTTTATAAACTTGTAGATACTGAACATGTACCTGAAACACACATATGTACACATGCACAAATTTAGCGATCAAAGTAGGCATGGTAAATCAAGTATACATATTGCATATGATGAACGTAAAATTACTGATGTAAGTAAGTAACTTTCTATCTAGTTAATCATGGGAATTTTTAGCGGCATAAAGTGATCATGCAAACTTTATCATGATTAAATGGGTGTATAATTATGTAGTAAATACCATCATTTTCGATATCTGGTGAGCTTTTTCCTTTACAAAAAGGTTAATCATGTCTTGTGACCACCTCAAGAGCCTACTTGATATTAGTCTTGTAAAGACTAAAGACTACCTTTACTATAGTGCTAGTATCAATCAATAATAAGCCAACAATCATACATTTTGGCAGTCTAATTAATTTCCTTTATTAGTTGCAAGTCACAACAAAAGATTTTGACAGTGTGAGTTTAAATTTGTGTTTTGAAACTAATTATCTGATTATCAAGATTTTATTCGCAATGAAAATGTTTAATGTAGTTGATTCTATATTTCTAGTCCAATTATTTGATATCACATACTTATCTACAACACCTGAAAATGGTTTATTTCAACCACCTTTTATACCATGATTGAGGAGCTCTAAAGGTCAAAAGTACCAAGGTCCAAAATTAGTTGCCACTTTCTCCTTCTAACCTCTACATTTTTATTCATATATAATTATATATAACCTTCCACACCACCCTTAACTTAGCCTTGTAAATTTCCTCCCTCTTTCATACAAACAAATGTCTCAAATCACTGAAAAATCACCCCAACATTGTGCCAAAAAGAAAGTCATAAACATCAGCAAACATCAAAAGAAACTATTCTACACATTCACCACCTTCTTCCTCTCAATCCTCTTACTCATAACTCTTGTATGGTTCATACTCCACCCTACTAAACCGGAATTTGCCCTCAAAGAAGCCGATATTTACCAACTTACTCTCTCGGGATCCCACCTTCTCAACTCATCCATTCAAATCACCTTTCTTTCAAACAACCCAAATCAAAAGGTTGGTATATACTACGATGAAATCCAAGTTTATGCTTCTTACAAGGGTCAGCAGATAACCCTTGATTCATCTGTCCCACCATTCTATCAAGAACATAAAGACCATAATCTTTTATCGATGGTTTTGGTTGCAAACGGATTACCTGTAGATCCATCTTTCGGTTCTGAAATGGGTCGTGATCAAATGGCGGGAAGATTAGTTTTAAATTTTAAGGCAAATGGACAACTTAGATGGAAGGTAGGAACTTGGGTCTCTGGCCGGTATAGGTTTAACGTAAATTGTGTCACGATTTTGCCGTTTGGTTCATCTGCACCTGCAGGCCCATTGACGTCAAAGCAAGGGAGTCATTGTTTGACTACAATTTAACAATAGTATGATGGTCTGATCACCAAATGCTATACATATAGTTTGGACACAATTTCAACAATGATGAGTTCTCTTAATTGAATATGTATAGTTATAGTGAAGTTTTTATGTTTGGCTTGTAAATCTTATGTGTTTTTTATATCTCTCAGCCTGATATAATGAGATGGTTAATCTTTGATATATGGTAGTGGATTTTTACATTTTGATAGTTTTCACTTTTCATTGGGGACTATAAAAAAGATGAATATGACGTTTTCGTATAGAAGAAAAAGATTAATTTTAATGTCAATGGGTCTCCTTTCTATAAATGCACAAGCCCCTTTAAAGCTATTGAATTGGTCCCTGTGGAGATCCTTAATGGAGATTAACAGATGGGCAGGTTGGGTTACAAGACAACACAAGTAGTGAAAGCGTTCATTTTTCGGTACGAGCCATGCCAGGTTAGGCTGACCACCAATCGCTTCTTTGAATAAAACAACTTAAGGAGCATATAAGATAGACTTTAGGTGACTCTCAACCCATTCAACCCATCTGACCCATTCACATTTTCAGATATTATTTAATTTAGCCCATTTGTGATAAAAACACAAATCCGAATTGGCCCATTACTAAGTAAATGATCAAAACTACAACCTCTGATCCTTACTATTTCTCTAAATCATTTCAGAGAGAACTCTATACGGCTCAAATAAGTTGAATAACAATTTAACAATGAATACTGGATTTAAATCTACAAAAATTGGTATACCTTATTTCTTACCAGGTACGAAACTACTTTATCTTCAGAGAATGGCAGTCATTTTCAATCAATTATAATACACCAATCTCCACAAACTCTCATAATGCAAAAGGCCCTTATCTTTTTGATGTATGGTCAACATCATAGTAAAACAAATTCAGACACAAAAATGGTACATGGTAATATGGTTTTGCAGAACTTCCAACAATCTCTTGGCAGTCTCTTTTAGCATCCTACATTTAGCTTTACATATTTTGGCCTTACCAAACTGTGAAGTATATGTATTTAGTATTGCGCATGATCAGACTCGTATAACATCCAAAACTAGATATCTATAAATTAGGGTCGTGACATGAGATATGATTTAGTAGGCCTAATTTAATCGATAATAAAAATTGATATACCTATCATTGGGAGAGAACCTACCACTCGAGAGCAAGCCAACCTCTCACAAGTCAGACAACATTTTTCTTTTGTTATTAATGCTTTTATTAAGTTACCATGTTTGGTTCCTAATTTCCTATCACAATCTCCTCAATAGTTCTTGCAAGAGTGCCCCGAAGAAAGACGTACGGCTTTCAAACAGTGTGTGTTTACAAACTTCACAAAGGCAAAATCACTTATAAACCTAACAATGACTTCTTTTATGGAGCAGCTTAATGGTGGCAATCACACACTTTCCTCTTCTTTTTTTTCTCCCTTTTTTTCATTTTTGATTCAGCGTAGCAACCCATGGTGTGAGAGAAAATACAAGCGCTCAATCTAATACCAGATGGAATACAAACAATGAAGCAAATGTCCAATGACACCTACTGTGCACGTCCAGGAAAGCATAGAGGTGGCAATGTCAATCCAGTTGCCTAAGGTCTACCTTAGATGCATACATGCTCCTAAATAAGGAAAACGTAAATGAAGGTTATTTGTGTTTATGTGAGAAAGTTAGAAGATTGTAAATATAGCTTTTTTGGTCTCCCGTTGCAGTAACTAACTTATGTAACGTTACACATTCCCTTGTGAAATATATGTTTAAGGAGAACGGATCAAGTCATCAAACTAGATGAAAGTTGCCTAAGGTCTACTTTAGTTGCATACATTCTCCTAGATCGCTTTTATTCAAAACTTAGATTCCAACTCAACCCAGCCCAGGATGTTCTAAAAAACAGCATGTTTCAACCACACCTGTTTTGACACGTTACCCACCCCACCCATCATGCCACCTTTGTGGAAACATGTTAAACATTCAACGTATCCCTGTTACTCTCTATATTCTTGTACATGTAACATTGTAGAGTTCTCTTGGTGCATTTGCGCAGTCTTCATAATTCTGTAGGTGAAAACCTAGGACTACTCACCACTTAGTCTAAAATAATCCTAGAGGAGGCGGCATCACTTTCAATATAAAGGAACACTTTGTAAGCATAACTTCCTTCTGACTGTAGTTTTGAAGTGGAAATAAGAAACCAATAAATTTTTCCAAGTCTAGTTAGCACTAAGATCGTAAAAACTAGCTAGAGAAATTCTAGGACCATGACTGTGGTCATTAAATTGAAAAGAAACATATAACTGCACAGAAAGGAAGGGGTTTATGGTACAAGAATGAAAAGAAATACATAATCAGTAAGCTGATACAGAGACCAATCTGTTTTGAGTACACATCCAAGAGGCCATTTTAAAGTTCAACTCTTTTTGGCATATGGCACATTTGAGGCCTAACTAACAAATAAGACACAAATACCATTGTTTAGGGTGTGTAAAGTTCACCCATTTTCATGCACAGGGTATCTTATTTTGCTTCTCACATCTTCCATGTCGAAATTGTCCTCCATGCTAAAACAAAAGACAACCTCACTGACTATCATAAGTATTGTTATGATATCAACTCCTAAACTTAAAATTTTAACCTTCCAGGTACATCATCCTAACAACCCTTCCCACCAACACACATGTTCGCGCTAAAAAAGGGATAGATTGCATAAGAATAGTAACATATCTTTTGGTCATTCCTACTTAGGTCACCAAACTGCAAAATTTTCTCATATAAAGCACTCAAACTTATCAACACCTATTGAACAACTCAACAACATCTAATAACACCATACAGAACATACATTTTCATGAACCATGCATAAAAAAACAACAAATACCAAATCATCAACATCTTCACTTAAACTTACAGAATACAAAAAAAACATCAACATTCCATGTGTATATTGTATAACAATCATATCCATACAGCATAAAGTTCAAACCTTTTGTAACACAATAATAACCTTTAATTCCCTACTACAAACAGAACATCTAAATCAAAATAAACAAAACTTCAAACTCACCTTTATTTCAAGATGAAATAGTATCAGAATCAACCCATTTCCAATAATGCTTCTTACAAGAAACAGCTAATTCAGAATTTCCCTCCAAATTCTGGTACTCATTTTCTTCTTCACTAACAAACTCACAATCAGGCAACCCATCAACAAATGCATCCACACTATGCAAAACATAACAAGCAGGCAACCCCGGGTACGAAACCGACACCTTCTCTTCGACTTTACTCGAATACGATTCGGGTACAATCTTCACAAGTTCATCAAAATTAGCATCTTTTTCACCACCCTTTATTATAACAGACCCTAGTTCTTCCTTAACTGCCCTAAAAACACAATCTTGAACAGTCTCATTAGGTTTCATTTTTTCGGATAAGGGTCTAAACCGGTTTCGGACGACGCCGTTTGATAATTCTTGATGGGTCTCAATCAAGATTCGATTTTTATCATTTCTAACACGAACTACAACAACTTCGACCGTACGGACAGGTGGGGTTGTGTCAGCAAGCGATATTTCGCCGTCATTGAGCTCAAGCCATAAGTTATGGATGTTTTTGGTTCCGGGTCGGGTCCCCCAAGTGGAAAACGAGTCGGATGGGAGACGGGTTTGGAGCCAATCGGAGAGGGACTGTGGGGTGGCGAATTGGTGGTTTGTGGTGGTGGTTGTTTTGGTGGTGGTTAAAGGCATGATTGGGAATTTGATAAAACGACGTCGTGGGTTGAAATTGAAGATGGAAAAAGTGGAAAAGATGAAATCGGAAAGTGGGTTTTGATGGGGTTTGGTGAGTGACGATGGTAGTGGAGACATGTGGTGGTTAGTTGGCTGATGAAGGTGTATGGATCGCCGGAAAGTTGGGTATGGCCATCCGTGGGTGGTGATGAAAAAGAAGAAAAGATAAACAAGGAATTTGCAAATATACGAGGACAAGATTGATTATTGATTTTATTAAAAAAAAATTAACAAAAAAATGAAAAACTTTTTATTAAATAGGTACAACTTTAGGGTCTGTTTAGTTGTGAAATTTTTCAATAATTTTTTATCTTCAATTTTTTAATAAATGAAAAGAGTTTTTATTTTATAGAAAAGTGTTAAAAAATTTAGAAAAGTGTTGAAAATTTAGAATTCATTCGGACAGAAAGAACTCGTGTTTCAATAGTTATGGTGCAATGATTTTCAATAATTTCATTGAAGAGGTAAACCTCTTAGAATACAATATGGGTGGTTATAAGTTCACGTATTCGTTAAAGAATGGTTCTAAAATGAGTAAGATCGATCGAATCTTAGTTTGTTCCCCCTTCATGGATAGATGACCGAATGCTTCTCTAATGGCGCTTCCAAAAAATTGGCCGGATCATCACCCATTGGTTATAAGTGTATCTAAAAAAGATTTTGGACCGAAACCATTTAAGTTCTTTTCTTCATGGCTATCTAAACCAGGTTTCGAGGAGGTAGTATTGGGTGCATTCAATAAACAAGTGCGAAAGGGGACATGATTCTATGTTACATTCGAAGCTCAAAAATATAAAAGAGACAATTAAAGAGTGGATTGCAAAGGAGAAACAAGAAAGTGGAAAGAGAGTGACCGACTTGGAAAAACTTATGGGTGATTTGGAAAGGGCTGCCGAATTAAGGGAATTAACAGAACACGAAATCAGTGAGAAAATGAATGCAAAAAGGGATCTAATGACAATTGAAGACGACATGAGACAAGATCTCAAACAGAAATCCAGAGTTAAATGGGCAATCGAAGGTGATGAAAACTCAGCTTTTTTCCATGGGTGTATAAATGATAGAAACATGAGAAATAAGATCAATGGAATATGGGCAGACAGTAAATGGATTGATGACCCAAAAGTAATTAAAGAAGAAGTTGTGACTTTCTTTGCCAAAAAATTCAAGGAACTAATGCTTGTTCGGCCAAAAGTCACTCTAGACTTTCTGAACAAACTCACGCGAGAAGAGGCAGGGAACTTAATTGCTCCATTTAACATGGATGAAATTAAATAAGCAGTATGGGACTGTGGTAGTAACAAAGCTCCTGGTCTGGATGGGTTTAATTTTGCTTTTATAAAGAGATTTTAGGAGCTTCTAAAGGATGACATCAAAAGCATGATGGCAGAATTTCATAATGATGGCATTATTAGCAAGGTATGCAACTTCTCTTTTTTTACACTTGTACCCAAAACATGTGATCCCATATACTTCAACGAATTTAGACCAATATCTTTAATTGGATGCCTTTCAAAACTGATCTCAAAAGTGCTAACAAATAGATTAAAAAAAGTCATCGGCTCATTGGTGTCTGAGGCTCAATCTGGTTTTTATAGAAAAACGTAGTATCCTTGATGGTCCACTGGTGGTTAATGAAATTATCTCATGGGCTAAGAAAACCAAATATGAGGCAACTATGTTTAAAATTGATTTCAACAAAGCATTTGATTCTTTAAGCTGGAGTTTTCTTGACTCAATTCTTGAGCAAATGTGCTTCCCCCAAAAATGGAGAATGTGGATATCAGGTGTTTTAGCATCTACGTCAGCATCAATCCTAATTAATGGGTCACCTTCTGCTACACTTAATTGCTCTAGGGGTGTTAGGCAAGGTGACCCTTTGTCCCTTTTCTATTCATCATTGCAATGGAGGCACTTAATTGTATATTTTTCAAGGCCAGAAATCTGGGCCTTTTGAGGGGCATTCGTCTCCCCAATTAGGGTCCCATTATCACACACTTCATGTTTGTTGACGATTTGATTATACTAGGGGAATGGTCCGTCATGAATGTAATGAATATCATGAGAATAATGAGGTGTTTCTCTTTAGTATCAGGTTTTGAAATGAATATTGCAAAAAGCAATATATTCGGTTTAAATGTGGACCATGAGGTGGTCAAATCAGTCACCGAACTGTTTGGATGTAAGGTTGGACAGATACCTTTTGATTATCTTGGTCTTAAAATGGGTGCAAATATGAATTGTTGTAAAAATTGGTCAGTAGTAATTGACACCTTTAAGTGCAGGTTATCAACTTGGAAAGCAAAGAGATTATCATTAGCTGGGAGAGTTGTGCTTATAAAATCTGTCTTTGATAGCCTTCCTGTTTACTATTTTTCCATTTTTAAAGCTCCTGCAAAAGTCATTGATACTTTCGAAAAGATTATGAGAAACTTTTTATGGGGTGGGTCGGAAAATAAATCCAAAATAAATTGGGCTTGTTGGTCAAGGGTTATAGCTCCAAAGGAAGAAGGTGGTCTCGGAATTGGATCACTCAAACATTCCAATATCAGTTTGCTTTTAAAATGGTGGTGGCGATTCCGTAAAGAAATTAATGCAGTTTGGAGTCAAGCTATTAGATCAATCCATTCGAATAAGGATAATCCATTACTGATACCCATCAAGAAAAGTCTCTCGAGCTAATGGGTGAATATTAGCAAGGTTCAAAAAGAGTTTTTGGGTTATAATCTGGATATTTCTCAGCTTATCACTTCGGAAAATGGAACTTGGGTTTGGAAAGGGGATAACACGGGTTCTTTCTCTGTTGCATCGGCTAGACATACCATCACAAATTCTTATGCTCGAGCGAAAGTTTTTTCAACTTAAATGGAGTAAATTGGTACCAGGTAAGGTTAACATTTTCTGTTGGCGAGCGGAAATGGATTGTATCCCTACCAAATCTGCCTTGATTAGAGGAAACATCCAGGTCTCTTCTTCCCTTTGCTCTTTATGCAACCTGTGTGAAGAAATCATTGACCATCTCTTAATTTCTTGTGAATTTGCTAATTTTTTATGGTGTTACATAAGTACTTGGTGCAAAATAACTCCCATCTTTGCATTTTCTATACGAATTTTGCTTTGTTTTTTAGACATGGAAAACAGTGTGAGAAGCTCAGTCATTTACGCGATCATGCTCACGGTTTATTGGTAAGCAAGAAACGATGCCTGTTTCAACGGAGTTTCACCCATGTGGACTAGGATAAAGGACGAAGTACAAAGCCTTAGCTTTCTCTGGATCAAGAACAGAGCAAATATTCAAGACTTAACGTGAGAAAGATGGTGTGAATTCAAGTTGTAAGCAAAAACCGCCTTATAGAAGGGTCTCAAGATGGAAGACTTTTGGAGGAAGAGTCAAGGAATGAATAAGTCATTATTTTATCGTTAATAGATATGATGTATAACATGGTAAATAAAGACGTATCAGGGACTGTCTAGATATATATATAATTGGTTCGGATCTGTTTGGGGTTCTATCAAAAACAATCTAGGGTGAAAACCGGTGGCTCGGCCCCTAATTTCGAAGATTTTTTCCTGGGTTCTCTCAGGTTTTTTTCATCCCTTTTAGTTCCCTCACAGTTAAGATCCGAAGTATGGTGTCTAATCAATAGGGGGTATTCAATGTATATGTATTGGTGTTCTTATGGGATTCTAGCAACTTGCTAGTTGGTTATAATAAAATTTTGCCTTTCAAAAAAAAAATTCGATGTATTTTCCATTTCGGAAAACGATATTAAGATAAGGTTTTTGGAAATTTTTGGAAAAAAGGATGAAGTGGTATAAAGGAAAATTGTGGAAAACTTGAAATTATTGTTTTCCAACTCCAATTTCTAGTATGGAAAAAAGAGTTTTCCATTTTCTTGGAAAACTTTTCTTGAAAATACTCATTTTGAACGCGTTTTCTAATTTTTAACTTTTCTTAGAAAAATGCTCCATTGTTTTTCAACTAAACACACCCTTAACTTTTTGAATTTAAGATATTGAATTTTCAATTTGTAGTCAAGTTAAGAACATATTTTATGTGAAATTGCATAAATGACGAGTTATCACCGAATCCCTTATTAAGTAACATATGTACTTAATCGATTAATAACTCTCAATCAATTTTAAAAATATAGGAAAAAATTTCATAAATCATACATGTGGTTTACACAGATTTTCACAAGTAATACCCAAACTTTTTTTTTCCAGGTTATCAATACAATAAGTTTCTATTTTGCTCGTAAATGGTACATCCGTCACAATCCGTTAATTTTTGTCGTTAGATTCCATTACGTGATATACACGAACTTGACGGAAAAAACTAACGGATATGTGACGGAGGTACCATTTACGATCAAAATAGAAACTTATTGTATTGATAACCTGAAAAAAGGGTATGACTTGTGAAAATTTGTGTAAATCACAGGTATGATTTTTGGAATTTACTCAAAATATAGAGTAAAAGAGAGATATTAGAGTTGAAAGTGGTGATGAGTTTTTGTTAAATTCTCTCTTCTCACTCAATATTTTTTAAAATTGATCAAGGAATATTAATCGATTTAGTAGATATGTTAGTTATAAAAAAGAAATTATGTGAAAACTCGTCATTTGTGCAATTCACATCCCTAACTTGATTACAGAAAGAAAGTTCAATACCTTAAATTAAAAAATTTAAAGTTGTGTACCTTAAATAGAAATAGGTAAAAAGTATAGTACATATTTGGGAAGAGTACAATAAAATGTACTCTACTTATCACTTAATTCTATTTAAGGTATTCAACTTTACTTTTTTCAATTAAGGTACCAAACTTTTAATTGTAATCAAGTTAGGGACATGAATTTCACAAATGACGAGCTATATCCGAATTTCTTCTTTATAAGTTACATATCTACTTAATCAACTAATATTCTTCAATCAATTTTGAAAAAAAATGAGTGAGGAGGGAGAATTTAACAAAAACTCATAATCACTTTAAATTGTAATATCTCTCTTTTTACTCAAAAATTTTCAAAATTGATCGAAAAATATTAATCTATTACGTAGATATGTTACTTATAAAGAAGAAATTCGGTAATAACTCGTCATTTGTGAAATTCGTGTCCCTAACTTGATTACAATTAACAGTTTGATACCTTAAATTGAAAAAAATAAAGTTGAATACCTTAAATAGGATTAGGTGATAAGTAAAGTACCTTTTATTGTACTTTTCCCTACATATTTCTGTACTTTTCCCTACAAAAATTACAAAAATATCATAGGTGGTCGATGCGATTTCCAATCAAATTGTTTAATTTTATCAAATTGACTAAATTATAAGACATGATAACATCAGAAATATTAATTAGATAATTAACAATTTTCTAAGAGTATATCACAATGATTGAAACAAACCTTTCTAATTTATACACTCCTTACAATACCAAAATTCCTTATTTGATAAACTCATTCAATTATATTATTTTTTTTTTACTTTTTTCCTGATGTAGATATCATTTAAATTAGATGTTTTTCTCCCTTTTTTATGTATTTACTTACACATAAAATCAATTAATCATATTACTTTCATTAATTTAACTTCAAACTTAAGTGTATATATTATTTATTTTTAATTTATATACAATGTTAGAACATTGTCGTATACAAATTAAGAGTCCATATGCATACGCGGGTTCGAATCTAGAATTCTTATACAATAAAACAATCACTATCATACAATTAATCGATAATTGTGATTGACAATTCATGTATGTATCTCAATTGCATAGAGTAACAATTTTGCGTCATAAATAATTCATGGTATGTATCTCAATTGCATAAGAGTAACCAATTCGTGTGAAAAACAATCCATGATATGTTCACAATTGCATATAGTTATTATTCATTGTGATAGATTTGATTGAAATACAAAGTGATGTAGGATATAATTTTATTTGACTTTGTTGACTTAATATTGCACTAAATCAATTGTAAATCCGTGAAAGGCAAATAGCAATATATTAAGTGCACGAATATTGTCCGTAGAAAAAGTCACACAATGACGTGGCATATGATATGGATCAATTACAAACACTTTTGTTTTCTCTCTTACTTTTACTCCATGTACTATTGATCCACATCACTTTGTAAAACATTTTTGTAAAATTTTGATGAATATATCATTTCTCTATATTATTTCTCCATATACTGACTTACGTTATCAATTTATATGTATATCTCTCTTATTGTATAGTATCTATGCAACTTTAACTGTAATATCTGATATTTGTAAACATAAATCGTTTTAGTTTAATATTACGGAGTAATAGCTTAGAATGTATCTGTATCGTGATAATATAGTTATATTTGTATATTAAATAACATTTATGGTCACTCAAATTCTAAAATATTTCTTCATTATTCAATTCAAATAAGACTCGGATTATTCAAATTCGGGTGGCCGAATAACATTTGAATTTGTGTTATTCGAGTTGGAGCTAGTTATTCTTCGGTTATACGTGACACCCCTGCAACAAATAGATAACTTTTTAACTTAAAAATAAAATTACACAAATTCAAATTTCAAAACCCACATTAGCGTGGGTCTTTCAAATATTGAGTAATGGTTTGTAAATAAGGTTAATAATGGTTTAATTCTCAAAGTTTTTTTTTTCATTTTAACTACTCAACTTTTTCTAAAATGTTATAATCACTCAACTTAGGGTCAATAATGATTTAATCCCGATTTGATCTTACCATTTCGATCTTGTGAAGACAAAAACCATCATATGTAAGATCTCTATTTTGACAACTTTGGTCGATAAAAAAATCAGTTCAAAGTTTATATATCCCGATCTAAACTTTCATTATAAGTTAAGGAAAAGGTTTTTTTAAATGGGCAAATGAACTTTAGTAGTTAAATTATGGTCAATTCATAAGTTGAGTGGTTAAAACGTTTAAAACAAAGTTGAGTGGTTAAAACAAAAACAAATTTAAAGTTCAAGGATTAAACCATTATTGACCCTAAGTTGAGTGGTTAAAACATTTAAAAAAAGTTGAATGGTTAAAATGAAAAAAAAAAAGTAAAATTTTGAGGATTAAATTATTATTAACCTTTGTAAATACTCCATATGTACAATGTTTTGTAATGCTTTATATCTCATGTAACTGAGATATATGTTTATGTAGTACTCCACAATGTATATGTCCTAACTCATGTGCAACAATATATAATAGTCTCGTTATATAATACGAGTTCAAAAGCTCCATAAGATAAGGAATTCGTGTTCAATTTCATGACAGAACAAAATATGGAGAAGTATTTACAAAGTATGGGTTGGGTCATTTTGTTTTCCTTGAGACCCAATTAATTATTAAAGTGACAAATGGATGTAGGCCTGTCTCAGGATTAGTCAAATACTGGGCTATTAGCTCAAGTGATGGGCCTTATCTATATATACATATTTTTGTAGCCTAACAAGCTTACAAATGGATTCATGTGATTAAAAAGGCTACGGATCTAAGTTACCGTCCATATTAAGGTCCAGAAACAAAACTAAAACTAACCGAAAGGCAATGGAAATGGTTCGTACACCATTTTTTATTCATACATCACTTTATATGTTTTATAACAGTGTAAAGTATGTTTGATGGAGTAAGAATAAAAAAATTTGACATACGAATTACCACCCTATAACTGAAGAAGATCTCATATATCAACAATTGATATTGCTTGTTTGGGTAATAGCATCTTCATTTTTTCCTTGTAACAATTGGAAATCATTGGATGATATTTTATATTTTTGTCATTCAATTATTATTACTTAATATATATATATATATATATATATATATATATAATATAAATAAATAAAAGTTATATGTCATATGTACTTATATTTTTATAGTCTTTCTTGCATGTTAATTTCATTATGCATCCAGCGACAATCTGGTGATTTCAATATTTAATTGGATGTTATGCATAATGCATAGATGTAGTCAAGATCACCTAACCTAACCAAAGGTACGTACAAGAAAGAGATAAAAAATAAATAAATTAATATCAATAATAATAATAATAATAATAATAATAATAATAATAATAATAATAATAATAATAATAATAATAATAATAATAATAATAATAATAATGTAATGTTTTGACTTTTTGAAGTATTTATTTTCAACTGTGATCTTAATTTTTATTTTTGTTATATAATACCGGATTAAATATATTTAATGTCAAAGTCGAAAAGGAAATATTTTAAAAAGTCAAAACAAGACACTTGTAATTGGACATAGAGAGAGTAATAATAATGATAATAATATGAAAAATCATTGGTACCGTTTATTTATGTGTTGTTGGGTACTGTTAAGTTAAAAAAGAAAGCTAAACATATACATAATAAGGTTTATAGGTAAAAGTTGTAAAATAAGAGTGAGTTTACTTGCAAATTGATTTGCTAAGACTTGAAAACATGAATGATTTGCACTATTCCATCACACTTTATACCCCGCAATCCGCATTAAAAGTAATATACTCCCTCCGTCCTATTTTTATTGTCTCTTTTAATTTTTTAAGTCTTTATTTTTCAACTTTGCCTTTAAATAGTTTTAATACTTGATGCAAAATATATGAATGGATTGGGTTTAAATGTATTTTTATTGAGTATAATTTCCATCAAGTAATATATAATACAAACAAAAATATTTAAGGTCAAAGTTAAAAAGGAATGACTTCAAAATTCAAAATAGAACAATACAGATGGGACGGATAGAGTAATAAATTACTAGTAGTATTTTTTTAACATTCTAAATAATTTACCTAAGCATAGTCACTTCATCGTACCCTCAATCAAAGATTAGTATTTAACAGGTTTAGACATCACCGTTGATGTCTACTATGTACATATAGTTAGCTTTTGATTACATACAGACATGTTGTTAGATCTAATTTATCTTGTATTAGAGTAACTTCTTTACGGCAAGGAGAACTTTTTAATTTATTTCAAATTACTAAATGCGCGGGGTAAAACTGTACTAGAGCATAGGGTAAAGCTTCTTTTATAATTATCTTGTAATAGAGTAACTTTTTTTGAACGAAGTACGACCGTATGTGCATAAAACGGGTGGTGTTTAAATTATACGGACCCCAATTCGATATCCTAATATTCGAAATATTTGATCCGAAAATTATCCAAAATTTTGAGAATCCGAATTTTAGGATATTCAAAATTCGGGTATCCGAACTTTCGGATATGATTATTGGAAGTGATTTTCTAAATATCGGGAAATATAGGTATCCAAGTATCCGAAAAAGATTTATATTTTTTAGATTTTATATTACTTATTTTATTTTAGTAATATATTTAAGGGTTTTTGATTACTTACTTTAGTATGTGAAGAAATTGTTATATGAGCTTTGTTTATATGTCTAAAACACAACGATTGTGTATTTAGGAAATGAAGATAATATTTTGATCAATCAAATTGAGATTTATTTGCATATACATATTATAGTTATATGCTAAATTCATTATTTTAGTTGTTATAATTGTTTATATTGTTGTTTCAAAAAATATAAAAGAAATAATCCAAATTAATCTGAAGATATATCTATTTTTTTTATGTGGATAATATCCGTATTCGAATTCTGAGTCTTTGCAGTTTCGGAAACCCACGGGTACTAAACTCTGTTACACAAATTTTTGAATATTCGAACTTCGGGTATTTATACCCTACATACATTAAAACTTCATGTAATTATATGATAGAGTTTACGTAAACACAATCTTGTGGTATGAAATTAAACTATTATCTTTTGCTTTTACAAACATATTCAAATTGAAAAGGCATTTTACCAAATTCATAAAATTTGTTTTTGTAATTTTTTTATGTAAAAAATTAAAAATCTCAACTCATATAATTTTTTTTTTTAAATTTGTTTCATCCCATATATCCATTAATATAATTTTATAAGTATTAAACTAATTGTAACAATAGTTTTTTTATTTTAAAAATATTATGTGTATCACATTGATATTAATGCAACTCTTACATCTGAGAAAAAAATTAAAGATTCTACGTCCGGGAATGGCTCAAACCTTTATAGAGCCTAAAGCGAACGTAATATGTGAGGCCTTATCGATGTAATTTAAATACTCCTTCCGTCTTAAATTAAGTGTCCTAAATCAGATTTTGAAGTCTTTCTTTTTCAGCTTTGACCTTAAATATTTGTGTGTGTTATATATTACTTTATGAAAATTGTACCAATGAAAAATACATATAAAACTCAATCAAATTATATATTTTTCATCAACTATTATAATAAAAACAAAAAAGTTACAGTCAAAGTTGAAAAAAGGACTCAAAAAGTCAAAACACGACACTTTATTTGGGACGAAGTGAGTACTATTTTTGTACCCCCTTTTTATGCAAATTCAATCAAATTTGTGCGGTTTATAACGAATAATATACTAAAGATGAGAAAAATAAAATGAGAAAACCGTTTTATCGAAAGGTTAACAACAATGGTATCAAATTTTCACAAAATGTTCAGTTGAGAGGATGATAAAATAAATATTTAGTTAAATCAACTATAAATATACATAATGTGTTTAAAGATAACTTAAGTTTATAAAACATGTTAATTAGTTTCGTTTTTCACATAGGTGATAGAGCTTAAAAGTTAAGTTAATTTTTGTTTAAAAATAGAATATTTCATAAATTGAACATTTTATGAAAATTGATACTATGTATGTCTATTAACTCTTATCGAAATCACTTTATAGAGATTGGTGACAAATATGAGCCTAGTAATTCCTTTTCACATAAAACAAGCATAATATTTTATGATTCAAACTGTTGAGGTCTTATGATGTCGCTCTTTCACACAATTAAAATAAATTTATTAAAGATTATATTATTTGCGACTTTAAAGTGCTCAAAAAAATGTTGAAGGATTGCTGTTGTTATCCTACATGACATTAAAATTTTGAAGCCTTATGAAATTGAGAACCTAAAGCGGTAGTTTCACTGATCTTACCCTTAAGTACCCTAATCTACGTCTTCAAATGTGTATAATGCACGTATATTAGAACTGCACACTTATAGTGAATTTATCAAAGTTATTGGTGAAATTAGCATCACCTACAATTTTATGTTACTTTCTAGTCTATATTAAAAAATACAATATTAACGCCTCGCCGTAAGGTTCGGTGAGAAAAAAATATGTATTACAAATATTATAAATCAACTACTCCGTATGAGTTAAAATATTTCTTATAATTGAAAAACAAGTAGGCTATCCTAGATGAAGAGGGATATCTTGATTGCCTTAAGTATTAAGACAAACACTCAAATGATTGATATGTTACTAGTAGGTGACCCGCGCTATATAGCGGAAACAATTTATAAAATCGATCAAAACATGATATGTCACGGATACAATTGATGCGAAATGAATAATATGTCGTAGATAAAAGAAAATAATAAAGTATTATTACAATAACAATATTTATTTTGAAGTTAGTTGAGAAAAAATGAAGGCGTTGTTGAAAAAACTGATAACAAACATGCAGTTTTTATTACCTAGCTATGATACTACAAATTGGGTTCTTTATCGGTGAGCTGCAAAAATTTGTATTGATGCAGTATAATATAATTCCAATTGTATCAGTTTCGTATGGAGTGATTTTACATTATATATAGTTTATATAATTAGGTAGTTCAATTTTTCAATCATAGTGATACTCAATTAGTGTTATTAAATTTTAGGTTGACTTTATTTGATTTAATTGTAAGGGTATGTTGGGGATTTCCCATATCTCTTTGACTAAGTTTAAGGCAAAAAGATTCAAATGCATAATAAGGGGTTATAGATATAGATAATGTTAAATATGTATACCTACACAAACCTACAAATAGATTTAATTTATTGATTTGTTGGATTTTATCCCTCTCCTAATTTCCATCAATCATTTTTCACATCATACAATCAAATTTATAGGTCTAGCTTTATGCTTATCAATTTAGGTTCACTAATCATTTTCCATGTTATATTAGTAGATGAATAATGGCAACCCCAACTCATTTAACTAGACTGCTCGGTTTAGAAATTCATAATCGTAAAGCTATGGTGTTATATCAAGAATTGTCATCCAACAAAAAAAAATATTACAACCACCACACAAAAAATACATAAAATGTCCACATTATTATTTATATACGTTTAAAAATAGTTGTCCACTTACAAAATATAACTATTATAAATCATTAAGGTTTTAGTTTATCCTTGATCATTTACCACTTTCAGTTAGTTATATCTTATACGGAGTATAAATTTAGTCAATTATGTCTTTAATATAAAGGGAAAAAAATATTTACCGAACATATCTTAATTAAAAAAAATTATTGTTGGACAATTTAGTAAGACGGGGTAAGAGTTTCATAAATATTATTACTCCATTCGTCCCACCACAAGCAATGTTTTGAAAACCAGTTCAACCGGTCCGGTCCGACAGATTGAACCGGAAAAATTGAGGTTTTCGGTAGGGATGGAACCGGTTCTGGGCCTGGTTTGACTGGACCGACGGTCCAATGTGGTTTTGACCGGTTTTTGATTTTTTTAAAATGGGCCGGTTTTTACCGGTTGAACCGGAACCCGATAGCCCTCCGGTCCGAGTCAAAAACCGAGTTTCAAAACATTGGTTCACAAGTATTCCTATTACTATTTTGGGTTATCCCAAATAAGTGTACACTTTCATGTTTAAACTAATCGAAAGAGCCTTAAATGATAGATATGTTATTTGATTGACGAAAAATGTAGTTAGTAGAGAATCCTAAAACTGTGTGTGAAGTCAAAGTGGACACTTTGAATGAGACGGACTACTAATGAAGTATCTATGTAAGACTTTGCCTTTAGAAATAACTGTATTTAAAATTGCCATGTTCAGTTTCGAAGTAAACAAGACGTTGGCTGTTTTTGGAATATGAATTTTGTCGAGTGGGAGTGGGGTAATGGTAAATGACATCTTGTGACACATGCGTGTCAGTGTCACTATCTCTTCGCAGGGTCACATATTTTAAGCCTTAGCGACGACTTTTAGAGTGTTAATTGGGGCATTGGGCAAAGTCTTGCAATATTATTTAATATATTATACTGGCACAAAGTTTACTAGAATCATTTAGGGTCTTTTAATCATCTATTAATGAATATATAACTAAAACTATATTAATTATCTTGAGATACCAATAAAAGATATTAAAAAATAAGTAGTTGGAATCTCGTACTTATTTAACAAATAGTCTTACAACATATATAGGGTATGTTTGCTGCAAGTAGCTGGAGCTGGTAGCTTGTAGTTGGTAGCTTGTAGTTAAAGCTTGTAGCTGGAACTTTTCATAATATTTGTGTTTGGCAGAGTAGCTGAAGCTTGTAGCTTATAAATGTAAAATGACATAAAAGGACAAATAGATTAATTTTAATAGATGAATATAATTATTTGGAGGGTATTTATGTAATTTTATTTTTCATAAGCTACAAGCTACTTCCATAATCTACTTCAAGTAGCTTATGGTTTTGGAGTTTATGGAAACCATAAGCTACTTAAAATTTTATCAACCAAACGGAGCTTATGAAAACCATAAGCTACAAGCTCACATAAGCTCAAAAAATGAGCGTGCCAAACATAGCCATATTGGGTTTTAACTCACGAGTCGTAAAGTATAAGAAAAAAATAAAATTGTACTCCCTCCGTCCAAAAATAATTGTTCACTTTGACTTTTTATAGTAATTATTTTTCAACTTTACCAAAAGTAATTTTGTTATATAATACTTGATGAATATTATACCAATGAAGATACATTTAAAATTCAATTCATGTATTTTGTATCAAATATCATATATCACGAAAAAAAGTTTAAGGTCAAAATTGAAAAAATAAATATTTCAATAAATCAAAACAGAACAATCATTTTGAGACGGATGGACTATGGAGTATGTTTCAACGTAACTAATGTTATAAGTTTAGTCCTACGTATGCATATAGTTGATCCGAATAAGAATGCGTTTTTCAATACAATTAACATTTATGTGAATATGATAGATGATGTAATTAACGTGTATTACACAATAATAAGAAGTATAGTGCATTTTAGGTAATAAAATTATATATATATATATATAGAGATGGGTTAAAATTAGAATGCTAATTTTCGTGAGAACGTGAGAAACACTTCAAAACTACTTTTTAACTATTCGAAACACTTTTTCTTATAAAACTTTTTTAATGATTACTATTAATTTAACTTTTGGAAGCTATGATATAAATATAAATAAAAAATATTAACTTTTTTTCGAACTTATTTTACAGTCGTTACTGTTGTGATTATTGAAGATAATCACAAAATATAACATGATAATCACATGTGATTATTCTCTAATATAATGTGATTACTATGTAATTGTTGTAGAATGATTTATATTTGTGCATATATATATACATTAGTTATTCAATAAAACGTCTAAATTGTTATAGTAATTTTTACAATTTATTTTTCCAAATACTATTAACGTATACATTGTTTATCAATTGTTGCAAGGTTAACATATTATAACTATAGGAAACGGAAAAGTCATAATGACTAGACAATTTTTGTTAGCTAGAAAAATATCAATTTATAACATACACATCTTTTTTAACCTTCCTATTTCATTGATATATTGTGGGAAAAATATGTTGTTATTAATTCATTTTTGAGGAGTTAAAATTTATAAAGTATCACTAATACCGATAAAAAATTTTCCTTTTATAATCTGAAAGTTTTTACCATTTCATATATCATTTTGAATTGTGATTCACATATTATGACATTTTTATAATGCTAGCCGTGCATCGCACGGATTTAACACTAGTCTAATTATAATACTAGAACCTTTTTTATATTTTAAATAAAACTATGGTTGTTGTATAAGTATAACAACCTACACTTTACATATATAAAAAAATATATACATTACACAACCTACACTTATTTCCATGTAAACCTACTGTTTTTACAAAATAAACAGTAGACTTTTACTTACATAGTACACAGAATGCCTAAGTTTGGTGAAAGCTATTATTAATGCAAGAATAAGTTTTTCGAGATGGGAATACCTGGTTTAAGCATCAAGTAGACTTTTACTTACATAGTACACATAATGCTGCCGACCTTCATGATCTTTAACAAGCACTGCACTCACTGCACTTCGGGATACTGCCATGTACAGATACAATGGTTCTCCATTTTCAGGTTTCATCAACAATGGATCCGATGACAAATAATTCTTTAATTCCAAAAATGCTGCTTCCTGCTTATCCCCCAATTCGAATCTCTTAGTCTTCTTCAGGTATCATAGAATTCTTTACACCGATCCGAGGATCTAGAAATAAATCTGTTGAGAGCTGCAATCCTTCCAATCAATCTTTGTATATCTTTGGTGTTGACCGGGGATTTCAAATCTAGGATAACTTTAATTTGTTCCGGGCTTGCCTCGATTCCTCTTTTAGTCACCATATAGCCCAGGAATTTTCCTGCCCCACTCCAAAATGGCATTTAGCAGGATTAAGCTTCATGTTATATTGGTCCAGGATATCGAAAGCAGTTGAAGATCCTGAAGATGATCCTTAGCTCTCTTGGATTTAACTACCATATCATCAATGTAGACTTCCATGATCTTGCCCAAGTGATCTTTGAACATCATATTCACAAGCCTCTGGTATGTTGAACTTGCATTTTTAAGACCAAAAGGCATTGCAATATAACAATATATACCTGTTGATGTCATGAAAGTTGTATCTTCTTGATCAGATGGTTGCATTTGTATTTGTTGGAATCCTGAGGATGCATCCATAAAGGTCAGGATTTCATGTCTAGCAGTTGCATCCACCATTAAGTCTATGTGAGGTAATGGGAAAGAATCATTCGGACATGCTTTGTTGAGGTTAGTGTAATCTACACATACTCTCCATTTCCCATTCTTCTTTTGCACTACCACCACGTTTGCCAACCATCTTGGGAATTTAACTTCCCGAATCATACTAGACTTGAGCAACCTTTCAACAACAGCTTGTATAATTGCATTTCTTTCCAGGGTAAACTTTCTGCGTTTTTGCTGAATTGGCCTGAAACTATTGTCAATACCAAGTTTATGTGTAATAACATCTTTAGATATACCTATCATATCTTCTGGTTTCCAGGCAAAGGTCGCTTTTCTGTCCTTCGGGAACTTCACAAGATCATGTTCAAGATCCTTAGGAACTGTGGATCCTAAGAACACTTTTTCCTCAGGATCATCAATGTTTAGCGACACTTCTTTGACATCATGTTTAATTGCTTTCAAGATGCCCCGTGCTCGCGTCTTTAACTGCTATGCTGGCGTTGTTGTGGGCAGATTTTTGACTAATACTGCAGAATCCTTACTATCATCGTAGTATCATCACGCAGGTATGAAAAGTATTTATGTTTTATATTTATATCCCAGGATAATGATATTTTATGACTCTGCTTTAAGGATCACAGTTATAGTTAGGGATTCTGGAAGTATCCTTATTATTTATTCTGCAGGATCCTATTCAGAATACATTTATCTAACGTAATTATGCAGGATTATGGACAAATGAGATAGCTAAGCAAGGATCCTATATTTAATATGGAATATGCGTAGCTCAGGATCCTGGATCTGTATTAATTCAGGATCATGTGTTGTATAACACGTTTGTTTTTCTTGAGTATTGACCAGGTCATGAGAGGAACGCGTCATCTGAGATATGTTTCGGATATTGTGACAAGGTCTTGTTATGAAGACGAAGTCTGCTGCACGTGTGAATTAGAGTCAAAAGAAACGTTGGTGGTCTTCGCCCTTCATCGGAGGATCCCTAAGATCTCGGAAATATTGTTAAACGTTTCTAGTATTTAAATGAGGCCTGGATGATCGATTAGGGGGACGAAGAATCATTATTAACACCTGAGAAAACACTTATATTCTGCTCTCAATTACTCTCAAACACATTCACCAACACTTAATCAAATCACATAGCCGATAATCCTTGTGCTCTTAGTTTGTAATCAATTACTTTTATTTTAATACAATTAACAAAGGAAAGGATCATTTGATCCTTCCCGAGGTTTTGTGCTGGCGATCAACCTTGATCAAGGGCTTTCCTCGTATATCCTCGTTTCGATTGCATTCATTTCATATTTTCATCGTTTAATTTGCACGTTACTAGTCTGTTGATTGTGTAATTTGTATTATCTTCAAAATACCTTGCATTTTACTTAGATTTTTGGCATAATTCTATTTACAAACATTTGTTTTCACTGTTAAACACATTTTCAACAAGGATCCACGGATCAAAGGATTTGAAACATAACTCTTTATTTAAAATTATCGTTTACTCATATAGATAATCGTGTAAAAGCGTAATTATCTTGAAAGTAATCTATAGCACCCAACCTCACATTTCTAAATTTGATCACTTAATTGCTTAGTGTAATTTTTGACCAAAACAATTTGGCGCCCACCATGGGGTAAGCGGTGTTTTGCTTAATCAAACTCTTATTAAAATCCTTGTTGAGTCATCTTTTTCAAAAATTTCTGTTAAGAATGTCGAGCCAAGGACGATCTACATCATCCACTGTGCCAACATCATCATCTGCAAGAACCACTCTTCCTCCTGCTCCACCTCTCACATCATCTCAACAACAGCCACCAAATGTCTATACTAGGCTACCGACGGCTGGATCCACTTCTACAGGGGGCGGATTCTTTTCGGATCCAGACCCCGTTATAATTGCTACCGGGATATTGTGTCTATGTTCCCGCAGGTTAAGGAGCAGCTTCAACGAATGGAGAGAAGCAATGAAATCCTGAGTAAGGATATGGATAATTTGAGAGCAAGAGACATAACTCCTGTTACTCAAGTTACTACTCCTATCCGAAGCAGGATCCTTAATTTTGGCACTCCTCCAATTACGGAACATCAAGGAGACTTCGTATCCATGCAAAGGAGTAGGAGAATCCCTGATCCAATATATGCTACAGGAGTTTCTACGTCAAGGAGCCAACAATCTAATCCAGGATCCTCATATAGGACTCTTGACAGTGGTAACATGTATAGTAATTATATTTCTAATAATACTGTTGGGACTAACAATTTTCAGGATCCTGGGGTTAGCCCTATGATGGCCAGGGAAATACAAAAGCTGAAGGATATGATATCGAGTGTCCCTGGAGTTGTGCAACCAATTCCTGAAGTTGCTCCGACATCCCATAGGATCTCAAGATTTGTACCACCTATTTGTGATGCTGAAATCCCAAAAAGATTTCAAACACCAAATATGAAGCTGTATGACGGAACAACGGATCCGGAGGAGCATATTGCGCAATACAGGGAGAGAATGAAGATCATTCCAGTTCCTTCTGATCTTATAGAAGCATGTTTATGCAAGGGCTTCGGCTCTACTCTCACAGGATCCGCACTAAAATGGCTGTTAAACGTTCCCCCTTACTCACTTACTTCATTTGCTCATCTAGTTAATTTATTTAATAACTAATTCTCTTGCAGTAGAACGTTTGAAAAACTAACAACTGATTCATACAGAGTTGTCCAAAGGGTTAATGAGTCTCTTCGAGATTTTGTAGGGAGATTCGGGAGAGAATCCTTGAATATACCCAATTTGGATTTGCCAACTGCTGTACAAGCCTTCAAGATGGGAATCAAAAGGGATTCCCCATTCTATGAAGACCTTGTTATGAACCCTTGCAGGAATCTTGCCGAAGTCAGAAATAGAGCTCTAAGATTTATCAGGCTGGAAGAAAATGCGATGATACAAAAGAGGGTGGACACTCAATCAGCATATGATAGGCCCAATAGGAAATCAGATTTATCTTCATCCAGATTAAATAGGAGCAAACGTTATGCCAGAAATGAGGATCGTCGTGTGAACACTATCGATGAGGATGATGAAGAATATCCTAAAGTATCTGATTATAATTTTTCTGTAGACACAACTGGTATCTTGTGTGCCATGCAGGATCTTGGAGATAAAGCAAGATGGCCAAAGAAGAATGATAAACCTTATGTCTGGAAGGATAAATCTAAGTGGTGTGCATACCATGAGGATTTTGGTCATATAACTGAAAATTGCATAGCACTCAGGAAAGAGATCAGCCACCTGCTCAACAAAGGATACTTGAAGGATCTAATTGGAAAAACGAAGGATCACGGGAAGAATCACGATAGAGTTCAGGATCCTCAAGCTCAGGATAATCACAGGATCCCTACGAGAGCAGGATCCCCACCTTTGGATGCCAAGGTAATCAATTTTATTTCTGGTGGCTCTGACATATGTGGTACTTCTTATTCTGCAGCAAAAAGGCATGCCAAGGAATCCAAATCAGAAAAGCAATATAGGCCGATAAGGACTTCCATGAAAAAGGATGAGAAAGTTATAGCATTTTGTTCAGGATCCTCACCACGATGGTTTGGTCATTACTCTCTATGTTGCCAATCATTTTGTGCGCAGGATCCTGATCGACGGAGGAAGCTGTATTAACATCATACGTTTGGAGACCTTGAAGAGAATGGGAATCCCAGAATCAGAGGTCACTTCCAGATCCACTATTTTGGTAGGATTCAGTGGAGAAGCAAAAAATATGGTTGGTGATATCAAGCTGCCGATTTATATTGAAGGGGTAAATTCCATTCAAAAGTTTTGTGTTATGGACTGTTTGTCAAGCTATAACATTATACTGGGAAGACCATGGTTGCACGATATGAAAGCAGTACCATCGACGTATCATCAATGCGTCAAATTACCAACTCCGTGGGGGGTGGTCAAGAAAAGCAGTGATCAACAGGAAGCGAAGGATTGTTATACGACATCAATGAAAACTACTGCCAAGCCACCGTCAGCATAGCAATTAAAGAATAAGGTGTGGGATGTCTTAGATACAAAGGAACAAGACGTCAAAGAAATGCCGCTGGACTCAAAGGATCCTGAGGAAAAGGTGCTTATGGGCTCGGGGATCCCAGAGGATCTTGAGCAGGATCTGATGAAGTTCTTGAATGAAAGAAAATCAACTTTTGCCTGGAAACCAGAAGACATGACAGGTATATCTAAGGATATTATAACTCATAAACTTGGAATTGATAATAGTTTCAGGCCAATTCAACAAAAGAGAAGAAAATTTACGCCGGAAAGAAATGCTATTATCCAAGCAGATGTTGAAAGACTACTTGCTGCTGGCATGATAAGGGAAGTAAAGTTTCCAAGATGGTTGGTAAACGTGGTGGTGGTACAAAAGAAAAATGGGAAATGGAGAGTGTGTGTGGATTATACGGATCTCAACAAAGCCTGCCCCAAGGATCCTTTTCCATTGCCTCATATAGATTCAATGGTAGATGCTACAACTGGATATGAGATCCTAACATTCATGGATGCTTCATCAGGATTTCAACAAATTCAAATGGAACCATCAGATTAGGAAGACACAGCTTTCATAACTCCCACAGGTATATATTGTTATATTGCGATGCCGTTTGGTCTTAAAAATGTAGGTGCGACATATCAAAGGCTGGTCAACATGATGTTCAAAGACCAACTGGGTAGCACAATGGAGGTATATATCGATGATATGGTAGTAAAGTCGAAGAAAACTCAAGATCATCTCCAGGATCTTAAGGTGGCCTTCGATATCCTGGATCAGTACAACATGAAGCTTAATCCTGCGATATGCCACTTCGGAGTGGGGGACGGAAAATTTCTAGGATACATGGTGACCAAGAGAGGAATAGAAGCTAGTCCAGAGCAGATCAAAGCTATCCTAGACTTAAAATCCCCATCAAGCCCTAAGGATATACAAAGATTGACGGGGACAATAACAGCTATGAATCGTTTCATTTCAAGATCCTCAAATAGATGCAAGGAATTCTACGATATCTTGAAGAAAAACAAAAAGTTCGAATGGGGAGAAAAACACGAGGCTGCATTTCAAGAATTGAAGAATTATTTATCATCAGTTCCTTTATTGATGAAGACTGAGGATGGCGAGCCGCTGTTCTTGTACCTTTCGGTGTCCAGAAGTGGTGTAAGTGCGGTACTCGTGAAGGATCATGAAGGACAACAACATCTAGTCTACTATGTAAGTAAAAGCCTACTAGATGCTGAAACCAGGTATTCTCATCTCGAAAAACTTATACTTGCATTAGTTATGGCGTCTACCAAACTTAGACATTATTTTGAAACACATCCGATTCATGTAAAAACTAATTATCCTATTAAAAATATATTAAGAAAGCCAGAAATGTCAGGACGCCTAGCTAAATGGTCTGTTAAGTTGAGTGCGTATAATTTGATTTATGAACCTAGGAATGCAATTAAATCACAAGCTTTTGCGGATTTTATTGCTGATTTTACTAGTGATCTTCAAAACGAAGCAGATTTAGAAGTACACGAATTAAATCAAATAAGTGAAAAATGGACACTATATACTGACGGTGCTTCTAATATATAAGGAACTGGTTTAGGAATTGTATTAAAATCACCTCAAGGTGATATTATGCCTCAAGCTATAAGATGTGAATTTCAAGCTACAAATAATGAGGCAGAATATGAAGCATTAATTGCAGGATTACAGTTGGCTAAGGATATTGGTATAAAATATTTAAATGAGTATTTTGATTCATTGTTAATTGCGAATCATCATAATGGGACATATACTGTAAAAGTAGATAGATTAGCTTTGTATTTGGAGACTGTTAAGGATCTTGCAGGTAGCTTCGAGATCTTCGACATTCAACATGTACCACGTGAGGATAATACTGAAGCAGATGCTCTGGCCAACTTGGGATCAAGCTTAAAGATACCACCAGATATAAAGATATCAATTATACATATTGCAACACCTGCTATTGCTGATAAGGACAATAATGAAGAACAAGTATGTGATGTTGAGGATCATCAGTTTGTAGATAATTCGAATGCATCAGGTTCTGGGGGCAAGCCAGGATCATGGATGCAGCCAATTATGGAATATATACAACACGATGTGATCCCCAACGATGAAAATAATCCTAAAGCATTCAGATTAAAAGTATCCCATTTTACTATTGAAAATGGTATATTATATAGAAAATCACTTGCAGCACCATTATTGTAATGCCTTGAGGATCCTGAAGCACAAGCAGTACTTAAGGATATACATGAAGGAGACTGTGGAAATCATTCTGGGGGCAGAGCATTATTTTCAAAAACTTTAAGGACAGGATACTTTTGGCCTACTATGAAAAAGGATTCCATGAATTTTGCTCGCAAATGTGATGCCTGTCAAAGATATGCGAACATCCATCATCAACCAGCAGAACCGATGCATCCGATTATCTCACCATGACCATTTATGAAGTGGGGAATGGATATTGTGTGAAAATTACCCACAGCTCCTGGTGGAAAGGTCTTTATGTTAGCAATGACAGACTACTTTTCCAAATGGATAGAAGCCGAGGCGTTTGTTCAAGTAAAAGAAAAGGATGTGATATCAATCATCAAGAGAAATATCCTCACTAGATTTGGGATCCCAGCAGAAATAGTATGTGATAATGGATCTCAGTTTATTGGAAAAAGAACAACTAAGTTTTGTGAAAGTTGGGGAATCAAGATGATAACTTCAACACCAATTCATCCTCAAGCTAATGGTCAGGCAGAATCCAGCAACAAGATCATAATCAACAATCTTAAGAAAAGGATGGAGGCTAAGAAGGGAAGATGGGCTGAAGAATTGTCTTTTGTTTTGTGGGCTGATAGGACTACAGAAAAGGAGGCAACTAAACAAACCCCTTTTGCTTTGGTGTTTGAATCCGAGGCTATGATTCCAATGGAAATGGTAATACCAACGGCAAGATCTCAGATGCAGACTTTGGAAGCAAACAAAGAAGTATTGTTTCAGGATTTAGATACTGTGGATGAAGTAAGGGATCGTGCTAAATTCAGGATTACCGCATACCAACAGAGGATTTCAAAATCCTATAACAAGAATGTTAGGATAAGAAGGTTTCAAGTAGAAGATTTGGTATTAAGGAAAGTATTTCAAAATACTAAGAATCTTGCGGAAGGAAAGTTAGCACCAAAGTGGGAAGGTTCATATTTAATAGATTCAGATGCTGGAAAGGGGGCATACTGGTTGGCTAATATGGATGGAGACTTACTGCCAAGATCCTGGAATGCTATTCATTTGAAGCTCTATCATGTGTAAGTTGAATATTTATATTCAACATAAAAAGGTACTTCTGTGATCCTTAACTTTTCATTAATTTTTGTTACGTATGTATGTATTATAATTATATATGCATGAAAGTTTTTCATATTTGTTATCATTATTGAATAATGTACTGACTTAAGCATCGGAGGGGTGTTAGACAAACTAACACCCACCTTTATCCAAGATCTTGTATTTGTTGTAGTTCATGCATTTTGAGGATCATGGATTGGAGATTAGAGGCTAGCTACCTCTCCTCCGTTAAGGATCCCAGCGATCCTTTATGGTTTAGAGGTTTCCGAATGGATAAACACCTCTAGGGTTTATACGCCCCGCCAGTTGCGCACTATGTTTGATTATAGTGCCACGGTTAGGGAATCGGTGATGCCTCTGGTACACGACAACTTCATTTCCATTGGCCTATAGATCAAGCGCTAACGATTGTCGATACTGATGTGCACTAAACGTATCGAACTAAGGTTTGTGTCGTTTTCACGTCACTCTAAGGTTTGTAATGTTTTCACATTACTCAATTGGTTAGACACTTTCATGTCTCAAATGGCTTAGCCCAAGAATCGAACGGTTTGTAATGTATTCACATTACCCAACGAATTGACATTTACATGTCACTTTTATGGTTTATTTGAACTATCTAAAGATTATAATGTTTTCACATTATTAAAAGTTTTCATTGGATAGCTCCAACGTTCTCAAAATTATTTTGACTTGAATATCATAAGATGTATTTTTTAAAATCATAAACATTTTTCGAAGTTAAAAGAAATTGTTTTCACAATCAATTTATGAATTGTTGGCATTTTCATGTTAACAGAAAATATAAATTGGGATTTATCGCTATTAATAAAATATTTTAGAATCCTGAAATCTTAGGATCCTAAATTCAAGATTATCCTAGATCCGTTTAAGGATCCTTGAGACCTGTAGTACAGAATGGATATTGAGAGAATCTTCTCATTATCCTGGATGTATCATGAGGGAATCCCCTCAGGATCCTGTTTCTAAACAACTATCGAGCAGATATACATATATACTAAGGGAATCTTCTTAGTATCCTAAAGACAAAAGATATATATAGTAAATCCTAATATTATCAAAAGATTTTAGGATCATCAGATCCTGAAGATGAAGTTCGCCATGCTGTTCAAAAGAAAAAACTAAGTGGCCAACATAAACCACTTTCGAACACCACCATGGTTAGCCATGCCAGGCTAACCTCACCCCAGATAATTGTTTATTACAATCACGGCCCTTAGCAAGTAAACAAACATCAAAATAAAAATCAGGCTCCGGCTAGTCAAATGCCATCCTCGCCTGAGGATTCTTCGCTGTTAACTGGATCATCGACTACCACCATGTCTTCATGGCCTTTGGAATTGGACGTTTCGCCTTTCATTAGGGCATCGGTGATCTCTTTCTTAGGTGTTTTGTATGCGTTTCTTTTTGGGGCTTTGGATCCTCCGAGATCTATGAAAAAAGGCTTTGAAGGATAATTATCTTTCATTTTTGCCAACTTGTCCTTCCATCCTTTGACATCCCACAAGCTGGCATCTAGTCCATTTTCAGCGGCTTCCATGGCCATATGGATTTTGGATTCCAGAACAGCGATAGTAGCATCTCTCTTTGCCTCTTCCATCAGGGTATCTGATCCTTCCTCGTTAGAATGATTGGATTTTGCAGCAAGCTTAGATTTAAGGACTTCGATTTTCCGTTTGGCTTTCTCTAGCTTAAGGGCATTCTTCTTCTGGTTAGAAATCAGATTGTCGACTGCTTCAACTTTCTCTGAATATCTGTCTATCATAATGTCTGCGGCCTAGTAATAGTATCGATGTTATTAGTATAATCATTCAAACAAGAAATTGGAAATAAAAGATCTTACCATCAGAAAGTTAGAAGCAGGAGTCTCAAGATCATATAAATCCTCGACTTTTCTCTTTTTGGAGAGGAAATGTGTGGAAAAAGGTTTGAACCTTGAATCACCAATTGCTTCTTTTCGGGGATGAATTTCTGGATCAATATCGGATAATGTGAAGTGTACTGAAAGGTTATTGAAGAATTAAAAACGGGAGAAATAATAAAATTACAGATAGTGAAAAGGCAAAAAATTACCTGACATGATTGGATTCTCTTTTGCTCAAATTATTCTCGGTAGGGATTTGGTATGAAGATGAAAGTAAGAGGTAATTATGGATTAAAATAGCGAAGACGGTGGATGAGAGAAGAAAGGAATAATGTAAAAATTTAATGTCAGTTTGATGTGATAAGAGTATAAAGGTTATCATTAGTATTTGGGCACGGTTTCCGATACGCGTAAATATCTTACCTAACACGATTTAAGCGGTTATCCTGAGAAGTTACAACGTTTAAGGATCCTGAAAAACGTTATAACTTCGGGGGCAATTGTTGTGGGCAGATTTTTGACTAATACTGCAGGATCCTTACTATCACCGTAGTATCATCACGCAGGTATGAAAAGTATTTATGTTTTATATTTATATCACAGGATGATGATATTTTATGACTCTGCTTTCAGGATCACAGTTATAGTTAGGGATTCTGTAAGTATCCTTATTATTTATTCTGCAGGATCCTATTCAGAATACATTTATCTAACGTAATTATGCAGGATTATGGACAAATGAGATAGCTAAGCAAGGATCCTATATTTAATATGGAATATGCGTAGCTCAGGATCCTGGATCTGTATTAATTCAGGATCATGTGCTGTATAACACGTTTGTTTTTCTTGAGTATTGACCAGGTAATGAGAGGAACGCGTCATCTGAGATATGTTTCGGATATTGTGACAACGTCTTGTTATGAAGACGAAGTCTGCTGCACGTGTGAATTAGAGTCAAAAGAAACGTTGGTGGTCTTCGCCCTTCATCAGAGGATCCCTAAGATCTCGGAAATATTGTTAAACGTTTCTAGTATTTAAATGAGGCCTGGATGATCGATTAGGGGGACGAAGAATCAATATTAACACCTGAGAAAACACTTATATTCTGCTCTCAATTACTCTCAAACACATTCACCAACACTTAATCAAATCACATAGCCGATCATCCTTGTGCTCTTAGTTTGTAATCAATTACTTTTATTTTAATACAATTAACAAAGGCAAGGATCATTTGATCCTTCCCGAGGTTTTGTGCCGATGATCAACCTTGATCAAGGGCTTTCCTCGTATATCCTCGTGTCGATTACATTCATTTCATATTTTCATCGTTTAATTTGCACGTTACTAGTCTGTTGATTGTGTAATTTGTATTATCTTCAAAATACCTTGCATTTTACTTAGACTTTTGGCATAATCCTATTTATAAACATTTGTTTTCACTGTTAAACACATTTTCAACAAGGATCCACGGATCAAAGGATTTGAAACATAACTCTTTATTTAAAATTATCATTTACTCATATAGATAATCGTGTAAAAGCATAATTATCTTGAAAGTAATCTATAACACCCAACCTCACATTTCTAAATTTGGTCACTTAATTGCTTAGTGTAATTTTTGACCAAAACGGGCATGGGCTTGGTAGTAGATTTCATTGACGTTGTGTAGCAATCTTTAACCTCCTGTTGATCACTATTAATCCTGACAACTCCCCATGGAGTGGGAAGCTTCACACATTGATGATATGTTGACGGAACTTCCTTCATGTCATGAATCCTTGGTCTACTTAGAATAATGTTATAGCAAGATAATGAATTCATAACACAAAAGCGTTGCATAGAGTTTACCCCCTTAATATAGATTGGAAGCTTGATTTCTCCCATAGTATTTTTAGCTTCACCACTGAACCCAACGAGAACAGTTGATTTAGCAATTATATCGGATTCTGGGATCCCTATCCTCTTAAGTGTTTCTAATTGGATGATGTTTACAGAGCTACCGCCATCAATCAAGATCCTGCGTACAAAATGATTGGCAATATATAGAGTAATAACCAGACCACCATGGTGAGGATCCTGAACGTTCTCCTTGTCATCTTCACCAAAAGTGACCATTTTCTCATCCTTCAAGGTCACTGATCTCATGGGCTTATCCTGCCTTTCTGATTTTGATTCCTTTGCATGTCTTTTTGCTGCAAAATAAGATGTACCACAGATGTTAGAACCACCAGATATAAAGTTAATTACCTTGGCGTTCAGGGGTGGTGATCCTGCTCTCTGCGGGATCCTGGTATGATCATGAACTTCGGAATCACGAGACTTATCATGATCCCGAGCTTGATCCTTTCTTTTGTTGAAGAGATCCTTCAGATGACCTTTTCCAAGCAAATACCTTATTTCCTTCCTTAAAGCTATGCAATCCTCAGTTATGTGACCGAAATCCTCATGGAAAGCACACCATTTTGATCTATCTTTCCATCCAGTGCTCTTTTCATTCTTCCTTGGCCATCTGACTCCATCTCCAAGGTTTCTCATTGCATAGAGGATTTCTGTGGTGTCAACTACAAAACAATAATCAATTAGTTTCGGACAATCCTCATCATCCTCATCCACAGCGTTGATCCTGCGATCATCATTCCTGGTATATGGTTTGCTTCTGCTTGGGTTGAATATAGGTGTCTCCGCTTTCCTGTTGGGAGATCATACGTTGAAGAAACCTTTGATTTCTTCCGAATCATTGCATCTTCTTCCAGCCGTATGAATCTCAAAGCTCTATTTCTAACTTCATCCAAGCTTCGACATGGGTTCATCACAAGATTTTCATAGAAAGGTGAGTCTCTCTTTATCCCCATTTTGAAAGCTTGAACTGCAGTTGCCATATCCGGATTCGGGATATCTAAGGATTCTCTACCAAATCTCCCTACAAAATCTCGAAGAGTTTCTTTATCCTTCTAAACAACCATATACAAATCAGTGGTTAATCTTTCAAAAGTCCTACTGCATGAGAATTGATAATTAAAAAGTTTAACCAAATGAGCAAAAGATGTAATAGAATATGCAGGAACATTAAGTAGCCATTTAAGGGCGGATCCAGTAAGAGTGGATCCGAATCCTTTACATAAACAAGCTTCCTTTAGATCCGCAGGTATCGGGATAATCTTCATTCTTTGCCTGTACTGTGCTATATGTTCTTCAGGATCCGTGGTCCCATCATACAGCTTCATGTTAGGAGTCTGGAATCTCTTCAGGATCTCGGCATCACATATTGGAGGTGCAAATCTCGAGATCCTGTGCGAATATGGTGCTACTTCCGGAATAGGTTGTACTATACCAGGGACACTAGATATCATATCCTCGAGCTTTTGTAATTCCCTTGCCACAACAGGGCTTACTCCAGAATCCTGCAAGCCATTAGTACCAAAGGAATATCTAGAAGATAAATTACCACTATTCTTTTGGTACTAATGTCTTGCAGGATTCTGATGTAAGCCCTGTTGTGGCAAGAGAATTACAAAAGCTTAAGGATATGATATCTAGTGTCCCTGGTATAGTACAACCTATCCCGGAAGTAGCACCATCTGCGCACATGATCTTGATATTTGCACCACCAATATGTGATGCTGAGATCCCGAAGAGATTACAGACTCCTAACATGAAGCTGTATGATGGGACCACGGATCCTGAAGAACATATAGCACAGTACAAGGAAAGAATGGAGATTATCCCGATACATGCGAATCTAAAGGAAGCTTGTTTATGCAAAGGATTCGAATCCACTCTTACAGGATCCGCACTTAAATGGCTACTTAATGCCATTTTCACTAACCATTCAGGATCCCAGATCAGCTATTATACTGATAACTTGTAAGGACCCTGGATTGCTTTTGGATGATTTAGACGCAGGATACTGAGCTTACAATTAGGATAAGGAAAGGTATAATCCTGACTTGCTATATTATGCAGGATCCTCAGGTATGACTATATTATCCTTAAGATTATGTTGAAACAGGGATAATAGTTGTGTAACCTTACTGTTGAGATTATTATATTACAGGATCCCAATAGGGATATTGTTTTATCTTTCAGGATCACCAACTTATAGTTATCCCGAATCTAACTAAGTATGGGATAATAGAATGCATTGGACTTAATACTATCTTATTTATCTTATAATATATGCTTATTATAAGGATCTCAGATATCATATATCTCGGGATCCCTTTGCTACTAATATTTCCGCATGTGTAATGTATTTTGACTAGGTCATACGAGACGTGTGGAGTTAGTTCCGATTTCCTTGGATCGTATACTACTTGAAGAATATTTGAACTACAGAGAAGGGAGTCAACACGTGCTCAATACTCAGTCATATGAACATTGCCACGCTCCACCAAATCTCGGGGATGATCCCGGATATTTCGGGATTATAGTTTTAGGCTCTATAGTATATAAATGAGGCTTGAATGATCGAATAGGTTAACTAATACTCATTACTTACACTGAAACACACTCTCTGCAACTCTTGAACACCCACACACTTCATCATTTTCACACTTAGACGATCATTCTCGTGCTCTTTAGTTTGTAAACCTTCTTCATTTAATAAAATAAACATAAGGCAAGGATCGATTGATCATTCCCGAGGTTTTGTGCCGGGGATCTATCATAGATCAAGGGTTTTCCTCATACATCACTGTGTTCTTTCATCTTTGTTTCATTTACTTTACTAAACTTGCGTTCTTGATCACATTTACTTCATTATCCCGGAATTAACCGGGATTATATTCATTTTTCTGCATTTATCTTAATTTATTACATATAAATTCATCATTTACAAAGTATTTGGTCACGTATTTAGCAAGGTTTAATTCTAAGCTAATCCATATTAGCAAAATTACAAGTATTCATCACAAAGTATAATTTTCAAATAAATTATCTTGAAATCAAATCCAAACACACTACCTCGCTTTACTAATTTGTTCATTGAATTGCATTATGTAATTTTTTGATCAAAACAATAACATATTTACCCAAGCAGGTAATCCCTGATGTCTAAGAAAATAAAAGTCCAATCGGAAAGGTAATCAGAAAGTCACGAAACGAAGTCCAAAAACTGAAAAATGTCATTTTCGACCCCTAAACGACCCCGAAAGGCCTAAAACCGCCTAGGCTCATTTTAAAGGGCTTTGATCATTAGGTCGTTTCCGAGTGAACATTCGAAATTCAGCCCAAACCATATATAGCGAAAGATTGTTGAATGTGTAGAACACTTATATACAAAATCGCGTCACGTTAAGGGATAAATCGTGTCACGTTAAGGGATAATGCATACTAAAGGGATAAATCGCGTCACGTTAAGGGATAATGCATACTAAAGGGATAATGCATACTTTTAAAATTTGCAAAACAAAAATTTTGAATCGCGTCACGTTAAGGGATAAATCACGTCGCTTATCATCTGAAATCGTATCGTTATATATACAAAATCGGGTCACGATAATGCATACTAAAGCGCGTCACGTTTAATAAGGAATCGCGTCGTGAAATTAGAAGATCGCGTCGCGATCGTCGTTGTTCATCAGACTCCTGTTAACTGATCAAAACTCAAACCCGAAAATCATAATCCAATCATCAAATCAAAGTCTGTAATCACTTTAAATCAACAATAACATCATCAAACATCTATCGCTACCTCATATAACATCTATTCAAGCTTCAATTCTCATAAAATCCAATATCGCATACAAGTTTAATCAAAATTATAATTTATAGATTAAACAAAACAAAAACAATAACTTACAATCAAGGAAGGATTAAGATAATGATGAAATTCTGAAGTTGATGATGATGATATTGATTTGAAATCACAGACCTTTGAGTTTTGAATTTTTTTTTTTTTTTTTTTTTTATAAAGTGAATAAAATGAAGAACTAAAACAATTTAGGAAGGTTAAAAGACTGAAGTTGGTTGACTACATAGTCGACCAAATATCCATTTAAAATTAGTCCATTTTCAAACTTATTGTCTGGAACTTAATAACCATTCGCGAGTTTAACTATTTTATTTTACCGTCAAATATATAAAGTTAAAAAATCAATAGTTTACTAGTCACAATAAGTCATTTGACTTCTTGACTAATTATTCTCATTAAACATTATAAATTAAATATTTTAATTTCCTAACACATTAAATAATAATTTAAAGCTATGAAATTACCATAATGCCACTAGACCCGTAATATGAGTGTTACACCAAGTGTTTTAAATCTCTCAATGTCATTGTTAGTTGCCAGCGACTGCACATAGCATAAATAAAAAAACACTTATGCTTAGTACTTACTAGATTATAAGTACTTGCAGTGATCATCTTCTTCATAACAAGAATTTGTCTTCATCATTTCAGTGATTGGGTTGGTCAGCGACCACTAACCTAACACATAACAACTATGTTCAATTGTGATTTTTATTGGCTAATCACCAAACGGTGCGTCAACTTGCAATCACGAATGAACAATTAAGTATATATATATATATATATATATAGAGAGAGAGAGAGATATTTTAGATCGACCAAATGGCCTTTGGCCTAGCGGTATCGTGATGCCCTTTCAAGCATGAGGTTGGGGGTTCAAGTCTAGGGATGAACATGTATATATTCGTAGAATTATGTATATATTTGTGGTATTGAGTATGTGTGAGTATTTCCTTTCTAAAAATATATAGATCTTAGATCGAATAAAATATGTTGATAGATGATTGAAATGGAACGGAAGTAATAATAGGAATGTAAATGGGCGAGAAAAAATCCGCAAACCGTGGGTACCCGCCCATCGAGGGTGCGTAAACCCGTAAATTTTTTACTGACGAGTGGGTTACGGGTATGAACTTTTACCTGTTGGCGGGTCGCGGATGGGTGATGTGTAAGGACATATACCCGTGGATAAACCCGACCTGCGAAATTATAAAACACATTATAGTTACCAACAAGTGTATGGTACTCTCTTCGTCCCAAATTGTTTGGCACCATGTTGAAAACACACATATTAAAAAAATCACATTAAATACAACTTTGACCATAGTATAATGACAACTTTGACCCTCATTCATTAATTAAATTATTTTCTTTGAGGTATGTTAGTTTTAAAGTTAAATGTAATATAGGAAATATAAACATTAATGCATATTTATTTTTGGAAGTGGACAATTATTTTGGGACAAATATAAAGAGCAATATGGACAAACAATTTCGGCCGGAGGGAGTATAATTTATCAAACACACAGCACGCGCGCTCGCACACATATACGCGCGCTCGCGCACACACACACAATATATATATATATGTGTGTGTGTGTGTGTGTGGGAAAGTTCAAGAAAAAAAGACTAATTTTGGGGAAAAGGGAAGTGTAACATTCATCACGAAGCATCTTAACTTTGTCAATTTCAAATTATAAAAAGAAAATTAATATAAAAATTAATAATAATCAAAATCAATACTATAAATAACTTATTAACTAATGAAATTCATTTTTAATTCATAATACTAGTTTATGAATATTTATTTAATAAATTTTTTACATTCATTATAATAGATTTTAACATAACATTTTTCACGATTAATGTTAAAAAATAATATTTTTTTCAAATTTTACATTCATCTTTAACTAACATTCACCTTGATGAATATTAACGATTTTGGATATAATGTTCATTAATTGATGTTGTCAACTACAAAAAGAATTTATTATGGAAGATTAACATTCATAGCATCGATTCTGATCAACATTTATTAATGTTCACTTTTTAAGTTTTGACATTTGTATTGGAGAAAATTAAAATGCATCTTGATGAATATTACATTTCTCCAAAAAAATTACTTCTCCCCGTATCATTCCACTATACATACATACATACATATATATATAGGAGAAGGATCAAAAGGGAAACTTCAAAATAGAGGGAAGGAGGGAAGCAAACCTCAACCACTCATTTTCTCGCCTCTTCTGTATTCATCCACAATATTCATTAAATCAATTTTCATTAAAACGTCTAAATTAATGCATATAATTCAAAAATTCAACAATAAAAAGTGTTATATATTTTCGAATTTATCAATCGCAATCATTCATACCTTCAATGCGTCATACTTCGGATTCATAAAAAAAATATGAATATAGTAATAACTTTTGGGTTATTAGAAAATTTTAATATGGTAAGGAAAAAAAATGAATTTGATTGTATAAAACTTATAAACAAGTAATTAATCGAATTATGATTGTCATTTCAATCGAATTTTACAGATTGAAAAAATTTCAGACTGTTAAGATACATCTGGAAAACATATTAATCAAAATTACAATTTATACTCATAAATGTTCATTTATGATGAATATTGATTTATATATTTTATTATACATTATTAAATTTTAGAACATAACATTCATTAGTGTATAATAATGTATATACGTTAACATTTATATCGTAAATGAATGTTAACGTGTTGAAATTTTGATTTTAATTAACATACTTTTGAAATGCATGTTAATGATCGGGGAGGTGATTTCAAGTTATTTACAAATTTATCACCGCGTTGACTTTTGCGTTGAGCAGAATGTGTGGCTAAAATTAGCTTCCCTCCTTCCCTCATTTTTTATTCCCTCTTGATCTATATATATATATATATATATATAATGGTTAATTCTTAAAAATATATTATGAAACTATTATATATAGATTAAAAAGTATTGTATTCATATTTCGAATAGCAAACTTATCAAGTGATCAAGAATAAATTATCTAATAAATCGATAGTTATCGAACTATTATTCCGCATGCCCTTAAATTTTAACAATTTTTTAATTCTTTTCAAATTACGATCCATTGATTTGAATATGTTGTAAAACATTTTTTAATATTGAAATTATATGAAGTCTTTTAATATTTGATAAAATATATTTAATATATAAAACATCTAGGTACGGGTGTAAAAAATAAACCCGATGGCGGGTTTACGAGTCGGAAAAACTCTCGCGAGCGGGGTCATGGATTTGACATATTCGTACTCACAACCCGCGAATGCCATCCCTAAGTATAATAACTTTGAACTTCTATACTTAATTTATCTCTATCATCACATTTTGAATATTTTCATATTTGGGAATCTTTAAAGGAGACCCAAGTTCAATCCTCTTTAATTACAACTATCGGGTCTTTAAGCGCATAACCCAATTGGTTCATGATGTAGAATATAAGTAATGAAACAATGGTTGATCTTGTTGATTCACAGAATGTCAGGAAAAATCTCTTCCAAACACATGTTAATTCTTAAGTATACCACTGTTAGGTTAATTTTCAACTCAATTAAGCAACACAATTTGAGAAAAAAATGTAAATGTCATAAAATCAAAAACTAAAACCCCCTAAACAATGAGCAAGACTTCACAATTTTTGAAGCTAGGGACATCCCCTAATGAATTCAAAATATGAAAAGACTTGAGTAATAACTTTAAACTACTTTATTAAATATAGACCGACTACTCATATGACTCACGGAGGCACAATTCTTTGGTGAATTCGGATGTTGTGACTTTTGGACATCTTGTAGTAAATATGCCATAACTTTCTATAAAAGACTCCAATTAATTATCGGTTTGATAATCTGAAACATCTGTTATTAATCTTGAGAAACCTTTCCTAACTGTAATTTTGTATCATAATAGACATTTACGATGATTTTGTAGTGACTCTTTCTTATTAAGTAGGTGTAGATAAAAATGCCTTTACTCAATGTTTTTAGAGTTTTGCTGACTTATCTTTTCAGTCATTATATATATATATATATATTGTAGTGTTAATGTGTTATCATTCTTTTAGTGTCGCTATGTGTATGATGCAAATATAGAAAATGATTAGTATACTAAACTTGTAGGACTAATTACATATAAAGATGTGATTGATATGTTTAAAAAATTGATTTGATAAAATTAAAAAACAAAAAATATATAACTAATTAGAAAGTTAAGTATGTTTTTAGGTCTACGTAAGTAGGCATTTTTGACATTATTCTGCAAATATACATGTGACATGTGATGATGGTACTATTGATGACGTTGATTATCGGTATAATTTATATAGAGAGAGTGAGGTAGCGTAAATGACGACGGAAGATCCACGTTCTCCCTATTTTTATTATACATAAAATCAAAAATCAAATTTTTTTACTTTGTTTAGAAAAAGACTATTATACATTTATACCATGTGTAAACCTTGTTAGATGTGAGGCATGTGGCTTGATTTATTTATTGAGCTCGATTAACTTTTTCACATAATTTAATAACAACATATAATTTTTTTATAATGACATACATAATTTACATGTTTATTTACTGGGAAATTAATAAAATTGCCTATTTTTTGAGCTTATAATTCATTTTGCCTCTCTAAAAAAAATATTGCCGTTTTGTCCTATCCGGTTGCAGGTCGCACCATGCGACCTGCGACCAAAATGATTCGTGAGTAAAAGACAAGCAAAACGAGTCGTAGTCGAGCACAATGTCCGGACGCAGGTCGCAGCATGCGACCTGCGACCGAAATTTTGCGACCTGCGCCCGCCGGCTTCCATATGTTTACGACGCAGGGTATATCATATTTAATATATATTATGTTTTATTTTTAATTAACGCGATATTTCGTTTTTCTTTGATAACTTTTTATATACAATATAAAAAATAATTCCGAATTTATATTTATGATCAGTGTAATTTTATCTACCCTTCGATATAAATTTTATGGTCATATGTTATATATTTAACGAAAGCATTTTTTAGTCTCGAAATAAACTTTTTCTTATATCAGAATGTAGATAAAAATAAACTGATCATAGTGGTATATTTAAATTTATGTAGTCAAATTATTAGTCCACCTTTATATAACATACATAAGAAAATTTATTAGTCCACCTTTATATGTTATACTACAAAAATCTAAATATCTCACTATGACTAGTTTATTTTTATCTACATTCTGATATAAAAAAAAGTTGATTTCGAAACTAAAAAATGCTTTCGTTAAATACATAACATATGACAATAAATTTTATATCGAAAGGTAGATAAAATTACACTGATGATGAATATATATTCGTAATTATTTTATACATTGTATATAAAAAGTTATCGCAGAAAGACAAAACACTGCGTTAATTAAATATAAAACATAAAATATATTAAATACGATATACTAATACCATACGTCGTAAACATATGGAAGCCGGCGGGCGCAGGTCGCAAAATTTCGGTCGCAGGTCGCAGCAGCGACCTGCGTCCGGACATTGTGCTCGACTACGACTCGTTTTGCTTGTCTTTTACTCGCGAATCATTTTGGTCGCAGGTCGCAAAATACAGGTCGCATGGTGCGACCTGCGACCGGATAGGGCAAAACGACAAAAAAAAAATTAGAGGGGCAAAACGAATTATAAGCTCGGGAAAATGAGCAATTTTATTAATTTCCCTTATTTAGTGATACGGAGAGAAGTTTGCATAAAATTTTAAAATAATGATAATGATAATAATAATAATAATAATAATAATAATAATAATAATAATAATAATAATAATAATAATCTTCTATCTTATATATTAAAAGAAAAATCTTGAGAGAATAAGGACCATTAGATGGAGATCAACAATGAAAATCTAACCCTTAATTTATTTCATGACATCATTATTCCCATTTTATGTGACTAAAATACTAATTTAACCTTCTATATTTACAATATACACTCTTCAATATTTACAATATACATCTTATTTTTCCTTTATTTGTAGATAAAATCCTACAAATATTTTATTAAAATTTAAATTTAATAACTAATTTATTATTTCTTTTATGAGTAAGGTTCAAATGAGTCCATTATTTTTGAGTGAGATTAAGGGAACCAATAATATCATGCCACATGTACAAAGAGAATGTTCCATACTATAAAACCCATTTATCCCAAACATCAATTATCTCACAAACGACAAATCGAAAAATCATGAAACTTGCACAATATTTTTCAGCGTTTTATCCTCTTTGATTTGCCGTCCCTCAAGGCATACTTTCGATAAAAAAAAAATCTGTTTTTTGGTGGGTTTTATAAATTTGTAACACATGTGTTAGTGATCGATTGTATATTTTATTTACGGTTTAGGTTTAGGGTTAGGATTTAGCAGGGTTCATGGTTTAGATTTTATGTTTTAGTATGGTTTAGGGTTTATTAGGGTTTAGGGTTTAGTGTGATTTAGGGTTTAGAGTTTTATAAAGCGTTTAGGGTTTGGGGTTTTGGAGTTAGGGTTTAGTGTTTGGGTTTTGGGGTTTCACAAAAGAATAGAAAAAAAAAATTCGTCGGAAGTATGCCTTGAGGGACGGCAAATCGAAGATGATTAAACGCTAAAAATGATGGTGCAAGTTTCATGATTTTTCGATTTGTCGTTTGTGAGATAATTGATGTTTGGGGTAAATGGGTTTTATAGTATGAAACATTCTTTTTGTACATGTGGCATGATATCATTGGTTCCCTTAGTATCAAACAAATTTTTAGTCTCATTAGAACCTCACTATTTCTTTTACAATTCAAACTCTTCCTACAATCTTATTTATTTTATTTTTTGTGAAAAAAACCCCAATAAGTTATATTCAATTCAAAAAAATTCATAACTTCATTCTATTGTCCAGTTATTTAAATTTTTACACGATCTACTATTTTGAATCATTTTATCAATTTCTAATTTACAATTCTTAGATCATAGATGTCAACGGGTCGGGTCTGACGAATATTAGTGTATTTGTACCCATACCACCGCCTTTTCTGAATTCTTAAATCAATTTCTAATTACAATGTTTGGATTATGGATGTCAATGGGTCGGTTTTCGATGAGTTTTAATGTATTTTTATACATACCTATTTAGAATATTTGTACTGATACCTGACCCAATAATCGTTGGGTACCCAATTAATATTACTCATCAGTTTTTCATATTTATTCGTGAGTTTCGGTTATCCCATGTATTTAACTTTGGCGAAACATTTGTAGATAATCCTACAAATATTTTATGAAAATTTCAATTTAATAACTAATTTATTATTTCTTTTATAATTCAAACTCTTTCTAAAATTTTATTTATTTAATTTTTTTCTAAAAAACCCCAAAAAGTTATATTAAATTATAAAAACTTTATAACTTCATTGCATCGCCCAATGATTTAAATTCTTACACGAACTACTATTTTGAATCGTTTTATTAATTTCAAATTTATAATTCTTGGACCATGGATGTCAACGGGTCGGTTCCGATAGATTTTAGTGTATTTGTACCCATACCACATTTTTTTTGAATTCTTTAATCAATTTCTAATTTATAATGCTTGGATTATGGATACCAATGGGTCGGTTTTCGACGTATTTTAATGTATGTGTACACATACCCATCTGAATATTCATACTGATACCCAGCTCAATAACCGTTGGGTACCAATTAGTATTACTCCTCAATTTTTCATATTTATTCACGGATTTTGATTAAACGTGTATGTAACTTTGACAAAAAAACAAAATTTAGTTTATGAAAATACGACGCAAATTTTGAAACACGAAAAAACCAATTCCAAAATACCATAAACTATAGTATGGCAATACAAAAAAAATACTTATTGAAATAAGACGCAAATTTTGAAACACGAAAAAAAAAACCGATACTAAAATAATATAAATTATAGTATATTCAAGATTTGAAATCTTAAAGCTAATAATTTAACTTTTTGATAAAATAATTCAAAGTTTCGGTACGTTCAACATAACTAACAATTTCATGTTTTCATATCATATAAAATTAAAATATAATAATCATGAAAATTCAAATATAACATCGTATGATATAAGATTCATCAGTTGATGTGTACATTTTTCATTTAAAATTAAAACAATACAAACTGATGTATTGTTCACCAACATCAAAACACTTATTAAATTCATATAACACATCCATATAAGACAAATCATAAATTCAACCTGCAAATTTTTCGGGTCTTAAATAGTAATAATAATAATAATAATAATAATAATAATAATAATAATAACAATAATAATAATAATAATAAAAAATAAATCTTAACATAGAATACAATAAATATAATAACATCTTATCTTATCTTAAACTATATATATATGAAACATCTGTATGATATCATCAATTTATTCAATTTCAATTTAATCATTTTGCTCCCTTAATTTCACTAAATATTTTAAAAATAACCTAATCAAATCTCAACTTTATAAAATCCCATACAATTATCGTTTAAATAAATATCTGGATGTTTAATCTATACAATTATATTTGAATTGTAGTTGAATACAATCATATACTATTATTATCATTATTTATTTTTTATTTTTTTGCTACTTATCAACCGATTGCTAAACTAAAATAATATTATAATTATAAAATAATAGCAATAAATATTACATACATTTGCACTTTACTTCCTCAACTTAAAATCTATTCAAATTGAATCATGCATGGGTACTCATTCATGATACGTCCTATCTTATAAAATATAGTATATGGAAATTTTTTATGGTTTTATCGTTTCATTTAATTTTTCAATTGTCAATTAATCCTTTCTATTATTTGTATTCAAATTATGTTATCAATTAAAAAGTAACTTACATATTATGTTCAAACAAATTATAGAGAGCTAAGATATATATAAATGTAAGAAATAATACTTTTAACTTTTACTTAATAAAATCACAAGACTGAGATATTAACACATATTTGTTAATTAAAAAGTTATTATAACAAACTCTACAATTATATAACTCTAATCATAAAGTTTGAAATATTTTATTTCTCGTAATACAAATGACATTAGTAGCTTATTTATATAAAATTATATTATACATCAAACAACCAGTATAATACACGGGTATACATGCTAGTATAGGTAATATATCACCTCATCAAAAAATATGTGCATCAAAAATTAGAGAACTCGAAGTTGTGCGTCAATGAACATCACAATGCTTATATATGTATCGTTTATAGAACTAATATCCATGACATTTTTATATGATTATCTCATCGTTCAACTATTGATATACTACAGAGTACTAAAATATATTTTACAATTAGTGTTAAACCTATCCGTTGAACGGCTAAAAAAACTAACTACTAAGAATAATACATAAAATGCTTTAATATTAATTCAAGATTACCTCATAACCTAGATAATAATCCTTCAATATTTTCTCCAAATCAATCTCACGTTACATCATCATAATATGAATTAAGAAGTATACATCAACATAATTAGACATCAAATGTTGAACATAAACATGAATAAAATATAAAATATGTGATATTATCTCATCATGTAAATCTTAAACCTACGTCATTTCATCACATCAATTGTTTGATGTTTTATTCACATTTTCTCTTTTTGATTTGCAAACGACTTAACGGTTAAACTTTTAAAATACTAGTGAATATATTTTTCAAAATATTAATTTAAAAATATATATTGGTCATAAACACGAATAAATTGTAAAATTAGTCATACAATTTCATCGCGTGAATCATCAATTTCGATTACTTATTTTTCATGATTTTTCTTCATATTAATTTACTTAGTTGAAATCATCATATTTTACACATATATCAATAAAAAAAATAAACTTTACTTGATTATATATATGCTTAAGTGAAGTGATGTTTAAACTTATAACACCCCTCATTCACTTAACCATTATAATAATGATTTTGATTCGGAAGCGTCAATTTAAAACATATTTTCTTATTATACAATGCCTTAATGTGTCTATAAACTTTTTCTACACATAATATACAACAGTTTAGTTTTCTCCAAACCAAAATACTACACATAGGTGTTATATAATTCAAAATATGTCGTTATTTATCAAAATAACATCAGAGTAATGCACTTGTCAAACATTCCATCCACTTCCAAAGCTTCCTGCCTACCCACAATATCTCAAAAACCATAACATGCAGGAAGTAGAATGTGGGGGATTAGCACAACGCTAAGTGAGTAAATCAATAAACAACAGCCTAACTTAGCACAACAACTTTATGTACAGCATATAACCATATATATATACACAACCCATCTGTTACCACATATAATATCAAATACACTGGCGTCAAAGAGGACCGGTGGTTCTTGAGGTAACACCTTCTCAAAGAACACTTAAAAACCATCTGCAGGCTCATACAGAGGTTTAACCAACTACTTGGTGCTATAACCCAAATAACACAGTCTACGAAAATAACAATTGTACTAAGACCCTGCGTTATTCAACACTATAGCAAACCCAAGCCCAGCCCAATGCTGACCTCTGAATCAACTGGTGCCCGAAGGCCAAATAGCTCAAGTGATCACATATCAACTAACCGTTTAGCAACAGTATTATTATTAACCATAATAATCATGATAACTAATTCAATAATAATACGTTTATCCGTTGTAACCAAACCTGTTACAACTAAATTACACCGAGGTTTATAGATCCACTCACCGAATACCTCAGTCGTACGCTCAGTAGTCTAATGTCACTAAGTCTTCTCCGTATCTGAGAATACAACAAAATAACCCAAGTTAGTCACTTGTCTCAAGATTTATATAATATCATTCCACGATTATGAACAACTACTTTATACATCAACCTTTCATAATCACTTAACATCATATCTTGTTACCAATTAAGGTGAATTACTACATATTCCTCACACTTTTACAAAACTCTCTTTAATTACAACTCATATAACTTAGTTAATCCACTTTTAGGTTAGATTAAGATTACTAACCATGTTATTAACAACAATTATCAATCATATGTCACTAACATAAGCTTAGAGACTTTGATTCTTGAAAATCATATTAAGTTCATGACTTTATTCACAATCATACTTCAACCTTTTCAATTCTAGATTAGGTTTTAATTACAAATCATATATTAAACATTAATTAATAATTCTAACATAACCACAAGCCTTAATTCATGAATAATTAACTAATCCCAAACTTTCTTCATGGACATATATCAAATTCTTCATTTCTAGATTAGGGCTTAGCTTATAATCATGATTCAAGTATCAACTAACAATTATACAAGCATTACAAGCTTCAATTTCATATCAATCATTCTAATTTCATCAATTACCCAAAAACTCATTTTCTAGGTTTATAGAAATCAAGAAATTAACACTTACAAGATGATTAGGAGGATTAAAGAATGATTAATTCACGTTTTGGAAGCTTGAATCAAAATTATATGAACTCAATTTCACCTAGAGCTTTGTTTTACAACTTGAAACTCATCCATGTGGTTTGATACGTACGGCCAAACAAAGAACAGAAAGAACAAGAGGAGATTTCACAAGAAATTGAGGTTTATGTGAGGATTTAGGTGTAAAGTTAGGGTTTTGATCTTGTCTCTCAAGCTCACGAAGTCACTGGAGTGTTTTCTGAGAAATTATCATGTGTTTAGCACATATAACAGATAATATATGTACTAGTTTTGTCCCCTTAATATCTATTGTTTGGAACTTAAAAACCAATTGCGAGGAAGAATTACTTTATTTTATCGTCAACTATATTAATTTAAAACAAGTAATAATTTACTAGTCACAATAAATTATTTGACTCATTTCTCAATTATTTTTCGAATAATATAACAAAACTATTTTCTGACACATTAAATAATAATTTAAAGTCAATAAAATATTATAAAACTACTAGACCCAAGAAATGGGTGTTACAAAACTTACTCTTACAAAGCATAAACATTTATAAGTGTTTTTTAGAATCGACATATTAGGGTAAAATTGGCAAAATCATATATTTGATTTCATGTGGTTAAATAAAATAATAATAATCTCAAATTTTTGGTTAAACTTGCAAAAAAGAATTTATAAAGTCATTAAAATATAGTTGACCTTCTAAATTTAATGATTTGTTATTTAAAAACACTAATGACATTCTAAAATCATGAGATTTTATGATGTGGCAATTAAGTTTAGCAAGTTTAGAAAATGATGACACATAGGACAAATGCTTGGGTGGTGAAAGGAGAAGCATGTCACATAAGTAAAAAGGCTTCTCAATTAGTATACATAGAGATAACTAGCCTAAGAATTTAATGAATTTTTCTAAATATAGCTTAAGGCTATCGTTAACACACAAAAAGTGTTGTACATTAAAAGAAACCATCACTCAAATAAATAAATAACCCGATGTACAACATTTTTATGTGCGTTAACGATAGTCAGGGATATGTTTAGAAAAATCCAAATTTTATACACTTTTTTTTGACATCCGATCATGTAACATACAAATGTTTACTCATTGGCGGAGCAAGAAAAATTATAAATGAAGGAGTTAAAATTTTTTATGTTGTTCTCTTTTAAGTTATATATAAGAGGGATAAATATTGAAACATGTCACTAATTATCATAAACTTTTACCTTTTTGTTCATATTTATAAATTTCTTGAAGGGGGAGATGGTACCCTTTATAAATTTTATGTTGTATGTTAAGATCACAATTTCAGGTTTAAGAGGTTGTACTTTTGTGTAGAATAGTAAAATAATAATTAATAATACTATATTAGATTATATTACATGATAATAAGTTAACTTAATAATCTTGACCATATGAACAATAGAAATTCTTCTTAATAATGATCGTCACTGACTTCTATAGATTAATAAGCACGATGCATAAATTATGGAAACTATTAATCATTGAACTTTATGAGAATAGCTAGATAATAATTACAGATTACTTAATGAGCAATTTGAAAGTGGCAAATGAAAAATAGAAGTTAGAAAGAGGTTGAACACCATTTAGTTACCGCTGCCATCGAAGACGTAGCCCGATTCTTGAGATTATACTCATATAACTAGAGAAGTTAGTTAGTTACTCACTATACATGTAGCAATTCAGGTTGAGTCGGATCAATTTTAAATTAACCAACTCGAACTAATCTAATTATATAAAAGGGCCGAGTATACCAACCTAATGTGAAACCTGTTAACCCACACACAACACATGCAACTTGTTTGTCAAATCATATCATTAGTTTGAGTTAACATGTAGATTTTGGATCAAATGAGTCAAAAAATCACTGTATTCTAAAATGATAACTAATCATTATTAAACATAAAAATGCTTATAGAACCCACAAAACGATTGTAGTACCTATTAAATTCATTCAAGGAAAGGTTCATAACTTGGGTTTTGGTAACATCTGCCGTGACACACCATAAAATGCATTTATTTAAGTTGGATTTTTTTTTAATATTAACAGTTACATTTAATAATCATTAATTTAATCTAATATTTACCATTTTTATGCATATTATTTACAAATTTTGCTATTTAAGAAAACTAAAGGTTTAGTGGATGCACTTTAATCTATGCCATGGAGCATACATTAGCAAAACCTACATAAATTTTAGCATATGAAAGTATACATAAAGTAAAGAATTGAAAATTCAAATTCAAATCCACATCTACTCTACATATATATTAAAAGAAAGTTAAAATTAGGTAATCAATAATCCTCTAATATAATCTCAACCTTATATTAATTAGCCATACTAAATATAGACCCTTGATAATCTCTCTTTATGATGATTATCTAAATAGTAGATTAGAGTTCTTTAAAAAGACTTTATTACCCCTACTTAATTATTCCAACCTTATTTAAAGAAACCTTAAGTATTCCAACCTTATTTAAAGAATACTAGCTAACTATAATTTTAAATTTAAAAATATTAAATATAGGCTTAATTGTAGTAAATTATGTATTCATACTTAAATGCAAATTTATAATAATTTTGTAATTCCTTACCGACTCATCGGTTGAATTGTCCAAATTAATATTTAATATCCTAAAAAAATGTGCTCAAATAATATACTACTTAGCCTTTAAAAATCTAGGCCGAATCATAAAAAATCCGTCTAGTAAAATATGAATGTATTTGAATACCGATTACAGAGGACGGTTACAACAAAAGTCTAACAAATTTACAATTCTTAGACGGGTACAGACGTGAGTTAGCGTGATTGGATACTAGTTGTGTACAAATTTGATTTATTTCGCAGGTGTGAGTATGGTGATGGATTTTGGAAGTACCCACTCGATCACCAACCAATATCCATACCCATATAATGGCTATGTTTAATTTCAGTCTTTGTATTAAAGACACTTATAGAAATAATACTTCCTTCGTCCTAAAATGATTGTCCTGTTTTGACATTTTGAAGTTTGTTTTATCCACCTTTGACCTTAAATAGTATTTTATATTAATACTTAATGAAAATTATACCAATGAAAATACATATAAAACATAATTCATTTATAATTTTTGCATCAATTATTATATAGCACAACAAAAATATTTATGGTCAAAGTTAAAAAAACCCTTCAAAAAGTCAAACTATGACAATTAATTTGGGACAGAAAGAGTAATAATTACACCCGAATGAATGTCGGAGAGGGTGTAGCACACCTCCTCTATTTATGGTCTAGCGGTATGTAGAAAATGATTGATCAAGAGGCTGTGGGTGCGATCAGGGCCGACAAATGAATTTCAGTGCCCCGTGCAATATTAAAAAATAGGCCATAATGGTTATATTTAATTTCAGTTTTTGTATATATAATCTTTATATATATATATATATATATATATATATATATATAAGACGATAATGTACATATCCACCGGTGAACGTTATACCATATGCTCAATATTTGGAATTCTATGATTATTACGTTTGAATTTTGTATTTTATGAAAGCGTAAAATTGTTCGTTATCTTTAATATTTATATGCTCGAATATAGTACGTAGTATTGTTTATGGTATTTTGGTTTAGTATTTTTTCCGTGTTTTATATTGTCATTGTATTTTCAACCCAAATACATTTTCGTTCGGCCAAAGTTATGTACATGTGAGAGTAATGCTATATAGGTATAATTACATAGGATTAAAAGTAGATCTCATTAGTTGATTATTTTCTCTCTCTTAATCTCATTCAATCAATTATTTTTATTCACAAATCATATTGTTAAGTTTATATTTAGTCTTACAAGGTTAGGTCCAACAATCATTTTCCTACATGGGGATAACCAAAACTTGCGGATAAACTCAAAAAATCGACGGGTAATAATTATTGGGTGCCCAACAGGTATAGGGCCAGGTATGCGTACGAATTCACTAAAATCCGTCAAAATCCGACCCGTTATCATCCCTAATATAAGTATATTCATTAGTTAAGTTTCTCCATATAGGCTAATCATAGTTGTGTTACCACATCCCGTTGATGAAAGATTATTGTTCAGATCTTTCACGATATATAGTTTACAATGTAACTTGTAATTATTATGTAAATGTATGCGTATTTCATGTCAATATCACTTAGAAACACACCTACAAAATTACAATAATATGTTGTTTTGTTATGTAGCCAATAAGCTAACAGTCTACCATCATTATTAAGATTTAGATATAGACATTTATCTTAAAATCATGAAGTAGCCCGTAAATTTTGTGGATTATAATCTAGTTACTATTAAAATGTAGTCGGATTGACATGTCAACTTGAAAAGTAGTTGGGCCTTTAACCTAATGGCTTCATAGGTTGGAAATCTCAATCCAAACATGTTCTTTTCTGATTGAGTATGTGTGGAGTTTCAAATCTTCATTGCCAATAATCTAATATCTAATACCCCTTATTAAGCATTTACCATTTATTGGTTGAAACTTAAGAAAGGATATCGAAAATTACAATTTTACCCTACCTATCAAATTAACATTAATATGGAAATAGATATATTGTATATGGAAAGAGTTTTAGTGCTTAAATTGGAGTTATAACTAATAAATTACAAAAATTCGGAAACAATTGACAACAATAATTTTACATTATAACTTTTTGTTTAGGAATGTCCACTTTTATGTTATATAAATAAAGAAAAATAAAGCTTCTAAATTTCTCATCATTCTGAATATTGTAACTTCTTATGGTTTTGTATAGTCTATAATAATAAACTTCATAAAAGTGGAGGTAAATGAATGCTAACAAAATTATTAACGAATCTACATCAGCCGGTATGTGCACGTAAACTTTTTGAAAAAGCAATTTCACTCTACATTGCAACATCGAAATTGTTATGTCAATGTGCAAATATAATATGTATGCATACTTACATGACAAGTGATGACATACCACTATTAGAAATTTACTATTTAAAATGAAGTGTTATTTTTCACCGCATTGTGCGGGTTATGTACTATAAGTTAAAATCGATCAACATTCTTATCACTTAGATATTAAGGATGTAATCGGTAATTGATACACTAATATAGACTCCATAACTATTAATCTATATTCCCTTATAAAAGGGTTTCCCCTTTTCTTAATAAGCTTACATTTTTAAAGATGCAAAATGTCAACTATGCCCTTATTATTGACCTAATATATATGGAAACTAAGCTTAATATGTCCCTGAGAGGTATGGAATTATCGTCTATTAGCTGTCCGATATGCAACTCTAATGTTGAATCCACACAACATCTGTTTTTCTCTTGTCATGTGGTTCGTGATATAATGAGGAAGATATTCACTTGGTGGGGGTTACCAATGACATTATTCGCGTCATATGACGACTAGTTACTTTGGATGGAATCACTCAAGATAAGGAAAGTGGTAAAGGAATACTTGGAAGCTACTTTCTTAATTACCTGGTGGCACGTTTGGATTTTTCGTAATAAGTTGATCTTCTCCTCTAACAGTCCTTCGAATGTGGTGCTTTTTGATAATATTGTTAGTCAAGCTTTTGTTTGGTGTAATTATAGAGCTAAGAGAAACATTAGTTGGATTGGTTGGCTTCAAAGCCCTTTCTTAGCTATAATGTAATTTCGTTTATTTTCTAGCTCCTTGCTAGATAATTTTAATAAATTGCCGTTAAAAATAATAATATGGAAACTAATAAAACATTTACTCGGAAATAATTAAATATTATATTATTTAATAGATCTCTACTAATAAAGCTTTCACAAATGATACTTATAGATTGATTACATAAAGTTGAAAAAATCTATTATCAACGTAATAACACATTTATAGTACTTACTTTGTTCTTTTATATCAAGATTTTTTGACTTTATAAACAAATTCGACAATAGTTAAATTCAAAAAATTTTATTAATATAACTTTCTTCTTTCATGTCACACATTTTCGACTTTATAATCAAATTCAACAATTGGTAAATCAAAATCTATTATTATTTAAAAATTGAGAGAAACTGAATCATACAAGATAATATAAAAATTGATATATACACATCTATAATTTCACACTAGCATGAAACCCGTACAAAACAGCGGACACTACACATAAACACGTTAAAGTTGATGTATAAATATTTATCATATTAGTAACGTATTATTCAAGTCTTTTTATTCCATGTTAACTTTTTTCGTTATTTTGTGGTACATTCCTTTATTATTTGAGATTTAATTTTAGTTGACTTGACTTATAAAAGATAATATAATTATGGAATGTCAAGTTGTTAGCATAGTATGTTATTAATGTTGTTAGTGTTTCAACAATAAGAATTAAAATAGGGGCAATTTAGTCACTTCAATTTTTTTAAGAGTTGTAAATTTAATAATGAAAATGTTTTATATATGAATATAGATGTGTTAGAAAATCAACTTAAAGTTACAAAAGTATTGAATGAATTTAATAGATTTATCAATCATTATAAAACGTCGCCATTAATAATCAATGTAGGTAATATTACTAAAGACAACCACCACATTATTATCAGCTATCACCATCAACTACTTCTACATTCTTCTCTTTTGCTACCGCTGCATTGGGTGAGTAATTTACTAGTCTTATATAAACTATAAAAGTAATGCTATATAAGTTTATCTGAATAAATCTAAAATGTAGATCTATTTCTCTCATTAGTTAAATGTTTCATCTTTCTTACAGTTTCAGACAATCATATTTTTACATCTACCAATCACATTTTTAACTCTAAATTTAGGCCTACAAATTTATATCTACCAATCATTTTACTAAGTATAATATAGGAAACATATTTTCTGCCATCTAATTTCAAAAGTGAAAGTCAATTAACTATTATCATTTAGTATTTAGAGGGTGTTTGGATTTACTTAATTTAAGCATTTATGCTTAAAAAATAAGTAAGTGACCTCTTACATATTTTTATGTACTTATTCCTTATTAAATGAGTGCATACATTTTTAGAAATGTATTTTTATTTGCTTATTTGCTATCGAAATAAACAAATAAGCAGATAAACACTAATTTAAGCAATAATTTAATATTTATATTTATAATTTAAATTTAATTTAATAAAACAACAAATATATTCATACTCCTTTAATATCGTCATCTCCAAAATTAGCCTCATCATACATACAACCTTCCTCAATTTTTAAACTATTAGAAAGATAATCACAAAATTAAAATTTTACCATATATAACATCTAATTTTATGTTATAATTAAAATCTTTACCATACACAAAATCGAATTCATGCTATTTATACATAATGATTATAATTATAATGAATTAGGCGAAACTTTAAATTACATAAGGTTTCATTCTTTATTGTTCATCCATTATTTATTTCGGTTGTCAATCAATCAATTTCTCTTTTTCTGAAACGATTATTTATCTGGAAGAAATAAACACTCACGCAATGTTATGAAAGATAAAATCGGTTACGAACATTTTTCTATGCACACAAATTAGTATATCAAAACTAATATTAATATGGCACAAATGATATGCTTTATATACATATAACCTAAAATAATTTTAATTCCGACTTCATTGTATATTTTTTTGAACTTATTTGAAACGATATAATTTTTACATTATTTGCTTAATCATAGAAAAACGTTCACATTAAATAATTGTGTATATACACAGGCATAAGGTATAATTTTAACTAAATTAAGGTATAATTTTAACTAAATTATGTGATAGTGATTCTCACATGTAAGTTACACATAAAGTGGATCAAATTGGGGTATACGGGACTTCTAGTGCGCGTCATTATACACTCGCCATAATTTCAATGAACCTACAATAATAAAAATTAATATTGTATGAGCATGTAGAATGTAGATAACATGTTGCTCAAGTCTAACAAACAAAGATGCTTTTTAATAAAAAAAAAAAAAGAGACTCTATTATACACGAAAAAGGTTTGTTATTGAAAATGTTTGACCTAGAACCTCACAAAAGGTTAACATATTACTGTTTGAAAAATGGCTTGTGGCTACTTTAACCCACGGTGTGTTTTTTTTGTCGTTAGAATTTGGTAAAGGTTGCATGATAATTGTTTGTGACATGTAAATGTTACTTTAATGAGATAAATACAAAACACATTTTTAACAAGTCGTGATAACATGTTTAGATTAATAAACCAGCATATATTTGATTAATATGGATATGAGTAATTTTATGAGGGCACATTCAATTTGATGGGAATGAGAGGCATACGATCTAATTAGTTAATTTATGTAATAAATGGCTCAGACACGCTATATCTTAACAACACTGCATATTACATAAAAATATAAAATACAATGTTGCGACTCTGAGTTGTAGATTATAGAAATTAATAGTTGAATTACTTGTTTTTCATTCCTCAGAAAATGAGTTACTTTGATTATACACCTTAAATAAATTATGTTATTAGCAAAGTGTGAGATATTCTTCTTTTATATAAGTTGATAAAGAGTCATGCATATCCAGATTGTTGTCTAATCTTTTGTTTGGATAAGATTGAGATAAATATAAAACGTCATAGTTTGTCACAAAACAAAACTCATATGTATCGTTTTATCTATTTTTATTTTTGGCACAAATTAACACGACCCTTTATATCGTTTTATTTACTTGATGAACCCAAAATGTTAGCTTTGTGCCACGAGTCCACCATATTGAATGTAACGACAATTGGTCACTGCATTGCGTTGGGATTAAAAGTTAACTTTTATCTATAAGGAAACTAGTTCAATGACCCGTGATTACACAAGTTTGATAAAAAAGTTAAGTTACAAAATCATTTCGTATAACTTGCAAGTATAATACATACTCATAGTAGATTTATGTAAGTAATTTTGTATTTTTAATAATGCATTTGCGTTTTGACATGATTATATGGCTGTACATTATGGTCTTTCAAAACATCTTATGCACATAAGAAAATCTTTTTACATAAACTTAAAGCATATCCAATGTCAAAAGTCTTTCAAAAGCATTTTTACATTTCACCTCACATTTTGAGCTTTCCAAATAACACTACACAATACACATATGTGACCTCTGTAAAACTTGCCCAATCTCTTTAATCAACTATATTGCTTTCAAATAAACCCCTTGAACTTTAGCACAATGAACAGTCTCTATACACACAAAAAAAACAACTGTTATATTAATCTTATGTACAGAATAACACAATATATATATATATATATATATATATATATATATATATATATATATTGGCATGATCCAGAGGGAAGGGGTGTTTTTGGAGGGAAGGGGGGAAGCATCCATCTCACCATTTAATTTCATCTTCCAACTACCCCTCACCATATGTTCTGTGAACCTGCGTATCATTTAGTTCATAGGGACAAGGTTAGAATAGTACTTTCACGATATTCTTTTTATTTAAATTAAAAAAACATAATTCGCTTATGCAAATGCATATACGTTCTTTATTCAATTCGGTCTTGTTTTTCATCTGCAACACAAATTTTGTTCAATATCTGTTCTGAAATTCGTATAAACACTGAACTGAAATTCGTATACAGTTAATTTCTTTGATTCTTCAATATCTGTTCGCCATTGATTTCTTAATTCATTATGTTTTACATCGTTCATAATTAGGGCTTAGATCGTAATCGCATTCGTTTAAACGTCAATTGAATTTTTCAGTGTTGATTATGTCTTCTTGTTCCAATGTTCCTGGTGATTCGAATTCATTTATTGGTGAATCTACTGGTAAGTGTATACTAATAATTTTATTGTCTATTAAATTCATGTTTTTGTGTTTATTTGTTGTAAATGTATTAATATGCATTTCGATGAATGTTATTTTGTAGCTCATGTTATTGGTTCCAGTTCAAATGTTCCATTGGAATCTAATCATAGTCTTCCTGATTCTACCGGTAAGTTTAAATATTTAATTGTGTTAGCATTACTCATGTTGCATATTATGTTGTACACTATTTATTAATTTAATGATGATTTTTAGAATTATTTTGTTGCTTTTAATTATGAAATTTTTAATTTTTCAAATGATGAACATTATGATAGTATGCACTGAGATGCGTCTTAAGATAGGCTTACATCGAAGTGACATATATTGATACATGTTAACACCAGTATGCACTGGGATACATCTTAAGATAGGTTTACATCGAAGTTACATATATTAATCTAAATTTATGCATCTGAACATAAGTTTACTTGTCAAACATTATGATTTATTTTATTTATTTTTATTTGTTTTATTAGGTTGTGGTTTAGTTACAAAGAGGCATGTTCTTTCATCATTTGAAAAAGAATATCCAGATGGCTCAAAATTATGGTTTCCTATTGTTCCTGATTCGTTTAAGCCCAAAATTGATTCTGTTTTCAATTCGTATGATCATTGTTTCAGTTTCTATGAATCATATGCTGAGGTTAGTGGTTTTGATGCTAAGAAATCATCACAGAATTGTTTTGAAGATGGGTATGTGAAGTATAAAGTTTATAGGTGTAATAAATCAGGTTTTTCTAACAAGTTAGTTGTCGACACTTTGAAAGTTGTTCCTGAACCTGTTGTTGAACCTATTGTTGAGCATTCTCGTAAACGTAAAAAGCGTGTTAAAAAAGTTAGTAACCGTAAATCTTCTTCTATCAAGACAGGTTGTGATGCTAGCTTGAGATGCAAATTTTTGAAAGGAAAGTGTGTTATAACTAAGTTTTTTGAGGGTCATAACCACAAACTTGTTTCTGAGTCTAATAAGAATCAAATGCTTAAGAAACGAAGATTAGATGTAGATGACATGCAACATCTTCATGATTTAAGTAGTCGATCAAACATTGGTCCTACCATTGCTCACCGTCTAAAATGTGATCTTAGTGGTGGTTTTGATATGGTCGGTCCTAGTAGTCTAGATTACAAGAATTTCAAACGTGATATGAATCGGTTTGTTGGTGAAAGTGATGCCCATATTGCTATAGAGAATCTTCTTAGGAAAAAAGAACATCTTCCAAACTTTACTTGAGAGTATGTTTGTGATGATGATGGTTCTCTACTCGGTGTTTTTTGGGCCGACAACGTTTGTAAACTCAATTATCAAGAGTTTGGTGATATTTTTGCTTTGATGCGACATATGGGACGAATAAGTATGTTTTTTCCCTTTATTAAATGCATTATTTATTTCATTTTTTCTGTTATAATCTGATTAGAACATTAAATCTGATTTTGTTAATTTATTTTCAGATATAATATGAAGTTTGTTCCGCTTACGGGTGTTGATAATCACAAACGACTCGTTATTTTTGGTGCTGCACTGTTATACAGTGAATCCATAACGTCATTCAATTGGTTTCTTGATTGTTTCTTAAAAGTCTTTCCAACTGAACCAGGCCTAATTGTTACTGACCAAGATCCAACTATGAAAGAGGAGATTCGTGTTAAATTTAAAAGTGCCAAACACCGGTTTTGCATGTGGCATATAAGTCAGAAACTTGTTGACAAGGTATATTTTTTACGTATAAATATAATGTGCACTTTAATATAACTTAATATTCATTTTGTTTAGTATCATTTGTTATAATTTATTTTCTGTTAAGTATTTGTTTGAAGGTGTATATTAAGTTGCATTGATTAATGCACTTTAATATATCTTAACACAATTAAATATTTACTTGTGTTAACATTACTCATGTTGCATATTATGTTGTACACTATTTATTAATTTAATGATGATTTTTAAAATTATTTTGTTGCTTTTAATTATGTAATTTTTAATATTCCAAATGATGAACATTATGATAGTATGCACTGTGATGCGTCTTAAGATAGGCTTATATTGAAGTGACATATATTGATAGATGTTAACACCAGTATGCACTGAGATGCATCTTAAGATAGGTTTACATCGAAGTGACATATATTGATACATGTTAACACCCATGTGGATGCGTACTACTAGTATGCAGTTAGATGCATATTAACACCCATGTTACCATTTATTCTATCTTAATATTCATTTTGGTTAGTATCATTTGTTACCATCTATTTTTTGTTAAGTATTTATTTGAAGGTGTATATTAAGTTACATTTAATAATATTTTAACATTATTTGTTCATGTTATTTTAGGTTGATTATGTTTTGTATTCCAATAAAGATTTTCAGAAGAGGATGAATTATATTTTTGGAATCAAGAAATGACACCTCAGAAATTTGAAACACGCTGGAAATCAGTAGTTGATGATTTTGGGTTGCATGATATGAGGTGGTTCAGTGATTTGTATGAATTGAAGGAAATGTGGGTACCATGTTATTTTATGGATCTTCCCATGAATGGCTTAATGAGGACTTCATTACTTTCCGAAAGTGAAAATGCATTTTTCAAGAGATGCAAGAACAAACAATCGACTTTAGTTGATTTCTTTTCAAGATTCGATGCTGCTATGAAAAAGCAGCGTCACAATAATCGGTTGCTTGAGTATGAGATGGAAAACAAGGCTATCAACTGTTTGACTCCCAAAAAGATTGAACTTCATGCTAGGGACGTTTACACACCTTCTTTATTCTTGCTAATTCAAGAAGAAATTGAAAGAGCTTCATCATCATGTGCTCAAACCAGTTGTGTAACTGATGGAGACAAGCAGCTCTGCATAGTGCAAGAAAAGTTCCCTCCTCCTCGTCCAAAGTGGAATTACAAGGTTATTTTTTTTAAATATTATGTGTCTTTTTTTTCCATTTAATTCTGTATTTCTAAATAGTACTAGTAGTTTGCACTATGATACATGTTATCATACATCGATAAACAGCATCAAAATGTAAATGTTATGTTAGTATGCATCACAGTTCCTACTATTAACATGTTAACAGTACTAACAGTTTGCACCGTGATGCATGTTAACATACACTGTTAGTACCGTTTATTTTGAATGTTAATTTTTATTTTTTAAAAATGTTAATTTTCTTATTCAAGTAGTTTTTGATCCAGTCAGTGGTGAATCAAATTGTTCGTGTTTGTTATTTGAACGTGAAGGTCGCTTATGTCGTCACATATATTGTGTGTATGATGTTAACGACATTTATTCTATTCCCAATAAGTACATTCTTAGGAGGTGGACAAAGGAAGCGTCTGAAACTTTTAGTTTGTTAAGTTTGGATGTTGATCCTGTAGGTGAGTGTTTTAAACTAGGTAAAGATGTTTTTAACAAGCTTAGGAAAGTTGTTTCTCATTTGAAGAATGATAAAGAGAAGCTCTTGGCTTTTAGTGGAAAAATTGATCTATTTTTTCAAGAGTTTGGTGATGGAAAACCAGATGAGCAATCATCTTCTAGCAGAGTTGAAAAAATTCAGCAAGTATATGGATTCTCTAAGCCAACTGAAGTTTCCATTCATCCTCCTAAGAATGTTCATAACAAAGGTCAACGTACTTCAAAGAGATATACTAGTGCACGAGAAAAGGCTGTCAACAAACAGGTTAAGAGAAGAGAATGCCAATATTGTTTTGTAAGTGGTCATAATATCAGGAGTTGCAAAGTTAGAATTGAAGATGAATTAAAACAAGCTGAGGATAATGAAAATTCTGATGATCAAGTTGAAGAAGTTGAAGATGTCGATGGAGAAGATCTTTCCAATGAAGATTCTGATGAAGAAGTTTCGGATGAATTCTGAATTTTTTTTAGTTATTTTTATTTAACAGTATTGTCTTGAAAGTTTTATGATACTTAGATTTGATATTTTGAGCTAGTGATATTTGTTATCCATTGCTTTATTTTTGGTCACACTAATTTTATAATTTTAAACAATTGTTACATATCCAAAGCTATGCAGTTAAAATTATTTTGTGATAGCTTTTATTGTCTGAGATTTCAATTGCAGCTGTGAATTGTCGTGGCTCATTGTGTTATCTTTGCAAATAATGCTATGATGCATCAAAGTGCATACTATTAGTACTTTTACACATGGGTGTTAACACGTTATGATGCATCGAAGTGTGTACTATTAGTACTTTGTACACATGGATGTTAAGATGTATTCGAAAGACATGGTACTTTGCAAAGACAATTAACTAGAAACTTTTATATTTCGTTATAAAATATATTACAGTTGAAATATATCTGTTTATACTTTATTAATCTATGTTGCACATGTTAACATGTATTGATATACATCAGTTCAATGTAAAACCAATATTAATATGCATCACAGTGCATACTATTAAAAGTAAACCACATGGGTGTTAATATGTATCGTTATACATAACTATGATGTAAACCTATGTTTCGATTCATCGAACTTTTTACTGTTCTCATAGTTTCTTATTTAAATAAAATTAGGGTATTTCATAATTTCTGTTGATGTCATAGTTTCTGCTGAACTCATAGTTTCTTATGATACATAGTTTCTGCTGATATTAACCGATGTTTTGATGCATCAAAGTGCATACTATTAGTATTCATACACATGGGTGTTAACTTGTATGAATAAACATCACTATGATATTAACCAATGTTATGATGCATCATAGTGCGTACTTTTAGCACTTGTGCACATGGGTGTTAACATGTATTGATATACTTCACTATGATATAGTATCATTGGTTGGTGGAGCTTAGCTAACAAATATATAAGTGATTAATGTGTATAGACATAAGGTCAACAACCCACATTTGGTCATCATTTTAACAGTCTCAACAACCCATAAACGTTCAACAGCCCAGCACACACATGTATTCTATTCGGCCCACAAAATATTATGCACTACAGTGCATCTTAACATAACTTTATACCCTAATGATTCATATCAATAATATTTTGGCACCCATGTGGATGAGTATTAATAGTATGCATTTTAATGCATCTTAAGATAGGCGTTTACATCTAGTGATGTATATTGATACATGTTTGACACCTCATGTGGGTGAGTATTATTACTATGCAATGTGACGCATCTTAACATAAGTTTACATCGTAGCAACTGTCGTAAACAACTTACTTAGGATTTCAAAAACAAAATAGTCATGGTACCAACCAGTCAAGATTCTATAACAACATTGTCAACCTACCTATCTACTTAAGATTCAAAAATAACATAGTCAATGTATCATACTACTCAAGATTTAAGATACTTATAATCTAAAAGTTATTGTTTTGGAACACACATTACAATCTACTGTCACTCACTTTGACTGCCCTCATATGTTGTCCCATCATCCCATTCCTTCAATATATCACTTGCCTTTTTCTTTGCTTCTTCCAGTATTTGACGTTTCTCTACTTCTTTATAGCTTCTTTCAAACTGTTCATACCTCTTCATTACCTCATCCTGCTTTCCATTGATTTCATGAGTAATAATTTTGACAGCGTACTTGGTCCTGAGTTCTATCAACTGCTTCAGTTGTGCATTTCCTTCATTTTCTAACCCACAGTTCCAATTATGCAGTCCAATGAACGTTTCCATGTGGCGCATTAGGAATACTTCACAATCAATTCCATTTTCTTTGGTTCTCCACTTCATTTGTCTTCTTGTAATATTTGCTTTTTCCAACTTTTCTGCTCTCTGGTGTTCAATATTCTTTAAATAGCAGACAAACAACTTTACCTAAAAATAATCATTTCGAGTTCTAGTGTTAGTAGCATTACATATATTTTAAGTGTTTGAATGTAGTAATTTTTTCAGTTTATACTTACCACATTTTGAGGTACTCCTTTATATTTCTCTTCGAAATCTGGTTCGTTGCTGCTGTTGTCTATTAATTCAATTATTCCAGACTTCATATTGAACACCATCAGATAATAATGACTGCTGTAGCAAATGGGAAAGAAAACCTGCATTTTTTGATGATATTATTTTATATAATATTGTTATATAAAATAATTATATTGTTGTTATATATTTGTATATACCAGGTCGATATTCTTGAAGTTTGTTAACAGTTCATTCTCTTTCATCATAAGATCAAACATTGTATTCTTGAAACTTTCGTTGTTTTCTTTTGTTGGTCCATCTTTCAGCATGTGCTTCTTCTGCAAAAGAAAACATATATATATATATATATATATACTTATCAGTTTATAGTTTATAGTTTGTCATTTTGTTTGATATTTTAATTCTTACCAATACAAAAGTTGGTAGTAAATATCTTATCGGTGATCCAGGTTTAGCATATTTCTCTTCACGGTTGAGACATGCTGACCAAACGTCAATTACATCTGCAAAGATCCAGTCATGGTGTACCAAGCTTGCTAGCGATATGCTAAAACAAAATGCACCTTGGTCACTGTTAAAGATGACCTTCCTGCAAATATAATTAACTATGTATCTTAACTTCATTTTTCTCTTGAGTAAGCACTTCAAATATAATTAACTATATATCTTAGAAAAAAATCAATTTTATAAAAGCTTATGTTTTACCCGGGATCTTCCAAGAAACAGCCCAGATATCTTGCTATTTTCTTTTCAAGCAATTGTACTCTCTCTTTCATCGCCACTTCTCTTTGTTTATATGGAGACTTATAAACATTTGCGGTTTGTCGTTCCCTTTTATTTCTTTGTGTTGACTTTCCTTTGTCACCCTCTTCTTGATTTGGCCCTCCATTATTTTCTGAATTCCTTTCAGATTGTGTCCTCTCACTCGACCCAAGCTCATCCTCTTCTTCTTCATTAGGTTCTGGTTGTTCTGTTGATAGGTTCTTTAGAACACTTGCGACCGTATCCCTTGGATCTCTTTGATCACTGAAACTGCATGGAATTGCAGTTGAGGAATTATATCTTCTTGAATGATCACCCTTGTTAAAAGTAGAAGTTATATCATGATAATCTTCATTGGGACTGAAATATACGGGTGTGATTGTTCTCGAAATTCTTTCTTTGGTTTCAAATATTTTTTTCACCTTCTCAAATATCTCCTTGAATACCTTGTATTCTGGGTACATTGACAGAGCTGCATCCATTTCTTCCTTGTACCCAACAAGGTATTTGTATCGTAATTTAAGATTGTGCTCCAACTCCTAAGCATTAAGTTAAAAGATATAGTAGTTATTATTATATCTAATACTTATCTGTAAAAGCAAATTGATTAAATGAAAAAATATATTTATGAGATTCGATATATGTAAATCATTCAAGATGTAGCTACAATGAAACATAAGTCATTATTATACTACTACTTAAAGATAGCAAAATGAATGCATGTTAACAGTTAAGCAGCATATCTATATTAATTCTTGAAGATATAATTGACAAATAGCCTGAAATTATGGGCAGATCTCCATTTTGTGATAAAACTGGACCCAACAAAGGGTCATGGATACAAGAATAATATCTCTAAGTCACTCAATAAATCCATATACACGGATCAGGCAATTGGCAAATTCTTCTCGACAACGATTGTACGTTACGTATTACATTATATTGATTTCAGATTTCCAAAGATAATGTGGTTTTTAAAAAGGACCATGCAATTGGCATATACACGGACCAGGCAATTGGCAATTAGTGGTTTTTAAAAAGCAAATTCCAATCATCTATGTTCTATATTTGTATAACTAGATAGTCTCACGGGCCAGATGCACCTAAAAGCTCTAACAACTATTTTAAGTTACACAAATTTCACGTTAAAACGGAAAAGCATACAAATTGATAAATATAAGCATTCTAACAAAATTCTTAAATTTCCTCATTTACAAGATACATAATCCACCTTGATGCTATAAATACATCCAAATAACCACATTCATTTTTTATGTATACATATCAGTTCCATTATCTACTATAAGTAACCTACAAAACATTACTACCATGAATAGCAAAGCTAGTTTAAGTTCTATTACAAATTCTCATTCAAAATATTATTTAAAGGAGATTTTAGCATACATACAGTTTAACAAATACCCTTTGCAGATTCTTTGTTATGTTTAACTTCAATTCAAACATTAAATCGAATAGTGTATATATATATATATATATATGTGTGTGTGTGTGTGTGTGTGTGTGTGTGTGTTCATACCTCTTTTGTTAAAGCATTTTTGATTAATTCTTCACTCCCTGTTTGCATTTCCCTTTCTTCCTCTTCATCGATCATTTCGACATGCCCAAATCCTCCTAATGCAATTTCTGCATTCTCTCTTTCAACCAGTTTGTTTGTTGTCCACTCTGCTATAGCCGGTCTTGGTCGTGGTACGTACACGGTTTCGCAATTGGTTGATTGAACATAATGCAACTGTTTTCACATTTATATAAATCATTAAAAATGTTCTATATTTTTACAATATATATAAATAACAAAAAAAGTTGGAATTACTTACCACAAGACATGTAAGTGATGCAACAAACTTAACACCATTTTTTTTCTTTCCATCTTCTCACTCCTTCTTTCAAACAACTCAGCATATACTCACACCAATCTAAATTCTTTATTTGCTCTTCATCTTTCACGCATATCAGAAACTTGAAATTTGTTGTTCCTAATTGATTTCCCTCAATGATTGTGGATGCACATAGTACAAGAAAGTCAAGTATAAAAGTCCATCCAGTATGCTTCTTTTTTACTATCCTTTCCACAATATTTGGTGGACTAATACGCTTTCTTGAGTATTGAACTCTCCATAACTTTCAAGTTATTTCACCTATTTTAGGCCGTATGCTTGTTTCAATTTTCTCATTTCCCATTGGCAATCCAAACATCTTATTAATGCTCCGTCTTGTTATTTCGATGTTTCCACTTGGTATTTCGATTGCTCCTGTCTCATGGTTGAAGTGTTCAACACAAAAATACCCCAATCCTAATGGAATTTTGTTAAACTCCATTTCTAAAATCCTTTCAAATCCTATCCTTCTAACCACGTCCATTTGTTTTGAACTCATCTTCTTGCTTGCATCATACAAATAGTTTGGAGAAACTCTTCTTCTTCTTCTTCTTCTTCTTCTTCTTCTTCTTCTTCTTCTTCTTCTTCTTCTTCTTCTTCCTCCTCCTCCTCCTCCTCCTCCTTTTCTTTTTCTGCTTCTTCCTCCTCATCATCTTCTTCTTCTGCCTCCATAAGGTTGTTTTTAATTCTCCTTCTTTTCTTGTTTGCATCTTTGTTTTTAGTAGTTCTTCTATTTCTTCTCACTGACTTTTTCAATGGTTGTTCTCCTTCTTTTTGTGTTTCTTCATCATTTTTTTCTACTTCTTCTGCATCCTTTTGTAGTTGACTTTTTCTCCTTCGAATCTTGTTTGCTCCATCCTTTTTTGTCATTTTTTGCATTATTCTAACTGTCTTTATCAACTGTTCTTCCTCTTCTTTATCTTCTTCGTACTCATCTTCTTGTTCTTCTACATCCAATTCATTTATCTTCCGTTTCTTGTGAACCACAACCTTTTTTTTCACTTTTCATTTTCTTCTTACTGGTTTTCTTGATGGTTCCTCTTCTGCATTGACATTGATTAATTATGTATTGTTAATGTTTGTGAAATGTATATCTATAATGCCTCATTATTATATTTATCACTATTTTATTTACTTTGTGTTATATAACTTGAAATTTGAAATTCGGTATTAATCAACACAATACATAATAACCTAAGTTCAACTTCTCATTGTTGTTTTTTCCACCATCCACATTATCATCTGCATTATTGTCCTGCTTGTTTCCATCTGCACATAAAGTAACGTTTGGTTATATGTTGTTAAGTTTTTCACATAAACCTGCATTCCATATCAATACAAAGATAATATTCAACATGATACATACTAACCTGTATTCAAGCTTTCATTGTTGTTTTTTCCTCCATCTTCTTTCTCAGCTACTGGTTTTCTTTTTTTTGCTGTTGTACAAATGAATTAACAATTGAACGTAGAATTAATTTTTTTATATAATATGATTTATCAGTTAACAACAACAATCTCAACTTGAGGTTCTATTAAAGTAAAATAATCTCAACTTGGAAATGTCATCTTCAACAGCTTAAGATATGTCATCTCATGATAAATATATATAATGTTACTGAAAAATTGATCGCTTAATTCACAATACTTATAAAAGCAACATCCAAACTTATGAATAGTTATAATACAGAACATTCCAGTCATTTTAGTAGATAAACAAGTCAATGAGGAATTTCATCAAACATCTTATATGCATTTCGTAATGCACATCTATTTTAACTGTAATTAACAAAAAAACCATAATGTTATTATAAATAAAAGTAGTAACGAATAAATTATCTGCTTGTACTTCTAATTTCTGTAATGTGAAACTACAAAATATATTTTAAAAAAATATCACTATTGTTATCAAAATAAAAAATGACGATCACTTACCTAGGTTTCTTTTATATATCTTCATATTAACATTCTCGATAGAAGTACTCATTATGCAACGACTATAATTTTAGGTTCTTACAACGATTTTAGTAGAGGGTTTTTCGATTGTAAGTTTTGTTCGATTTGAAGAGAGGGTTTTTTGAGAGAGATTAAATGAGGGTTTGTAATATCCCAAATTAAATGAGGGTTTTTGTGATATTGGTGTCTTGTAAGTGGGAAAAAGTTTTTATCATTTTTTGAAATTAAATTAGAGTATTTCTATTTTAGATAATTAAAATAAATATATTTATTTACTTATTATTTTTACAAATTTATTTAAACTGTTTTTGTTAAAATTATTTTTATTATTATTATTATAACAAATAGTATTTAATCAATTTTTAAATATTTAACATTTTGTAGTGTTTGTAATGTGATGACTAATAATAGTGTGCATTATCATGCATTTTAATTTTACTTTGTAGTGGAGTCGTATAAGTACATGTTAACACCCATGTGTATGAGTACTAATATTAAGCATTTAGATGCATCATAACATGGGTTAATATCATAGTGAAGTATATCGATACATGTTAACACCCATGAGCACTACTAATAGTATGCACTATGATACATCATAACAACAGTTAATATCACAGTAATGTAAATCGATACATGTTAACACCCATGTGTACAAGTGCTAATAGTAAGCATTTAGATGCATCATAACATGGTTAATATCACAGTGAAGTATATCGATACATGTTAACACCCATGAGCACGAGTACTAATAGTATGCATTATGGTGCATCATAACAACGGTTTATATCACAGTGATGTAAATCGATACATGTTAACACCCATGTACGAGTACTAATATTAAGCATTTAGATGCATCATAACATGAGTTAATATCACAGTGAAGTATATCGATACATGTTAACACCCATGAGCACGAGTACTAATAGTATGCACTACGATGCATCATAACAACAGTTAATATCAAAGTAATGTAAATTGATACATGTTGACACCCATGTGTACGAGTGCTAATAGTAAGCATTTAGATGCATCATAACATGGTTAATATCACAGTGAAGTATATCGATACCTGTTAACACCCATGAGCACGAGTACTAATAGTATGCACTATGGTGCATCATAACAACGGTTTATATCACAGTGATGTAAATCGGTACATGTTAACACTCATGTGTACTAGTACTAATATTAAGCATTTAGATGCATCATAACATGGGTTAATATAACAGTGAAGTATATCGATACATGTTAACACCCATGAGCACGAGTACTAATAGTATGCACTACGATGCATCATAACAACTGTTAATATCACAGTGATGTAAATCGATACATGTTAACACCAATGTGTACGCGTGCTAATAGTAAGCATTTATATGCATCATAGCATTGGTTAATATCACAGTGAAGTAAATCGATACATGTTAACACCTATGAGCACGAGTACTATCATGTATAGTATTAACAAACAAAATTAACATATGTACTAATAGTATGCACTTCGATACATTTTAAACAAATGCTAACATGTATAGTATTTACAAACAAAATTCAAATGCAATATATGTAAAAATAGAATATAGTAGTCTACCATATAATTCTCATAGAATATTAACATATGTCCTTACTTTTCTACAATAACATCTTTAAAGTAGTATCCATTGTATTACTAGTAAAAACATAGAAGTATTATTCTAAAAGGCATCCTTCTTTCTGTGTTCAAACAACTCCCTTGAAGTGCATAAAACATTGTCCATTTGAAATGAGATGGAGTTTTTCCCTTTCTTGCAAACCATAACGCTTATTAAAACATTCCATTTCCATTAAGAATTCTTCCTTCAAAATATTTAAATCGCTGAGCATTATCTTTGTTGCATACTTTTTTCTCAAGTCTTCAAGTTGTTTATTCTACTCCGTTCCTTCAACAGCCAGTCCACAATTCCAATTAATCTGACCCCTATATCTTTCCATGTGCTTCATCATTACAACTTCATATCCGAAGTGGTGTTCTGATGTTCTCCAGTTAATTAATTTTCTCTTCGGAACAACAGACCTTATCAAATTAGCTCTTGGATGTGCTACTTCACTCAAGTACTTAGCAAACAAATGTCTCTGTAATTGAATTCTTTTATTAATTATTTACATTAACATATAAAATGTTACATAAATATCAATATTTTTGCTTACTATTAGGAATGGTGTGTCGCCGTACTTAACATGAAACTCAATTGCAGCTTTACTGTGATTGATAACTTCTATTTCTGTTGTTCTCAAATTGAAACTTATTATAAAGTTCATCGTTTTGTTTAAAACTGTGAAGAACACCTGCATTAACATGCATGTTAACATTCATCATGAATAATACTATTTTTTATTAATGTTTATATCACATACCATATCAATTTGAGTTAATCTGTAATTCGTATCCTCAGAAGTTGTTTATTTAACAACTTTAGTTCTAAATTCAACATAAGTATCAACACTATAAGCATCAGTAGTAAGCATGCTTGGATTCTGCAATTTCAATTTCAATTTTAAGTATTTTGTTATTGTTATTATATTGTTAATATAATAATTTTTGAAATTGTTTGCAAATATAATTTTACTTACCAATATTGTAGTAGGGAAAAAATATCTTGACGTATGCTCTTTTCCTACCAACCTTTGTTCTCTGTTAAGAATTAATGCCCAGCAATCAATTACTTTGTTAGAGATACTCGTTTGATGTAGCAAAGTAGCAGTTTCAATCCTTGTCATTGATATTCCACTTTTGGTAGTGAAGATTGGTCTCCTGTTTATGAATATATAAAAATAAAGTATAAAATATATAAATAATCTAAAACTAGTAAATAATAAAACAGTGAAATTCTTACGTTGGTGCATCAACAAAACAGTGAATGAAAGTAGACACATCCTTTTTCGTCTCTGTCAGATCAGCCCTTACGTTGACTTCTTCCTTTTCATATGGCGATCTTGGAGGACATGGTATTTCATCTTCAATGCCAAGGTCAAATGATGAGATATCTGATGTGTCAAATACCTTTTTATGGTTTTTTGAATCATAAGAAGTCTTTTCAGCTTTAACCATTGATGGCACCAGATGTCGCTTTTCTGCATCTTCATTTCCAGTAGCTTGGTTTACATCTTCACTTTTAGGAAACAAACATAATATCTCCTTTCTGAATTCCAGAATATCCTTGTCATTAGGATACAACGATATTGCTTTCTTAATGATTACTTCAAATTGTTCTATTTCTTCAGCAATATATTCAAGTCTTAACTCCAAACATTCTATATATCCCTGTTTATTTGTAATATAAATGTTGATAACAAAGTTAATGGTATTCAATACCATTACTAATAATATATCAAAAACTTAGCTAATACTTTCATTAAATAACATTCTTCTGAAACCAATTGAAAGACATTATTACCTTTTTAGTAGTTGGTGTATTTTGGCTGGCTCAAGTCTTCCTGTCCCAATTCTTTCTCAGGAGTTTCAGTTTTACAATTTTCTTTCAAGATTACTCCTTCAACAACAGCACCTTTCGGTTCTTCAACATCAGACTTCTTGTTAGAATCTTCTTGTTTCGTCGTTTCAATAACTACTCTTGTTCTTTTGACTTCCACTGTTTCAGCATTCACACATAAGTTAAGATACACTTGAAAAAAATAATTAATGAACAAGATTTAATTAAAATTCATCAAAATGTATATTACCTTTTTCAGTTTTGCCTGTTTTTTTTGTTGCTTGAAAATCATCATCCGAATCTTCTTCAGGTGTATAATCTTCATCTTTGGGGTCATCAAATCCAGCAACATCATTTACTACCCGTTTCCTTTTTGTTTGTGTTTTCTTAGCTTTAAACCAACTTGTTCCTTCACCGTATTTATTTTGAACTCTAGGCTTTTCAGTCTGTGGAATCACATTAAACTTCTGAAGGATACCAAACATGAGCGATTCAAGTTGCTTGCTATCGTTTATGGAAACTCTTGATGCTTTTTGTTTTTTTTCCCTTTCTCACTCTTCTTCTGTGGGTTTTTTTTGCTTATGTTTCGATTCTGTTACAAATCAATGACACTTATTAGCGTATATAACAATAAGCTCAACAGCCCACATTTAGTCATAATTTTAACAGGCTTAGCAGTCCATAAAGATTGAGCAGCTCACACATGTTTGTTCAACTCGGCCCACAATAGTAAGCACTACGGTGCATCTTAAACGAAGTTTACATCTTAGTGATGTATTTCGATACATAGTAACACACATGTGTTTCACTACTCATAGTATGCACTGCTATTCATCTTAAGATAGTTTTACATCAGAGTTATGTTTATTGATACATTTTAACACCCATGTGGATACTTTTAGCAGCTAACACATGTTTTTTCAATTCAGTCGACAATAGTATGCACTATGTTGCATCTTAACAGAATTTACATCGTAGTGATGTATTTCGATACATGGTAACACACGTGTGTATGTTTATTAATAGTATGCACTGTGATGTATTATAAGATAGGTTTTCCACATAGTTACGTTTATTGATACATTTTAACACCCATGTGGATACTATGCACTCTGGTGCATCTTAACATAATTTTAATTGTAGTGATGTATATTGTAAATTATAACCATCTAACATAATTTAATCATATAACAAGCACCGGTGAATATTATTCATCAAAATTGTAATTGGTAATCTGTAACAGTCATCATCTACAAGTAACAAATAATTCTTAAATATACACTAATATTGATTTAATTCAGATCATATAATCAATTAATAACATTATTTAAGCGATTTCCAGTCAGTAACATTCAATTTTAAGAATTAGGTTTACCCCGTTGGTCAAATTTTTCCCCCTTTTTTTTTGGAATCTTTCGCCATTGATTAATCTCGTTTTTGTTGATTATATTCCGCTAAAAGTTAACTGGAAATGAGTGAGAAGTTGATTATCTAATGATTCCGATGAATCGTACCTTCAAAATCGTATTTGGAAGAATGAACTTTGGGTTATGGAATGAATCAGATCGGAGTAAAAATGCGTTACTTTTTGTTTCTTTTTTTAATTACTGTATTTGTAAACTGATCAAACTACCCCTTCGCGTTTTAATTAGTTTGATGAGATAGACAGCCCAGATTAGCTTCCCCATTCCCCCAATTTTGTCACTTCCCCCTAGATCACTACCCTATATATATATATATATAACTTATGAATGGATCGACTTTGATTAAACAAATGGGCAAGCAAGAACTGAATTAAAGAGGCAAGCAAGAACATTCTTGGCCTTCTATCATCTGAAAATTACTCAGCATCTTACATGTAATAAACCGTAACGGAAAGATCGAAAAAATAATTATAATCAACCTTTCAAGTGAACATCAAAATGGGGGACAGAAAACTTAAGATGTAACTATATATAAAATAAATCCTAATTGACTTGCCCCATCTTTGTACGCTAAGGCTTCTGGCCATCTTCTTCTATGGCTTCTTCATCGTCTTTCTTTTTGGGTAATCCTATCATTGAATTCGATTTTTCAGATCGTCCTTTTACCTAGTGAGAAGAAATCGAAATCAACAATTTATTTTGAATCATAAAGGAAAACCCAATCTACTGAAACCGAAAATTAGAAAATAACAGTAGTTAAGATGATGATGATAGAGATAGAAGATGGATTCAAATAAATTGAATCAAGAAGAAAGAAATAATTGCTGATTTATTTTATGGGCGGTGGTGAAAGCACCAGTAAAAATAAAAGCGTAAGCGTGTAAGGAACTTTGATATTTTCAAAGAAATGGGCGGCCCAAGCTTCATGTCTTAGAAAGTTACAAAAGTTTAAACCAAAATAATATTCATAGTAATTAGGTCTGTGCAAAGTGCTAGAATCGGCCCGAACTGAATCGAACCGCGAATCGTGAAACTACAAATATTAGAACTGAGAACCGTACCGTAGAGAAGCGGTTCGGTACGGGACGATACGGTTCCGGTACGGTTTGCCGGTTCTCACGGTTCAAAACGTGTTTTGCACACCCCTAAGTGTAGAACCGGTCCGGACAGAACCGAACTGCGAACCGTGAAACTACAAATATTAGAACCGAGAACCCTACCGTAGAGAAGCGGTTCGGTACAGGATGATACGGTTCCGGTACGGTTTGTCGGTTCTCACGGTTCGAACCGTATTTTGCACACCCCTAATAGTAATTGAGAAAATTCAAAATAACCAGAAAATTCCTTGTACCACATTAAGCCATGTCACCAAAGTTATTAATTAAGATGATGTCAAATCAGCTTCATGATGTCAGCATAAACCCCCTTTAAAAGGGCCAATTAAGTTAGAAATTGGTACATATAACTATATAAGACTCTTCCCAAAACAGACAGAAACGATTGAAACTGACGTTCCACGTCTGCGTCACGTATGTGTCACATAAGTTTTTTACAAAACTGACTGAAATTGATGAACCCCTGCCATCAACGACTCCGTCACTTTTAATTTTGGGTTCACATTTAACAATTTATCTTTAGTTATACACACACAAAAAGAAAAAGAAAAAACACCGATGGATCGTCGGATATGTGACGAAGGAAAGTGACGAGCCAAAGTGACACACCCATGCCATTGGTGTCACTTTCGTCACTTGAAAGTGACACAAACCGACGATCTCCGTTGGGAGAGCTCTAAGAAACACAATTTGGGTCAATTGGACCTGGGCCTCTACCCCACTGTAATAAAGATCCACCTTTGCTTACATAAATAGCTTGAAATTTTATACATGATTTGAGAAGAAGAAGAAATTGGATGGAGGAGGGGCAGTTGTCCCATTCTATATCTGCCTCCGATCACCGATTCATTATCGCGTTTAATTCATTAGTAAAGATGAAAAATGACATATCTTGCAACTATAATGAAGTAAACTAATTTTCATTAAAATTATCAGATGTCTCTACAAGAAAATTACAGATCATTCATGGCCAAATCTATGAGGCACTCAACGGTAATGGTAATTAACTACTTATGATTTTTCACATATTTTGGTTGAAGCTGAAATGGGCGTAAGTAATGAAATTCCATAGGAAATCATGAAGTAATGTGAAAAATCGATTTACGATTATAAAAGAATCCCGGGGAAGCTTTTAACTTTCGCCTTTGATCTATTTTTCGCATAACACATAAGGTATGACCTACTTATTTTCACAGATTTCCTACGTATTTAGCTCTGAATTAGATAATACTTTCTCCATTTCAATTTAATTGTTCAATAATTTTTGAGATGTTCCAAAATTATTATCAACCTTTGATTGTAACTAATCAGAATGAGTTTTAGTGGGTAATTATTAACTCGTATTGATTGAAAACTGAGAATTGAAGTAGCAGAACAAAAGACTAAACCCACACATTATACGCAAGGAATTAAAAGTGCCCTATTTAAAAGTTACATGTCAATAGAAATAAAAGAAGAAAAATAATTGGGATGCTCTTTCTATATCATTTTAAAATACTCACCATACCATTTATTTATTAAAGACAGGAAAAAGTACAAAATGATAAGAAATAGTGATGGAAAAAGTACAGAAAAATCAGAATAATTATATTTAAAATTTAAAATAAAATATAAAAGAAATTGGTATGTATAGTAACAAACTAGAAAATGTTGGGTGTTAGATTTGGAATTAACAACTGTAGTCTATTAACGCACTTTGAATGAATAAATGTAAAATGACACCAAATACATTCACCATGTGACTATAAATACCACTTCAGATGGTACTCACTTACTTCGCAATTTCCTCAACTTTAAAACAAGAATAATCCCACTGGTCCCACAAATCTCATCACCACCATATCATATCCTCCGGTCATCGGTCTTAACCAACATGGCCGCTAAAGTCATCTCCAGTGGGTTCCGGTACACTACCTTACCCGAAGGCTATGTTCGTCCCGTTAACGATAGACCAAATCTGTCACAAATGTCCGATTGCAACGATGTTCCTGTTATCGATATTGGTTGCGGTGATAGACCCCTCATAAGCAAGCAAATCGGTGATGCTTGCCGCAACTATGGATTTTTTCAGGTTCAAATTCGGATATCTGAAATTATTTTAATGTTTTTTTTTTATTTGGAAAGGTGATTAGCGAACCCGTAAAAAGTTACTTTTGACACAAAAAGGACAGTGTGTTACTACTATAAAGTATGTGTGAAAAGATACCTTTTTACGTGAGCTAATCACCTTTCAAGTTTTTTTTTTTTTAACGAGATGTTTGTATTAGTTTAATTATAAACTTCATTAATTCAGCACACTTTTGAGCTTAAAATACATATAAAATATTCTTCAGGAGCATCGCTAATTGCTTTTTTGTAACACAATAAGTTAAAAATGATTTCCAAAACACTTTATGGACAGCGTTTTTATGGACAGCGTGATCACATATTCTTTAATTTGTACCACATGTGGGTTATATGCCGTATGCGCATATTATGCACTGACTATTAATCCATGTGAGTGATGATAAATTCACCAAAGATATATATTTAGTAAATTCATTCCAACCGTACATTTCTGATTTTACGGTACAAACTTTGATTGCACAAGTATTGTGGATTTATCAAAATGTTTGATAGATATATCACCACTCGTCAGATGTCATTTGATATTCTTTTGAATTTCTTTGTATTCTCAAAGGAGAAGAATGTGTTGGTTAATACTAGAGCTTGATCTATTGGCAGGTGATAAATCACGGTGTGCCGAATGAGATAGTCGAGAGAATGCAACAAGTGGGTAGGGAATTTTTCGAGCTTCCGGTGGAGGAGAAGATGAAGCTGTATTCTGAGGATCCGACTAAAACGATGCGATTATCGACGAGTTTTAATGTTCAAAAGGAACAAGTTCATAATTGGAGAGATTTCCTTAGGCTTCATTGTTATCCATTGGATCAATACACTCCTGAATGGCCTTCTAATCCTCCTCATTTCAGGTAATTCCTCACTCTCTCTATTTTGATTGAAATTTTTATTATATAGTTTTGCTTTTGGTATAAACTCATTTTTTATAGAGTAGATGATAAGCTTTTGTAGCATTTAGTAGAAATATCTTGGTATTATTTGAGACATTGACTAGATGGTTGGAAAAAGATAAATTGTCTACGGAAATGTGCACATGTGCTAGTCGCTTTATTTTACTTACTTAAATTTACCGCGTAACAAAGTTACTGAGTGTCGTTTTCAGAAGGAAGGGCCTAAAAAATTCTGTGTCAAATGTATTACAACACATAACTATACGAATATAGTCCCGATTCAATCTTACGATTGTGATCTTATTGATCTTATGAAGATAAAATCGATTTTAGGTAAGATCTCGATCTTAACAACCTACTTATACAATAATAATAATAATAATAATAATAATAATAATAATAATAATAATAATAAAATAAAAAAATAAAAATAACATATTAGTTATTACTACATTTATCAATTATTCAAACTGAGATGTGAAAGTCTCAGTTTCTATTCTATTTGAGTTTTTGTTCCTACCTTTTATTTTAATAATATTTTACTAGATATTATATTCATTTATATTTGGTTTATATGACTTGATTATATTATTACATATTAAACGTGTTTGACTTAAATTATACTACTAATTACACTAAAATTAATAAATGCTTGGTGCCTATCTTTTGATCTAGAACCTTTCATATGTTTTATTATTACTTCTATTTATTTATTATGGTTTCCGTAATCATCAGCACCAGCCTTTTTTAACATTATTTTATACTCTCAGGTGAAACATATAGTCGAAAATTTAATTAAATTTTTGTACCAAATGGGATCTAAAAGGGCATGGTAAAAGCTGTCCTTCGAGAATTTTCAAATCATGTAATGACACTTATTGATTATTTTTTAAATTTTGACTTTCAAAAACGTAAAAGGAAAAAAAAATCCGCCTCCGTAACTAGTTAAAAAAATGTATTTTACCTACCATTAAATATGAAAATAGGAATTATTTGTGTATGTAATTGAAAGTTGAAGTTTTAAAATCGTATTTTCCTCTTTATTACACCTAACTTACAACTGTATATGGCACATATCACTATAGTTGTCAATTACTCCTTACGTCTTAACTTTATTGTCCTCGAATAAAAAATATGTAGTTTAAGAAAACATTATCATTTCTCTTACTTTTTGATAAGAAGACGGTTTTACCCTTTACTTTTTTACCTACCTTTTTGTTTTACATATATAAATTAGGAGCATAAATGAACTTTATCTGATTATTCTTATCTATTTATAGAAGTGGACGATAAAATTGAAACATCCATAAAAATAATACTGGATAATAAAATTAGGAAAGATGTATTTTTTTCTATAAGAATTATTCATAGTAAATTTTACCGAGTCTACATCTCTCTAGGTCGATCTGGAATTTGTGGCAATTCCGACATCAGCCACGCAAAATTAATACAGTACAGTATTAAATCAAAGTGATTGGTTGGCTAAATTTCATCATGTGACGTCAGAAATGGTATGTCATGATGATGTCACGTGACGCTTTTTTTTATTCCATTCCAAAATTCTTAGAAAAGTTCATATACCTTGTTTTCTGATATTGTTTTCGAAAGGTAATGTAATAAACATATCATTTTCTTTAATATTTTATTTTAAATATAATAATTATTGGAGTTTTTATGTACTTTTTTCATCATTATTTCTTATAATTATGTACTTTTTCTAATTTTTTTAATCAAAAATAGTATGTTAAGTATATATAAATGGTATGGAGAGATTAAGCCTTTCGGAAATATCATCTGTTATTGTATACTTCCTCCGTACCCATTTTATTATCCGACATTTCTTTTATGTATGTTTTAATTTTATTGTTCACTTTCACAAATAAATAGGAATAATGAAATAAAGTTTTTATGCTCCTAATTTATACATGTAGTACAAAAAGGTTGGTAAAAAATTAAAGGGTATAAATGTCATCTAACCAAAAAGTAAGATATATGAAAATGTTTTCTTAAACTGCGTGTTTTTTATCCGAGGATAATAAAATTGAGACGTAGGGAGTATAAAAGACATCATGCTTATTGATTATTTAATATTACAATCATGGAATAAATTACACTCCACGTCCATCTACTCTGTTATCCGATAGTTTCGGAGTTGAGATTTTTACGAGTTATGATTTTTGAGGTGGATGTTTATTTTACTATTAGTCTTTTAAAGGGTAATTTTTTTTTAAAAAAAGAAACATTTACGAGTATTTTAACAATTTCATAAGGGATGAGAAACTAGTTGGGATCTATTATCTCAACATAGTCAATATAAATAAACGAAATGGAATAACAAAAACACAATGATTTAGGTGGTTCGTCTTCTCAAGGTTAATCCATAACACAAACTCTATTAAAACTTTACAATTAGAAGAATTTGAGACGCTCAACTCTCAACAATCTTATATATCCTCACAAGTTTTTCTCTTCTCTAAATTTATGTAACCATAGCATCTCTATATATATGGAAAATACATAACGCTAATTACTACTATGAAATAGGCAATAGAATTTGAGTCTAAAACTAATAAATCTTCCCTTGACTCGAATTCCCTAAAACTTCATCTTTCCCCGAGAAATGCACCATCTTCTCAGTCTTCTTCTCTTTATTGCTTTGGTAAAAACTCCTTCCTTGCAAAGATTCCCCATCCAAATAATACAAGTTCTTCCAAATTTTTCTCCCTCGAAAAACCAATCTATCTTCTTTGTAAACCTTGCAAGTATCTATTTTTCCAACAGATTGGTACATAGGAGACATCAAAACTCCAAGTGAAAGTATATACGTTGTTGCATCCGGAACATACGTTACATTCAAAGCGGATCTCACACTACCATCACGAAGCTTGAAGCATATACGACCAACACTTTCAACCTTCATCTTCTCCTTGTTACCAACTTTTATCTCACCAAATTGTCCATTATCGTTTAATGTCTCAAACATAGCCAGATCATGGCATATGTACCGAAGACGCAGAGTCTAACACTCACTTTTGTTTTTCTTCTTTCAAAATTCCACAGTTTGAAGTTTCTGTCAACTTAAACTCATCATCAGCATTTGTCCCAAGGTGTGTTTTCTCGTCACCCTTCTTCTTTCCCTTCGAATCTCGTAAGCTTCTCAAATATTTACGTAATTGAGGACAGCGAAGCTGCATATGACCTTTTTCCTTGCAATAGTAACAATCGATATCACTCTTGTCTTGATCTCCTCTTACTTAAGTCTTCGGACGCTCTACTGAACTAACAAGACTGAACCTTCTTCCCCTATCGCGATCTACTGTGACTAATATATTCTCCCCACACGAGAAACTACTATTTTAAGTCATTCTCGCATAATCCCGCAAATGTTGTAAGCACATCTTCAAGTGTCAAAGTGGTGCTCCTTATCAACAGAGTTTGCACAAACGGTTTGTATGACCTAGGTAATGACGACATCAACAGTAATAGAGTATATTCTATTGGATGAAAATGTGTTATAAATTGAGCATGAGAGCCTTGGTAAATAGTTATTTCTATGTATATTTAAAGTTTATATATACTATATTGAACCATTATTTAAATTTATTAAATGTTGAATTGAAAGTATTTTTTACTTGTAGATGTTATTGTATTTGTCATCTTTATTGGTGAAGTGATGCATTACAAAAAATAATATTATGAAAAAGAAGAAGACGATTGAATTGATGTATGCCAGGATAATATATCATTTTAGCTCTTAGATATCACTAATATTTATTTATACACATTGTTTCTAACTATCAATTTTTATCTTAGTGAATTACATCCAATGTACACTTAAATGCATTGTTTTTTGGAAAACTTAATAATGACCTTGATACGTTATACATTTTTGTGTGTGTGCGTGCGTGCATAATGATTGTATTCAAGTATCATCGAAGCTAAGTTGTTACTAAACATAAAAAAAATCGTTTTTAGAAGGTGCTTCGTGATTTGTAATTATTTTAAAGTCTCATTGATATCTCAATAACTCTATTTTGCATGTGATTTTATGAAACTTTACATATTACTACGTAATATTCTATAAGACCGCTCACTATGGTTGTGACCAACTGACGCATCAGTTTGTGCCACATCAGCGTCATGTCAGCTTTTTCCAAAACTGACACAAACTAACGCTTCACTATCTAAAGTGACCATCACTTCAGTTTTATCTGAACCCACATTTACCAATATACATTTTATTCTACACACTAAACAAATAAACAATAAAAAATAAAAATGAAGCGAAGCTCGTCGGTTTGACAACGAAATCCAACTGATGAAAAAACTGATAAAGCCGTGCCTATGGTATCCCTCACGTCAGTTGCAAACTGATATTCCACTGATGTATCATAGTAACCTGTCTAAGCTTTTAATTTTAAAGAAGTTACAAGAAAATGATGTCATTGTGATTGATTGGTAGGAGTGTAGGACAACTACAACTTTATTTTTTTGGCATTGATGATTACTGGCTTGCAGTTGTCCACCGATCTCGTTCATCGTGTTAAATGGGCTACATCTAACGCGTGATACTGACGTCATATGATAAAATACGTGTTGACATCATCTCTTATATTTTTATTTTTTAATAAATATAAAAATATCGTCATCTATATTTCAATACTATTTTTGATCCCTGATAGGGTTCAAAAGTCATGTTCACTTTTAATATAAAAACTCTTACGTCACAAATTTTATGACCACACATTTGTGTTACATATTATATCTCTATTGATTAGTCATAGCTTTGAACTTGGTACACCAAGTAGTCATGTTGGTTGGCTTGTCGTTATCTTGATTTTTTTTTAAGCTATCTTGATAATTCATTGGTTCATTTTTCAGGGAATACGTAAGAGATTATTGTATTGCGGTACGAGACTTGGGAATGAGAATACTAGAATCAATATCCGAAAGCTTAGGTTTAGATAAAGATCGAATAAAGACGATATTAGGGGACCAAGGTCAACATATGGCCATCAACCACTATCCGGTATGCCCTCAACCCGAGCTAACATACGGGTTGCCAGGTCATACGGACCCTAATGCACTCACTATCCTCCTTCAAGACGCGCTTGTGTCCGGCCTTCAAGTTTTTAAAGATGGCAAATGGTTAGGCATAAAACCACACCCAAACGCATTTGTCATCAACATTGGTGATCAATTGGAGGTAACCAACTAACTATTTTATGTTTAATGCTTCTAGCACATGATTTGGATGTTTATTAACGTTACAATTGTTTGAGTTTATTTTAAGGGAATTGTTAAATAAAGTCAAAATTAAGGGCTCTAAATAAGAGTTTTTAAGTGTGTTAATATATAACACTCGAACTCTCATTATATATAATCTAAAATCTAAAATCTCATTTAACACGGTGTTTAAAAGGAAAGTTCAGTTCGAGTTTATATAATGCAAAGTTTATTACTTTTGAATAAAATTATGAATTAAGAATTAAAATTAAATGGGTAACTTAATACACTTAATATATGTTTATTGAAAGTTCTAATTTCTAAAGGCTTTGATTAGCATAGTCCTTTACTTAACCAAATAAATAGTCCTATTGGGCACGGATATGCACAACTTAATTTAAATCTCTACAAATCCGCTTTTCCTTACACAAGTGCAAACCCTAAATAGCTTACTGTTTTTCTTAATAGGCAGTGAGTAATGGTGAATATAAGAGTATATGGCACCGTGCTGTTGTTAACTCAGACAAACCAAGAATGTCGATCGCTTCATTCTTATGTCCTTGTAATGACGCCATCCTTAGTGCTCCGGAAGAACTAATAAAGGATGGATCAATGCCCGTTTTCAAAGACTTTACATACACCGAATACTACAAGAAATTTTGGAGTCGAGATCTCGAACGAGAAAATTGCTTAGAATTCTTCAAGAACTAGCTATATTTTCTTCATATTATCAATTCCAGCATTCGTCGATCAATCAATTATTATGTTTAAATCTGTTTCTGATAGCTTATATCGTTAGATTTCTAAATAACTCGATCAATGATGTTTGTTATAAATATGAACATTAGTTATAGTTTTAATGCAACGTCTCAAATCAAATAAAGTTATGAAACACATATGTCTAAAGATGTGACTAGTAAAATTAACTAAAACACACTTCAAATCAATTAAATAATGTACGGATAAGACATAATTTTCATATGCAAAAATCTCTCGACAGTTTCAAAACAAACGTACATTTTCGTATGTGTAGTACACTTACGTTTGTGGTACACCTTCAATTCAATGACCTATCCAACGAGAAGAGTATATAATTGCACAACATTAATCTCAATCGTTAAAGATGTTGTACATTTTCATCGATTCAATTTTGTGGGCCCTATACATATTCGTTTGTACCACTATTGAAGTAAATGATCACGTTTTATTTAGGGCTAGTATTAACCATACCACTTTTTTATTTTTTATTTTAATATAAAAATGTGTGCAATAAATTAAAGATCAAAAGTATTTAGAGTACAGGGTGTGGTGTTTTTGTAATTACAGTGTTCTGGGAAGAATGTTGTTGAAAATTTTGTAATGTGGTGGACAATGTTCTAAACAGTATTCTGAACAGTGTTATAAACAGTATTCTGAAGTCAGAGTACATTCATCCACTAACAATACTGAAAGTGGTATGATGAGTAAAAAAAAGGTATGGAAAGCTATACCCTTATTTAGACCAATAAAAAGAGAAAGACTCCGTACAGCTCACACCAATAGTGGAGCGGTCGGAGATTGATTGAAAAGGCGTCACCCTTGTCGTTCCCTAGTCACATACTTATCTGTGTTCATAGCTTGATCAGAGGTCAAGGTTGTGAGGTTGTGATCCGATGGAAAACAGAAGTTGTGCGTATAAAGTGATACGTGAAATGCTCGGTAGTACGAGTAATACTGCACTTTTCAAAATAATGGATAAGATGAAACTTGGTTGTTGAAAAGTATGAGTAATAGTGCACTTTTCAAAATAACACTTTAACTAATACTATATCCGTTTCAATTTTTTTGTCCACAAAAAAAAACACGCAGTTTAAGAAAAGTGTACTCGTTGTACTCTACAACCAATAAGATTTAATCTCTCGCCACATACAAATGTTTTGATTGGTTGAAAGGTACAAGCGGACTATAAATTTGAGACATCCTAAAATGGAAAGGTGGACTATAAATTTAGAACGGAGGGAGTATGAAAAAAGTAGTATTTTAATTTGTAATTTATATCTCCTTCCCCTCTATATAAAATAAAATTTTCATAATCTGGGATAAAAGTTTGTAAATAAAATAGCATGATTATGTATTGTTGCTAGGGAAGGTGAAATGATGAGGTACAATTTGACATGTCTATCCTAATTGGATTATTCATTAAAAACTCGCACACAGTTCAAAAAAGATGCACCGATTATTGTGTCAACCACCACTTGTCTAGATGACCTATTGGTAAGGAGGGCCCTTGGCTTCCTAGAGGTCAAGGGTTCAAACTTTGCTATGGGTAAACACTAGTTTTAAGACCCGTGAAAATACGAGACAAAAAATTTAAATTATAATATTATTTGAGATCATTTTTAGCAAATATATAATAATAATAAATGTTAATGTTTGGAACCTTTCGCAAATATCTTTATTTTTATATATATACGGGATTTGTTTAGAAAAAAATAAAATTACTTGTAAAAACACTCATTAATTACGGAGTATTAAATACTCATTAATTAATATTATTTGTAAAAATATTCATTAATTACGGAGTATTATATACTCATTAATTAAAATTTGAAAAAATGTAATTCCTTGTAAAAATATGTGAAAATAAAAGTTCATAATATTCATACATAGGTAAGAATTGTTACCTTCACTAATCTTTTTATAGAAAAAAACAAACTTATATTAATATTAATAAATTAATTGATAGATTATGTATCTATAATATGTATGCAAATGATGTAAATGTATTAAATATGTGTCATTAAACTTTCTAGGCTATATAGCATATTAATATGTGATGCGATCATGTAATCGCCAATTGAAGTTAATAAAGCAATATTTTAACAATGTATACTCATGCATGTAAAAAGACAAAGACTTGACAATATGCACTTGCATGTATGATTTTTTGACTAATACGGGAATATTGTTTATAAAAAAGTTAACCATGTTCTGTTTGGTCTATTAATTTCTGTTTTCGAGCCATATTACAATCAACCATGTAATAGATTAAACAAATTTGACTACTACAGCTACCAGATTTAATCCAATAGGCCTTACCCAGTTATTTACTAAAAGTATGCCTTCCTTTATTATCTAAAAACGTATTGATAGACGTCAAACAACGACAGTAGAATTGAAATCCTAATATTGTAAAAAAAAAGAAAGTAAAAATCAATGCATATCACATATATACGTAAGATCATAATCATAAATTCTATCTTGATATTATAGTAACCTCTAGGATCATCATAATTTTTAGAAAAAAAAGATTTGATGAGTAGTAAGAATAATACATACCTTAAACTGAAAATAAACACTCTAAATTGGATCGGATTAGCAACTTATTTCAAAACGGGTCTTATTCTGTTAAAGCACACTAATAACCTGTAAAAATGCTACCTCTAAATTGCATCCACTACCTTCTTAAATTGTCTTCAAAACCATCGATCCAAACCTTAATTGATCCTTTTGATCCACCCATATTGCCACATATAACATCCCTTATCACTTATAGGTTCATAACTAAAATACATACAGGATCATGATCAAGTACTCCTAAAATCCTATGAAAATCAAGCAGATCAAATACATATATAGGATTATCATACATAAATCCCATCTTCATATTGATAAAAGTTTTACTCAAAGGGAAATTTTAATATAGATTCCATTCTTAAGATATGGAAAAAGAAAGAAGAGACCTACAAAGAATAGATAGCAGAGAATACATAATTTTAAATGTATTATTCAGTAGTTAAGTTGACTCGTATAAGCGAAAGCAAATACTTCTCTATAACCCAAATGGACACGTACATTTACAAAGAATGGGTCCAAATTTTCAACGCTAAAACATAGATCAAAAGATAAAGTTGGGCAAAATTTCATACAAAACTCCCATCTTATGTGCCTTTGGATCATGCATGAAAACCATGTTTATATAAGACAACCGATAGAAAATTAATAAATAGAAACTCATACTATTATTTTCCTCTTGATACCCCATGAAAGTCGCTGCAATTTTACTACAGCTGCATTCTAAAACATCACTGTTCTTTCATCACCTGGTATCTATCAACAAACAAATGTTGAACATGTATATGGGATAAAAAAGAGGCAAACCTTACATTTGTTTCGCAAAATATGAGTTCAACCAGAAAAACAGTTGAATCTGGAATCAAAGAAAAAGAAATACTTTATCAAAAGGGACAGCTGAATATAAAGGGACAGCTGAATCTAGAAACAGTGAAACATTTTCCTTTCCATGTGCTCCATTTGCAGCTTCAATTATCATTAACAACTTGGCCAAAACAGTAGGACCATCATAAAAATTAATTTTGTTTCAGGTCAATCCGACCCATTATATAATTATTGAACTTCGAGAAACTGTTTTGACTACTCGAATATACACAGCTAACATTTGCAACTAATAAAACTGTAAAATGTAAAATAGATCATGGGTTTCACCTGAAGGATCAAAATATGATTCGACTTCTTAGCACATGGTAATAGCACAGTAAACTGACTTCAACACTACTCAATGCATATGGTCATAGCGATTTTATAAAAACGAAGGCATTCCCTGCATCAGAAAGTACTTTATGTAAAAGAAATAATTGTACATCTATAGATGATAGCACTGTAATTGACTAACTATAAGAAAAATGAAGCAGTGACGTGGAGATTTCAGGTGACAAAATGAGTAGGGCTGAGGTTATTTCATGGAAAGAAGCAAAGGTGAAACGTTACCTTAGTAGCAGCATGCCCATCATAAATGCATATTCTTTTATACAAAGCATACCCCAATCCCCTTTTACATATTGCAAAAGTCAGCACTTAATTTAAAAATGAAACAAACACACTATCATATTCCTTAGTAAAGATCAGAATGAAATAAACTCTAGATAACGTGTCGAAAAAGTATTCTGAATGACTTTTAGAGCAAAACTACTTTAGACAATTGTGATTAGATCGTGTCACTTGTGTAACATTTTATGACCGTAATGACAAACTTGAGTCGATTTGTACCAAAACTTCCCACATCTAGAACCCATGTATTTTCAAATAAAGTATCAAAAATCCTTCACCTACAAAAAATCAAAGGAACCGTTGACCAAAAAAACACAAAATACACTTGATGAAATCATCCAAATTATATAGTTGAAGTACACATCTAATGAACATAATTGTGATTACCTTTAAGGTGAACAGATTGCACTACGAAATAAAGCAAAACCATAGGATTTACAAAATTAAAAACTATAGGTCCATGACGAACTTGTTCTTCAAACCTAACATAGACTTCTAACAAACATTTGGATTGCATTCAAAGTTTCAAGCATAATCCATTTCTTAGACCTTGAAAGCTAAAAAAAATACAACTAACAATAGCTAATACTAATTCATCCTTGATTTATACAATAAATTTAATGCTACTTCAGAAACAGATTAAAGTATATAATAAATAAAGAAGTTAATCATAGTATCAAATCTATACAAACCTGGATTTTTAATTCCTTGGAGTATCTTAAATGAATTCTTTTCCTTTAAAAAATGATACTTGCCCAGCCTCTTCTTCTCCGTTTCATGATACCATCAAAATCCATTCTTTGTAAATTCAAACGAAAAATAGGAAGACAATAAGAATGTAATGCGAAAAAAATAAAAAAATCGTATATATAAGCATCTTTAATATATATATATAAAACAGAATACCATGGAGCAATTTAAACCCTTGATTAAGCTCCCTATTGAAGATCAATGGCGTAGATTAGTTTTAAATAATTACAATAAACACCCCTAATATTAATTAAAACCGTCTTGCATTATAATAGGTAAAAAGGGAAAAGGCTACAGTAAAACATTGCCTTAAAATTTAATAGACCTTAAACCCTAGGAGAAAAGGTCTATTTTTTTCATCTCAGAAAGATGTTTGTATGCAGCAAAGAATTTCCAACAATTATATTCAACAAAATAAAACAAAGAAATCTTAGAAGAACATGTTGGTTTCCTCTCCAGCTTTTGGTTTAACTTTTATGATTTTAGTTATAAAATTTTGTTTTTTTAATTGAAACTTCTATTTTGTATACTTGCTTTATGTTGATTCAACTTCTTGATTCTGATCGAATTATCAATGGCTATATGGATACAGATGATGTCATCAATGAGAAGCTGAATAAGAAACTCAAAATTCGAAAAAACATCCTGGTAGATTACTTTTTTTTTAATTACATTAATCTTTTTATGTGATGTCAATATAGTAATATAGTATGTTGGTGAAGAAAGAATAGTAATCAGAGTACATAAAAAATTTAGGTCATCTGATATATAATAAGTGACATAATAATGTTTACTCTTTAACGCTGAATTGATTTCACTCAGATCAATTGATATAATAATTTTAATTATTCACTTTTGTTGAGAGGTTCTGATATTACTATAGCACTCGATGATGGTTGGCATTTATTAATTTGTTTTTAGTTTATTTTATACTGCAGTTGGCATGGATCACCTAAAGGTTCAACCAAGGTTCTTGCATTTAAATGCTACAAGTCACAAGTGGGCACCAAGAGGTAACTTTTTTTATTCTGACTAATATTTGATCTGAAATTGATTAAAGAAATCGAGTTGTATGGTTGATGACTGATTTTGATTTGTGCATTTTAGCGTCTCTGCTGAGCTTCTTGACAATGCTTTAAACGAGGTATTATTGACCATTGTGACAATCCTCCATTCAGGGTATTAATCCTTACCCAACTGCATGCATTACCTAGAAAATTCCCTGATTAGTGAATTCAAAACTATCTTTGTGTGATAATTTTAACAAAACTTATTATGTGATACGTGTCGTATTAGTTAAATAGTAGTTATTATTATATAATTACTGCACTAAATGAACGTATCAAACTTGTAAAACTCAATACAATAAAGTTGGTGATACAAAATAATTAATAATTCAAAGTTGGTGATACATTACTTCAACTGGGAATAATTTTATTTATCATTTTAATAAAATATTTCATTTTTATAACTATCAATTATTAAGTTTAAAATATAAATTAAACTAACGCATAATTGATTGGTACACGGGGTACCACTAATTATACCCGTACACGAAACTTACGGGCTAAAAATATCTTTGGGATAATATACTACTTACACCATACTCCCGTTTGAAAAACTTGGAGCCAATTTATATATTATATACTCCCATACCTTGGATCAAACTCATTCTCACCAACTCAAATAATTGAGTTGATCTTTTACCTCTGTTCTTCACTCTAACGACAACAGCATCAAGCAGGAGCCATAACAACAATGTAAACTTAACAAACAATCACAATAATCATCATCTTCACATCATCATCATAATCATTTTAAGCATCTACAAAAGGCTAGCAAAAAGGAGAAGCAAGGTCAAGCTTCATGAACCATTATCTTCATCTTCTTTTCCTCCATCTTAAATCTTAGTAAGGATCTATTTTCCTTCACCTATATTACATAATTTTTAGTTTATAACATGTTATAAGTTTATAACTTGAAAGATCATAAGCGAAACCATACCAAAAACTGAACAAAACTAAACTTTGGTGATGTCGATTTTCTGGACAGATTCTGTTCTCTCGGTAGAAAATCGTATAAAATCGTAGGAGTAAGATAAACACATGAGACCACTTGAAAAATCTTCGTATGTTTGTTAGCTATAACTCTCTCTGAGACCAAGTTTTCCCAGAAATACCTCGATTTTGATCTATTAACTGATTTGTACACAAAGGTCACAAAAACGTGTTTCCGGACACACCTCGGTTCACAATTTTATTTAGGGTGTTATGGTTATCTAAAAATCATGAAAACAATAATGGAAGTAGGTGACATGTGTGGGAGCATCGTGTAAAAATTTCGGAAGTGTTCGATTTCTTTTGACCTCCGAAAACAGGCCCGAAAGTAGATCGAAAAACGTTAAAAACCTGTCAAATGAACTAGCAGTAATTTCGAGTTATCAAGGGCAGTAATAACGAGTTATCAAGGGAAGTAATAACGAGCTATCAAGGCAGTAATAACGAGCTATCAAGGGCAGTAATAACGAGTTATCAAGGGCAGTAATAACTAGTTACCAAAGGCAGTAATAACTAAGGTCACAATCCACAAAATCATGAAAATACAAATCTCACCAATTGTCGAACACTTACAATGACTAAACCTTATACGATGATACTCGTACAAAATTAAGAAATTAATAATTTCTTCAAAACAATCAAACCGTTAACATAATATGACAAACTGTCAAAGTACTTATGTTAATACGTTATTGCGTATAGGTTGATTTTCTTTGAGCAACGCTACCACTACTCGTTAGCATTCACATCTGCACATACACCGTGAGTTCACAACCCCTACCTTTTACTTGTTTTAAATATTTTTAAAACTAGGGGTGGAAAACATAGAACTATGTGTTATTACATGCTATTTATTTTATATAATTGCTTGACATGCTTTTGCAGCTGCACTCATATTTTAAACTAGTTACCAAAGGCAGTAGATATAGAAGGGACTTTGCATTCATATTTTAAACTTTACACAGGTAGTCTCACATAGCATTTGCAGCTGCACCACCAGCAATAGTGGTTTTTTTAAACATACGTAGAACCTGTGTAATTGTTTCAACTTAAGCAACTTTTTGAGGATATTTTTTTTAAACCTAAAACTATATTTTTCTCCCGATACAAAGTTGTAGGAAACATGCTGGTATACGTTCGAACATCAACATGAACAACATTTGCTCTTATTGATCTCGATCAAGGTTTAATTATTTTTTTAGCACATATATGGGAGCTATGTTTATGACGGTTTTATACAATGTGAGTGACTAATGACGTTTTTTTTTTCGAATTTGTAGATTGCACCTAACTAAAGAAACAACTTATCGATATTACCCACAAAAGATACATAAGTTTATTATCAAGAAGTATGCATTCTTTTCTTTCTCTATATGCTAAACCAGTTCATTTGTTTTGTTGTTGTAATTCATTTATCCATAACTGTCTTATCTGAACAGTTTAGTTACCAATTTGCAGTCCAACCAATAAAAAAAGTTAGAGTAGAAAGGATTCAAAAATGTAATTGCCTACATTAGCTTAGATATATCGTTATTTTAGTATACATAACTTCAGCCTATATGGCCATGTATATGTACTTTGTATACATATTATTGTTCAAGTCCCCTATGTTAAACTTCAAGTAAAGAGAACCGCACGAGTATATGCTATTTTCAGTGTTGCATTGGGACAAAAGTCTGGAAAATAATGTAATAACATGGATACATGGTTCTGTTGGAAGTGTCTGGCATAACCCAACAAGCCCGTTAGCTAAGCCACCCATTTTGTCACCTCTTATGTTAAAGCAACCAATGGCCAGAATTATGAGTTTGGTGCTAACTTTTTGATTCTAAGGTATATATTATTGTTGCTTATCAACTAAGTACTCATTATATTCATTGATTACCTTGATAACATTGGTTCGTTTGCTGAAAATTGTAAAAATTGATGCTTATTTGAAGGGTGTTGATTGACGGGCGTCTTCAAAAGAATGTCAGTTGTGAGTTATAGATAATCTTAGTGCCAAACCTAATACTCAGGTAAATTGGTTCGATGTTGTAATTTTTGTTATCTTACCTATATTATGTTGCGATAGAGATAATTCCTTTTTTTAAGCTTACAAATGAGCCACACATGTCACATGGAATGACTAATTTAGACTATAAGGTAATCCATCTTTATGTCACTAATAGTCGGTTTTAGTGTTCTACTATTATAATTTTGTTTAGCTCATTTCTTTAATATATACAATTGATTTGTTGGACTTTACTTGCAGAGTACTATTTTTTGTAGCATGGAATTTTTAAAATTTCGTTGGTCGAATTTATGACATGCTATTTCAGCCAAATTTACATAGTTTATTTCAAATTCTTAAATTTGAGCAGGACTAACTTGGAGAGTAAGTGAATGCCATCACTATCCAGGTACTTAACTTTTTGCGAGTCCTTTTTAAATATATTTTCTGGGATTTTATGTGCAATAGACCATGTTTGACTTAATTTAACGATGAAAGCTAAACTTGGTTTAAAAAATATGTCTTTAAAAGTTGCACAAAAATTTATTTTCAATTAAAGGTAATAATTTTGACCAATTTACTTGTGATTGTGTTAATTCGTCCCTAACATAGCACAAACATTTCTATTACAAGTTTGGTTGTTTTTTTATAATGATTTAAGAACCTTGCACGACTAATGATTTTAATGGTGTCACATTATATGGTAAACTATATGAGGAAGAGGGATGATGTACTTCTTAAAACATATATACTATCTATATGGCTGAGTTGTGAACACCCAGACGTGATGAAGGTGTGCATGACAATAGTAGTGTAGTTTTAAAGCCTAAACCTTTGTTCATGGTTTGTTATACTTAAAAGTTTGAGTTCTGTTTAGTTACATGAGGTACTTGGTAAGTTGGTAATGCTTTTCACGGTTTTAATTTGAATATGTTTATGATATGCCTTTTACATTCTATATGCTTCTAATTTTGCTTGACAAATGCCATTATTATTCACATCTTCTAATGCTTAATTTTATCTAAATGGTTGAATAGCTTTTGGAATACATAAACTTTGGTTTTGTATCATTTGATGGAGCTTTCTGTAAAGGTCGGGCTGAAGTTGCCACCTATATCATATACTATTATATACTACACTTATATTAATGAGCTGTTGATGGCCATATCATTTTTTATAGGTTACCTTTTGTTTGTTATTTTATTGGAAGAATAGATGATCATAATGTTTATCAACACATAAATTTGCACATGTACTACACTTTATCTTAAGATCTCAACATATGCTTATTTATCCACTTTTTACTCTAACTTTTCTTAGTATGTGTAGTAAAAGTTATAATTATAAAAGTAGTCTTCCATACGTTGGTTAATCATTGTAACTTGGTATAGTGGTTGTTGATAACAATATAAATGTTCTTACTGTTAAATAGCTCTTAAAGAGCAACTCTTATTTGTATACACTTGTCTTAATTTTAAATGATTATGTAGTTTATCATTTTCATTGTTATATGCCATACTCCTTTCTATGGTGTTGTAATTGGGTGGATGTTGTCGTTAAATGGTTTATATATAAAATGATTTTGAAAGTGCATAATGATACAAACCTTTGATTTGATTATGTAGTTTATCAATTCCATTGTGATATGCCATACTCCTTTCTATGGTGTTGTAATTGGGTATATGTCGTTAAATGTATCAAATGATTTTGAAAGTTCATAATGATAATAGTTATAATAATAGTGAGTTTAACTTTGCAAATCAGTTTGGTTTTGGCATCCTAAATTATTAGCTTACTTTTATTTAAAGGCGTTGATATTATATGATTGATTTTGGACGGTTAAGGTAACATCACAAACATTGTGAAGAGTACAACAAATTTAAATATATTTGTCCACGACTATGGTTTAAGTAATTGTTATTTTCAATTCTTATAACATTAGTCACTTTTTTAATTGTTACATTTAAAAACACACATGTGTTAGCCCGCGTTTATATTATATAGCTACTCACCTTTGATTTCTAACTGTAAAGATAACAAAAATACAAAATCAGTTCTGAACTATCCATGTACTACATCAAACCCCACATTAATAACAATGATAATTCATAATCAAAATTAAAATACATATAATTTCATAGGTATGTACCTGATTTTATAGGATACAAAATGATGGCTAAAATGACCGTCCATGAGATTGAGCAGTTCTTTGCAACAACAATCAACATACAAATTAATTGATATTAACAATCCGATTACGAAACAAAAAAAGTTTAACAGAAAATAATACCTTATGGAATAGGCAAATTTCATAACGATTCGTGTGTTAGAAACACCACCAGACGTACTCGGCCTTGCCTTACCCAATATCGTCATTGACGGACTCTTCACCAGGATGTTATACTTTCACCGTCGCCATTGAATTTTGTCATTTGTTTTTGCCTTGACTGAATGATAAATAGCAACCTTGAATCTCTGAACATATTTGAACCAATTGCAATTTGGGGATTTTAAGATTTGGTTGTGTTGAAGAGGGAAGAATAGATGAAGAGGAATGGATAATCTTGAGTGGTGCATCGATGTATTCACACCACCAATTAGAGAAGAAGGAGCAAATCATGAAACGGTGCATCGATCTATTACGATGCAAACCGTGTATAAAAATAAAAGCGGTGCATCGGAATGGTTAATCTTGAGCGATATCAATTTAATTAATAAAATTAAAGCAGAGTTACGATGCAAATAATTGGGCTGGGTGGGCTTTGGAAAAACCAACAACCATTTTGAATATTTTTGCAGATTATTTATTAGTAAAATCTATATTTAACATATTTAAATTTTAAATTTATGACATCAGCCTTTTAATCACAGCTTGACACCTAAGCATGATAAGCTACCCCATGACTCGCCAAGTCAGCTTTATGATGTCAGTCAAACTCCCCTTTAATAGTATAGAAGATAGATTTAGCATGCTAGGTACCCATTCTCGTAAAACACATGGGGCTCTGGAGGAACTTACTGGATTTTGGTTCATTCAAACTCCAGACGTCCCACTGTGCCAGGGGAGTTGCCCGGAGTCATCCTTGTGGGGTGGACAATGATTGGTGCCAAAGATATACGGAACCAAGGTGTTCCCGCTAATTTACACTTTTTGTTGGATTATTGTGTAACCATTAAGATCTTATACATACTCATCAAAACATTTTTGGATCAGTTGAAATCATTGGTGGACAAGTGTTTATAAACATTTCAACATGGAAATCTGGACAATTAAAATAAGACGAAGGTAGTAACAAACATACAAGCAATTTTAACATCGACACTTACTTGTATACATCACAGATGGACCTTGACAATCATAAAAACTTGTTCCTTGATCTTTAAATGGGAATATTGCCCAGAAACAAAATTTCCCAATTAAAAGATATGTTATGTAATATTAACATTACAAATCATTTTCGCACGTCATTGCTCTATCTATTTCATTATTATTTTTTAACTCACATCTTTGTTATAAGACGTATAATGGGTCATAGCTAGAGGCCCAACTATCAGAATTCCCAAGCCCATTTAGTCCAAAGTGAATACCCTTTCGTCTGGTATTCAAAATTCAAACCGTTAACACTTCACAGTTGACACCCAAATTATCAAATTCTGTCTCGATTTGCTTCAAGGGTTTTGTAAGTTTCGATCAAAATGGCTGCTAATATTCAAAATCTTGATTCGCTCTCACCGATTTCTACTACACCAAATACGAAAACCAAGAATAAAACGGCACCCATTAAATGCTTCAACCTGGATGACGATGATGATTACCCTAATGATTCCCCTGATAGCAGCACACCATTAAGACCAATTTTCTGCTTAAAACGGAAATCCGCCATTAGAGAGTATGATGATAAAGAAGATTGTTTTATTCTTGATTTTAATCCAGATGAAGATACGTTGAGTTTTGATCAAATCAATGATGAAAAGGGTCACCCAATCAATCCACAAGGCTCACCAGATGTTTGTTTAATTGCTGAAAAAGGACATGTATGTATTGAATTTTTTCTTAAACCCTAATTCAAGATTTTGAATTTATAAAATTATTATGATGGGTTTTGGAATTTGTTTGATGGGTATGTTTTTGTTTATAGGTGGCTTGTAGAGATTACCCACATTCTAGACATTTATGTGTGAAGCATCCATTTCAGAACACACCCCATGAAAGCTACTGTAAATTGGTAATCTTTAAGTCCTTCTCATGTAATTCATATATATATATTTTTTATATTGTGTATGTTGATTGAAATTTGTGATGTTGTGGCTAGGGTGTGCATTGTCATGGTCTGAAAGATTGGGTTAAGGGTTAACGATTTTTTGTGAAACCTGTCATTTTGGTGTTAAATCAAATTATTAGTTTGGAGGTTATTTTATGAATCATTAGTTCTTTGAAGTTTCTGACGATGGAGATCATTAATGTTATTCCCATTATGTATTTTTGATCCGAAACCCTTTTGTTATAGAGATACTTAAAACGTGGCATTTTCAATGAACCATTAGTTCTATGTGATTATAATGATTGACCTCCACAAATTCAATCATTGCTGTGTGCTTTGATCGAAATGTGTTATATGGGGATTAGACCCTTGTGTTGCATTTTTTTAATGAACCATTCTTCTTTTCGTCCTAGATCAACCTCTTATAGTGTAGGATTTTATTTAGTTACTTATTTTATTTTTTTTGTCATTCTGGTGCTAAATTTGATTAAACTTATATGGTCTTCATGATAAAGCTTTTTCTTATTTAATTGCAGTGTTACTGTTATGTGTGCGATGTTGCTGCGCCTTGCAAGTCATGGACTGAAGGTGGTGGTCATTGTCATGCCATTGACAATGAAGGTTGGAAGAATGTGAGGAAAATAATGAGAACGAGCCGAAATCCATGAAGGTTTAGTGTTTATAAGCTGTTAGTAATGACTAACCAAATCTCAGTGGCCCCCTTTTTGAATAGTGTATAAAGTTATCTGATTTCAGATGATGAGGCTTATGGAAGATTTACTTGTGGGCAGTTTATGTTGGCTACTATGTTTTCTAGTGTTGCTTATCTTTGTTATCGACTTCATGGATGTGGATTAAATGATGAAATTACTTCATATAACATGTACAGACCTTGTTAAATGAGTAAGAAAAGAAGCTTTATTGGTGTCTGTCCTTTTGTTCCACTTTCTTTCTGCGAAACTGTTTTAGTAGTTTTTTGTACAAGGTGATAGTGTAAGTGATCAGTTTATTTATTTATGCCATGGGAAGATGGATTAGCCTTTTCATTGATTTGGACCGAAGTGTCTCGTTGTTTGATTGATGTGTTGAATCATTTGGCTATTTGCAAATTTGAGCATAAGAGTTGTTTTTTTTTGTTTGTTAGTCGCATCAGAAAGCGAACAACATGAAATGGATAAAAAGAAAATGAGAAGTCTGGTATGCTATAGTTAATAATACATGAAAATATACAAGTAAAGTCCCTTTTTCTTTATTTCTTCTTTTAAAAAGATACTTGTAGTAAATTCTTAGACTTGCAGCAAAACATGGCTAAGACGAGAACGTTGTTTTAAGCTGATTGAAAGGAAACTGGATCACTCATCAATCATTCAAGGTATTTGAAGACTCGTAAATAAAACACTGCATAAAACCTATAATCACATGTAATAAGATAATGCTATAGTCGATTCACCAATCTAAACAAGCTACACCTCCCGTAGCAATTGCATTCATTCCCTCTGGTAAGTCTATTGTTTCCTACCCGTCATCGGTACCTCATAAGACAACAAGATGTCAACACTATCCACATTCTGATGTAAACTCCTACAACATGGCTCAAGTTTAATCATCACATATAGCAACTTTGGGTTATTCGGGGTCTACACTACTTTTACCTCACTATCTGATCTGATCAATATCTTAAATCTACATCTATATCTAAGTGATCATATGAAATCTAAAATCGGGTCAAGACTCCCTCCATCTCAATTTAAGTATTCATTTTTTAAATGCATAATCATTACGTCATCGTCCAACTAAATTTCATATCAACAATATAGAAACTTCCCGGTCGACTATAATAAAAAGTGAACACTTATTTCGAAACAACTTGTAATCTTGTATCACAGTATCGGTGTAAATGATTTGGGCTAGGCCCAAGAAGAAAAAGCCCAATACAAAACCAACCCTAGTGAGTAAAATCAGAATCTATATGACTATATCTATCTCTCTCTATATCCAAAAAACACCATTTCCTTCAAAAAGCTTATCTATCCACTTCATCACTCACCTGTTTTATCAAATTAAACATGCCGGGCCCCGTCGTCGAAGAAATTGAAATCGAGAAGAAGGTTGACGTACGATTCGTATATCTATTTATACATTATTAGTTATTAATTCATTTATTAGGTGTTAATAAAACGTGTAGCTGATTGATTAATAACAGGAAGAGATTCCAGTAGTTGAAGGTGTTGTGGAGGATGTTAAGGAAGAAGACGACCACAACGACGATGACGTGGATGCTGACTCAGATGATGATGAGGATGATAAGGAAGACGGTACTCTAGGTAGCTTCATAGTTTGTTTATTACTGTAGTTGCTATATATATGTATACTATCTCATTTTTTGTGTTTCTGTTGGTTAATTTGTGCAATTAAGCTGTGTTTTAATAGGATTGGATACTTTGTTAGATTGATTATTGTGGAATTAGGATTTGCTTTGTTGAGTTTTAGGTTAATATTCCAATCCACATATACCTGTTAGGGTTTATGGTGCTGGTTGTATTACCTTTATCTAAAGGGGTTTGTTAGCTTAATATTGCAATGTAAATGCGATAAGCAGCCATGATTGACTGTTAAACAACTTATGGCTTGTTTGAGCTAGAAAATCGGTTTTTGGGAAGTCAGGATGAAGGTGCTGATTCAAAAAGCTTATTAAGCTAATACGCACAATCCCTATTAGGTAACTAGGTATGGCCAATGAAAATTGATAATATTGATAAAGTGGTATAAATGATAAGTTAATAAGGATGTATTGAAGGAGGTGTATAAAGTAAGTCTAAATGCTACCCATGGGTTTTCTTAGAAGTATATGTGTATGGTACCCGCGTTGAATCTATCAGGTTTTTTCATTGGTGTTGTTTGCGAACACACCCATAAAGGGAATGGAAGATTCAATGAATGTGGTACCAATCCGTGCGAATCTTTATTTGTGTTTGAGACTGTCGGTAGCTCTCTCTTTAAATTAGCAAGTACCATTGTGGTATTCCATTTTCAAGTAATTGTCGGTTTGCACAGTATGTACTGTTTTTTCATATTTGGATGTTCTTTGTCTTTCTTTTATTTGAATGATGTAAATGCGTATCTTAAAACAAATTTCAGCTGGGAGTGAGAGTTCCAAGCAAAGCAGGAGTGAGAAGAAGAGCCGAAAGGCAATGTTAAAGCTGGGAATGAAACCTGTTCTTGGTGTTAGCAGGGTCACCATTAAAAGAGCAAAAAATGTAAGCAGCTCTTTGTTTTTCTGGGGAGGGGGATGTTGATGCGTGATATGAAACTAAGTTTTCCGATTATTTTGACACGAGGTTTTAATTGGTTATTTAGGGGTGAAATAGTCTGTTTAAAAGAAAAAAAGTTAGAAGTGCCTACTTACTCTCTTTGAAACTAATTCCCAAGTTCTTTTCTTCTTAGGAACTACTTAGAACAATAATATTATAGCTGATGATGATGAAGATTATATTGTTAAACTTGGATATTTCAAGACTTAAGATTTTATTAAAAATGTTCATATTGCAATTTTATCATTAGTTACTTAACTAATCAAAGTTTGCTGAACTTGGATAACTGTATGTGTATTACAATTTTTTAAATAGCTGAACTGCGTATACCATCTTCTCCGTAATATGTCACCTAATTATTTGATTTTAGTTGTCAGTACAAAGTCAGTTCAAAACGGGCATCTAAGCACCCCTTAAATTGTTGATGTTCAGTTGTGAGGACTTGTGACACGATAAAATTCGTTTGCTTTTTTTTTATTTTATGGTGATACAGATCATGTTTTTCATCTCAAAGCCGGATGTATTCAAAAGCCCAAACTCTGAAACCTACGTCATATTTGGAGAGGCAAAGATTGAGGACCTGAGCTCACAACTACAAACCCAAGCTGCCCAACAGTTCAGAATGCCCGACATGGGATCCGTAATGGGCAAATCTGAGATTGCAGCTGCAGCCTCTCAGGCAGATGAAGAAGAGGAGGAAGTCGATGAGACAGGTGTTGAGCCACGTGACATTGATCTGGTGATGACACAAGCAGGTGTATCAAGGCCTAAGGCGGTCAAGGCTCTCAAGACTCACAATGGGGATATAGTCAGTGCTATCATGGAGCTCACTACTTAGGTAGAATATCTAGTTTTTGAAAATGAGTTTTTGGAATTTATTTTCTCATTTGAATATGGCGCACTCTCATTGCAGAATATATTGAACTTCTAGCCACTCAACCCGAATTAGTTTTCATAAAAACGATGTTTATTGCTATTTTTTATATAATTCTAAGGTTGCAGTTGCTGAATTTTGTTTTTAGTCCTTTTCCGAATACCTGCTCTGAAAAGACCTGATTAATATATGGAGTAGATGATAAAATGTAGTCATGTTGTCTGTTATTAGGTTCACAAGTGTTGTCATCTGTTTTGTTATTGTTATGGCCTAATTTTTTAGTGTTCGAAAATTTATAATATATATGTTTGAAGGATTCAATATATTAATATATTAAATGATTAAAAAGACATGAAAAATAAACAGTTTTATCGTATTGGAGTGTAATTGGTGAATTAATATTTACTGTAAAGAGGTCGAACAAATGTGATGGATTTGAAAGATGCTATATTTTCATACTCTTAATGTATGAATATAGTACAACCGTTCAATGTACAAATGGTGATGTACCTATCAAATTTCATAGTGTAGATTATCACAGCCTTTTATAGTAAAAGATAATAATAATAATTTTAAGGGTTTCTTCATTCTTGTGCCAATGTGCTTTTACATGATAAGGGAAATACATCATGGACAAAGAAGTTGATATTTGAAGCACAATTATTATTGGGAATGTTTGCATGATTTACAAGATTGTCATTTTATTTGTTAATCTCTCGACAATTTTTTCGAATCTCTCCTACACGACCCGTCAAAACACCAATCTTGCCCATCTTAACCATTGCATCTGCAAATTTACTCTTCCAAAGCAACGGGTTCATAGCATTCTGATTTACCTGGCTTGCAGTCGATGCACTAGTGAGTAGAGCTTGGTCTGATACGAACAAACCTCTTTTATTTAAGACATCTACGTAGTATCCTACGTCACTAATGGTTGGTGAACTAGGGTTCATGGGTACCACCAAGTTCACATCTTTACTTCCGTTGGGGCATTCCTGCTTTAGCTTGCTAGCATACAAGGGGTTCAAACTTGGGTCCTGGTTTGCCGAGGAACTGAAGTTGTACAATCTGCTAGCAAAGGAAGTACAATGTGCTCGACCAATGGTATGCGCACCTGTAGTTTCATCAGCTTAAAGTTCACCATATCATGTTTTCAGAAACATTAGATGTGGCAAGTAAGTGGGTTGGGTAACAGGTTGAAATGAAACTTTTTAGTGCTGGTAAGGGTTTCGGTCTACTCATTAACAATTTTTTGCTCAAATTAAGTCATTTTAATTAAGGGTTCAACATAAAATTGTTGGCTGCACTTGAGCACACATAGTTTACCTTAAAATATAATTATAAAAGCTATATCATCACATTATTATGTTATATTTGATAGAACGACTCAAAAGTTTGGATGCACTAAAAATGCACTTAGGCAAGTATTAAGTGTTTGACCCATTTGACCAGTTCTCCATTTTAGTCATGTTTATAATTGGGTTTATTGACTTATTCGACCCATTTGAGATAATACTAAGCACAGATCGACTAATTTAGAAGTAACCAACTCAAGATTGCCACCTCTATAAATATCAACAGGACGAGATGATTGACACTTTACCAGATAATGTAACCATGTCTTCTTGTGACAATCCATGGCTCGCAAATATTTGAGTAAGTTGGTTGAGATTAGATGTTGAAGGAGGCAATGCTTGAGTCTCTGCTATCAATGAAACTCTGCCGTCCCTTCTCCCAGCTGGGACGTCATACCCAAGTCCCCCAGTCTGCAGTTGCCACAATTATACATATGCTTGTAAGCATCCTTTTGTTCAATGAAACTTAGATTGTATTGAAATTAGACCAATTTTCTGTCAATTTCTATTAGAGGATTGTACTTTTAAAGTTAACGATCAAAGACTAGATTGAATGCACGACTGAAAAATAGAAACTGATAGAAAGCATGTTTCATTCGGGCACGGTTTTACCATGAAGTTTTATTTAAACTTACTATTTCGAAGCTATCTCTAGCTGCAAATGCTACTATATCAGCACATGACACAACTCCCGAACATAAAGCTTCAACTCTAGCTTTTGCATTATCAATAACATTAAATCCACGTAGACTCGGGTTATTTGCTGGTGAATCTTTCTCTGCCTGATTTGAAGGAGTTGAATCAATTAATACTGATCCATCACAACCCTGTCAATCACAATCTCATGTTAACAAAGAATACAAACACAAACCTTAAAGAAAAACAATATAGGTTTAATCTCGTACTCCGATCTTGTAGTCTTACCCTTACAAAACAATCATGAAAATGTAGTCTAACAAGACCAGCAGCAAGACCCTTGTCTTGAAAGTAGGCTTTATGAACTTCATCTTTAACAATGAACTCAGCAACAGAACACGTACGCGAATAGAATCCCACTTGAAGCTGGGCCTCTAAGTGAACAACACATCCCAATGAAACCAGAATGAAAATTGTATAAGCATGAGCCAAGTTTATGGAACTCATGTTTAGTATGACAAGCTATAGATGATGGTTTTCGACTTATTTATAATGCAAGATGAGTGTGTTATAGATAATAATTGTTTAGTGGCACATTATCAAAGATTAATTTATGGTATTTGACTTAATCAGGATAGAGAGTTTTTGAAACTAAGTCCTAGGGGATTAACTGGTCAGGGTCCATGCTTTTTGAATATTGCAGAGGTTGAGAGTTAGTAGCAATAGACGGATTTAGTAATAGATTGAAGTTGACTTGTTGCATTAAATCTAAAAGAAGCAGTTAGCCATCAGATTCAACATTTGTTCGGTCTATGTTCATGCCTCTCGAGGACTGGCTAAGGCTCCGAATGATTGAAGCCTGCCCAGATAAAATAGTCTTTAAAAAACATGTATTTGCTTGAAGGACTATCATGAAGATCATGAATGTTTTTCAAGATAAACAAATTCTTGACCTATCCACTTAGAAGAAGATATACTTGAAATCAAGTGAAGTCAAATTCCAATTCCAAACAAATAACTAGTCTTGATGATAGTGGTGACAACTTACATTATACCTATCACAGAAGAACACATATTAGAACAAAATTCCAACACTAGTAATCAAGTTACGACATTTATCAAGAATACTCCTTTTTTGATATGGACCAACTTTTGTAACTACTGAAAATGATGGATAAGATCTATTGGTTGTTTTTCTCTGTTGTTCTAAATCACTGTTTTGAATTCCTAAATGTTATATTAATGAAGTATTTAATAATATTAATGATCCGGATGGAAGATCCATTTTTTGAGGAAGCTATAACATTCATTAAACATGTCGAATGAATATTATATGTCTTAACATTCATTAGACATGTCTAATGAAACTAAATGAAAAATTTATCAGTAACATTCACTTATAGATATTATAACATTCATTAAACAAGTCTAATGGAAGTGAATAATAACCTGAATATTTATAGCAAATTTTTTCGCAATGAATATTATTATTCATTAAACATGTATTACAATGCAATCAATATTCATCAAAGCTTCCCTGGTTGGCCGCTTCCCAGAAAAACATGCTTCCCTCGGATCATTTCCCATAATAATATAATATATTAGTATAATTGTTATCAAATAGTGATATTAAAAAAATTTACTTGATATCAACAAATTTCAGACTGACCCAACGGGCTTATATTTGAGTGAGGGACCGCACATAAGCAGGGCCGGGCCAGCAGGCCTAGACCTGACTATTACAAGTACCGGGGGCATTTTTATCTTTGGATTGAAGGACTAAAGTTGAAGATGCAGTTGGCAAAGATGGGCAGATGGGTCACCATGTCACCCAAAACGTGTCAAGTTACTTAATTTATCATGTCATAGTTTTTAAGCACTGCTACTTGGTATTAGTTTATGTTGTTGCCTTCACCTGGACACCTTCCAAGTTCCAACATGCTTTGTTTGCTACTAACTGCAACATCTCTTGTGCACTTGTATTCTGCACTTCTATCATTTAGTATTATTACAATTAATTAATTAATTATAATATTATCCCAACTATGAGGAACAGTTTAGCACTAAACTTCAAATTTCTTTTATTATTCTGGGTTAATCGTTTTTGCACAAGTAGACAGTTTTTGCAGTGAATCTGTATATTGCTATATATTCGTCAATATGGAAAGAAAAATAATAGTATTCTTACTGGAACTGTTCTTCATGCATACATGATAAATATATAAAACAGAAAACATCAACAAATCAAAGATTACAAAGGTGTAGGAAATAATACAAATATCAATCTGCTTATGAACCTTAAAACATGAAGGAAACTACATCGTTTGGTGTGTGTTTATAAGAAGAAAACAAGAAAAAATGAAGTCTATGGAAGAGATCGCTGATGAAGTTCGCCTAAAATGAGGCAACAATTGCTCTGTAAAAATAGTAATTATCAGCTGATATTCTTCAAAAAGCTCCAACATGGCACCCACTTTAAGCACGTTGTTTCTTTTAACTTGCTATTGTTTGTATGGGGAAAATTTAAATGTATCAAGGAATGATAAAATGAAGTGGTGGCACTAGGAATGGTGGCTAATCATATGTATGGGTACAAGTGGAGTTTTCAGTCTTCTTAAAAAAAAATCGTGCTACAGAGTGTGTGGTCAAACAATCCTTGTAGATAGTAACCACATTTTCCGTTAACATATACGATCATAAGATGCGTGCTGATAGCATTGTGCATATTACTCACCTTTACATGTGCATTTGCCCCATGTTCAGGAAATGTATTTAAAATGTACCCGATGTTTATTGTGTGTACTCAACTTACGTTTGTTATTTTTAATGTATCAAATTTTCAAAAAATGTGTTTTAGTGTAGTCTGGTGGTGAAGTTTTAATTATGTGTCAAACTCTCTGGCAGTGGCGGATCCAGAAATTTTGTTTAGAGGGGCACTTGGCAGTTGGCGCTAGAGGGAGCATAGGTAAAAGGTTGAATAACCGGTCAAAACGGGTCGGGTTAAAATGAGTCAGGTACAAAAACCATCTAAACATATCAAAGGTCACTTTTAGTAAATAAGTATGAAATATACTAATAAGATAAAACAAACTAAAAAAACTGACTCAAGTATATAATGCTTATGATGATGAATAAAGAAGGTTAAAAAGCAAGCCGTGGGCTTGGACTCAATGGGCTACGGGTATTGATAGCATTGCAGAAGTATTATTACTACTTATTATATTTTCTTTTTAAGTTTTTCTTTTCAATTGGGCCGAAAAATTAACAGATAATGGGGTCCATTGGGTTTAGAGGTTGGGGGCCAAGTATTTGGGCTACTTAGATTAATACTTGTTGGGCCAAGATGACTGGGGCCCGGGACCCCTACTTTCAATTAACATCTTGACACATTAACAAAATACATTAAAACGTCATTTTTGAACGTTACATGCATTAAAAATAGCAAATGTAAGTAACATACATAGTTACATTCCTAGACCTTAATCCATATATTTTATAGATCGTGTACGATTTAACATGTAACAGTACGCATATCAGCATAAATCACTTCCCCATAATGGTTGCCTACTCAAATCGATGACAGTAGCGAGAATGACATCAAAACTTTGATCATGTAGAATTTTAGGCAAGAGTAACTTACATAAAAAACATTGTAGGTTCCTTATAGGTAATAAAAGTGGGTCATAGAAAATGGATATTTGGTCACATTTTAATGTATATTTTGCCAAACTTTCTGTTCCTAATTTAGCCAAACTCTGATTATCCATGTGAATTTTGTATGTTTTTAATGTCTTGAAAATTGTATTTGAAATGATCATGCAATAATAGAAAGGGTGCGATGTCATGAGATCATATGAAGTGATGGATCATTTTTAGGATCAATAATTGATGCCCTTTTCGGCTTTTATGCCCAATCTAATCTTTAAGAAAAAGCCAAAATCAACATATCTTCAATAACTTGCAGCCTTGGTTCTTTTCTTTAGCGTTTCATGGTACACCATGACTTGTAAAGCGATACTCGCAGCATATTCGCTCACCGGATGCATAATCAACAAAAACGAATGCCAGGAAGACTGATTACCAAACGAGCAGATTCACACTAATCTAACATGCCTTTTTATTATCGAACATTTACCATACTTATATAAAACACCAATAGATACGTCATATGAACATAAAGCCATCAGTTACCACTCATCTAAACCCTTACCGATTCACAAAAAAACAGTCAGCTCTTCCTACACAACTCTTCTAATAAATCAAACATTTCCATAAACTAGCAATTCCTATACACAAGCCCAGAACCAAAAGCACCTTGTGCATATGCAAACGAACGCCTAGAAGAAAATCAGCTTTTGGCTTCACATTTGAACTGCATTCCTGATCAAACTCCCCATCAATCGTCGATACGGCATCACTAATAGTCGGGCTATGCTTCTCATTGGCTTCTTTCTCCTGTAAATGTTTAGTTTTGAAATCAGTATTTATTTTAGTAATGGACAGATGTTTGAAAATTGAATTTTAAATAAATTTCTATTGCATCAAACTTCCAATTATTATTACTATTGTATGTATCCGACCTTTTATAACTTGTCAACCCAATAGTTTTGATAATATGGCAACTTATATGGTTGCCACATTAGCAAGAAAAATACCGATTACTTAATGAAAAGTCATCAGACATATAATTTTAATAGGGGAACACTCCACATACTATTCTTGGGTACGTTCAATATACATTTTCAGACACTTGACACTTCAAAAAAAAAAAAGACTTCCTTTTCAGGGGAAAAGAGGAAGATATGATAACCTACCTCAGTCACCATCGGTTTTCCTGGCTCGCAATGGCTAACTGACCCTACTTGTAGTTTCATCTGTAAACGGATTCTTCTTGGTGCGTTTCCTTGGGTACCAAATCTCGCACCATCAGCAACCCTTTGCGGTTGGCGACTCCGTATTATGATGCCTGTATCAGAATCTTCTTTGACTTTGGGGTAAATAGGTAACATGGCATTTTCTTCGATTTTGGTGTTTTGGAGGTAAGAACTTTGACCAATCCCAATTTCAAAAGCTTTAGGCTACAAATCACACGATGACACAAGGTTAAGTTATTGTTTTGAAAAGGGCAAACTGCAACTAGAAGAAAATATTCTACCAGCACATGTAACATAGTTTTCTTTAATTATCTTTAATGCAACATACTTACCATTTTATTCAACCTTTGAATGCAACACACTTACATTTTTTAACCAATTAATGGAGATCATACTTACCATTTTATAACCGCATGTCACGCAGCAAATTACGTACTTTGATGAGATATAGCAAGTATGTTGCATTAAATGGCTAACAGAAAAGTATGTTGCATATGGCATTAGAAAGTGAAGAGTGCATCGCATATGGATGTACCTGTACTTGGATGACTTCACCATCTGATTCGCTACTATATTCATGCTCCTTGACATGAGTTTCAGGAATAGAGGTTTGAGCAAGTGAACCCGTTTTATAACCAGAATCATCGAAAGACACCTGATCTGAATCAGCTAAGAAATTGTTCAAGTACTCCATTCCATTCATTCCATATTGATTCTGCACTGCAAACTGTTCGTTACCAGAGCTTACAATTCCGTAGTTATTCAGATATTGAGATCCAAGGTCCATTTGCACAGGGGAGAAGATTTTAGAATCAAAATGCTCCGGTGAAGGATCCCAAAAACCTTTTAAAGCCTCTTCTAGATCCAAATCTGGCTGCTAAATAAAATTCACAATATCAAATAAAGCACATTATGTCATCACGTACAAAAGATAAAAAATAATACCAAAATGTACCTACCATTTGAAATTGAGAGTAGTCAATGTCATCAAGACAATCCAGAGGGTCGATGTTATTAGTCTCTGCATCTTCAACTTTCAAAATTCCGTTGGTTATAGGTTGCAAGTTCGTCACACTGGTCAAAATCGGTGTTACGGGTTCTGATTGAGCATCTTCTGTAGAAGACTTTACAACCGAAGGAGGAGAGTCCTCACCCTGATCAACATCAAAGCATTCTACACTTTCAGTGTTTTCTTCCTTCACGTCATGCTTTTTGAACAATCGACAAATCACATATGGACTCTGCAAAAATATGAATAAATTAATGTGAATCCTAACAACTATTATCTGTGCTTGACTATTCAAAAAGCTTATGAATTATTAATAAGCAACTCCCAAACTGGTTATACAAAAACAATAGCAATATATTATCAGTTTGCAGCAATTCAAACAGTCAAAACTGCTTATTATTCGTATCAAAACACAATTAGTTTTAATAGGTAATCCCAAACATGAAACACCCCCTTAAGTAGACATTAAACACAACCAAATAAGTACGGAGTATATGCTTAAGAATCAAAATTTAGAATCTAATTATGCTTTTACAATGGTTTACGAACCTGTCCAGGATGGGTACCATCAAGTTCCTTTTCAGTAGCACAATATTCATGGATCACCCAGTGGGTCCTCTCTCCTTTTGGAGCCCGACCCGTATAAAAAACAAGAGTCTTCTTCTTTCCAATCACACTACTTCCCCTGCTAGTCTTAATAGTCCTATCTTTTCCAGTAGCCTTCCAATACCCAGAAACCGTAGCCCGATTCGATCTCTGCCCGTTTTGATATTTTCGATCTTTCGGGCAGAAAAAGAACCATTCATTATCTATGGACTCAATCACAGACATATCTACAAGTTCAAAAAACACCAAATTTATTAGTATTCCAAATCTGGGTATCATCCAAAAACGGAAAAACTTTAACAGATTCAACAATCAATAAATAATCAATAATAAAGATTCAAGAATCAAGAAATGAACCTGGTAAGTCCCAAGGCTCTTTTTTGCAAACATCAACTTCACGAATACAGCTAACTTCTTTATCAAATCCATTGATCTTTAACCGTAAGTAATGATTTACTAACTCTTCATCAGTGGGACGAAATCTGTAACCAACAGGAAGTGATTGTGCAGGCAAGATGTCCATTTTATGTAAAATTGAGATCAAGAAAGTGATTCACACAAGAAACCCTGATAATTTTTGTAACAATTTATGAGAAATTATATGAGTTCCAGTAAAGCTTTAATTTTTACGCTGCAAAACTAGAAATTGAAATCAAGAAAGTGATTTACGGAAGAAAACCTAATACTTTTTGCAGTAATTTTTTTAAGAAAACTGATGGGTTTTTGTAAAGATTGAATCTTTGTTTATAATTTGATTGAAAACCTCAGCTGAAAAAAAGAGGAAAGTGGTGAGTGAGTTTCATAGAAAAAGAGAGAACCCTGTTTTTAATTCTGTGTATATACCGCGTATATTAATTAGACTACAATGAATCGTTAATTACGATAATGCCATTGGCTTTTGGAAGCTGTGGGGTTATATGATTGGTATTTTGTCTTTTGGTGGGTAGGGGTAAAATGGGGTGAAAAGTTTAAAAGGCTTAAGGAGGAAGATAAGGGAGGAAAAGTCATGCGACCAATTACATGATGACACGTTGCAAATTTTGCCGGTGATTTAATGTTTAGGAAAAAACAAAATAACAGAAATGGTACATTTGTGTTAAAAAAAAAGAGTGATAAAAATGAGGAAAAAAATATAACATGAAATATTTTTTAAATTTAACTCATGATCCACCTTGTAAATGATATCATTTGTAACCATAGACTAAAGACTATAATAAGATAAATGGAGAAACGTATATATCATATTTTGTATTGTATCATCCTCAAATCATTGTTGTATATATTCCGTACAGTAGCAAAATACAAATACAGATTGATATACACATATAACATTTCTGAGGCAGTGAGGAAATATACAAGATCCCATTTTTATCAAGTTTCCCAGTCTACCCACACCCTCAAAGGTGTCCACTTCAACATTCTTTGTGTCGAAAGCGGCCAATATCATCATTTGACTTGTCGTTTCTTCAAAATTTTGGCAAAACCATCAAGAAACCAGCTGAGAACATGTCATTCTAACAGGCGAAAACACAACCGTGAGGCTGGCATGATCTGACAACAAATAGTCTTCTGGCCATGATCCATTTTCAGTTTCGGTTGGAAATAATTCTGCACTTTTTACGCCTAATCCTATTGTCAGATGCGTACCATTCATATTGTCTTCTTGATCTCGGGCTGTGTTTTCAATTTGGTAATTCCACATTGAGTTCCATATCCTTTGCTGAAATTCTTTATAGTCAAGGACGCCATTTCCATCAACGTCTGCTTGAAGCCATAAGTCTTTTGTTTCCTCCTCGTTGAGGCCGTACATATTACCTGTAAGATTTAGCTGCATTGAACCAAACCAAAAGGAAAGTTATAGATATGATCAAACAAATATGCATTTGTACATATAGGATTCTTTTACGATACCTGGTGCAATGCTTCACAAAATCCGGAGTAAGTAATATGATCACCATCGCTCACAGCCTTTAAAAATGCAAATGCATCTTCATTGGTAAGTGAGGCCCGACTCACTTGATACTGAAAAGAGAATATCGTGATGAAAAACTATGAAATTGTATTCATAAGGTAACCGAAACTATTATACATGGATATTAGAAGAGCCCCAAATTTATGAAAAACTATAATACATAAATAGTACTGTATGCTGGCTAGAAGCATACAACTTAGTTGCTGTCAAGGCTAAATTGGTTCAAAAATGACATGTTTTACCCTAAAAACTTTTATAGCGTACATAAATCAACCTATCTTTTATCCTTAATCAATGTTGGATAATTAGTTTCATACCAGCATAAGATAATCACCTAATTGGCCTTCTATTTATTTTTTACAGTAATAAGAGACTTGTACTCCAATTTCACAACATAATTGTCATTTTTGGTAATATTACCTATTTAATTTAATTTAACTTTACATAACTAAAATTTCTAAACACACAGACAACTAAGCATCTCATTAGTACAACTGCAAACTACATTTTTGGTATCATAACTGAAGATTAGTTTTAATTGACAAAAAAGATAATTCCAAAAAACTGAATATGGGATGGTCTTAAGTAGTACCTTAAACAACCCGAAGACTGCATCACTCCAACTTGCTTTGAGTAATTTTCTATATTTATTTGGATTAAGAAGCCATATAAAATCCACACCACATATGTTTCCACGATGATTTCTATGGCTAACCCACTGCATCAAAATAAACAGGCTTGATCGATTAAAACAGAAGTCACATGCACGTGTAATCGAAAAGGTTACTATTATACTGACCTTATGTGCATCTGCATCAGTGTATTGATGAGCAGTATCGTATGATGATACAAAACCCTGCGACCTTAAAAACCTGTAAACATGACCTCTCTTGCTCCCATTCCAGTCACTGAATAAAAAGAGAAAGTAAAGGTATGGCCCAACATTAACTAACATTTAAAGGAGTGTTTGGATTTGCATTATTGGACAATATGATACTTACATGTTAAGTTTTGGAAAAGAAAGATTTCCGTTCTTATTCTAAACTAATTTGAGAGCCTTCCAGTATCATCTTATCATATCTTAGTTATATATACAGCATTTCCAGCTTTTGTCTTAATGAGTAATAAACGGGGTGTTTGGATTAGCTTTTTAGGGGGGCTTTTAGGCTTAATGCATTATCTAAATGAGACAGCTTTTAGCTTTTTAGCTTACGAGAAATTAATAAGCCCATTTGTGAAGACATAAACTTGGGGCTCTTCTAATATGGCTTTTCAAAATGATAAGCTAAAAACCTAATAAGCAAAAGCTCAAAAACATAAGGTAACCGAAACACTCCCTAAGTATATATATTACTATATTGCCCTTATCTGAAGTAAGGAAATAGAAACTTGATAAGTCAATGAATAATATGATAACTATTTTTTCATAAATCATCAAAAGTCAAATTACGCTTGTGATAAAATTAAACTGATACCAACTTTTCCAATAAATTACTTTTACAAACAATCAGTTGATGATTAGTAAACAAACATGGAAATATCTTTCGCCAACAATTCGTTCTTTTCGCCAACAATTTACCACACACTCAAAAATCGGAAAACCTGATTTAGTCGGATGTAAACACCATCTTCTATATTCCAATTTAGCAAACTTAATTAAATCAACTAATTCCGTTTATTCAGTAACACATAATCACTTTCAAAGCTAACGACTATCCTTACCCGCAAAGAATGATTGGTAAAGGATCAAGATTGTTCTCTTTTTGATAAGTATCAACCGAGTGCAAGATTTTGTACACCTAAAGACATTGCACAATAAGAGGTCAAATTAAATTGTGAAAATGACACAAAAAGATGACAATTACCAGAATGTCAAAAGTAGTTGTTACCTGTCTCAATCTTTCCAAAGACAAGCTTGAATCATGAGGAAATAACAAGTGAGTGTTGACTATAAGAAGTTCCCGACATACATTCTTGGATCGACATTGTGCAAAGGGTGCGATTACTTCGACGTGCAAAAGCTGAGCAACACGATCTCCAACATCATTGAATAGGAACTCTCTATGGTCGATTACACGAAAGTAATCTTTATGCACAGCCGTTAACAAGCCTGTTAAATTCCAATACATACAGCAAACTTTAGATTCCAAAGTAAAAAATTTGCTTTGACGGTTTGGTTATGGGAATGATAGATGGTCTTTGGATAGATTCTCATTCCCATTCCCAGTCCCATTCCAACCCCATCATTAAACCGATAAACATATTTATTCCTTGACTAATGGGGTGTTTGGGATTGCTCGTTTTAAGTGTTTTCCTCCTTTTACAACAGATAAGCAATACCAAACCCACTTTTTGAAAAATACTAATCTGCTTACTTTAAACACTTTGAAGCTGGTATTTATTTTCAAATCAGATATGCACTTTAGAATATAAGGAATCCCAAACACCACCTAATAACGTACCATCACCGCGGTTATTGGTTCTTGGAAGCTTGAAATTGATGTACCCTGCATCCCCAAGCTTTGTGTCATACATATCAACAAGTTCTTCATTATCAACCCAAAACTCCTAACATAACAACAACAATCAACACTTTAAATTTCAATAACGTCAATATACAGTTTCCCAACACGAATATTTGGGAGTGATAAAAACCTGGAGACATATAATGGATGATCTTTCACGCAACAACAAATCCAATATCTTTTCATTCCTATTCAACCAATAAGCCCTAATTGCACTTTCTCTACAAGCCCTACCCTGTTTATTCAAAAAAATCAAAACTTTACTAATCAGAATCATAACCCAGCAACAAAAACATCAAAAAGATGCAAACTTTAATCTGGGTTTTACCTCATGAATCAAGCGTTTGTAAATTGGAGCAAGAATATTGAAAGTTGTACAAGAAAAACAATTTGGGTCTGCAAAATTATTGATTCTTGATGGGCTTCGTTTAGTCATTGCTTTGTTGGCCCTTCCCATGATTCCTATGTTTGTTTTGTAGTAATATAAGTATAATTACACAAAATCTTGAACAAACAAAATATATGGATGAATTTGTTTGAGAAGTTTGTATATTTTATTTATTTATTTAATAAAGGGTGATTGATGATGATAATGGGTTACCTTGAATGAATATATACATGAAGATAGAAATGGCTAATGAATGAAGAAACAGAATCAAATGGTGTGGGGGCATCCTGGGTTTATATCATTAAAGCCATTCAAGATGATGAGCATTGTGGGATTATTATTTATAATATTATGATCATTATTTTCAATTATTAAATTTAATTTAATAAAAAGAATAAAAATTTATAAAATATTTTTTTTTATCGGATGTATGTTTGTGCGGTGCCTATGGCGCATAATTCGCTTTCAATTCGATGGCAACGAGTGGTTTATTTGTACTACGTACGTATGAATAATACACTAGAGATGTTATTCGCTTGGTGTTCATTATTCTTATTTTATCATTATCATTATTTAGCTCTATCTATTTCGTTGTTTGAACGCTTTCTTATCACGCGATACAATCAATAAACATACTCTTATGATTATTGTGCTGGTAAAAGGAAAAATTGAGTAAAACTATTTGACGAAAAGTGATTACATACGTTTTGTTAGAGAAGAAATGCACTTTTTAAAAAGTAGGCTGAGACATGCTTTTTCCTAAAACGGTCCTCTTAAAAACGCAATCTCAACACCTCCTACCTTTGCATTGAAGTGTTGTTATTTAGTTAAAGACTTAAAGTTAATGATTATTTTTTACCCTTTTATAATTACTATCCCTAAAAAGCAACAATAACTATAATGAACCTTGCTTAACACGACTAAAAAATACCATATAATAATATTTGACAAAAGCAAAAGAAAAGAAAAAAACTTGATTTATAATTTAGTACTTTCCGTGCAATTTAATTAACAGAAGAATTTAATTAACAGAAGATCATTGATCTTCGGAGTATCACGTTAGGAATTAATATTAGGTACACGAATGCAAAAAGGAACACGAATATAGTCAAGCGACCGTAGATTAAAAGTTGAGATATATCATCATATATATATGACCCTTTACTTTTCTTTTTTTTTATGGTATATGTTAAAAGAATAAAAAGAACGCTAATAAATAACCAAGTTGAATGAAGAAGTATTATTCCTAAAATAAAGTTAAGTTTATGTCCTTTCCTTTTTCTTTAATAGTGCAAAATGATACTTTAATATTTATTCTTAAAATAAAAAAAGTTTCGTTTTCTTTGTTTTTCTTCTTTTCTTTTCACTTGATACAAATCAGAATCAGAATTCCATAGATATAACAGGAACACATGGTCAACAATCGTTATATGGTATTTTGCATATTGCGATTTGGCTTCATAAAAAAAGATATATGTGTCACCTTATATAATGATAATGATGATAATAATGGTAATAAAGTTATTAGTGATAGTTTAGTAATTTTGTCCATTAAAAATGATTGGAAAGGGATTATATATATATATATATATATATATATATATATATATATATATAATCATGTATATTATAGAATAATGTTATACATGATTAGTTATATAGACACAAACTATAACTAACTTTTTGATTGGTTAATATTTATTCTCTATTAATCTCATTCAATCAGTTTTTCATAACTACCAATCATATAGTCTATATTAACAATTACAAATTTAGTTGTACCAATCATTTTTTCTATAGTTATATTATATTAAGATAAGATAAGAAATTTATCATTTAAAATACGTCTTGATAAAAAATTTGAAGTAACAACCGACAACCATTCCTTGATTTGATGAGCCATATGCTTGTTTGACCTCAACCAAATATAATCATAATTAATTTAATTTAATGATAATAAATAAATAGAATATAAGGTATCTGTATGAAAGTCAACTAGTCAAGGTAGCGTTATATAATATCTTTCTCTTGAAAGATGGACAAGAAGCATAAATAAAAACAAAATACATATTAGACTATTTATTAATTAAAATATATCTTTCTCCAAGTTCTATAATATATAAAAAAAATTCGTATACTTTTTGAAATAGTCTCCTTAAAAGCATCTCCAATGTGTTTACTAATTGTACATTTTTTTCATTAAAATAGTGCAAAAGTGCAAAAAAATACACTCCAATTTATAACCTAAACTTTGCACTATTTTAGTGCTATCGAAAATTAATGTAAAATTACACTATACTTGATGTAGCACTAAACTTAGCATTAAACACTATTCATATTATAATAACAAGAACGTATACATGCAAAGTTACACTACTGTTGTTTTCAAAATTTGAATATTTCAAAAGTTGTATATTTGTAACTACAGTACTTTTGTTTTTATTGTTTATACAACGGTTTAAAAATAATTTTTTGTTTAAATCGATTTTTGTTTAGATCCATTTTGAAACTTACAAACGTACATAAAACGATAAGATTTTAATTGAAATAATATCTATCTATCTATATTTATAAAACAAAGTTTCTTACTTTTTAGCCATGTCATATCATCTCATTACCTTTTACTAAAACCCTCTTAATTATGTCAAAGCATCAATTTAGTTTTTCCTTACAACAAAGATTTTTTCTTACTTTTTAGTCATGCTACATCATCTCATTACATTTTTTTAAAACCCTACTAATTATATCAAATCATCAAATTAGTTTTTCCTTAAAAGTTCATAAATATTAACACTCTCATCTAAATAATTTTGAAATTTTAAATTCCCAACAAACTCTACGTTCTATTTTGTAAAAAGTCATAATTCGACGTTATTATAATTTATTATAAAAAAATTAAAATTCTAGATCTCATACATTGCAATTACCTAATATTATCATCATCAAATACCACGTTTTATGAAAATCGGTTTTAATAAAATATATGGAACTGCTTATTTTTTTGAATTTTCATATATATTATATTGAGTTTAAACAATAAATTTCTAACTTTCAACAATGTTAATAGAATTAAAAACCTAAAAAATATATATGGTTAATTGTATTTTATTCTAATTGTCGTGTATCGCAATCGCTCAACAAAAGTATTAAAACTCAACATAATTTTACAATTAATGGTTCTTACCGTGAGAAGTTAGCACACGCCCAAAATTCAACCTCTCTTAATAAATGAAGAGATTACATTATACTTGATGTATCAACAGTTGAAACAATAAATACAAATCCATCAATTATTGTTCGATTAATGTTATTAATTATATTCATTGTCAATGATAATTGCATTTTTTTAATTAATAACACTAAACTTATAAATTAATATAATTGAATTTTATAAATGATCATGCATCGTATATTCTCATCTTAAAAGTTTTTATAATTTCATATTTCTGATAAACTATTGCCTTCTATTTCGTTAAGAGTTATAATTTAATTTTATTATACTTTATTATAATAGTTTTCAAACAAAGATTCATTACATTTAACAGATAATAAATTTTTATACATAAAAATAAATTAAAAAATCTTATTCATATCTCATAAATTGCGATTATCAAACATTATTATTATCAACTACCATGTTTTAAGAAAATTAGTTTTACTAACGTATATGAAATTGATAATTTTTCATGCATTTTGTTATGTGTTACTATTGAGTTTCAATAATAAATTTTGAACATTCAACAATATTAATACAACTGAAATCTTTAAAAAGTATAGGATTAATTTTATTTTTAATTACCTTGTATTGTAAAGGCTCAACAAATGTATTAATACTTAACATAATATTGCAACTGATGGTTGTTACTTTTGTCATTCACACGTTGACATATTACTATATATCTGCACTTTCAAACGACCATATATCGGGCTCAATGCGATAAACTTGATATTGTTTACTTTTCATTGCCGATGTAAACATGTTTTTGACTTCCTCACACTGCTTTCTTTTCAACTTTTCTTTCTTTCTACCAGTGGGTCGTTGCACTATCTCATTACAATAATTCTCACCTTCATTTAGATCAATATGAATCATATGATGAATATACTAATTTTTTTATTACTCCGTATATAATACAATAATAATTTATTTTTATAAAAAATTATTCTTAAACCGAACAAAAGTATTAAGCCAAATTATAATTTACAACTACATTGTTTAATTATGTGTATTAAATAGTTTATTAAAAGTAGTGCAAAGATTTAGTGCAACACATTGGAGTAACTTTATTTTAGTCTAAACATATTTCATAAAGATTATCATTTTCCACTAAGATTGTGCACTATAGCACAATATTTTGATGCACACATTGGAGATGATCTTAGCGATGTTTCGTTGACTTTTGAACTTCAAATAGCAGCAATCCACAACAGCGACTCTTTACAAAAATAATTCTACAATTTTTAATGGAAAAAATAAAACACCGTATATTAAATCTGAACTGAACGTGATTTATAAAGTTCTTATAGTTTTTAAGAAACATAAAACTAAAAAAACCCATAAAGAAATAGAAATTTAAAGATGATTTTCTGTAACTACACATGCTCTAAGTTTGAAAAAAAAAAAAAATGTTTTATGAATTCTCTCTAACTTCGCTAGTTTATTCATCAAAATCTACTACATACCTATTCCCTATATACTAAAGGGTTATCCCTAGCCTATGTGAAAAGCCTCCCATATTAGTACCTCATTCTAAATTCAATTTGTTAATACCATTTTATTTTTTACTATCTCTGTCTCATTACAAATATCCACTATTGACTTTTGAAAGTCTTTATTTTACAACTTTGACCATAAATATTTTTGTTTATGTTATATAATATTTGATGCAAAATATATGAATGAATTTGATTTTGAATGTATTTTCAATGATATAATTTTCATCAAGTATTATATAATACAAACAAATATATTTAAGGTCAAAGTTTGAAAAATAAAGACTTTAAAAAGTCAATAGTGGACATTTGCAATGGGACACCATGATAATTTGCCTTTTAAATTTAATTTTAATCCATAAAATGAAGAGAAAAAAATATTGGAGTACTAATCGACATGAATTACTAACTTAAATTGGATTCATCATATTCTACCATATTGTTTTTATAAGTTGCTGCTACAAATAAAAAATGGTTGTTTACCTCTCCACATTATATTAACTATTTTACTTTATACTATATCAACAATCTACAATACATGTTTATAATACCTTTTGTTTGTCTATTTTTTATTCATAAGGTGGGCCTCGTTCATGAATATATATTGAAACAAGCAGTTAAGCATCCACAATTAGGGTAAAAGATCTCAAATATAAGAAATATCATTAGCATATGTGCATAAGGTTTCTGTTTTTGTCTTTGATTATTTTCATCAATTCAATGATTAATTTCTGAGTAGCTACTTTATTGACTCACCTATTTTTATAACCTTATTCAAATAGTGACAAACTTTCTTGAAAAAGTTTCCATCATAGATGTTTTATGTTCGTTATACTACATCTCTTTCATTCAAAGTGTCCACACTATGCACAGTTTTAGGATCATCCATTAACTATATTTTTCATCAATCAAATAACATCATATCCCTACCTACTAAGGTTTATTTTGATTGATTGTAAAATGGAAGTGGACTCTTATTTAGAACATCTCAAAATAGCAATGGAGACAATTGGAGTATGACGGAGGGAGTACTACATTAGTTTGTCTTCATCAGTATAATTGTACTATGTTTAATTTACTACACGTTCAATAATCATATAATGTACAAATAGTCAAATAGTGTCGAAGCGGTATTATACGTTGTTCTTTATATTAAGTTTTCATATATATAAAATATTGAAATATATCATTTAGCATAGTATAATAGTGAAAATGTGCATCGCACGAGTTATCACACTAGTACAGTAAAAATAAATAGCCCCAAATGATATGACGACTTTTTATGATATCACATATACCAAATGATGAAGTGTCATTCACATGATTTATTTAGGCATTTAGCCATTTAGTTAGGGCATCCCCAAGCTTACGTGATGATTTCTCGTGCTACCAAATTTGATGAAATATGATGTGTCATTACTAATGTGATTTATCTCTCAAAAATGATCCATCTCAAATTTTGCTTAATGATAGTAACTTAATAATACAACTGTTTTAAAGTCATGGTGTAAATTCAATTCTCAATTGTTTTTCAGTTACCTATTAGAATTCAATACTTTCAATAACCATGTTAATTAGTCGATTGAATGGAGAAGTTGAAAGTGATATGTAACATGCAATTCTTTCAGCACCATGTTTGCAAGGATAGAATTTAAGTCGAATAATTACTTAGGTTACAATTATCTATTATCTTACCTCCAATTTAGAAAGAAAAAAAAACCCTTACTCATGAACCGTTGGTTGTGTGTAGTTCAAAGGTTTGATATTCAAAGTACACGAGTATAAGTGGTAAAATAAATGAGTCAGGTCGGTGTACGAGTCTAGATGGGTCATTTAGAAGGATGAGTCTAAACGGGTTCGGGTCAAATGGGTCTCGGGTCGACCCATTGAGTTTTCACCAAATTTTTTTTTATTTGAGTGAAAAATGAAATGAGGTGAAATTTTCTTTTCCACCCGCTAGACCCGTTGGTTAATTGTTACAGAATTGGAGGTTATATTGAAAAACTCATTTAAACCCATTCAAAAATGGGAAGGAGACCCAATAAACCCATCCCCATTTAACAACAATTTAACAAAAAATATTACACTATTGTACATCGCACGAATAATTATACCGGTTGTTTATGTCAAATTACATATTAATCGATTGATGGTAAAGCCAGTTTTACCTTATTTTATTACAATTACAAATGAAAAAGACAAACTCATATCATGGGACTTCTTGTCTAGAAACGACCCCAAATTAAGAGACAAATAAAAAGTGACCATTAAAATATTAAGATATATAATTAGTCATATACTTCTACTTTAATTGTTACACTAATATCTTAAACTTTTGTCGTATTTAACTAATTAAATTAATAGAATTCTTATTAGTAGATAAATGATGATGATGATTGTAATAATTAGATAAACAGTATGTGGTTTATATTATTGTTCTTTGTTCTATACATAATAAAAGTGAAAGTAATATTCTTTTTGTTGGTATTAGATTGTATGATTATAATTTTATTTGCTAAAGGCTACAAAGCTCATGATGATTAATGAGTGGAGTTGTTCAAAACATCAAACTCAAGACTCAGAGAACACGGAGTGGGCGGCATTTTGTCAAAATTCTGACTCGAGAATACTGTCTGACGGCATTCTCACAGCACAACGATGTTCTGGAGCTTAAGACTACGTTTAATCCGGGATGAATCGCTACTTTCTTATTTTCTCTCTTTTTTTCTTATTGTACACACTAAAAAAAATCAAAATAAAATTTGAAAACACGTTAAACTAAACATCCTTCACACCCCACTTTTTCAACAACATTCCCACAACAATACTGTAAAAACAAAACAATCTGCAATAGATTTTTTTAATCAGGATGTTTACGAAAGATATTACCATTCATCGACATAATTGACCAGTAGCCTCTGCTACCAGGGAATCTACCATTCAACTATTAAAAAGTACTCCGTAATATATCACAACACAGAACTATAAGATGATTCAAACCGGTTCATATCAACTTCTTAAAGATGTTTGAAGAGTTAACAACAACACAATGAAAAGCGAGATGTAATAAAGTAATACATGAGATCGTCCAGCAAGCTTGCAATGGTTGATTATAGCAGATGTACCATTCTTTCTGAAGGTTACAACAACAAAAGCAGGGTCTTTTCCATCATCCCATGACATGGCGGGAACAACTATTTCGCGGGTCCCATCCACATGAGTCCTATCAGAAAATGTTTGCATGTGTGCACTGAAAACTATCCTGGGCTTAAGAACATGGAATATATACTCTGTTGCGTTCTGTGGAAGCGTCTGCGATAACTCGTATGGTCCAGTCCCAGCAAATGGCCTGAAAAAATGTTCAGTTCATGTTAGGTGACATTACATATATTAACAAAATCATAACGTGCAACAACATTGACCCGTAGTTCACACAATTTTATAGGGCTGATTGTATAAAAAGTACTACGCACAGTATTCTGGATCAATATCTATTTTAGGTGATTGATAAGTTTACCTTAGAAAAAAGGTTAAGCATTTGTATCATTGTATGCATCAAAGTTTTAAAAACTGTTATTCAATGTATCAGATGACTTCCTCATCAAGTGTCCGGATTTTTACTAATATGACAGCCATATAAGTTGCAACATCATCGAAACCGGTGCCACACCACTAGTTTACACGTTACGAGAGGAGCTGATATAGTTTGACATATAATGGCATTGGCATACAATAGAATTTTGGATAAAGTTTGATACATTTTCATACATGTAACTATGTAAGTATGTAACCCTGGAAAAAACCATCAAAGTCTCAAAAAATTTGATTTAAGATCAAGAAGATTAAACAGATCAAATGTTAAGACTGTCAGATGCCACATTATGATGTTGATGAAACTTAACTTAAATCGAGATTCTTGAAATTTAGACGGTTTTCCTAGCCTAAAAATAAGTGCGGGATAAAATTTGGTTAACTTTTTCTATGCGATTAGCTCTGGTTTATATATACATTCCGTTGTACCTGTTTTCCAATGGTTCTGCCCTATCAACGATATCATCATGAACACCGTCAACTGTTTGATGCAATGGAATGTGAAGCAAGAGTACAGGACCCGACCCAGATGACATATCATTTTCTCTCCAATTAAGATCATGTCTAGGAATCGTGATTCCAGAAGACTCCTTCATCACATTAGCTAATTGTTCATTTCCCATTTGCAATTCTACACGTTCTCTTTCCAATGCCTTTTCAACACTAAACCGCAAGCCATTATTCTCACAGAGCAATGCCACAGAATTTAGTGAGACAAAATTAACGTTGCCAATATCAAACGCACCACAACCAGCAGTATCCAATCCTGGAAAACTTCTAGTTATTTTATTAACGAATATCTCATTCAGACCATTGCATTCTCCAATGTCTCGATCTCCAGGAACGACATGATACGGTAAATCGAGAAACGGACCCAATAAACTGTGAAACTGTTGTACCACAGTTGACCATTTGCTTTGACTCAACTTAGCTCCTTGAGCAGAGACATCTCCTAATACAATCAGCATATCAGGCTTCAACAATTCAAATGATTTCTGGTTGAAATATTAACAATAAAACATATCAATAACAACAGCTGAATCAATGCAATATCCATGTTCAATACAACATTCCATAAAACGACTTTCCGGCTACTCCAACCAACCCACACCAGACCACCCCAGGCCTATCCCGTGAGACACTAAGCTAATTTTTGTGCGTGATTAAAACTTATATTGTACTTAACTACTTACTAAATAAAGATACACTACAATTATTAATGTATACTTTGGCAATTGAGTTCTAACCCATTTGGGCTACATGTGGCTCTCACTTAGATGGAGGCCCTACCAACTAAACCACCTTTAATCAGGAACTTTTCTGATGTATGAATTTATTCTTCGGAACCAACTAGTCTACATGCTTAGGGGTGTAATTGAGTAGAGCCAACTCGCGAGCTACTCAGCTCGGAAAGCTTAAGAGCCTTATCACCCTTGTGTTGTATTACACTTTTGGCCATTATATATGCAAATTTAAACATTTACCGTACTTTCTAATAAATTTCGAGTTGAGTCTAGCACAAAACAATGGAGTCAAGTCTACTCAATTTTAGCTCGCAAGTATATAGTCGGTTAGCACAACCTTGATTAACATTTTTATAAATATTTATCAAAATCAAGTTTAAGTAAGCCTAGCTTGGAAATGTTGGTTAGTTAATCGAACTCGAGTTTGATAATAATAGACCGGGTCGAGTTTGAAGCTCCAAGTTTCCTAATCGAATGGAGCTCATTACATGAGTGTATCACCATACAGCATAAATGATACAACATGCTAATATTCTATTCAATGAAGCATTTTATTAAACCATTCAAAAATAAGAGCAAGCACCCAATTTTTCACAGAAGCATTTTGTCAAACAGTTGGAGTGCAAAAGAGGAAATGTAAACGTACTTTAAAGAATCTTGTAAGATAGTAATCTTTGAAGTGCAGATCAAAGTACCCAGAACCAGATTCATGATCCGACAACAATAAATCAGCAACCATCACAACTTTAAGATCATAATCCATCTTTTCGTGTTGAATTTCTTCATTGTTGGAACCAGGAACGATGTGGCATGAGGGGGTCGGAACCCAATTATCGTAAAATATGTATAGGAATGTGAAGATGAATAACAATACATGTTTCAGAATCATGAATAACAGTACTGAGATGATAGTTGACCGAACTGAAATCTAGGGTTCTGCCCTTTTGGATGATGTGATTTTGACTTTTTATTTTTTATGTTTTTTGTTTGTGACTTTCTCGCATCGGCTAGTGACCGAATCTTTCACCCATTTGCTAACTTCGAAGCACAAGGGGCAATCATCATCGTGCTCTTACGAAGTTAATAATATGCTAGTAATAACAATTAATAATAATAATAATAATAACAATAAATTATTAACCCTAATTAGAGTACACACGTGTATGTGTGGTGACATTGATTTTACAGTGTTTTTACATAAATGTTATTGTTGAAAAAGTATGGGCGTGGAAGATGTCGAGTTTACAATTTATTTTTAATTAGTTTGCGTGTGTGATTAATGAGAAAAAGGAAGAAGAAAGCAGCGTCTCATCCTGGATGACGGTACAAAACGTTGACCTGAACACCGTCGTGATGTGGGAGGACGCCGTCAAACAGTGTTCTCGAACTAGGATTTTGAAGAAAGCGTTTCTACATCGTGTGCTCTTATTAATTTAAAACGAATAATGCTAAATACGTCTACTTACGTAGACCTAAAAACATGTCTAACTTTGTGATTTGTTACTTTTCTAATGTACTCTTAATCCTATTCAAACAATTTTTCAAACCCACCAATCACATTTTTAGATCTAAATAGAAATATGTAGTTGTATTTTTTGGTGATTTGTAATTTAGGGACGAATGGATTTGATTTTATTTTTGCTACTATCTATGTTTAGATTAGCTCACAGGTTTTATACGTTACATTTTTTAGAAACGTATATCTACAACTATATCACATATTCCGCTAAGATATAGGTTCATTGAAGCTAGTGGTAAACTTATTATTTGAACAATACTTTCCTATAATGTTAATATAGTACTGTAAAGTATAAACTATAGGATAGGATGGGATTTTGGTTGCTTTTTTCCCCAAACAGTGTCTAATATCTTTTGAATTCTGCATATTAGGAATCTTCAGATTGCCCTTTTTACAACCATCTTTATGCAACCTACACCATACTCCAGGATACTGAGTTAACTCACCTCATTCAACTCACCAATTTTATACATTTTCCCACCATCAACATGCCCTTGATCATGAGTCATTTCTGATTGGATCTCATGCAATAAGTAAAGAAAGGAATTACTTACTACAAAAGCCACCCATTATCAAAGCAACCTCAAGGCAAATATATCAACAATATTAGACCCATTTCTTAACACAAAAGGACTAATTAACAAACATTCAATAGTTAATTAACATGCTTACAATATCAACCAGAAGAAGATTAACCTTATTAATCTATCTTGTGTCGTTGTTCTTGGCCCGTTCTTCGGCTGCTATATTCACAGTAACAAACAACTGCCCGTTTACAATATGGCCTGCAACACTTTCAGGTGCAGGAACAACCCCACTTCCAACCACAGGATTCCAGTTGAATTCGGGCCAAAGTGCTCAGATTCCTACAACTCCACAATGGTCTGGGAGAGTATGGGCTAGAACGGGCTGCACGTTTGATCAAACTGGTGTTGGTAAATGTGAAACTGCAGATTGCGGTGGCAAGATCGAGTGTGGTGGCATGGGTGCAACCCCACCAGCGTCCCTCTTTGAGATAACAATTGGTGGCTACAACAATTTGGATTATTACGACGTTAGTTTTGTGGACGGTTATAATCTACCTATCATTGTGGTACCACGTTCCACAGCTAGTAGTTGTAATGCCACTGGTTGTGCTTCTGATATCAACTTGGGTGAGTCCAGAATGTTAAAAAACCTTGAAACTTTCATCTTTATCTATGTATTTCTAATCGATTTATATAACTGTAGGCTGCCCAAAAGAGCTTCAAGTGGTTGGTAGGGACATCAGTGGAGCTGCGGGCGGGGTGATTGCTTGCAATAGTGCTTGTGGTGCATTTGGAATAGATCAGTATTGTTGTAGTGGGCAGTATGCGAATCCTAACACATGTCAACCATCATACTACTCTAGCATCTTTAAAAGAGCTTGTCCACGAGCTTATAGCTACGCGTTTGATGACGGCACCAGCACGTTTACTTGCAATGCGTATGAATACTCCATTATCTTTTGCCCCAATGCCAATAACAACGGGTAACTTTTATATCACCTGTATCTTCTCATTGTTTCCACATGTTAGATGCTAGAGGTTGCAAAATCGACAAGTCAAAAATATTTTGTTCATGTGGGATGACCCAAAATCCTATCTGATTATACTAAAACGCTTCGGAGGTGAAAACTTATAAGCATTAACAAAAATGCACTTTGGGTAACTGTTGATTGGTTTGTTTTTAACATAATCTTTGAATTCTGCTTCTTTGACCCGTTGGACATTAAACACAAGACAAATCGACCCATTTATATGTGAAAAAGGTTGAAATTCACACTTCTATCAGTACTAATCGTAACCAATTTATCTTATTTCGATAGTTTTAATATGTAAATTGCAATGCAGGATAGAGCAACCCATTGAGCCTGGGCCGTTAATAGCTCCACATATGAAAAACGGCAGGATATCAGGTTCTACACGAACAAACACATCGTCAAGCCCCAGTTTACAAGTTTCTGTATCAATATGTCTCATTTTAATTCTATCAATATACTTGGTACATATGTAAATGTAACCTTATTTAGTCAGTTTCTTCTCTGATTCACCCCATAACTACTAGAGAACATATTTAGAATAGCTAGTTAATTAGCTACAAATTACGTTTGATTTATCTTACAGATGTAGATCGTTGTATGTGTTATAGACTTATAGTCTTATTAAAAATGCTCCGCATGTCAATATTGTTACGCTCTAAGGTAATCGCGAATACGAGAGAACTGTTGAATCATTCTTTAGATTAAGGGCTTCACCATGACTTCCAGTACTTTTATTAAAAGTTGTTTTTATGTGGCCAATTTTCTAACCAATGATGGTTCAACTAGTGAAAGCCGGCCATTGTTCCTTTTCATCCTCTATAATTCTTGGAAATCAGATAATTATAATTATGATAACTTTTATGGATTGTTTGAAAAGATAGAATATTGGAGTCTTTTGAAAGATATAGTACCATGGATACAAAATTCTTATTTTAAGCATGTTAGTTTTTGTTAGGGATCCATAACAATACAAACTTGAATTCTCAACAAATTTATAATATGCTTAAAACCACAAAACACGTTCAAGAATTAGGAAAATATAACAAAACATGTATCTTGCCTAAATACAACTATATTGTTCAAAATTTGCTAATCATAGTTTGGAGTTGTTTAATTACTTGAACCAAATTATTATCTAATCTAATAGGGTGTTTGGATAAATTGATTTATACATCTTATTTACTTATTGGGTTATCAAAATTTGTTAGGGTGGATATATAAGTAGACCACATTAAAATACTTTAAGATTTCAAAGAATAAACTCTATAGGACTCTTTTCTTATGGATTACATACCAAAGTTGAATAATCTAAATAATTAACTTTTGCATTAAATTCGTGTTACATACTTATTCTTTGTTAGAAAACATGAGTTCTCATGTTAGTTTCAACATAAGAGGATCTTGATGTTACATCCTCTTACAACGCTACTTTAACATAACTCGATGGTAATAATTGAAGACAAAATGACATGTCTAAATAACTCGATTTAATGTGATACCTTGTCTAAATCTGAAAAATAATTTTAGCTCTAAATTCATTTTTTGTCGGTTGAACATATTTTTAAATCAGGTGAAAATTTCGTAGAATGACTATCAAAATTGAAAGCTTATATTGTTTTGAGAGAAATTTTTTTGTTAAACAAAAATCAAAAGATAAGTAAAACACTATATTTACATATTTGGGTAGATTTAATGAGTAATAAACTTTTTTGAGCAAAATAATAATTTTAGAAAATTAAAACCACTTATTATCAAAACATCTTTCCCATAATAAATAAATAAAAAAAAGTAAAAAAAAAAAGGTTTTAAATCCGGCCGAAGTCTGCTACTATTTCATCCCAAAAAATAACCCAATCCAAAACCCACCTCCAGCATCATCAATTCATCATCTTTTCAGTCTTCACAACAACAACAAATGGGGGCAGGAAAGCAAAGCGAATTGGTAATTCATACACAAAAAGAATTTGTGGAAAACAACCCAATTACCCAAATTCAAACAAAATACAAAGAATTAGAAAATGGGTTTAAGGGTTGGCTTGCTAAACAATCTTTACCAGTTGAAGCCGCCGTCGTCACCATCACCAGCGCCGCCCAGGGCGCCGCCATCGGTGGCTTCATGGGAACTCTCACTAACGACGCCGCTTCCACTTTTCCAGCCACCCCACCTTCCGGCGCCGCCCTTAATTCACAAGCTATGGCCTCTTTCCAACAAGCTCAGGTTTGGTGTAAAACTTTGACTTTTTATACCATCTTCTTGGAATTAGGGTTTTGGGAATCTTGATATTTCTTCTTTCTTAAAGGTGAGGTCTTTTTGTTACCATGATTACTGAGAGTGTGATTTGGCAATTGGGTACTTGTAACTATCTTAGAATGGACATTGTTATAAGAATTTGGAAATGATGTTAGGGTTTTAAGAAATCTTGATAAAGTTTGTGTTATGGTGTGTTAAGGATTGAGTTGTAAATGCGGGTATGTGATAAGTGCACTTGCATTTGCAGGTTTGGTATGACAAAACTTATTCTGATTATCTGATTTAATAATCAATTCAAGAGTAGCTGCAACACAACCTATTTACCTTTATTTTATTTATTTCAATTTCTCAAATAGCTGGATATTTGATTGTTGCAACTTCTAAGTTGTAACAGACACATGTTCAACCACTTTATACCGCAGCCCGTTGGGGTTCGAGCTGATTGTCTTATATTACATAATGACTTGTAATATCGGTTTCTACCTTTTATATTCATATTTAACTCATTCAAAATTGAAGGTAAGAAAAGTATAATGTATGTTTTGTATAGCAGTTGGGAAATGAGTACTTTTTGGTATGTTGGGACTTTGGAATGCGCTTTGAGTTGAAAAGAAGCATGATTCTTGGTAATTAGGTCTTAATATATTACACAAGAATATACCAGTGGAGACCCGCGCTATGTGGCGCAGAAGTATTTTGAATTTCATCAAAACATATTGTTATTAGCAGTTACAGAATCTGTTTGATCCTATTGAAGTTTAACTATATCCTGATAACACCTAAAAATAAGATTTAGTTTGTTATCGAACCAAAGATATTACACTCCCAAATAATCAAATATCAGTAGGAAAAATATATGAATAATTGTGATATTTCCAAAATTTAAATGTTTATTTATGGACCACATTACATTTCATTCAGTATATACTTCTATTTTGATTATTATGGATTTTTTCCAAATTTAGTGATGAGTAGTTTTGTATTGTAGATAGGGGTAATTTTGTCATTTCTGATCTTTAGAATTGTAAGGTTGTGAGGAGAAGTGTTAAATCCTTTATAAGGGTGTATGACGTATGATGTCTGATAATTAAATTCTGTACTAGTATGGAAAGTTCTTATAGCTATGTTTACTCAATGCGATTGTTGTATTACAGGCTCTTGCAGGTGGGCCCTTCATACAAGCCCGTAATTTTGCTGTAATGACGGGTGTTAATGCAGGCATATCATGTGTCATGAAAAGATTAAGAGGCAAGGAAGATGTTCAAACAAGGTAATTGTATATTATGATCCTAAGTTTATTAAAAAAAATTATGTATGTTAAGATAGTTGTATGTTGAGTTCTTAAATTTTGATTTATTCAACACACAGTGCCTAAGTTTGTTGTTATAAAAATGCATCATTGCAGTATGGTAGCAGCTTTCGGTTCCGGAGTCATGTTTTCTTTGGTTAGTGGCATGGGAGGTCCTAATCAGGCTGCCAATGTACTCTCATCTGGTGTTTTCTTTGCACTTGTTCAGGGTGGACTCTTTAAGGTGATCATATTTACTAAGAAAGTGTTTGCATTTGTATATGGGTCCCATTAATTGTTTCCATTTGAAGTTGTGATAACCAGATCTAATGTTTGGATAAATTTACTATACATATGATTATTTAGGGGTCAAATATTCAGTTTCATAGGGGTAAATTAGCAGCACTTTTATATCTCAATTTTCAAACCTAATATAAGAAACTGATATAGTCATTAACCCATAAGTATTTGAAGATGTGTCTCTCTCCTTTTCATTATTTTTTATAGTCATTTCATCTGGAGTTTAATATTTGAAGATGTATCAAACGTTACCCATAAGTATATTCTATGTATCCAGTGACTTCTTGACATGACACATCAATAAAAATTACAGGTGCCACGTCACTGTTTTCCAATCTATAAGAGGTCAGATACATATTTACATACATCAGTATACTTTAAACTTTGATACTTTGATACTAACAATAGAAGAGGAGATTAAGTTTGATACATTTTCAAACACTTAATCCTTTTATCTATTAGTGTTGTAAATACTCTTAGTTTACCAAACACTCAAACATTTAAGCAACAGAAATACATCAAAACATATATTCTACAGTCTGTCATTACAGCTGAATATCTAAATTAGATTGCTTAATCTCACATAATCACTTTTAATATCCACATTCATATGTTGGGGTTAAAAGCACACATGTCTAGCGCGTGCTTGATAGATATTGTACTTGAATTTGTGTTGTTAACTGGAGTTATAATTGTGCAGGTAGGGGAAAAGTTCTCAAAGCCACCAGTTGAAGATGTGCTGTACAGTGAAACTAAATTGATGCTGTCTACACTCGGTCTTGAGAGTTATGAGAAAAACTTCAAAAAGGGCTTGTTAACCGACAGAACCTTGCCGCTGCTTAATGACAGGCAAGTTTGTATCTTGTAGTAGTTAGAGGTTGGATTTTGACACAAGTTTTTTATGGATTGGTGGATTCCAGTTATGTTTTATTCTAACAGGTAAAAAACAAAAAATCGGCTTATAAGGAAATGGGTTAAAAACTTAAACGGACTGAATTTTGCTCAAAGTGTGCTTTTATGCTCAAAACCATGTGGAAATGTTTATACAAAACATTAGGGTGCCTTTAGTTGCAGAAAAGTGGATGTGTTCTCAAGAAAGTTTTTCATGGAATTCCTGAAAAATAAATGACGTTCAAATACGATATTACGGAAAATTTTCATTGAAGATGGAAAATTCACCTTTTTAATCTATAGGCTTTTGAAAGAACTCCTTATCATAGTATTCAACAGAATCTCCTGTTTATTAAACTGTAAAAAGATAACATCTGATCACGTTTTCAATAATTTTACTATTCTTCATAGATACAAAAACACCCGTCTCATTATCTAGAAAACTGGAGATGGAAAATTAGACACAACTTTTCAACTAAACGCACCCGAAGTGTCTTGATTTAACCCAACTCGACATGGCTAGTGCTTAAAAATACCCGTTTGACCCAACCCATTACCCAACCTGGCCGATCTACCCATTTTGCAACTCGTTTTCTAACTGGTGTGTTTGTGCGATATATGAATCAGTGCTCTGCGAGATGTAAAAATCCCTCCTGGACCACGACTTGTGATTCTGGATCATGTCCAAAGGTATGAATCTTGCCCCTTTGGTATTCCGAAAAGGTGACATTAAAGACTGATGGTTATGCTACAGCCACAAATTCTAAATTTATATAAGTTATAAATACAATTTAAATGGATTAGTTTGAGATTTTGATCGTATCCAGAAGTACCAATCTTGCCCCTTCTTTGGTGCGAAAAGGTCACGCTGAAGATTTATGGTTATGCTATATCCAACCATTGCCAAAATATATTATCTTAATATTGGCTCTACGTGTATTAAAGGAGTGTTTTGCTTCAGCGTTTTAAACGTAATTATGTGATATTAATTAATTAGAAAATGTATGATGTAATGAAGCAGGCTGTAGGATGTAGTGCCCGGATGTGCTTCTACGGTTTGAAAATTGAGCATAGTCGTTTTCATTTCATAATGCAGGAACAAGGATGCGAAGAAAGGTGGGAGGCGGGCATAGGAAGTCAATGTAGGACGATTAAGTACAAGAAGAAGAATCAAAAACAGTAAGAGATCTATGGTTTGGTAGCAAATTCAATTTTATGTAATAACACATGGCACCATTGAAGATATTTCATGTCTTTACAGAATATACTCTTTCTTATTATGAGTTGTGTTCATTTGGCATTTGGATTATTTCAAATAATTTAAACCTTGCACAATACTGATGTACAGAATCAATAATCCCTAAAGAGAGATTTATTATCGTAAATTACAAACACAGAGCAATGACACATGATAATGAAAAAAAATAAAAAACAAACAATTCAACCATTATAACACAACCATCAGGACATTAATCATAGGATAGACACTTGTTAAGGATCAATTGATGCTGATTCAATGAGCTTGTGAGCAGCCGAGAGCTGTTCCATCAATGCCACAATATGTGCTCTGTATTCGGGTGCCTGATCTACAGTTTCTGCCTCAAGATCACCTAGCTGGGAACAAAGTCGTTCTTCTGCGTCTTCTGCAACACGCACTCTCTCCCACAATGCTTGCAGCTCAATTTTCATCTTCTCTTCTCTTTCGAGGCTGTTCCTCAACTCCCTCTCGAGTTCTTTGTTTCTCCTCTGTGATTCCTCCATGGTTGAGGTTAAATTGATGTGTCTTTGGTTGACCTATTTATAAGCATAGAATGGGAATAACTATGTCCAAGTTCAATGTATCTATCTGCTTGACCTGACCATTTCAATAAGGAATACAAACCCTGCTTATCGTTGCAGCTAAAACTTGAATTCCTACTAAACTTCAATTTATGATGCTACTTTGAAGGTAATGAGTTCAAGATCTCTTAACATATTCAACAACAGAACTTGCTGAAACTAAATAGACTATATCATTATCTCTAATAGCTCTGAAACTGCATTTCTTGATATTCAACAACAGCAAACTGGTGAATAAAAATAAAAAACTTTGCTCATGAGAAACTTATCTCTATCCATCAAAAACAATATTTATACTGCAAAACTTTCTGAAACAAACATACTAAAATGACCAAATGAGTGAAGTATACACTAAATTGCTTCCACATTGTATGAAGTTGTACTTTCTACTTGTGTAACTTCTACTTCATACTTTGAATCCTGTAGAATCTAGAATAAATTCCCTCAGAAACTGCTACCAAAGATGAATGTGTACCCATTTCCACCACTTTACCTTTCTCCATAACAACAATAGTGTCCGAATGTACTACAGTTGAAAGCCGGTGTGCAACCGTAATCTGTGTGGATTGTAACCCACTGATTCCATTTCTGTTTATCGATTCCATTGCAGTCACTACAGCTCTTTCTGACTCTGCATCAAGCGCACTTGTTGCCTCATCAAGAAGCATAATTGCAGGCTTCTTTAACAATGTTCTCGCAATTGCAATCCTTTGTTTTTGTCCACCAGAAAGTTGACAACCTTTTTCTCCAACCACTGTATCGTACCCATCTGGCAAATTGCTAACAAATTCATGAATATTCGCTTCTTTCGAAACCTCGATGATTTCACTTTCTGAAGCTGTTTCTGTTCCATAACATATATTGGCCCGAATCGAGCAACTAAAGAGCAAAGGTTCTTGTTGCACCAACCCAATTTGTTTCCTTAAGTTTCTTAAATTGTATTGTGTTATATCTCTTCCATCTATTACTATCATTCCATCTGATGGAACGTAGAATCTTAACAAAAGGGCTAAAACAGACGACTTTCCGGCCCCACTTGGTCCCACTAGAGCCACTTTTGAGCCAGCTTCAATCTGCAAGGTAAAATTATCAAGTATCTTCACTTCGGGCCTTAACGGATAACTAAAGTTGATATTTTGAAACTCAATTTCTCCTATAATCTTCTTGGAAGGTGGGTTCTCGGGTTCATCTGGTTCAATCTCGGTTCTTCGATCTAGAGCTTGAAATACAGGAGTTAATACATTGACAGCTGAGATTACAGTTGGAATAAGAGTCCATAGTTCGGTTATGGAAGGAACTGTAAGGGAAAATATCTGGTATGATCGAATCCCGTCCTCAAAACTGGCTTGATGTTTTTCAACCAAAACCGTAGAATACCATAAAGCAACCGCATGAGCAATGTTCCATAAACAAAGTGACACACCTTGAATGAACCCATACCATAAACTTTGCTTTCTGCTTATTTGTAAAGGCTTATCGAGTGACAACTTAGCTCTTTTTAGTATGTGTTCTTCGTGACAGAAAGAAGCAACGGTTCTTATGTTAGTTGCTGATTCGGAAGCAAGTGCAACGACTTCTGAATGAGCTGCAGCCGTGTTGCCTGAAAATCCTTTGGCAGATTTGGCTTGAATTAGACCACCAATGAAGTGACATGGCATAACTGCCCATGCTACTAGGCCCATTCTCCAGTTAACGATCATGCTAACGACGGTTGCTATTAATATCGAGGAAACACATTGCACAATGACTGCCATACGGTCCGATATTATGGTCTTGACTGTGGACGTTTCGTTTATGATTCGTGAGGTTAGAGAACCAACACTGTTCTCGGGACTGTCAAACCATGCTAATTCATTGCGAAGTACCGCTATAAGATTCAAAAATTCACACCATTAGGTAGATTTACTTAGAGTAAAATGTACATACTTACATGTAGAATACAGGTGGCAAATAAGTGGTGCGAACCAGGTTGGGTAATATATCAGAACTCAGAACAGGTCTTTTTTTATGCAGGTCGAGTCATGTTGACTGTAAACACTTTTTGTCCAAATTTTTTTTTGGACATTTAGATATCATTTACCATAATTATACCATTGCAATAATCTAATATCTAAGTTCAAATTTTATTTCAGGCCACCAACTTTCTCTTCACAATAAAAAGGCTAACTTTACTTATTTAGGCTAATCTTGTTAACTGTATTCAAGTTGTCAAAAGAAGGTCAACATGGTCAAAAATGCTGACGTGTATGCCTTTTTAGTCAAAGGTTTTTGAGAGTTTTAAGTCTTCTCATGTCCGAAGAAATTTAACACTTTTAGCGGTTTCGACCCGTTTCATTTTAAGCTCAATTATTGGTTACATAACCCAAATGGACCCGTTGTATAGTAAATGAATGGATACCTGAATACAAAGCTTGTCGAAGATTTGTCATTGCCTTTTCTCCGATTACTCCATAAAAGTAATGCTGCAAAGTCTGGCTGAAGAGTGAAAGCAAACCAATTCCCGAAAATAATAACGAATACCATCCAACTTTCTCTTTAGCTCTATGGTCGTAATATGCAACCCCAATTGTTATGATAAAGAATCCAAAAACTGGTTTTGAGATTCCAGAAAATGCAGCAGCAAAAGAGCCAACACCAATCTTTATAAACTCTTGGTTGTTCAAACCAAACCAGATTCTAAAAAATATATCTTTTTTCACACTTTCATCTTTTTGATCTTTCTTGGGAGTATCTTCAATGAGTTTTTTAGTTTCTAAGGGTGTACCGTATTGCCCCACTTGTTCATAAACCTCTTCATTTACAATTTCCGTCTCTTTAATGGGATTGACCAAGCTGCAAAACAACATAATTGAAATCAGTACCGAAATTCCCCATCGTCAAATATGTCCTGTTTACTTATAAACGGACCGGTTCAGGTTATATTTATCTCTAACGGGTCAGAAGGGTAAGAACACGTAGTTAGCAAGAAAGGGAACGGGTTGGTAGTTATTCATAGTGTATCTTTATATGTAGCACAAAACCTGCTAACCAATTTTAGTAAAAATATATCTTATTATCGTAAAAATAACTTGTATATGACAATAGTAATAGTGTATCATTAAACATAGAACAAAACCTGCCGATCAATTTGAATAAAATTTTAGCTTATTATCGTAATAATAAATCATATCTAACAATATACTTATGGATTATAAAAAAACAAAAAACAAAATGTGTTTGGTCAACTCAACCCAGCCTGTTTCAACCCATTCCAAAAGATTGCACGTTTTGACCAAAAAGTAGTTTGACCCGTTCCCCAACCTGCCCACTTTGCCACAGCTAATTTAGATGATACACAGTAGTTGATACAAACCTCGATTCACCTTCTGTGCTGATGTTCTGCATGCTAAATAAGTTGCTATAAAATGTGCTAGTTTGTAACAAGTTACTGTGTGTCCCCGTATCTGTGACTTGTCCATTTTGTACAACTACAATCATGTCTGCATTAACAATAGTCGACATCCTGTGTGCGATTAAAATGACTGTTCTTCCTTTCATTGCACTCTCAAGTGCATCTTGAACCAGTTTTTCAGATTCTGAATCAAGTGCACTTGTTGCTTCATCAAGCAAAAGAATTGGAGGGTTTTTCAATATGGCTCTTGCAATAGCAATTCGTTGTTTCTGCCCGCCTGATAACTGTACACCCCTTTGCCCTACCTTATTATTTAAAAAAATCCATGTCAGCATCTAAGTATCAGGGAATGTCCACATAGGCAATGACATGGCATAGAACTCGAGAAACGGAAGTATAACACGACTCCATCATTACATTGGGAATTAAGTCTAATTAAAGAATAAATACTTTTTGTATCATTGCATTATAATTAACAAACTTATTTTCTAGTTTAAACAGTTGCTTGTTAGAAAAAAATTACTCAGTCTCAACTTTAGAATGTTGAAACAAAACCAAATTTCTAGTAACTAAGCATTAACAAAAGTTCAAGTAACGGAGCTCAATTCACACTCCCTATGATCTACAATCCGGTCTTGCCTAAGCTATACTTAAGAGCACAAAAGACATATTATGATAAACGAGTTAATAAGTTACTGAGACTTACATCTGTTAAGTACTGATTTGGGAGTTGGGATATGAAAGTGTGTGCATTTGCCATGGTGGATGCTCTTTGGATCTGGTCATCGTCTGCATCTTTGTTTCCTACCATCATATTGTCCTTGATTGTGCCAGCAAAAAGTGCTGGTTCCTGTGAAACCGCTCCTATGTTTTCTCTTAGGAACTTTATGTCAAGATCCTTGACATTATGGTTGTCAACAAGCACCTCACCTGATCGTCACAAAGGGAATCAGATATTTTACAAATCTCTTCTTAGTACTGTTTGACTAGACTTGGCCAAATGGGCGAACTGGGCGGGTTGGGTTAGAGCTTAAAATGGGTTTGAGTTAAAGCATTTAGGCCGAAACAGGGTGGAGGGGGGGGGGGGGGGTACCCGATTGGACCTTTTCCTTTATAATTAGTGTGCCAAATATGATTACAAATGTGTAATATTCATGATCATAGTTGTTAGATATTTTAAGAGGTTTTAGGCACTAAAATTACACTTTGAATAAATATTGAATGATTGACTTTCGATCCATTTAACATGTTCAACCCATTTGACCCATTTCCATATCAATGCTATTTTCCCCTAATCCTATCCATATGATTAAAATTATTTACGAGGATCATTTTTGAGTGATTTAAGCAATTTTGTTTTTAATGTTACGCTCTTGACTAAAAAATAAAACATAACCAGATTATGGATTGAAATCACCACCTAAACGTATAGATGCAGGGGTGGATGCAAACCTTTTTCGGGATCATAGAATCTTGGCACGAGAGAGATAATGGTGCTTTTCCCGCACCCGCTACTACCCACTAAAGCCACAACCTTTCCTGCAGGAATCGATAATGAGAATCCTTGAAGGATTATTTTTTCTTGGCGTGACGGATAAGCAAAATGCACGTCACGGATCTCAATATTCCCATTAATCTTTGCAAGTGTCTCTCCTTTTGAATCATAACTTATAGCAGATTTTCTGTCAATCACCTCAAACACTTCTTTTCCTGCAGCTCTTGCTTGATTAAAAATTTGCATATCTGGTGCTGCATATGTGATTGATCTGGTTGGCAAAAATGAGATAATTCAACTAATATGCATAGAAGTCATTGTGTATAAGGTAACAAACTTTGATCTTATTTTCATAATTAGGTAACACTATTTCGGTTAAAGTTAATCTATAACCTTGTCAGCAAGTAACTGGTTTTCTAGACGGGGTGTCCGCAAAAAGATGTCAACATGGTCAAAGTTACTCATAAGTCATCATCATGAAGCCATACCATGAATGTCACATATAAAGTTTGAATATTGTAAGGTGTAAACTGCACATTATATAATTCTTACATGGCTCCAAAGAGGATGCTCATCACTGCAGCTATAACATCTCCTCCTTGAGCTCTTTTGGCTACAACAACAATTGCTCCAATCCATACAATCAGAGCCCAAGAACAAAATGTTACTGTTTGAAATAAGCCCGTTCCCACTCCTTTAATCAGTGCTTCTCCCTTGCTTATAATTAACTGCCTTTGCATGCACTCTGAGAAATATTGTATTGCACTGTTTTCTCCAACAAAAGCAAATACTGTTCTAATCTGGGACACCGTCTGCAACAAATTAAATTGGAGTTTCAAAATACTTATGAAATAAACAGGCAGGTCATTACATATTGAAAAGTGACCACCTTTGACCATGTTGACTTTTTCTTCAATATCTTGCCTTTTGTTTTGTTTTAGGTAATCATCTTTACTTAAAAAAAAACCCATAAAAGCCCTCAAGCATAAATTTGTTTGAGATAAACTGTCAATTTTCCGAAAAAAGTTGTTCAAAGTAATTCGGCCCAGCTACTAGGTCAAACTACACGAAGTGTCGCTAAGTTTGACCATGTTGACTTTTTTCTGATGTGGTACCTGGAAACTTGTTAACTTTAAAGATTACCATCCCTTCAATATTTAGAAAGTTGATTTTTGGGCAAAGTTGGGGAAAATAATCAGACCCGAGTTTGTTTTCTTTTTAGACAACAACTCCTAAACGAGCTTTAGTACTTACCTGAATGACATTCGTGATTAAAGTATCATATATATACCTGTTCTACCATTGTTGTGGCTTCTGCAAGGTATGTTGCTTTTGTGGCTGATATGGAGTTCATCTTCTTTGTATAAGTGGCTCCAATCATAAGAATCATAGGAACAACCAACAAGGTGAGCAGCGAAACTTCCCAGCATGATATAAAAGCTATTATAACTCCGGTAAAGAAGGTCGCAAAGCATGATAGAAAATGGCCCAACTGTGTACATGAGAGTTACTACCAGCTTAGAGATAAAAAAATGGAAACATTTACATTCGGGCCATATGTTATCAACTGCCGGTCAAACGGGCTAAGTCTAATAAATAGCTTACTTGTTTCAAATGGGTACAACCTGTCAAAATTCATATTAAAATGTCCTAAAAAGTTGATGTGATAATTGTGTTAATCCCTTAAAAAGTTTAACACAATGGACAACAAGTATTGGTGACTCATCCCGACCAGCACAACCCAACCCACTTTAGTAAGGACATAAATTACCTGCTATAACCTGATCCCATTTAGACACATTACCCAACTAGACTGGCCCACCTTTTTTGCCACCTCTGCATGATATATTTTGAAGCCACTCATTGTCCACACAGAATTTTAAATTTTAAAGTTTTCTTTTGCATGGAACGATAGTACACAAATGAAGCATAGACCGTTACCTTCTCGCCAATAGCGTCTTGTATGATACTCATGTGATTACTAATGCCTGTAATAATTTTTCCGTTTGTCAATTCTGTGTCAAAAGCTCCAATCTCTTGTTTAAGAACTGCTTTCAAGTATGCCAATCTCAGTCGCGTAACTTGTCTTTCACTTGCATACATCCATCCTCCAACTTCTGCAGACGCCAAACCAAATAGTGTAAGCATTGTGTTTCTCTAAATCATGCATGAGCAATAAATACATACTTGTAAACTAGCTTTACCTATTATTCCAGCAGGAAATGTAGCAAAGGCCATATACCATACAAATGGTATAACCTGATTGAAAGTGATAAACAAAATTAAGAACCGTAACATATCTGTTTCAAATAGCTTAAATCTAAATGTTACCTTCTTGAGGGCTTTAACCATACCAATATCATCATGTATATTGTTACCAAAAGCATTTATGGCTTTCCCAAGCAGCAGATAACCAAGTGGTTGGGCAAGCCCGTGAATGATAGAGCCCAACGACGCTAGAGCCATCAATATGTAATCTAGTGGATCGGCATAACTTAAAAGCTTGGTAAAAGGCAATGGCTGATCAGTCAAAATTAACTTTTCGTCATCAGTTATTTCTGTTGTGCTAGCTTTCTTCATTGTGCATGCAATTAACTTATTTCTTTATATGGTTTATTTATATTGATGTATATAAAGACGTATCAGAGAATCTTGAGTGCATATTCGCATGACTTTGTAATATAAGAATGTGATAGATAAATCAGTAGTTTGTCTTGTATGTTTGTAATTAGACAACGGCCACTTGTGAAGTTGTTTAGATGTTGATTTAATGAGTAACAATGTTATTGTCTTATTCTTGGTCTGCCGTCCTGTGCAGCATATTCTTGGTTCATGTGTATAATATACCATGCTAATTGGTCTACTTTAGCAGAAGCAACAGGAACAGATTCATAGGTTTCGTCTTTCGATTAAGGAATCATTCAGCTGGGTCTTTTGGTTTTAAGTTATTTATACCTTGTGACTTAATCTTACTTTCTCGGCGACTTTAAGCCTATGTATCTATCTATCACAGTGCTGGGCCACTTTAATTAGGTCTATCTATTTTTTTTCTATGAAGTATTATATTTTCTCCAGGAATATGGAGGTTTTTCAAATGTATATTGAAACTATAAATTTTCCTTAGAACTTCAGATTTATTTTCAGTGTCACAGTCAGTAAGATTCTCTTTTAAATATTGGTAACTATTCACATCGAAATGTGTCGATACCAAGAAGCAAAAGATAAATCACATACATTCAAACGACACTCTAATATGCACCCATCGAACCATATGCATAATTCCAAGTTTCGAATTTCTCAGGCGCTTTACAATAGATCCGCTAGAGTCCTAGGGATAATAACACCATTTAAATTAGTAGAAGTAATACATAAATTCAACTAGATGAATCTTTTTTTTTGGCATTTACTCTAACAATGATATATATATTAGAATAGTACCCGCGCAATGCAGCGGCGCAAAAAAATTAAAATAAAACTTATAGTGATACTTTTATTTACGATCATTTAAATCTTAAATAAAACTTATAAATAATATTGTTATATACTTACTTTATTTTATAAGGTATGATTCGAATAATAAGCACCACCACAATCCGTCGCAACCCCCCCCCCCCCACCCACCCACCCACTTTAATACTTTAATATATGGTTTGAGTTTCAACAGGTAGCTCATAACTAAAAAAGCGACACCTAAACGCATTAACTCGTTTATCATATTAGGTAATTTTTGACATGTGAGTTTGTTCACCACACTTCGGGTTTATGTTCAGAAATATTGACGTGCAAATATGAATGCGTTAACCCAAAAGTGTCAACCATTTTAATTTATCGACATCTTTCGCGCGTATAAGATGAGGTCAACAGGTTAAGCTACGCTGTCGTCATTAAGTAAGGAAATTTGATAGATACATGTTACAATAATATACTACTAGTTTAAAACCCGCAAAAATTGCGGGTGTCTTTTAGGTTACACCGTTGTTTGTGGTACTTAAACAATAGGTATGCATAGTTTAGTTGATGGTAAGCATGTACGTACGATAACTCACCAAGATTTATTTAATAATTTGGCAAGATTTATAACACTCGGAATTTGTGTCATCTTCGGTTTTTTTTTACCGTCGGTGCATTAAAACGACAGATATACATAGGTTATTTGATGTTAATCGCTAGTTAGGAAAAAAAGATACTAAACATATAAATGAAAACCATCCATGAAGCTAGTAACATAGCAAAAAAACTTTTAAAAACATAAAATTTATTTACGACTTACTGTTTATGAGATATTTGATTTTCAAAAATGAGAGAAAAATGAGTTTTATGACAATTTTAAGCATTTATTGGTTTCTCAATTCTTACCAACTTTTCCGTTCTCATTTGAACCTCCCTCTAAACTATAATGGTATTATAATTTAATTTTTCGTTGATATTGTTCAGAAAATAAAAATAAATAATATTCTTTATATTAAATATAAGTTTCGAAATATATCATAATCATGTTGTAATCTAATTGGCGTTAAAAGAGTGTTTGGAATTACTTGAATAAGTGCTTATCTGCTTATTTACTCATTTTGACAGCAAATCCAAACACCTCTATGAATAATGTTTATATGCTTATTTACTAAGGAATAAACACTTAAAAACATGTAAAGTCACCTACTTTCTCGGTTTACTTATTTTTTAAACATATAAATGCTTAAAAATTATTGAACCCAAAGACCCCCAAATAATCCTTTTCAAGTTCAAGTTATCATCCCTTCTATACAATGTATCCATTAAAGCCTTTATTCTAGGTTTATCTCAATTAGGATTCAATGATATATATATATATATATATATATATATATTCATCTATATAAAACAAAGATTTTTTTTCTTACGTGACAACACATTAACCCTCCTAATGTGTGGCATTATAACAAAGATTTTCACCATTTACAATTTTTATTAGATATGTCAACTCATTTATTACTTTATTTAACCTCAATTTTCCCTTATTTAACCTTACTAAATCATATTTTGTCAAATTTATACCATTATTTATTTTATTTTCATTTTAGTATCAATTTATTTTTTTATTTTGTGATTCCCTATATACGTTACTAATGAGTTTCATTAATAAATTTTCAACTTTCAACGATACTAATGCAAATGAAAACATAAAAAATATATGATTAATTATATTTTCCAAATGCACGGGCTAAGAAATGTATTAAAACTCAACATAATTTTCCAACTAAAGGTTGTTACTTTTGTCATTCACACGGTGATAAGATCGGTACTATCTTGAGAAATGAACAGAGACTCAAATTTCAACCACTCTTAGAGAAAGAAGGAAACTACATCATATATCATGTATCAATTGCTAAGAATAAATTAACTTCATCCATTATAGTTTGACTTATGTTACGAATCAATTTCATTTTTATTTTCAATGGTAATTACCTATGCCACATCAAATTGTTATTTTCCTATGTAGTTTGGTTTATGTTATTACTTATTTCATTTTCCATTATAATTTGACATTATAAGTTAACATTACTAATTCATTAGGCTACTTACAAATAATCATATACTTGTAATTTTAAACGATACTAATTCATTATGTTACTTACAAATAAGCATACGATTGTATTTTTTTAAAACGATCGTAAGTCGCACGGGCTTATAAAAGCCTGATCTATATATGAAACACGATTGTTACACCAAATTTTACATATGCCACGTTACTTATTTCCTTAAATAACAATATGTTAACAATTGCAAAATTTTTTACACATATCACATGGATTGATTGTTACTTGATAATGTTATAAAATAAATAAAAACTTAATGATTTAAAATGCTTATATAAAATTACTTCATTAAACTAAAATAAATCTCAAAAGTATATCCATACATGTAATATAGTATACAAATCGTATGTATGGATTCTTGAATTTATATGTGATGTGACCATTAAGTGCAAAATACGAACTAAAGTTATTAATTATAATTATACTACCTAAATTTGTATATGTTAGTTCAACGATATTAAAATCATATTTTAATTGCGATTGTAACAATATCGTTAATTTGTTATCAAACATAAACAATAAATAAATATATAATTAGAATGATTGATGCATATTTAATGTATATATCTTAGGAGATTATGACAATTAACCTCATAACATAAATATTTTATCATTTAATTTTAAATTTTAAATTTATACATATGTTTATTGCATCTTCATGTTAATGTCTTTTTATGTTGGTTATTGTACGTCAAAGTCTAAGCTTTTATTATTTGATCTATACTTTTTATTAACACTTTGAAATTTGTTGCTTCCTTTATAGTTTGCTTATCTTATTAATCATATTCATTTTTAATAATAATTTATATAAACTTGATCACCATAGTAAAAGATCTTGAATCCAAAACTCAAGCTTGTGGGTGCGAACAAATGAACACGTTTCACAACCATAGCAAGTTCACAACTGCATCCTATTTGTAACTTGTGCATCAATGAGTGTACATTATAAATAGTTTACATGGCCAATAAATGGGGCATCAGAAAGAGAACACATGAAATTCATCATAATGGTATTTATAAAAGAAATTAAACTGAATCGTGTACATGTTGCTTTCATCTCTATAAGTCAAGTTTTTGGATGAGCGGTTTATGGATTACCCAAACTCGATTGGAGGTATTCGTTTTCCTTCCGGATGGCATCAAGATCTGCTTGTAGTTTGTCGAAGTTTAAACTTCGAGCAGCAATATTTGTAAGTTTAGTTTCAAGATCCATTATTTCCCTACGAGCTCGGTCAGTTGCAAGAATCTTTTCTGAAATTTCTTCAAAACTCTCATGGATGGTTGTCAGCAAACTGTGAGCGTGCTCACCTACTTGGTCCTTCTTTGCTTCCTTACAGAATTGGCAAACTCTTCAATGCAATGGACAATGCATAAGTATGTTGATTCCATAAAAGAGGTCCAGTGGAGGTGGCAAAACGGGCGGGTTAGGTAACAGGTAACAAAAGGATTCAGACCAACATAGATATTTCTCTAACCGGTACGAAGCCGTTCCACTCAGCCAGGTTGACCCAAAATACTTCTTTTGAGATTTACTTTTTTTAACAAATAATAATATCAAATATGACTATAAACATAATATCCTTTCAATAATTATTATCTAATATATAATAGAAGGATGTAGATGTTTTAATGCATTAATAACGCACTTTCAGCGAAATTTCTAACCATTTGATACATTTGACCAGTTTACATTATAGATAATTTCGATTTATTTTGCTTGTTCGATTTGTTAAAGATAAAACATACCCAAGTCCATTCACAAGTAATTAACGATGAAACAATATAGTTGTTTGAGGGAAAATCGATTTTTTTTCTTAAATTTTTGAGTTTTATAATTACTTTTAAGACGTGTTTTGAGGGATAAAAACATACCCAAGTTATTTCGATCTTTTAACAGATCGATTTTTTTCGATCTGTTGAAGATAAAACATACCCAAGTCCATTCACAAATTTTTGAGTTTTATCTGAAAATTACTTCGAGGGGAATTACTTGTGAATGTATCTTAAAGTTACTTATAAATCAATTTTTTTAATGATTTATTTTGCTTGTTTGAGGGAAATTTGCTTAAACTTTTGAGTATTATAATTAACGATGAAACAATAGAGTTGAGGATGTTTAATCTTGCTTACCTCATGAGTGTTTCATCTACCACAGCATAACTTCGATGAAAGCGTTCTTGAATCTTGCTACTCTCCAATTGAACCTGTCTGGTCTCTTTTAAGATACGTTCTATGTCAATGTCTTGTTTTCGGCTGTTCTTAGTGATCTCTTTTACCCGCTCAATGTAGGATCTTCTTGTCGCCAATTTGGGTAGTTTCTCAATTTCTGTTGACAGATTGGACACTTCCTCCTCCTTACTTGATAACAAAAACCAATAGTGCTCAATAGTGCACAAAAGCAATCAGTTTCACCGGATTTGGGTGATCAGCCACACCTAGTGTCAAGACTTCAGTCAAGAATTCTCTAAGCCCTTGACCCCATCAGGATCCAATTTCTTAATAGCAACAATCTGCACCCACACACATAAGTAATCCAAGACTCATACTTCAATACAATTGCTCTTCATTTTTTACTAAAACTCTACTCCAATCAAAGATCACAAACCTGATCACAATATGCTAATCTCCCTTTATACACTTTGCCATATCCATATTTGTACATAATGTCTCTATAGTGTTAGTGGCACCTGATAACAAAACCGTTTTAAGTACCACAATTTTTTTAGAGCAAGAAATTGTTGTGTATCATTGAGACAAGAAGGTAATATATTTCTAAAAGAAGGTTTATAATGTAGTCAACTGTGTTGTGCTTCAAAAGTTCTTAGGCTTGATGATCTTCGAATGAGTAAGCTCCCACGATCATGACATATAATGTTACCCCAAGCCCATCTGATAAGCACTCAAAATGGTAATTCGATATCACATGATAAAAAGCTCACATCTCATCAAAAATGTATAATCTGTGTATAAATCCAAACCCAAATCCCTATAACAAAAAAGAAAGTAAGCTAAACTTTCAACCCCAAATACTAAAAAAGAGCTAAACCAAACCAAGTATATAAATAATCTACACACCTTTGAATCTGAACAATGCAATGCTATCATTTAATATTTCTTCAAACATAGATGACCCCTGTTCATAACCAAATAATAAATCAGCTAGATATTAAAATTCAAATCCCTAGATATAAATGTAATGAGAATACAAAAATCAATTTACTTGAGAACATAAACTAAAAATAACAAACCCTCACATGTAAGTGCATATAGAAAACAAAAACGTCACACAAAATAATTGGAATCGTTAGAAAGACGACCAAATGCTATGTGTCTTAATAAATGAACAATTACATTTTAAGAATCAAAAAGAAAAAACATGGAAAAGGTTTGTGGAAGTCTGTCTTTACCCAATGCTTTCTGTTGTAATTTGTATGCATCTAATCATGCAAGAGTCTCATTCCAAGTGGTTAGAGAAAACGATATACATCCACATGTGTACCTACAAGAAGCTCCAAGCAACTAATATATAGGACAACTCCTACAGGCCTACATCATACTTTATATAATTCTCAGCACCCATTACACGAATTAGTCATAAGCATCACAAGTTGTACCATCTAATAATAATTCTATTATATAAATAAATCCAAATGCACATGTACTTAAAATCAATTTACAGTCATATGATGGACCCTGCAGTTATTCCGAGTTTGAAATCTGATATTTGAATCTAAAATAAATTAACAGCATAGCCGATACAACTAACCCACCTCAAATCCATTTCAATTTAATAGCACCAATAAAAAATTACACAGATTGAAAAGCAATGGATTAATAAATTCAATCAAATTTGTTTCAATAGGAGGGTCAACAAAACCCTAACACTATAGAAATCAATATACTGATACGAAATTAGTGATAAAATTGAAGGGTATCTTTAGAGACAGTGCATTTGATCGCTGACATCATGCTCGTAAAATAGGATTTCAGGCAAATCGTTAACCCTGGAGAGAAAAGATGATAGATTCAGAAAGAGAACCAAAAATTAGTTTCTTGAATCAAGGATAGAATTACCAACAATAAAACCGGTTGAAACATAAAGGGAAGCGGCAAGAAGATGGTTGAAGAAAAAGTTCAAAATCGTTGGACGCTAGGGTTTGGAAGCAGGAGATGTGGTGCGTGGATTTTAATTTTGGGTTGGAGAAGAAAGGGAAAAAGATGGTACCGCAACTAATTTGAATTTTAATTTCATTTTAGGGCTTTGTTAATCAAGGGTGTTCTTTCATCTTCATCGTGCGGAAGATGGTGTTCTTTCAGTAGCAATCGCCTACTTTTAGGGCGATGGTGGTAGATGATCTCGTTCCGGTGGGGTGGTGGATTGTATGGCAGCGCTGGATTTGGTTTGGCGTGGGCGGGATTGGGGAGGTGAATTGGAGAAGAAATGGAATAGGGTTTTCTCTAATCAGGGGTATTTTGGTAAATTATAACACAGAAAATAGGACTAATGACATCATGATTCAATCTAATGGTGTGCTAATTAAGGGTTATCTGTTAATCAAGGGGGGAGAATCGTCCACAGTTTTTCTTATATATATATATAGAGATGTATCATTATTTTAGATGTTTGTATTATTTACATTAGACGTTGTATTAATTAAAAATAAAGAATGATAATCTCAATTATTTATTTAAGATTATAACTTTCTTGCCTTTTATTAATTAAACTTATGTATTATGTTGATGATAAATAAATGATATTTATATCTTAAGTATTTACATTCGTAAATCAATATCCGATTAATATTATTTGATTTATAATATAATTAAAAAATGTCAATATTAAATATATATTTTTTGTTGTAAATGTATGTGCAGTTAGCATAATTATTTTTGTACTATATGTTAAACTCTTTATTATGTTTATGTAACTTACATCTTTTATAGAAAAGACAAATTGATATTGGGTTACATATTTTGTAACCGAAATTAATTATGATATAGTATTAACTTTATATTAAATTGTATTTAATACATATGTTTAAAACTTGATTGAGATAGTTATAGGGGTATAATAGTAATTTACTATTACTCTTTTTAAGACTTTGTGTCAAACTTTTTATATATTAGTAAGTATATATATATATATATATATATATATATATATATATATATATATATATATATGGTAAGGTTCCAATGAGAACACTTCAAAAATAAGAACGGTAAGAACACTTCATAAATGCACAATTAGCCAACAAAATCATTAGATTCACACTCATACATCTCAAATATGTATAGAAAAATTGATTAGAATAGATGCGAACTTTCAGAAATAGACAAAAATCGAAAAAACGATTGATGCACAATTATATAGATAATCGTGCATCAATCGTTTTTTTTATTTTTGTACATTTTTAGAAGTGTGCATTTATTTTTCCTTGCATATTTGAGATGTATGACTGTGAATCTAATGATTTTTGTTGGTTAGTTGTGCATTTATGAGGTGTTCTCACCGTTCTTATTTTTGAAGTGTTCTCATTTGATCCAAACTCTATATATATATATATATATATATATATATATATATATAAATGCACTATTATCACAAAAGGTACTTTAGGTTATGCTACAATAGTCCAGGTTGCTTACCCAACTTTTATGAAGAGATATGACATTATAACCACCCTACCAACCTCAGTTACTCTATACCATCAAGAATTGTACTCATTTCCATACTTACTTCAATAAGTTCATTTAACTCAACGACAAACTTGATGATCTCATTGACAAAATATGCTTACAAATACATGTGTCTGATACAATTACAATAATGAATTAATGAATTAGATCTCTCTTTCTTTACCTTTCTTCATTTTTGCTTTGAACCGCGACTTTGACAAAAGCGTCTCCACTGTATTTGCAAAGTTCCCAACAGCCATGATTATCAAAAGGATGCCACAGGTAATTACCTGCCAGATACAATTAAAGGATCCTACTTGATAATAACATGATTATATGTCCACAAGATGTTTTCTTTTCTTTTTTTAATCTTTTACCTGCCATTCAGAAATGACACCAACCATGGCAGTTTTTAGTAATAGCACACCAACATAACCTTCAAAACCTTGCAAGACGAAAAGCATAGGGCACAACAACCACAATTGACCTTCTACTCCAGACGTTTCGCCCCACACAACATCCATTCTTCTTGCCTACAATAAAGAATATATAAAAACCAGTTGGGTAACGGGTCAAAGTGGGTTCAGGTTGAATATGGGTCATTTTGTAGTACTTATCAACAGTGCTCGGGTTTTTTAACCCAAACATCCATTTATGTCCATTTTTCTATTTTTTAAACAATGACTAATGCATGAATATGATTATGAATACACTGTTGTGATCAGAATTTCAAAGCTTCATTTAGGAGGTTGTATGCAGTATATATGCAACTGGCCTTAATTATTTCAACCATTCAACTCCTTTGACATATTCCATTTTTAGCCAGATTTTTTGTTTGACCCCTTTGAGACAGAGAATAAGCAAATGGACCTTTTAGAAAATAAATGGGTCGAAATTTCCACCTGTAAACATAATCTTAAAAGTGCTTATTTGGAGTCGAATTTGAACATTATATGAATCTAATATAGGACCAAGCTTCAATTTCTATTTTCTTGTGTAGGTGGTAGTACCTTTCCCATTGCAATACGTGTGTATAGTCTCTGGCGTTGGTATTTATTTTGCACAAGCATTGCGACTCCTTGCATAATTGCCCATTTCAGAAACAACTGTATACCTTTCTGCAAAATGGGTTGATGAAAAATACAAAAATAAAAATATTTTTTAAAAAAATGCAACATGAGTTTAACAAGATATACCTGCTTCTGGGCACAATTAGGTTCCTTTTCAATCTCCCAAGTGAGACTAATAAGTGCCATTGTCATTGCACAATAGTGATGGTAAATCCACCTAATAAAGATATGAAAAGTTAATCCAATCAAATGTCCCGTATAAGCATACATACAAATTCGAACTTGTCAGGCACAACCTTGTATGTATAGAAATGACATTACCATGGACGGATATCGCTTCCATTGACCCTAAGTATATTTTCTCTAAAAGACAACCCGGCATACAGAAAGAGCAACCACGCCTGAAAAGGACACACGTTATGCTTTTGTATACTGTTCATTATTCCAATATCAAGGATATTACAAACCAAAGATAAAGTTACATACCTGGTACAGCTGCACAGGGAATGCAGGAAAACATCCATTCCACATCCATGATTGTAGAAAAAGTAGCAATGATGGAAAGAAAAGAAACAAATATGTAGTGGTATCCTGCATATAGGAAATTATTGCAAGTAAATACAATCATAACAAATAACGATCTATTACAAATGGATTGTAATGGGCCATATATACTATACCCTGAAATTGTTGTACTCTTCTTTAACTTTCAATTGAATATCTTTCCTGCTAGCTCGAACGTTTGTTGGACCAAGAAACATCCTCAAGAATCGTCCTACCCAAATCACACACCCGTCAAATTCTCCAATATGTGAACTTTGTTTTCCAAATTACGTTTAAAAGTGATTATTTAATATAAGATCCTAAGTGTTAAATAAACGGGTTGTCGGAGATTGTTAAGGTTAAGCTCCTTAAAGCTAGTACTTGACAAAGTTCGATATAAGGAATAAGATTAGCGATATTAGTTTCATTGTACTACAAAGAAACTACTCATAATTACTTTTGACTGAAAAGGAAAAAGTAGATAATCACTAACATAATGTAAGGCCAAACAATAATATGTTAAATCATAACATTCATTCTTAAAAACTAAGAGAAGTTATAAACAAACCATGAGATTTGCAGGGAAGAAATGCAGCTGCATCACCTTCACCCAATGTATAACCAACCTTGGTTAATTCTTCAACCAACTTTAAACAGCAACACAACACACAATTAATAGAATTTAAAAAAAAAAAGGAAAAAAAAACCATAAATAGTATAATGATGATATATATTATACTAAAACATCAATGTAAATCAAGGGTATTTCTATGATGTACTTTTTCAGCAATCTTAGAATCTAAAGTTCCCTTCTTGACCGAAGAAGCAACGAATGATCGTAACATTTTGATATTTGAACGGAGCGCTAGAGCTCGCTGCTTGAGGGAAGCTTCCTCAACAGAAGTTCGAGATATTAAAGATGCTGCAACATCCTGCAACTCTTTAGTTTGTTCGACGATTCTAGATACTTCATCAGCCATGTTTCTCTCAGGCGTTTCGCCACTGACAACAGTCGAATGTTTCATCTCTCTTGTGGTTCAACTAACACTCTACTTAGACAGTGCATATGTGTAAACTTGCATATTGACTATATATGTATAAAACAGTTAAAATACATGAAACCAATATGTGCAGTGGGGCCTAGAGTTCTTAGAAAAGAGGAAAATACATTGATTGGGAGATGCAAGGGGGGTTGGATGGAATTTATTTTTTCTGATGCAACTAGTCAGACTAAACCAGCAACTCTCACCTAATTCATACATTACTAAAACAGTTACCGGAAACTTCCATACTCCGCCGTGATCAACCACATCACCGCCACCCCCATCGGCCGCAAATCAGGAAACCATTAATGTTGGTTTTTAATGTGTAAATTCTGTAATGAGTAGTCTTAAATTTTTTTGCATCAAATCTGTTACTAGTCTTTGCAAATGTACAGAAAGAAGTTGTATGGGCTATATTTTTATTACAAGTATCAATGTATCATAGCAATTACACCTTATCGATGGATTACCTCAATAACGCTAAGTCAAAAATAATCTGATAGGTATTACAAAATGAACCACTTCTCGTCCCAAATTCGCAAAACTGATTAGAAAGGAAGTGATATATACATAAATAAAAACTCCATTTGGACATCAGATTACAGCAATATTATGATAACACATCTACATTAGCATAGTGTGACACCAATAAAGCAAAAGTCATTATTAATACATGAAGTTATTATTATTTTTTATGTATAATATGAATCACCACCAATAAATAAATAATTTCAGAATTGACAATTAAAAGGGTGGACCATACCAAAGTAGCTTGTACAAACTTTGCTTTGCTTTTTATGGATAAAATATAAAATATATGTGCATAGTAAATATCGAAAAATATATATACTCTACATATTAAGGTAAACATGTAGGAGTCTCAAATGTCAAGCCAAAGTACCTTATCGATGGTTACATATTAAATACTCATGCAACCATAGATGAATGTTAACATGTTTTGGTTGTACTTTTTTGATTCATTGTTCGTATCTGTTGTCCCCTCATTTCTTAACTATTTTGAATATTGATGCTCAAAAGGAAGGCGATAATATTATACTATATTCGTTAAATTACGTCGTTTATGACTTGAAATACAAATTAAAGATGCCTAAAATTGTATATGGTGCACCAAGATATTCACGTAGTCTATTAGTTACGATGATATTTCACCATCAATTTTGATAGATCCACCATGAATGTGCATTACATAATTGTATAGTACAAGTAAATAATGCATGTTGATGGTGCATTTATCAAAAATAGAGGTGGATTTATCACCACCCATTAGTTATATATTTTTGAGAAAAATGCTTAATATGTCTAAAGATAGCTTATAAATCTTCATGACGGTTATTAATATTATTAGTGAAGACAATAATAAAAGAAAATAAATGTGAAATATGGTTTGTGAAATACGGTTTGTAATATGAGATAGGCCGGTGATTCGCACATAACCACTTTTTATTCTTTACAAAGTTATATTGTACAATGACTAGTCATAAACCATGTTTGATGATGTCAGGGTGTAAAAGTCAAAGGATTTTGAAAAAGTCAAAATTCACGAGAAATAATTTATGGGCCTTCAAATGCAAATTAATAACATGCTTACCGACTACCGAGCCACGTTTTTTAGTAGTACTATGTAATTTAGGCCTTAAAGTGAAGCCCAATAAGGGCCCAGTAAGTACGGGCTGGTCTAAAACCCTCAGCTCATTTTGCAGCCCATATAAATACCTCACAGACTCACACACACTCACAATTCTGGTGTAAATCCTGTCAGCCGCCGCTGGTAAGCAAACCCTAATTCCCAATGTATACATACACATTTTTATCTCTGTATATCAATTCAATTCAAAAGCTAATTCCTTTTTGCTAATTTGTTCACCAGAGAGACACAATTTCACAGTTGCAGGATCGAAAATGGTGTCAGGAAAGAAGACGGTAATATATACATACACATTTTCATCTCTATCTATATATATGTATGTATATGTTTTTTTAATTGATTATGATTTGTGTTTTTGTTTGGGTTAACAGAAGAAGACTCATGAGAGCATCAACAATAGGTTGGCTCTTGTTATGAAGAGTGGAAAGTTTACTCTTGGATACAAAACTGTGCTTGAATCTCTCAGGAGCTCAAAAGGTATAAATAAATATATGTTTAAATTAAATTTGAAGTATGTTAATGATGATTTAGAGTTAGTAATCTGTACCATAGGATAATGCCCCTTATAAATAATGTAGATTGAATTGTGTGTTAAATTTGTATATATTGATATAATAGTTTGATCCCTTTAGAAGGTTTTTAGATGTAGGAGAACAAATATATCCTAAAAGGTTCTTTTAAATTGATTGTGATTGCTATGAATAAGAGCTTTAGTTGCTTGCTTCTTGGTTTTGATATATACTGTAGGTGCTAGCATATATAAATTTGTTATTTGTTATTCATCCAACTTTTGTTTTTCGGATGATGAAAAATGTAATACAGTATGGAAAAGGTATTGCTGTTGTAGCTGTTATTGAATTGATTGAGCTGTTACATGTGGAATTTTAGGAACTTAAATTGATTGAATTAGGAGATTATGTAAGTAGTGGTTGTAATGTTGTAAAAGCATGGTCACGTCAGTTGTAAATGATTTATGTTATATCTCGTGATATGGTTTTGATGTTTCGTATTTTTTACGATTGGATGCAATTTGCAGGTAAGCTGATTATCATCTCAAACAATTGCCCTCCTTTGAGGAAGTCAGAAATTGAGTACTATGCTATGCTCGCCAAAGTTGGAGTTCATCATTACAACGGAAGTATGTGCACTTGTTGCTATTAGTCTTTATTTACACTTTCTACTTTTCCAGTTATGTTTCAGCTGATGTATGTTTTTAACATTTCTCAAATAAAATGCAATTTAAGGAACATTTAGGCTTATGGATAATACATAAAGAGGGATATACTGAATGAGGGATGTAACTATTAGTTTATGCCATTGTAAGAACTAACAATATATAGGTCTATGATAGTATTTTGTTTGGGATAATGGCTTTCATGAAGTTTATTTACTGGTTGTTTTCTTAATTCTTTATTTAATGAAGTTTTGTTGCTGAATTTTTTATTTTGTAATTTTTTATTTAATGAAGTTTTTGGATAGTATACTCTTCCAATTTGAGAAGCCACTTATTTAGAATTGGGGGTCACAGTAAAGTGAAAGTAGTTTTTTGATGATATTATTGAACCCACCAAGATATTTCATTTGATTGTAAGACTAACCTATATTGAGACAGCATGAGATAGAAAAGTTATACATCTGAGAATCAATTTTGCTGATTTTTGCATTTATGCTTCCTCAGACAATGTGGATCTTGGGACCGCATGTGGAAAGTATTTCCGTGTGTCCTGCCTTAGCATCATCGACGCAGGTAACTATCAATCAAATTGCTTCGATTGTCTTACTGTCATTATTAATTTTTATTGTGAGCTCATTATAACACGCTTTTTGGCATATCGTTGACACAGGTGATTCTGACATCATCAAGTCTCTCCCTGGTGACAGCTGAAACACAGGATGAATTTCTTCATAGGGTTATAAGATCTTTAATTTCTCCGGTGTTGAGTTTAAAATTTCTATCTGTTATTTTAATCCTGATGAATCTGTAGAAGACATGGATGCCTTAAGCATTTTGAGCCTCTTGTAGGATACAGTTGTTCAATGAATGAAATTTTGGTTGCGTTTCTATTGTAGTTACTTGTTGATTGTTGAATCCTTCTGTCTTTCTTCATTGAATTTCAATAATTTTTTGTTTAGAAGTCTCCAATCTGGGCAGCTGCATTCACAGTGGTTGATCTTGGATCCAACGCAGAAACCTTGGTGAATGGTGAGTATGAGATATAAAGATAAAAATGATCCTTTCTTAAAACGTTGGTGAAGTTTGGTTATTACTTATTACCATTAACCTGTTGAATGTTTAACAGTCTTTTCTGTCTGCTTTTCTAATGTGTCCCTGTTTAGTTGATATTTTAAATATGCTGAAAACAAATCATCAAAAGTAATTTAAGTTCCAAATGAGTAGAATAATATACAAGTTTTAAGGTTGGTGGTTCAAAATTAGTCAACTCAAACTGAGTAGATGAACATATTGAGTTTTTCGATCCAATTTGTAACCTGCTAGTGGAACGTGACTTGTTAATCTGTTTTTCTAATCAATTCAACATGTTTTTAATCTGTTTACTGTGATTAATACTGAGTTGTCTAAATAAACTGGATAGTTATTGACCGGGTTTCTAATATTCTTGTTTATTTATATCTATCATAATGTGCTATATACATGTTTGATTATTTTTCATCATAGAACCTTATAGTATAATCGGTGTTAATATATGTATATCATTGTATACTAATGGAAAATCTCAACTTTTGAATTTAGAAACTAATTTCACATTTATAAAAGCACTCAACGCAATGCGTACGCAATACACCCCTCGTGACATTACCCTTTCATGAGTCAAAATGATACCCATGTGAAGTCAACGAAGAAACTTAAAGGTTAAAACCGATTCATCAGTCAAAACGATACCCATGTGAAGTCAACGAAGAAACTTAAAGGTTAAAACCGATTCATCTTAATAGTTATTTACTTTGGTTCAGTTCAGATTTGGTATATGTTTGGATGCATCGGGTTCATTTTAGGAACCAAATTCCAAATTGAGTAATCTAATTGGATCGGATTTGATCCAATCCATCCAAACGAACACCCCTGATAAAATTTGTTCATACCAAAATTCAGGAATTCAAATGCATTATACCAATGACTTTTCTTAGGGGTGTTTAATAATGGGGGCTCGAATTCGAATAGACCTGAAAAAACATCAGGTTGGCTGGTCAATTGTGATTCATCAACCTTTACATTTTTCAATACATATACCATACATGATCATAAACACGATAGGAAATAGCGTGGATAATCAAATGCTTATTTAGAGTAATTTACAGCATTATGGATAAAATGAGAAATGAACAGAAGTAGTTTATTATTTACAGTAGTTACTTTTTTATCTATAAATGAACCATGGCACCTTATGCAGTGGTAAACAGAAGCCTGTCAAACAAGTTAAACAACACCTTACATAACCAACAATGAGAAGCAAAACTTGTTAATTCAAATGTTCAAAACTGATTACAGTGACTCCTTTGTCACAATAATCAGACAATTGATTTCATAACGCAATTACAAATACCTTTTCGGAGTTAAAGTACCATTCTGGCACAATGAACTTTACTGTTTTCAAAATTTCAAATGTACAACAAAAAATAAGTTCATTTCCCCTAACTTCATCTCCATCTTTACAATACACAATACTCAACACAGCAGAAGCAGGCACCAAAGTTCAACACAAAAATACCAGACACAAATTCTTCGAAACGAGTCGACTATGGTACCCCAACCAAAAATTCAAACCTGATTATAGGTAGTCAATCACTTGATACCAATACACTTGAGAAATCTTGTCCAAAGACTAACTGCCTCCTTGACTTCAAGAGGATTTGCAGGTTCAGTAAACTTGGCCTTCTCACTAAGCTCTTCAAATGCACTTACAAGATTTTGAAGCCTTGCGACAAACTCGATCAACAATGACGTGAAAGTGGCAAGCGACAAAGCACTTGCACTTTCATACGTCTTCACTTCACGAACGTTTAAAATTTGGTCACCAAGAACTGATAGCCGTGAAGGCCAGTGTATTTGATGTTTCAGCATATCTTCAGAGGAACCCCAGTGCACCATTGAAGGATGGTTTGACAAATTTGTAACATTGCGGTCTAAAGTTTTACTGGGTGGAAGTGGCGGTTTTAGGTTTGCTTCACTTAATGAGTTGATGACGTTTGGTTTGATTTCATCTTCTTTTAGTTCTTGAAGACGATCGGCATCTTCAAACTCTTTTGGTTGTTTTCCAGCTGCCCATTTTTCCGAGTTTACTAAATGGTAAGATTTTTGGTCAATCATCATTTGCAACTCCTCTGCAGCCTCGTGCACTTTTTCAAGCAAGTCGATATCTGGGCTTAATTTTTCCATCTTTTCCACTTTGCTTCCTAGCTCACGTAATATTCTTGCACCTTCAGTGCCGACCTTTTGGATCTCATTTTTGAACATGTTTCTTAGTTCAGATGGTGCCTAGATGCATAAATATGAAGTTTCATATAATTCAATTAGAAGGCTTTAGCTCAGGTCAAGCAAATATTCATAAAATATTCCATCAAGAAAATGGTTGACATTTCTATGTTAAAATGAGAGCAAATCTATGACATTTCTATGTTAAAATGAGAGCAAATCTATCTGGAGCAAAGATTCTAACTTTACAGTCAACATCATAAGCATTTACAGTTAAAAGCACGTCTGCTTACCCATTTTCTAAATTAATTCAATAAGGATGATTGGACTGTTATAGATAAAAAAATTTAGTATCATAACATGAATAATAAGCTGAAATGTATAACGCCAAAAGCCTACAGCATACGTATATGACAGTAATACCTTTCTAAATCATCTGTACTTGATATGCTAATACTCTATATGCTATATTTAAAAAATTTCCATCTTAAACTCCATTATTATATCGACAGGTAAAAGTATATTGGAAGTAAACTGTGCAAATGAATAGACGGTAATCACTAATTATGGTCTGCCAATTTGTGAGTAGCTAGCTCAACAATGGGCAGATGTATTTGATTTCTAATTCATTTTACCAGAGCAATTAAATATTGGGTTTTGCTAAATGGAGCCCTTAGGGCTTTCATTAACGTGCATATCTTATTTGTACCTTAAATTAAAATACAGGGTCCATTTAAATTCAGGAGGAGAGAGAGAGTTAGTTATTAGTTTAGTACAACTCCTAAAGCATGTCCAAAAGGCTCAAGAATAGCCCTAAGGGCTTCATTTAGCAAAATCCTTATATTTATCCGTTTTGTATACTAAAATAAGTACCGAAACTTAGGACAACTTTTAAACATCGGAATTGCACATCAAAAAAATAGTGGTGAGACTGCTTCAATATATTTCCTCAGGAACTAACTTATTTGAAGTTAAAAGGACAAAAGCTGAAGAGCAAGTACAGAAAGCCTCATAACAGAAACGGTAAACTTCCGTATTTAGATCTTTTTGTAGTCATATTCTAGCAGCAATTGATTGTGCGCCACACAGAATTGTTTACTAGCTGTACTAATTATCATGTAATTATAGAAGGTAAGAGGGCATGCCATGCAGACTTGTATTAGTACAGGTACAAGTACCTTAGAATATCTATGGTTAAATATATATGTTAGACTCATGTGTGACCGTGTGGGCGTCGCTTTAAAATCATTACATGTCATCTGAATGGAACACGTTGTACTTCCCCCAAGTGCCAATGATATCTAATCTACTAGATCCCTAATCAAAAGCCTAAGATTTGTAACAATCAAATGATGGATGCACCTATTACTCCACCAAAAATAATATATTGGCAAGAAGAAAACTTAAACTTACCTGTATTTCTGAAAGTATACAACCATGCATCGCCATGACCATAAAAGCACAGTGCCTTAGTCCCCCGCTAACTTTGACATAATTACTCCATGGATATTTCAACATTTTGTAACGTCCATGAGGCGGTTCCCAAACAGCAAACGCAAGCTTCAAACCACAAAATATATTTGTCAGCTACTCGACTATAACATCCTACTTAGAAATTAGAAATAAACAAAAAACAAACAATAAGAGCATACCAGAGCATCTTCTTGACTGCTAGACTGTACTGCTGATCTATATCCACTATACAAAGGATCATCGGAAGCTTGATACACAAGAATCTTTGAAGGTATCCTTTCGTACCCAAAATGTTGAAGGTAATTATTAACACAACCTATAAAAAGCAAACTAAAGAGATTAATATTTAATAACTAATACTACCTATATTGTATATTCAACAACACGGATACAGAAAGGTTGTGTATTTAATCTTTACCTTCTAAAGAAGTAGCAACGCCCCTGAAATTCTTGACAACCAATTTATGCAGATCTTCACCCGCCCAAATCGGATAAACACATATATTTACAACCAAACACACACCCGCCCCTACTCCAATCAACAACAATCTAGAAACAGCTGTTTGAACAAAATGAGAAGTACCCGATACAAGTACTATACAGAAAGTCAACATAAAGACTCTAAATCCGTATTCATATGCCTTCATTGACGGGTAGAGTTTCACATAACTTGAAATAGAGCCTGAAGATATAAAAGAAAACAACAACCTAATTTTGAGTATCCAATAAACTTAAAATTAACGGTAAAGTAAGTTATAAAAAGGGTATTGACTATGACCTGCTATAAAGATGCTGACTACAATCACAACCTCTTGCCACTCCCCAGACCACATAGAGATTTGAGCAATAGCTAACGCAAGCACACCAGCAGAAAACGTCCCTAAAGCACGGTTAAATCCTTTGCTAAGTGTTGCTCCTACACAGTTTCAAACACGATCAAGATCAAAATTAATCAGGTGAAACTAAATAAGTCAACGACATCATCCATTATGATCAACAAACTTTAATACTTATTTCCCAGTAGTTTTCCCATTTAAAACTGAGCAATATCTAACTAGACTGCAAAATCACTACTTGATAACATATTCTACAGATCAAGATCACTTAATTCAAGTTAAAAAGGCAAGAACACCATTATGCTCAAAGCTTAGTGTTTATTGCAACTGGCAAGTAGTTTTTCCAATCTAAATTGCACATTATGTTAGCTTAATAGTAAGTTCTACACCGAAAGGATGAATGTCATGTATATCATTCCAAATTTTCAAATTTGAACAAATGAATAGGACAAGAACTTCATTGCAAGTAACATTCCTAAACGACACATCGAGAATCTAACAGGGTGTAAAATCACTACTTGATAACAAATTCTACAATCCCGGAACACGATCAATCTAGTTAAACTAAAAAAAGTCAATGGCACCCATTATGATCAACCAACTAGTTTTCCCAATTCGAATTCCACATAACACAGGCTTCACAACAAACACCAAAAAAATCCAAAGATGTAATCTAGTCATCTAGAAGCAAAACTCTACTAATAATAAGAATTAAGTATTAGTTATAGCTTACCAATGCTAAATTCGAACACAACGATGACAGTCAGAATGGCCCAGATGGAATACTGGCTAACATAACTGGATGATTCTTTAAAGAATATAAGTACAGAAACAAGAGCAAGTGCTAAACCAGATTTAGCAGCAAAGATAAACTGTCTCGGGTCGGATCGACCCATTTCATAAGCATTAACAAAAAACACCCTAATATCATTCCACCATCTTTTGAATCTATCAACAAATGACACGTTGTCATCATTGTTAGTAGCAGTAATATAAGATTCAGGAAAGAACCCTAATTCTGAATACCCTTTTCTTGGTAACAATCTTTCTTTAAATGACACGGATCCAAGATTTCCTGCCATTTGTAAAAAAATTACCTTTTGTTCATAAAGCAAGAAACTTTTTATAAAAATAAAGCGACCCACTTTGGTATCGATGGTGTTTGTAGATAAAAATATATAAAAATTGTTTTTTTTTTCTGTTGGTAAAGCAAGAAACTTTATAAGTGACCCAGTTGGGTACGAATGGTTATCGGAAAATTGGGTATCGGAGAATTGGGGCGGTGATCGGAGGGAAATAGTAGGAGTAATGGGTAAGCATAATTCAAAAGAGTTATATATGTCTGACTTTGAGATCTATGATCCAAACATGTCAACGACTAATGTGTGGATTAACCTTAACCTTGTTCTAAAAACTGTTTTTTTGACAGCCGCCATTAAAAAGATATCACCTTTTTAAGTTTTTTATGCTATAAGTATAATTTTATTAATTAATTTGATTGACTTAATTAGAAATAATTTATTCTATTGGATGTTTCTTGCTATGAAGAGTATGAGGTTCACAAGATAATTGTGGTAGAAAACAAATTGTTTAAAAAATTGAAACTCTTGGATCCATTTATTAAGGATTTATATTACTTTTATTAGAATTAGAATATGAATCACATTTATAGAAAGTATTAATAAATTCAAAAGTTATAATTTCTAGCTCTACTAGAGTAGAAAAGGCATTAAGACTTTATCTCTTATAAGCTTATTATACTTCTGGGGAAAAAATAAAATAACAGCCGAGAAATTATTTCTTTGTTTTTTAGCATAATATATGGAAAACTTTTTTAATGAGTTTTTATTTATTTTCTAGTCTATAATTGTTATCTCGTAATATTTTAAGTTATAAATGAACTCGTTATGCTTTATTGGCAAGATTTTAAATTACTAATTCACATTTGACGGATCTTATGTATATACGTGTTTAAAGGCTAGTAAGAATATTATAGTTTTGAAAAAATTTAAAAAGAAAAGGTGAGAAATTATTTCTTTGTTCTTTAGGATAATATATGGAATTTTTTAATGAATTTTGTTTTATTTTTATTTTCTAGTTTATAATTGTTATCTTAATATTTTAAGTAATAAACTAACTCTTTATCCTTTATCGGCAAGATTTTAGATTATTAATCAAACTAAAAAAGTAATACTTTATCAATTAGCCAATATTTTTAATTATTAAATAAACTACGAAAGTCCTACAATTCTTATTTTACTTTTTTAGAAAAATCTTAATTTGTTTAGTTTTATTTATGAGTAATGGCTATAATGACATAACATGCATGTATTAAATGATTCTACTTTAATTGGCATTTGTAGGGGTCAACTGAAATTCAAATGAGCGGTTGAGTTTATTATAATATGAGTACAAATATATATTAATATCTTAAACTTTTATCGACAACATTTAAAGTTGTCATTATCATTTTTCTTTCTATATTGAGAATATATATATAACACGAAATGATAAATTCAAAAATATGTAAGTCGAAAGTATAAAAGCATATATAGTAAACTAAGAACATGTAAAACGACTCTAATATCTTATTTTATATATATATATATATATATATATATATATATATATATATATAAAGAAAATTATCACAAGAGCAGGGGGCTTTGGGAAGGCAGGAAAGGCAGATCACATCTCAACCATCCATTCACTAATGAATGGTCCAGATCAATACACATCTCACAAGGACCCGGATGCAATATTATAGGTGGAGGGACCAAATTGTAATTTAAGTAAAATAACATGAAAGGGGTAAAAATTAGAGCAGCTTTTTGGTCGGTTTCAATATCTCTCTCTCTCTCTCTTCATAAAAAAAAACACACACACATACATACTCTCTCTCTAACACATACAAACACTCTCTAATTTAAACACACCACCACCATCCACAACCACCCCCATCCACCATCCTCCACCGCCGTCCATCGTTCTCCACCGTTTACCGCCCACCACTACCTCAGTCCACCACCATTGCCATCAAACACCACCTTCCACCACCACTATCACTGTAACCGTCACTTACACGATTACCGTCATCGTCCATCGTCCACCACCACTGTTATCGTCATCGTACATCACCGTTGTCATCGTTCGCGCAACACCGCCACCATCTAGATCTGAACTTTCAAATCTAGATCTGAAAAATCAATGCATTTAACGTCTCTTCAAGTGCATCTAACCTTTCATCTTTTCCACTGCAATCACCACGTGATGACAATGACAGATCTGTAAGTTTAATGATTTTGATAGTTTTTGAGGATTTAAATATGTTAGATTTTGTAGATCTAGTGTATATATGCATGGTTTATTTGTTGAAATGATAGATCTAGGTTTGATTGGTAGTGAATAATGATATTTGAGTAGTTATTTAGTGTACAAAATGCTAGATCTGTGTTTGAACTTGTAAAATGGATTTAAAGTACGTTTTGTTGTTGCTATTGTGTTTTTACATGTTTACTGCATTTTATGTGTATGCATTTTAAGTGTTTGGTTGTTGCAGTTTGTTTTTAAAGTGTAAATAGTAGATATTTATTCACTAAATTTTATGCTAGTGCATTTTAAGTACTGCATTTTATGTAAATCTAGATTTGATAAATAGATGTAACAAGTAGATTTGAAAAAAATCCACTGCATTTTATATTCGTATCTTGCATTTTATATTTCTTTAGTGCATTTTACATTTTTTTTCTACTGCATGTTATATACAACTTGATTTTATACCATGAATTCGAAAATTTACCAAAATTTGTTTACTGCATTTTATATATTTTTTACTGCATTTTATGTTTTTTAGTATTATTATGTGTTTATGTAGCTTGCTTTTAATGTAGTAAGTTACATTATGTTTTATTATTCATTTTATATGTAAACATTGATGAGGGTGCAATGAAGAAATCTATCAAATCGAAGGAAGTTAAGCTTGAAATTGATCGAAAAGAAGAAATCATCTTTACGAAACATGCTGAAAATTAAGCATTTGTATATTTAAGTTATTTGAAATGATGTATCAGTTAAATTAAGGAGTTTAGAAAATAATTTTTGTTTTGTATGACACAATATTGTGTTAGTGAAATCTTCACTGCATTTTAGTTTTTTACTGCATTTTAGTTTTTTCAATGCATTTTAGTTTTTTCACTGCATTTTGCATATTTCGGGCAGTTAGGGTAGGTTGACTGTCTGACAGGCGAGGACCACGGGTGACACATGTCAAATTTTTATTTGGTCAAAACCCTGCTCTCTCTGCCCTTATAAAACCCTCTGCTACTCTGAACCATTTCCTATGATTAAACCAAAATCCCATTGAGGAATCTGAGCCCTTGATTGAGTTTCTTCTCTTGCGATCATACGGTGGTGAAATCTTTCAAATAATTACACTTCTGGCCCCTAAATATTTTAAGTACTTTTTTTACCACAATAATTTATCCATAATCATACAATCGAGAAAATTTTCGAATAATTACATGTACTTTTTTAATTAACAAAATTGGTCATAAAATTAATAAATTGACTACAAAATTTTATCCATGATCCTACGATGGAGAAATATTTTGAATAATTACACTTTCAACCCTTAAATATTTAATTTACTTCTTTTTAATTAGAAAATTGGTCATAAAATTAAAAAATTGACCACAATATTTTACCAATTTATAAAATTTAAATGTCTACACCAACTTTCACAATATATTATATATCTCTTTACCCAATTTATAATATTATTATCTACATATAGATATAAATACCCTATTTATATCAATTTAAAGTTTATGAAGTGTTACTGTAGTAGTATTGTAAATCATCACTGCCCTTTTTATATAAAAGTTGATCTTATCTATGTAACTAATAAAATTTGATTTAAAGTTCTTAGTATATTTAAATGAATGTTGTGGCACACAATAATATTAGGACTATATTGAAATGACACATAAAGTTATATATTTTGACGTTTGGTGTTGGTGATGATTTTCTATTACGATGTATGCATTTAATACATTTCTTACATGTATTTCTATTGCGTATTAGTAGCTTATATGGCATAAAAGAATTTTACAATTTCGAAAATGTATTATTTATTTGCAAGCGCTTAATCTAAAAATTGAAATATGATAGCCCGAGTTGTCGCAGATCTTTCAACTAGTTAGAAATCTACAAATGCAATCATATTATTTAATTGTAAAGTAAATAACTTCTCTAGTTGATTAATAGGTTTGCTAGATTTTCTCGGTACTTCTATACTCTTCTCATCAATCTTAGCTTTAACAAATACTAAAAGAAACATATATTGTCTAAAATAATTTTTAATTTTTTTTAGTGCTTTTCGTATAACATGTACAATTTTATTGATTGCCATGTAACATTAATCAGATCACTAAAGCTAGCTAGTATGTATGAATATTAATAATAAATAAATAAATAATAAACTATGAATTTTCAATTTATGGATTCGATTCTAACATGTGTAAATGAAACAAACATTTTTTAAAATATATTCCAAATTTTATCTGCACATTACTAATTCATGATCAATATATCCACCAATCAAAACTTAATCCAACCATATACTACAAATATATACTCCCTAGCTACTTCAAAAATCATGTTAACTTGATAGCAAATTCTACAAATCCAAAAACAGTGATTAGTGATCTTCCAAGTTCCAAACAAAAACTACGTAATTAATGGTTACTTACCTACATTAAACTCGAAAATGAGGATGACGGTGAGGATCGCCCAAATAATATTTTCGCTAACATAACGAAGAGGTTCCGAAAAAAATATAAGTGCAGAAACAATTGCAATCGCCAAGCCAGACTTGAGAGCAAAAGCGACCTTTTTTGGATCAGAACGACCCATTTCATAAGCCATAACAAAAACCGTTCGAATATCCGCCCACCATTTCTTGATCCCATTAAGAAACGAAGGTTGTTCACCGATCTCCGTAGCGCTACTCGAGTCGGTATAAATCCCAATGTCCGAATAACCCTTTCGAGATAACAATCTTTCTCTACTTTTGTTTGATAATTTATTACTTGACATTGATTCGAAATTGTTTGTCATTTTAGTACTTTGTGTTTATAATGTTTTCATGAAAGAGTTGTGATTGCCCACATTGATGGTGGTGGTGAACGGTGGTCAATGGTGGCCGGATCATTATAATGGAGTGAAGCTAGATCGATGATGAGTGGTGGCTAAAATGTGTGTGAGCTTTAGATATTATTATTATGAATTTTATATAATAAATAAAAAATAATAATGTTATTATTCATCCAATCAATATGATGAATTATTATTTCTTGGCCATTATAGTCCACAATTTGTCTAGATGATGATGACATTGGGGGGTCGAGTGAGTATCTGTTGGGGACGTTAAACAGATGCAAAACTCAAAACCAATAATCTATCTTTATAACTAAGGGAGAAGACCCTTAATTATTTGTCAAATATATACATATGACACATCATACAAATCCTATGTGTCATCACCATATATAAAAAAACTTGATGATGTGAATTTTCCTACACCCTTATTCCAAATAAGGTAATATTCAATTAAAATTTATATTATAACTATTTTCATTTAATAAGATAATTAATAAAATTAAATTATACTATTTTAATTCAAATAATGTATCATATAATAACACTTATAACTTTTTATTATAGTCCAAACTCATGACATCCTTTAATCTATATTGTCCTTCTAATTTAAATCTTTTAGTTTTTTAATCTTAACTCTTATTCCTCTAACTTTCTTCAACTTTCTCTTTTTTTAAAAATAAATAAATAAACTTTTAGTAAATTATGAGAACTTACTTTTAATGTAATTATATCTTTCATTAAAGTTTTGTTAATTTGAAATCTTTTTATTATCATCTTACAGATTAAGGGAATTCAATTTCTATTATTTAGTAAACTGAATACAAGCTTTATGGATAGGCAGATCAAGGTCATCATCTATTTTTTAAAGAGTTTTTTTCTATTTATTTAAATCTCACACAACTTAATTACAATTCACTATGCGAATGGTAAGACGTGTACTTCTATTAATTCTATATTACTTTTCAAATCTATATAATGTAAGTATATATTTGATTGTTGTAGAATGATTTATATTTTTTTGCATATATATGTACATTAGTTACTCAATAAAACGTCTAAATTGTTATAGTAATTTTTACAATTTATTTTTCCAAGACTATTAACGTACACATTGTTTATCAATTGTTGCAAGGTTAACATATTATAACTATAGAAAATGGAAAGGTCACAATGACTAGACATTTTTTGTTAGCTAGAAAATGTCAATTTATAATATACACATCTTTTTTAACCTTCCCATTTCATTGATATATTGTGGGGAAAATATGTTCTTATTAATTCATTTTTGAGGGGTTAAAATTTATAAAGTATCACTAATACCGAAAAAATTCCTTTTTTAATCTGAAAGTTTTCACCATTTCATATATCATTTTGACTTGTGATTCACATATTACGATATTTTATAATGCTAGTCGTGCATCGCACGGGTTTAACACTAGTTAAATATATGTTACTTTCATTTTGTTGGGAAAATGAAATTAAGGTTTCTAAACAGTCAAAAAGTAATATCAGTATTTATATAGTACTCCGTCCGTCCCAATTTAATTGTCCCAAACAGAAGAAAACACACAGTTTAAAATAAACACAATAATTACTACTTATTTTTTGCACAATGACATTCTTACCCCTAACCAATTAATTTGAACTTCCTTTCACTTTTGTAATTTAATTTTTGAAGTAAGAATAATATAGTAAATGGAATCATATTCCTTTTCTGTATTTGGTCATGGACAATCAATTTGGTACAATTCAAAATGAAATAGTGGACTATTAAATCGGGATGGAGGAAGTATGTTTATCTGAGTCAATTTGTAAAATCTATATCATCTATAACCGACCGAAATGTAAAAGATAAAAATATAGTAAACATGATCTTTACAAACTCACAAGGTGAATCAACAAAACGTATAAAGATCATACAAGCGTCTCAATGAGTTCAAGTGCCTTCTTCAATAGATATAAATAGGCCCTCCATACATAAAAATACTATGTATTAAATTGCTGAGAAAAGTTCATGAGAGTACAATAATTATTGAAAGAATGTAAGTGCCAATCAAATTGTGCCATGTGTACAAAGAGATTGTTCAACATGTACAAAACTCATTTACGCCCAAACTTAAATATCTCACAAACGACAAATCGAAAAATTATGAAAATTGCACCATTAGATTCAACGTTTTATCCTCTTTGATTTGCCGTCCCTCAAGGCATACTTTCGACGAGTTTTTTTTTCTTCCATTTTTTGGTGGGTTTCACATTTTACTAACATATGTGTTAATATTTGGTTGAACATTAAATTTAGATATAAGGTTTAGGGTTTAGGGTTTAGTAGGGTTTAGGATTTAGTAGGGTTTATGGGTTAGAGTTTAGTAGGGTTTATGGTTTAGGGTTTAGTAAGATTTAGGGTTTAGAGTTTTGTAAAGCGTTTAGGGTTTAGGGTTTAGGAGTTAGGTTTAGGGTTTAGGGTTTGAGGTTTGGGGTTTCTCCCCAGAAACCCTAAACCTCAAACCCTAAACCCTAAACCTAACCCCAAACCCTAAACCCTAAACGCAACACTTTAACACATGTGTTATTAACATGTGAAACTCACCAAAAAATGAAGAAGAAAAAAACTCGTCGAAAGTATTCCTTGAGGGACGGCAAATCGAAGAGGATAAAACGCTGAATCTAATGGTGCAATTTTCATAATTTTTCGATTTGTCGTTTGTGAGATATTTAAGTTTGGGGGTAAATGAGTTTTGTACATGTGGAACAGTCTATTTGTACACATGGCACAATATCATTGGTACTTCCATTCTTTCAATAATTCTTGTACTCTAATGATCTCATCTCTTAAATTGCTATGTATAAATAAAACCAATTTATTAAATATTGTGAAAATGTTATAAATACAAAGAACCTCACATACGATAGCAAAGTGTTATATCTCACATGATTATATTATCATGATTTATTATTTAGATTGGATCATAATTACTATTTACCGATACATATGTAGTGGTTATACGAAAATTAGACCCCACATAAATTGTAGACCATGTACAGTGGCTTAGTTTGCACATGCTCAAATCCACCACTGAAATCATGTTTACTTTAAGAAACATCTCTGTAGTTTTATATCAATATATAATAATAAATGCTAACAAAATTCAATAACTTAATTGTATCAAGTTAATGTTGACCCATTGGTAATTCGAAAAAAGTAAATAATGCATAAATTGATTCTACTTCATGTGATATTTATGCACTCGGAAAATTTATTATGATATGAGTACAATATTAATGCGTGTTACGAATTCTTATTAAAAGGCTATTATTATCACTATTCTAAATTAAAAGTATTAGTCGGCTCACTCATTGTGACCTTTGGGGGTTTAAGTTAACTGCCACATGTATTTTTGACTTTGTAATTATTAATTATATATTAAATATCAATATATTAATATTATTAGTTATTAATATATGTGTGGTATTAATTGGTTGGTTTATGTTGATCTTTCAAAGATTATTACTTAAAAAAAAACAATATTGACCGATTAAGTGCTACTCCATATCACAAGCAACAGCAACAGCAACACGTATGAATGTATGATAGTGATTTCTATGGCAGGGGCCATAAGAGGTTTAAGCTAAATGGGCATTTTAGCAGTTGCTACCAATGGGCCTTGAATTGGGCATGACTGGTGGGCTAGGCTCAACAACTTTTAGATGCATCTTTCTATTTATTTTAGTTTTCATTTTTAGTAATTAGTAGAGATAAAACATGATACTCTCATGAGATGATTGTACATTTTCATAACCATAATTCATATTCAACTATTCGGCAAAAGGATCAACAGGAGGTATTTCGCCCGTCGGGTATCGGTGCTTCTATGTCCTCCTTTTGTCGGAAAAACGCCTGCTTATCCAACACCGTTTCCTCTGCTGTACATGTCACCACAGGCTCCTCCTCTGAGTTTTGTTCATTCGCGGGTACGAACACTCCAGTTTCTGGATCAGGCTCCCAGTATTCTTCGGGCTTATGTGAGATCTCGTCAACCGGAAAAGCCACAACCTCGGGCTCAACCTCAACCTCATCTTCTACTTCTTTCTCGTAAGCCGATTCGTGCAATTTCCTCCTGAAATACATAGATTTAACCAAAAAGTAATCAATACTTGTATTATGCAGGGGAGGATTATTAGGTGAAAATCGACGTCTATCCAGCAAAGTCTAAAGGATATCTCTGGTGCTAACATGTGTCAGCGCATACTACATTAAGCATCTTCTATGCTTGAAAGAGGAGTCCCCTTTATAGAAAATGATCCGAAACTAAAAGCAGCAGCTCGGGTTGGGTCGGGTCGACGGATCAAAATAGGACAACCCTAGTCCAACTCTATGTAATAAACGAGTTGAATGTATCAACCATTCAACCCGACTCTAAGCATGTTAACTCGGACTCGATCCAAGTAATCCATTATTTAATAAAGACAACATGCTTTTGGATTTATATGTTGATTTCGGGTCAAATGGATCTACTCACAATGTAATAGCTAATCAATAATAAGAACAAAAATACTTACAAATTTCCAGAACTAAACGTATTACCTATTACATCAATCTAAATTTAAATATCAATACACCATAGATTCAAATTCAACCTAAATATCGTTAAATCAAATAAAATATTAAAAAATATAAATAGTTTCTAAATTATATTCAGGTTGGCAGGTCAAGAAAATCGTTGATTGGCCCAAACTCGACCTGAAAAAATAATGACCTGGTGGATCGCAGGTCCAACAAGTCAACCAAAACCTACTACTTTTGAGTTGGTTTCAGGACAGGTTTCGAGTCGAAAACTATCGACCCTATTCCTAATGCAAACATTTCAAAGTTTAGAAATGAATGAATGCATCATATATTAAAATTGATGCATGTGTCAACATTTATTTGTAAGAGTTATCCCCACATCATATTAAAGTTAGACAAGCTTATTTTCACAGTTTATCAAGTTAATGAAAATAATAATAATAATAATAATAATAATAATAATAATAATAATAATAATATTAATAATAATAATAATAATAATAATAATAATAATAATAATAATAATAATAATAATAAATAAATAAATAAATAAATAAGAAAATCGACACATTTTATTTATTTATTTATTTTTTCCTCTTCCAAGTATGAAGCCGTTGGCAATAATTTATTATTAAAAAAAATTACGAAGATATTAGAAATCAGTTTAGGAATACTAATTAGGAGCTATTTTGTCATCAAAAACATATAGGCAAAAAATATGAAAATAACATACAGTATGTAAATCAATCAAAAGCATGGTGGGATTATTAAAAGTCACCTGCCAATAGAAAAAGTAGAAGAAGACAGTGAAGAAGATGAAGATAGATTTTGAAGGTATCTGTTTATGATGATGAGTTTATTAGCCATTGCGATTATATCTGAAATTATTATGATAGTTGTAATGGATATTGTAGTTGTAGCTAGGATATATATATCGATACACATGTATGTGTCTATATATATGTCTCAAGTATATAGTGAATCTAGCTAGTAACCGACTCTTGTTTTTTAAAATATTATTTATTTAAAAGTTTCTGATTATTTTATAACTCTGTGTGCTTGTATGCATACCACCTATTCATTTATGTTTATTTTATGTCATCAATTTCAACACCTTTACATCATAATTTCTAATCTAATCTAAGAAAGATAAAGCGAGATCATGGTTTGACGTGATCTTTATACTATATTCTACAATATTCGAGGTTTCTTCGTTTGACTTCAAGACTCCATTAGTATTTACTATTTAGTAGTACTTGTATGATTCATTAATTATTGTAGATGGGTTTTTTGTTATATATTACACTCCAAATGTCGCACCTTTAAATTCAGGTTGCGAAATCGAATCGAGTCGGGACGCGACTAATCAACAATCACGGCACAAAGATATAATGAACGACTTTATATGCGTCGTTTTACAACTTGTATTAATAAAATCAAAATTTACATCAAAATATAGTTTACATTAGCTCAGTTCCTGGATTGAGAGATTTACATACATAATTAATCTATATAAAATATAATAATGCAGCTAAATCTCTGAATGTTTTGCATGATGACTCGAGCTAATGATATTCTGAGTGGCAGTCCAACCTACTGCTGAGTACCTGTGATACATGCTAAAATGGGTCAGCGAAACGTTGGTGAACTCACAGGTTTGTATGTCAACACATATATCGTATGAACCGCAAGATTTAATTGAATTTAAAATGCAATTAAGCAAAATAAAAGTTTTACAGCCATGAGCACATAGTCTGAGCTTAACTCGAGGTGTCAGGTCCACATTTAAGGTATCCTGATCGAGGTGCCTCCCACGAGTGCCTAATCTACACTCGTCTGAACAAATATTAGTACGTCCGTTTACCCAGTTAGTGCATGCTAACCCGGACGATGAGGGTCAATCCTATATGGTACCATATACTAATATTCACGCTACAACGTATTACCAAACTATGCTGAGGAGGGCTTTAAAAGATTAGTGAGATAACTCATGTAGTAATTATTTATTTTCGTACTTGTGTTCATATAGTTAAAATAAAACGAGCAATGATATCACACCCCTGAGTAAAACAGTAAAATAGGGGCTATGAGACTCACCTGAGTCTAGAGAGTTTAACTAATTAAACTTGAGTTGATTAGCCGAGAATCGATGTTCGAATACTTGTAACCTGAGGGTGTCCACGACACGCGATGGTTATAAATGTGAGAAGGTATCTATAAAGACTACCTTTGTAGTTGTTCTTTCAACTAGAATGTCCAAATTACTACGATTTGGTTGATTTGGTTATGTTTTGAAAACGTGTACGGCCCGTTGGTGATTTGTTTATAATAATAATCTCACATTATTATTTTGATTTTCGAAAGGTGTTATACTTAGAAAGTATTTGTAAACTTTAAGTGACGGGGGTCCGGGGGGCAGCGCCCCTGGTTAGCGGGGTCCCAGGGGTGGCAACCCCTGGCGGGGTCCAAGGGGCTGGCCCCTGGTTGGGGTCGAGATGCCAAGTCAGCTCGAAAATTTTTTATTTCTACTATATTGCTTTGGTGAAAAACGCACTTGGACTTGAATTTGAGTTAAATCAAGTGATAAAATTTTTGGTCTCGACACTTAGTAAAATATGCGTTTTCTTGGTTCTGTTTCATGCGACACAATGTGCGACATAAGGCTTGTGTCGCTAGATGCGACATAGTCTTTTGTGTCACAAATCATGTATGCGACATAAGTCTTTTGTGTCGCTAAGTGCGACATCCGCAATTTAATGCGACATAAGGTGTTGTGTCGCTATGTGCGACGGGAATGAGTTCTGCGACACAATCACTTGTGTCGCTATATGCGACATAAGTAAGGGTTTTGCGACATAAGGCCTTGTGTCGCAGGTGGCCTGGAGCCTCTGCGACACAACGAGCTGTTGGCCGAAAAATGAGCCGAAAAGGTGTTTCTGGCCTCCGTTTGACTTGAAACTTTTACCCAACCCATATTTGAACATTATGAGCTTAAATAACCCATAAACAAGTAAAAATAATGAAAATCGGAGTGTTTCGGGTTTTGTCAGAAACTTACAAACTTAACGCCGGAGGAATCCAGAAAGATGGAAATGTAGATCGTGTCGCAGTGAATCTTTTCTTCCAAACAAGTGTAGTGATTTGAGTGAGTTTGATGGTGGTTTTTGATGGTTGTAGGTGGTGGTGGTGGTGGTGTTTGTTTTTGAGAGAAAAAGAAGAGAAGTAACAAAGAGAGAGAGAGAGAGAATGATGAAAAATGGGGAGGGGGAAGGTTTTGGCATGTTTTTGGGGAAAAGGGGGAGGGAATCTCTCAAATTTTAATCCCCCGCGTTTACGCTCTGTGCGGTGTTCGTTTCCTCGATCGTTTAATCGTATAAATAATTATTTTAAACTACAAATATTTGTTAAGGTTTTTATTGAAGTTTTTCATCAAATACTTTTACTTGAGTTATAAAATATAATTTATTATTGTTTCGGTTGTGCGCGCGTTTATTATTTTAATCGCATAATTGTAGTTTGTACGATACGAATTTGAGCTGAAATATTATCTAAATAATATTTTGGACAAAATAGAGTTATTAAATAATGTTATATTATTCAATAAAATTGTTCACCAACGTCCGTATTAATTGAATCGAATTGCATTCGATTTGAAACTTGTACGATTTAATCAAATCGCATACTTGTATATATTCAACAATATATCTATCGATACATTAATTAGCCTAACATAGAACTAATTACATGTATTAACAATTGATTAGGCACTAATTACTAGTCCTAATTTGACGGGTGTCACACCAACAATGATACGCAAAATGAAGCATGCATGATTTGTGATGGAATATTGTAAGAAATATCGACTTACTCGTTAGTCATTACGATTTACGAGTCGATTTAAGATTTCATAAAACAAGACGACTTGAACCCGACTCTTAAATAACTTCGACTCCTACGAGTCATTTATTTACCTATTCCAAAATTTGTGCGATGTTTAGTGTAATGTAATATAAAAAATAAAAGGACAATATAGAAAATGAATGGTTATAAGCTATTTTAATTTAAGTCTTTGTGTTGATTGTTGGTCAACGATTTCAGTGTCGACTATCACCATGTTTTACTTCTATCATGAACAAAAATCTTAAGCAATGCTATAATATACATATACATATAAATAAATATATATGTTTATCATAATATAGTACGAATTGCAAGTTAAAAATAAAAATGTGCGATCAGAAGTTAACAGGTATGATATCCCATCATTGTATTTGAATTCAATATTTCTCTAGTCAAGCTTTAGATTTATCGTAAACTAGTCGTCAAACTATTGGATTAAATTCTAACTTAAATTTGTCGGTCGAGTCAAGTCGAACATGTTTTACCTTCTTTGTGGTTCACCTGAAATATCAAGTCTTATCAGATAGACTTTTGGCAACTCAGTAGTTGCCTATTTTAAATCAACTAGTGATTCATACTTGAAATCTTACTCATGATCTAGATGTACCAGTAAATTTATGTTCAAAACCTGCTATAAAGTGAAAAAATCGATAAAAGTTAAGTTAGGTATCATGACCAAATTGGCAATTGCGTATAGTGATGACATATTTTGCTACGATTTTTGGTAGACAACAAGTTTAATAACGACCATCAAACAAAGATGGAGTGCATCATAAGAAATACAATATGATTCCCAATTCCAAGTTTTCCAATAATAACATATCTATAACTTTATTCTTAGCCTCATAACAATCATACATACTAAATATATATGATGTCACTTGTTAACATCGAGAATGAATTAGAACATGATCACTTTGTGTGCAAATAGCAAACTTTTGTATATAAATATAACAGTCTCGTGTGTATTCAGTTATAAGTCTCATAACAATTGAGGAATGTTAAAACTTTTCTAAATCCTTGTCTATTTTATTACTTCATATGCTAAGAGCACGCGGGGTGAATTAGTATTTTCCGCTGTTCAAGCTCAAGGTGTTCCGCCACTTCCTGCAAGCATTTTCGGTCAGCGTGCAACCAGGATTGAAAAACTTAAAGTTTTGGTATAAATTATATGAAAACGTTAGCTAATACTTACTGTATTAATAATATGCCTAAAGTTACACAACAAACACCCACACATATTTCATACTCCTTAAAATGTCAATATAGCTACATCCCACATACCATAACCACTGCTTTACTACACCACCATATCTTTATTATTCCTTACTACACACATATACATAACATTGTCACTACCTCCCAATACTACTACTAGAATTAGGGAAGTTGGGATTTAAGTATCGCTCAAGGGTGAGCCGGTTTCTCGAGGTTCTCAAGTGGGCGGTAGAAGGCCTTCTCCTCCAACACTGAACCACTTGTTGCAGCTGGCTCAGACCCAACTGAATTTTGCCCATCTGCTGGCCCGAAGACCCCTGTCTTTGGGTGTGGTACCCAGTCGGTTTCTGATTCAGCTCGGGTGATTGCTTCTTCTGGAACCAAAGTTGGGCGGACCTGATCGTCTATGTTCTTGTCGTACACCGACACATGCACTGCCCTCCTGAAAAAAATCATACGTATACAAATCATATATTTCAGTTTTAAGTTACGAAAATGATTTCGGTTATATATATATTTATCTCTGACACCGGTCAAAAGTTACCCATATCTCTCACACTCCGTATATATTATTTCTGACAGTTAAAAGTTCAAAACTTAGCTAAAAAGAAAATATGCTAAATCGGTCGAACTGGTCAGCAGTAGCACAAAGTGTAAGCATTACATTATTGCTTGAAACCTCCATCAATTATGGCTAACTATTAGACTAGCTTCATGATGAATTTAGGTAAATTGTTGGTAGAAAACAGCTCTCCATCAGTCAGTTGTTTACAGAATATGTAATTAAAAGGACAAATCTCTACAAACCCTTTAACAAAATGGTACTTAGATTACTTTAATGATTCATAGATTGGCTACACACTTGGAGGGACAAACTATTATGGGCACAACTACTTGCACAAATATGTATGCAGGGGACCAAGTTCTAACTTATAGCTTTTCACATAGAGATGACTTTCTCTAATATATAAAGAATAGATATAGCTAAAAATAGACGTAAAGATAATGACACGTTAAATTAATCGAATATAGCTTCTTCTTTTTATGGGCCCTGTTTTAAAAGTAACGAATAGTCGATTATTACTTATTTCTAGTTAATTAAATTAGCTTGTAATTTGAACATAATGGTATGAAATGGAGAAGTTTATAAAGTATTAGTACAATACTTCGTTATTTTGTTATATTGTCTTGAACTACACAGATTCTCCAAGACATAGGGGTAGACATAAAGATACTGGAAAGGTGTTAATCACTCAATCAAAATTCAACAAACTGTGGTCCAAATCTTATCTAATGCCACCCACTTTTGATGGAAAAGAAGCAAGACAACATGAGAATGGCCCCCAGCAATTTTAGAATTATTGGATAAATGACATGACACTGTCACTTATAATCCTTCTAAAAAAAGTGTACGGTACCTTCTCTTTTGAACTTTATTGCTACATGATCATATATCTATCTTCTTTATTCTTTCAGAATTCAGACAACAAGTACCAGTAATTTCCAACTATTTACAATAAGAACTTAACCAAGGATAAAAGACTTTGACTATTTCCATCAACCTTCATTTTAGTCACAGTGTGTCAAAAATTACGATTTTATAGAGATTGACTATTTGACCGATGATAAACCGATTAATCGGTTGCATTTTTCAAATCATATACACTTCAATATGTGTGTATCAAAGGTCATTATTAATTAATACGTAAATTAAATACCAGTCGGATTTTTCTATTGCATCTTCTCCGATCTCTGCTTATATCTCAAATCATATCATCAAACATATACCTAACTGTCAGATTCAGTTAATTAATCACCTAATAATCATAAAACAGCAGCTCCTAACACACACACACACACACACACACACACACACCGCCGTTAACTTCAAAAATGATAATCATGCAGTCGATCAGTATATTATATTGCAGCTCGTATACTTATATTCACATAAACACACACAAATAGAGTAACATATGACGAAGAATCAAATACACCTAATAACTGAGAGATTGAATTAAAATAATCATAATCGTGAACATTGACAAGCAATTGCAAAATTTATCAGAGAACGAACTTAGATAATCATCAGTATATTGCAGCTCATCTAGAAATGAATATAAAAAGTGACGCAATCATATACTTTACTGGTAGTGAATTAGTGTGAGTGAGTGTATACCTGATAATGAGATTCGGATCAACAGCAGAAGATGTACGAATCTGGTTAACAAATCGCTTCCCTAAGCTGGCGATTGATCGGGATTGCGAATTAGCGGCCATACAATAAAGTGTATTTTCCGGTGACAGAAAAAAAAGTAGACAATATGAGAGAGAGAGAGAGAGGAATAGGGCGTAGGATTCAAGAAGAAAAAAGGTAGGTGTGATCTGTGTGTGCTCTCCAAACCGTTTGGTAGACTACATATTTATAAATATTTAATCTAATTAATTAATTAATTAAATATATATAGAAGACGTATCGTTGGTAGGTTTATTAGAGGTTTGTAGATTTACATTTCAAGCACTATAGTTTTACTACTTTATGATATTAGATCATAGTTTTTAATATGTATCTATATATAGTTATATATAAATCGTATGTTGATTGCAGGTCTTTTTCCAAGATGATTAAAGTTCTTTAGAGCACGAGGTGTGGTAAACAGTGTTCTGAAGAATATTGTTAGTGAAGATTTTATGGTGTAGTAACAGTGTTCTGGACAGTGTTCTCAAAACTTATTTTGTTTTTATATTTATTGTTTGTGTGGGGTTTATTTAAATAAAATGAGAACATTGTCGCAGACAACGTCTTGTTTGGGACGTTGATTGAAGAACGCCGACGAGAACACTGGGGTGGTGTGGGAGAACACTGTGTTACAGTGTGTTCTCGTTGAAGAACTTTGATGCCACGTAGGAGCATACCGTATGCTCTTAGTGGAGATCTTTTTGAAAACAATCTCTCTACCATTGGGTAGGGATATGACTATTTACATCTTATTTCTCACCTACCCTCGATGGGGTTGGTTTGTGTTGTTGGTGTTGTATTAAAGTTCTTTGGCAATGGTTTTTGTTCGTAAAATAAAGTTGCGAGAATATAATGAAACTTGATTAATACTTTTAACACGTTGATTGAATCGAATTATTGATCATATTTACGTATCTATTGTAAAAAAAAATAAAATTAAGATTATGATTTTTTTATAAGTTGTGGACAAAAATGATGTATTCTCTCCCAACCTTACAAATATGGGTCTTCCGCAAAACGGTTTTGTAAACCATACTAAGGAAGGTATGCATTATCATTTTGCAAAACATCCATTTTAACAATAGAGAATTCACTAACTTCAAGGTTAAGGTCTGCAAAATGAAATTGCATTAGGAATGATAATGGTTCAGCCGGGTTTGGTTTATTTGTACCCATACCCGCTTAGATTATATGTACCTATACCCGGCTCAATACTCGATGGGTACCTAATTGGTATTAACCATCGGTTTTTTGAGTTTATCCGCGAGTTTTGGTTATTCCCATGTATGTATGTTTGCTTGAACAAAAAAGTGTTTGAGGGTTGAAAATACATTTTCGGTTTTATATGCGATTTCGTTATCCCCATGTACGTAACTTTGGCCAAACAAAAATTTGGATGTTGAATATATACGATGTAATTTTTCAACACAACCAAAAAAGGAAACCAAAATAGCATAAATTGTAGTATGTTTAAGGTATCAAATATCATATCTAGCAAATTTATCTATTTAATTATTTAATTTAAAGTTTCGAAAGGTTTAAGATAAAAAACAATTTCATATTTTTCATAATATACAAGATTCAAAAACAATAATCTTAAAAATCCAAATATAAGAGTGTATTGTATAATGTTCTCTACTTGACATATACAATTATCTTCTTATTTAAAAGAGATTATATATTTAGGGAGGGTATGGAGGTGGCTTAGCGGATTTGGTGATGTGCTAGCCCTACCATATATTGATATATATAGCAGAAAGCCTGGTCTAGATGTCAGTTAAACCCAAAACGAATATTAAAGTTATAAATCTATCAAGCATAGATAATTATAACCATTAAAACATAACCTATCAATTAATAATATAATATATTGAATTGACCGAGATATATAATATATTTTATATATATAAGAAGATAATAAAGTATATATCAATGGGAGAAACTCGAAAAACCGATGATTAATACTAATTGGGTACCCATCTGGTATTGGGTCAAGTATGGGTACATATATTCTAAGTGGGTATGGATATAAACCAAAATCCGCTCGAACCCAACCCGTTGTCATTCCTAATGCATTTTTTTTTTTGCATAACTTGACCTTAAAGTTAGTTTTTTTTGTGCAGAACTTGACCTTAAAGTTAGTGAATTCTCTAATGTTAGTGGGTGTTGTGAAAAGGGATGGTTTGCCAAATGAAAATGCGGACCTTCCTTTGTATGGTTTGCATAACCATTTTGCGGAATACCCATTTTTATAAGGTTGGGAGAGAAAACACCATTTATGTGTACAACTTAAGAATGAGTCATACTCTTAAAAAAATTCACTGTAAAATTGAGTCGAATTATTGATCATATTTACGAGGATATAATAAAACTTGATTGAATCGAATTATTGATCATATTTACGCATCTACCGTAAAATTGAGTGAAATGGTTCAGAAGGTCAAGTGGTTAATTAAGATTTGTTGAAATTTAAGTGAATGATTTTAGTTCTTTAGTTGATGTTTGGTGACGTATATACGAATTATCAAAGACTAATGTATATTGATAGAAATATAGCATAGTCTAGTACTTCATGTCTTTATCTGCATAGTCTAGTACTTTATACCTCATCCAATTTAAACGTTAAAATGTAACTTGATTTCTATCAATTTTCTAGCCTTGGTGATCATGATTGTAAAATATAAAGTAAAATTAGTATTTCATAAATATACATCTAAACAAACGCTTATATATTTATTATTTAAGAGTATAAAAACAAACAAACGCTTATATATTTATTATTTAAGAGTATAAAAACAGCATCAGATGCAATGAATATTGTGTTCTGGGTAGAAACTGTAAATGTTGCAAAAATGTAGAATAAATAGTTAAAAAGTTTATTTAGAAGGAAATATGTGTAATAATAGTTAAAGTTTGCGTGAATATATTTGGCGCAAAAACAAACTTATTGTGTGATTTGTGTCTTAAACGATACTTTTGGGGGAGGTCTTAATCGTGACATATAATATAATATAATATAATTAAAATTAATTAATTAGTTATAGTCTCACACTCTCACCCAAATAAAATTCCATAAGTAAATAAATAAATAAAAATGGTCGCCGGTGATTATTTGACTCACATGACCGAGCACTGACTTTGCCGTTTGGAATATTCCGTTACATATTCCGTGACGCAACATGACGTGGACACACGCATAGTACACGCCTAAGGGTACTTTAATTCAACCTTTCTATAAACCATTGAAAATGATTGAATATTTCTAAATAAATACTTATTTTATTATATATTATAGCTTTTTAGAGACTTTAAGAGATATTGGCATATCAATCTGAGTCAACTGGCTTTAACTTGTGGATTTTGATACATTATCTAACTTATTTTTTAGTAGATAGATGGATATTAATTGATGTACGCACGTACTTGTTGACCTTTTATACAAGTAAATGAATGTGACATTTATCTATGTTATTTATATAACAGAAGTTAATGTTAAATGCGTTTTTAAAGTAATATTAACCTAAATCTAAATGTATATTTCATTCATATATATTTTGAAATATGTTTCCACGAGTTTTTTTTCTCTCTTCTGCTATTCAAGGATGAAACTACATTGAAAGTGGGGTTTATTTGATCTTCAAGGTGTAATTCTATTCAAAAAAATTACTCTCTCCGTCGCATAATAAGTGTCTCACTTACTATTTTGAGACGTCCCAAAATAAGTGTCCAGATTCCTTTCCAGCCAATCAGAAAAGACTCTAGTGGGTAAAGATAAAATGTTATTGGTAGATAGTGACTTTCCTTAAATTGTGTGCATTTTGACATGAGACACTTATTTTGGGACGGATGGAGTATTTTATTTGTTGGTGTTAGGGATCATAGTTGTTAGACTCGTATGATACGCGAGACGTATTGTACGAGACGTCTCATAAATTAATAAGAAAGGAAGTATCGTTTTTTGAATCCTATATTATTATGACTCGTAATCTATTTATGATATAATCTATTATGATTAGTATATGATATAAACTAATATGTGCTAGATGATATTACTCCGTGCGTGTTTATTAGTCATTTTGATTTGATTTTAATTATGTGTATCAATATCACATTGGTAAGTATAAACTTACAGGCATATTTTTTAAGGACGTAAAATGTTTTTGTTTGAAAGTTTAGACGTGACGGAACTGAGGTGGTTTACACGTTGCTTTCGGTGGTCACAAATGGAATAACATGACAAAAAAAAATAAATAAATAAATAAATAAATAAAAATAATAATAATAATAATAATAATAATAATTTATATATAAATAATTCCAACAATCAATAAATATATGCATATTTATGTGTAAACATCAAGGACCAATAATAGACTTTGGTTTGGACGGATTAAACAAACAAATACTACCTTAAAAAACACAGTTAGTTGATTCAGTACGACATGTATAACAACCATTGATTTCAAAAGGAGATAACTACTCCTGCTTATATAGCTAGAAGAATGTTTAAATTAAATACGTGTGAAAATAGTTGTATCTTTGGCCTTGTAATATAACTTTAATAATATTCAAAATATATGGTAGTTACTCTTAGCAGGTGTTTACATTTCTAGTTTTGTTTGTTCAAAATATATTTTCACCTTATATTTTAACAAATTACAAAAATCTTAGCAGGTAGAAGATGATATTTAGTTGATAAAAATGTAGTTAGTACTTAGTAGATATTTTAGAATTGTGTGAATAGTTAAAATGAACCACATTAACTAAGACCGTGTGAGTAAATAGTTATACATTATAAGGAATTAAGGATGATATTCTATTTTAGTAAGTAGGCAAAAGAAATTTATAGTAGAACACTTTTGTTTACATATAATATAAAATCTTTACTTTAGATGAAAATATCAAAATGTCAAAAACAAAACACTGATAAAATTCAAGTTGGAGCGAGGATTCAATTACTTGAGCTTAGTCAAAATATACCAAATTTGCAATTAAACCAGATTAAACTTGCAATAAATAAACGTGACATGTGGGGATCATAGTTCAAAGATAAGATTCTGCATCGAAACGATGATGAGAAACATGAGAAAAGTTTATTGAAGTACACGAATTATTAAAAGAATGAGAGTATCAATCAAATTGTGACACGTGTACAAAGAGAATGTTTCACATGTATAAAACTCATTTACCCCAAACTTAAATATCTCACAAACGACAAATCGAAAAATTATGAAAACTGCACTATTAGATTCAGCGTTTTATCCTCTTCGATTTGTCGTGCATACTTTCGACGAGTTTTTCCCCCATTTTTTGGTGGGTTTCACATTTTACTAACACATGTGTTTAGGTTTTAACATTTAATTTAGATATAGGGTTTATTGTTTAGGGTTTTAGTAGGGTTTAGTAAGATTTAGGGTTTAGAGTTCCCGAAACCCCAAACCTCAAACCCTAAACCCTAAACTTTAACCCCTAAACCCTAAATAAAACACTTTAACACATGTGTTAATAAAATGTGAAACCCACCAAAAAATAAGGAAAAAATTTCAGTCGAAAGTATGCCTTGAAGGACGGCAAATCAAAGAGGATAAAACGCTGAATCTAATGGTGCAATTTTCATAATTTTTCGATTTGTCGTTTGTGAGATATTTAAGTTTGGGGGTAAATGAGTTTTGCATATATGAAACATTCTCTTTCTACACATGGCACAATATTATTGGTACTCTAATGATGTAATTTCTAACGATCAGAATTCATTTTTACTGGTATTCGTCACACTAAAATTAAGTATCACTTCGTACTTCAAAATTATTACTAGATCATAACTCGCAAATTTGCGGGCGAGATCATTAAACTTTTTTCAAAATTTTATTAGTTTACGAACGTTAATTTTTCGGTGATTATTGTAACATCTAGTTTTCGGGTCTAGTAATATTTTAATATTTTTTGACTGTGAATTTATTTAATGTGTCAGAAAATAGTTTTGTTTTGTTATTTAAAAATAATTGGGAAAGTGATCTAATAAATTATTGTGACTAGTAAATTATTAACTCTTTTAAATTAATATAGTTGACGGTAAAATAAAATAGTTTTCCCACAGATAGTTTTAAGTTCCAGTCAATGATAAGTACGGGGGACAAAACTAGTACACAAAGTAACTAACTGGGTAATATATATATCCATAAATTGAGTCGGTCTTTATTTCTTACATACATATATACGATATATACATACACATATAGAACCCTAGATTTAATCCTTAAACTCACTTCCTAACATCAAATTGAGGCTTCTACTCTTGAAATCAAGCTTCTAAAATCATCACAACCAAGGTATGATTAAGTGTTCTTCAAATTCTATAACCTAAAATTTAAGTTTTTGGAGTTTTTGTAAATTGGTATGTGTAAATTCGAAATTAGGGTTTGTTTTTGTTAAATTGATGTTAGTTAATCTTAAGAATAATTATTATTATTATTATTCAAGCTAAAGCTTGTAAATTAATTAGGGTTTTTAAAGTTTTGATGACTTTTGATGGGTTATTGATTATAATCCGAAAATTGAGGTTTAAATGGATGAAATTGATGTTGTTATACTTGTTAATGATGTTAAGTAACATGTAACAAACTAAAAATTATAAGTTTGAATTAGGGTTCATGAGAAATTTGATGATTATGATGAATTTGTGGGATTAATTGTCTTAATTTGGAATTGAAGTTTGACATTAGTTGAAGTGGTGTCAATAAGTGTTATTAAGATGGTTAGTGACCTTAAGCTAACTTAAGAATGGACTAATTAAGTTATATGATTTGTACTCAAAGTGGGTTTTGTGAAAAGTGTGAAGAACAAGTGTTAATTCACTTTAATTAGTAACTAGAGAAGTGTTTGAGTATTATTAGTGACAATTGAGTTAGTAGTTCAAGTTCTTGATTATTGAAATTGAGATACTCATGAGAATGATAAGTGTTGTTAATGAAAATGATGAAGTACAAATGATTGAAATGGTAATACAAGTATGAAATATGAAAATTTGATTAATTACTAATAAGAAATATTGATATGATGATGTTTAAATCATAATTTAGATGATTATGTAAAAAATTAATTAGTAGTATTAAAAGTGATTATGTGAAGGATGAGATATGTGTGTAAAGTCAAACTTGGTCAACTTTATATGATGAATGATTGATAATATTGATTAAGTGTTGTTGATGATTATCAGTTATAGTAATTTATTTTTACTAATAATGTTCTGATATAGTGTATTGAGAAATGATATACTCATAAAATGAGTTATAAATTGATGGTTGTGTTGATTGAATATTATGAATATATTGAGAGGTGTTAAATAAGTTATATGAGTATTTTAAAGAGATACTAACTTATTATTTTATTGCATTCTCAGATAAGGAGAAGACTCAGTGACATTAGACTACTGAGTAGACGACTGAGGTATTCGGTGAGTGGACTGGTTCTCACAGGATAAATTGGTGTTAACATTGTGGTTACACCAATTATTAGTGGATTCATGTTTATCGATTTATTGATTGATGGATTGATTGCCTTTGAGCATTTTGGTGAATTGGAGGTCAACTTGACTGGTTGGTTGGACTGGTTGCTACAGGTTAGTCAATATGAGTTTTGTGATCATGTGTTGAGAATGGAACACATATTGACTAAAGGTAGCAACCAGTTATCGGTAAAATCACTGTATTGGCCTGCAGTTGGTTATAAGTGTCGCTTGGTGGGCCACCCGGGCTGAGGGCGCCACAAGGACCACCGATCCTCTATATGTTGATTGTGTGTTTATAGTTGATTGTTGTAAACAAATTGTTATGCTGAGTTAGACTGTTAGAATTAGTCTATTCACTTAGCTTCGTGCTAATCCCCCACATTACTCTTGTAGGTTAAGTTTTGGGATGGAATCTGTGCAAAAGGATTTGATTGAAGGAATGTTTGACTGCTGGGCACTCTAATTATCTTTTGCTAGCGAAAAGTGTTTTGTTTTATAATACCTAACTAGAATGCTTTGTTGATAGTTACAAAACTTAATAATGGTAGTTTGTGATGTATAATTATGATTTGATTTTTAAATATGTAATATAATTTCGAAATGGGATAACGCTTCCAAGTTGTTTAAAAAAAAAACTAGTTGTAAATTAATGGGGTGTTAAAATTATGTTGCGATCTTATTAGCAAAAAGTTTAGAATAACATTAAAGTATTTAGGTAGAGTGTAATTGTGAACAATATAAAATAAGATTAGAATAACATTTGATTTACGGTTATCAGTGATAGACGATAGGGGTGTTCGTTGTGTATGATTATGTCTTCCATCTGAAGTTGGAGTTAGACCTGCTAATGACATGTTACGTATCACATATTAGACATCAATAAGTATACAAAATACAGTTAGGCATTCAGCGAAGCACGACTGCGTGATAATCCAAGAAACTGACAAACGGAAGGTGGGCTACGATTACAATCTTTGTTACCGCAATAGCTGTTGTGGACGGGAATGTTTTCTTTGTCTACACCATTAACATATTTCCTCTTTCGATTTTTTTGGGAGCATTGACTCTTTCTGGTGACACCCGTCAATTTAGGACTTTAATTAGTGCCTAAACTACTTATAATTATATGTGTTTAGTTTTGTAATATTCTAAATATATGTAACATTTTAGTGTAATTACATACACTCATACGCGATTTGTTCAAATCGTGCGCTTATGAACCGGACAAGGTGCGACATTCTTTTCTTATATGGACGTTGATGACGAAACTTTATAATAAGGTGGGTTTATCCAAACAAACGTTATTTACACTAATATATTGTGAGAATATATTCCAAGTATTACTTATTGATAAAAACACTCTGTACACGACAAACAAGCGCAAAGCGCGTCAGTCAAGCGAAAATAATTCAAATTATATTTCTATAACTCATTATTTAGTGTTTTGATAAAATATTTCGGTTAAAATATTTTGGATATACTTAAACACGAAACACGGAACAACATTTAGACAATCGCGAAACGTAACATAAAATTTGAGCAACGAGTTCACGAGACCGAGGCCCAAATGGGTCAGCCCCAAACCCACGGATCCAAGCCCCAACCCGACCCATGACCCACCTCCTTTTAAACCCCCTCTTTCCTTCAATTCTTCCATTTTTCACAAACACACACACTTACATCTCAAAACCCTCTCTTCTCTTTCCCCTCTTCCTTCTTCAAATCAGCAGCAACATCAACACCATCGTCATCAAAATCGTTCATCATCATCAAGAAAAAGCACAAGGACCACCATCATCTTCTACCTCATCTTCATCATCTCCATTTTCGATTCTTGGTAAGAAACGCTTCAAAACTCGATTAAATTACTTAGAAAGCTTTTATTTACATGCTAGAACGTTTACTCAACAAAGATTTGCCCAAAAACCGACTTGAAAATGCATTTTTAAAGATAAGTATTCGAGCAGTTCGTCCTGCGAACCGAGATCCGTTCGTCCTGCGAGACAAACCCAAACTGCGAACCGAAATCTCGACTCGCAAAGCCAAACTGCGAACCGAAACTGAACTGCGAACCGAAACTGACCTGCGAACCGAAACTGAGCTGCGAGTGGACTTGCGAGTTGACTTGCGAGCCGAACCTGGTGCTGCGAACCCAACTCGGTTCGCAGCCTACTGCCTTGCGAGCCGACCTCAGTTCGCACTGCGAACTCAGTTCGCACCACTATTTCAGTCCGCAACCAGACTTGACCAATTTCCCGAATTTGAATTCCAGATGCGATTATTAAGATCTACCAAAATTTAAAAATTTAAATGTATAACTGAGTATTTATTAGTTAGAATACTTTTGTTAAAAGTTTTATTTTGTATTTAAAAGTTTAGACTTTAATGTGGATTAACTGTTTTGTATATATAATGTAAGCTACTTAATAAATGAGTGATATATAATTATATGATATGATGTACTAATAGGCAATCTATAGGAAAATTTCTGAATTTTAAGAAATTAATAAAATAACTTGTTTATTATTTTTATGGTACATAATATGATGTATAACATAAAAGTCTTAATTCTTAGATTTATCATGCAATAATTTTATATATCTTTATATTTATATAAAAACATTTGGGGGTCTACTAATTGTTTCCTTTGTTGTACGTAAGTACAGACCTGGTTTCTAATTAGTATTCTTAAATAGAGTAGAAGAAAGAAGAGAATCTTTCAAAGAAAAAATGAATAAAAATAAAAATCAAACTATGTCGCTTTGTTGTACGGCTGTACAGACCTGTCACCGCTGGTTTGATTTAAGAATTACTTTACCTGAATCAAGTTATGTCGCTCTGTTGCATGTAAATGCAGACCTGTCACCAATGTCTTGATTCTTAAAAATGGATTTTATATATTTATTTGGAATATAAAAGTAAATTGCATGATTAAGTTTAAGAGTATATCATATATGGAAATCATAAGTAATATACATACTAATAATAAAGATGTATTCAGAAGTATAAATATAGATTGTTTAAAGTGGATAAATATATTAGTAATCGTTCATGAGCTATATATTGCACGAATAATAATAATTTTAATTTGTACATTATAGTTATCCATGTTAATTAAATTGTTTAAAATTTTAATTTATAAAACTGGTTTTTAAATCTGGTATTCTGATTTTTAAATATTAAGTTTGATGCTTATTTTAAATTTTATTCAGTATTCTACTTGAGGACAAACAGAACTTAAGTGTGGGGATATTTGATAAGCATCAAATAGATACTATATTTTATACTATTTATCCCTATATTTGTATACATTTTAATGCATTTATATGATTTTAGATACTTATTTTGTTAATATTTGCAGAAATGTACTTTAATTAAAGATTGGAGAAAAAGGAATGAAAATGAATCCAAACCTGAAGAAAATAAAGAAATGAAGAAAAAGGAACTTAAACCTTAAAGAATTGAAGACCTAAAATGATAATATTGAAGAAATGGGCCAAATTAAAGATTAATATCCGTTAAAGAGAAGAAGAAGCCCAAAAGTGAAGCCCAACCCGAAGTTGGAAGGTTCTGGAATTGAGGTCCAACCGGCGGTTGGATTACCCAACCGGCGGTTGGGGTATAAAATGTTTAAGGCGGTTTCAGATGCGTAGTTGGACTAGGACTCAAATTGATCCAACCGACGGTTGGATTACCCAACTGGCGGTTGGACTGGCGGTTTTGAAAACTATAAATAGAGGCTTAAGTTTAGGTTTGAGATATACGATTCAAAGAATAAAAATTCGAAAGTTAGGGTTTTAGGTCGACTATAGGTACGAATTTGGAGGCTAAGGAGCTAGGGTTTAAAGGTTTTTAACCCTAGGAAAAGCTAGTACGTCAATTGGTTCGGTTTCTTTATCCTTGTAACTTTATTATTCTTTTGGGTTATTTTGGATATTGTTTATTTGAATTAATTGCTTGTTAGATTTTCATTATGAATATTTAAATGTATGTTTATTTAGTTTATTATATGAATTATATGTTTATGTTGGAACTATATTATTGAATATTATTATACAAGAATTGTTCGTGTTATATTATATTAATGATGGTTCTTGATTTAGTTAACTGATTTATATAAACTAGAATGACCATAAAAGGTAATTATGTTCACATCTTGATATCATTTATTAATGTTAAGTAATCTTATAATTCAACCTATCCTTAGGAATTGTATTAATAATATGTTGATAGATCTTAATAAATAGTGATACTTTACATATCCTTTGACTGTATTGCTATATGAAAATTATCTTATTCTTTGTGGTTTTCTACATTAGTAAATCACAATAATAATAGCCAACACGCAAATAGACATAAGTTAATATAATAAGTTTAATAAATAATAGTTTAAATAGTAATAATCTTCTATCCAATTGAGTATTCTTAAGTAGTGCGTTAAAACTTATCTATTAAGAATCGGTATCAAATATAAATATGTTCGATCGGAACTAAAACGTCCCCCCTATCTTGTATATTATTGTAAAATTGTATATTGATTGTAATAATTGTAATTAGAATAAATAAATAGTTAGTTATAAATTAAGTCACGTTCCCTGTGTTCGAATCTGAACTTACTAATAAAGCTATATTCTATGATCAGGATAACACTTGCCTGAATTGTGTGATAGTATTATTTAGTATTTCCTTATTTAAAACTTGTGATTATAATTGTCTATACTTAGCACACATCAAGTTTTTGGCGCCGCTGCCGGGGAGCGGTGTATTTTAATTAAAACTAACTATTTTCCCTGTAAAATAATTATTTTTATTTAATGCGTTGCAAAATCAATACTAAATATCGGCTCACCCATTGAGAATACTGACAAAAACAAAGGTATAAGGAGAGTTCAGCCCTACCTCATTGATTTATCATATACGGGTAAGGTGCTTCTCGAAAGAAATTAGTTTTTAATAAGCTTCGCGCTGACCTGTTTCTCCGCTTTTGTGTACTATCGATGGAGCTACCGAGATCTTTTGATCAGTAATGTATAAGATATTAATATAATTATTCAATATGTATAATAAGTTACTTTAGGTAAAATAGGATTAGATAAGTAATCTAAACTATGTGCTATTTTATGTGCACAGAGAAATTTAACTGTTATTAAGAATGGAGTCGATGCAAGTGGAATTTGGAAGTGATAATAAGGATTTTAAAGATATAGAGATAGATGACCATTCTTTTGAACCAAACAAGAAAATCAAGCTAACAACTGAAGATGAATATTTTGAACATCCTCCCGTGATTTCAACCAAGGAAGACATGTTTGAATACTTAGAACACCATGAGGATGAACTTAGATTTGTTATGGAACTCATACATAAGTCTACCTTAGAATATACTGATTATCAAAAAGAGTTGATTAAGAAGATGGAAGAACAATTCAATGCTTGGGTTATATCTAACAAAACCAAAGATACAAATGATTTTATCAACTACGTGAATGAGCTGAAGTATGATATTGTGAGTGAACATGAAATGGTAGATCCAACTTTTTGTGAGGAACAGCTGTTGAAGTATGCTTATGTGCATAAAACATTTGAGAAATCTTTGTTTCCTTATTCTGATAAACAAAGAGAAATGTTAGGAGAACTTAAGGAAATAATAGAGTATGCAACTGGAAACTTGAGTAACATGGCTGACATCTGCTTACTAAAAAACTTTCAAGACTTCTTCAATTCAATAAAGGCTAGAGAGCATATTGGTTCTGGAAGATTTTTCATAGATTGTACGGTTGATTTCTACATTCAAGATATTGTTGATGAATCTTACTATGGAGAATGGGATGAAGTAACACGTACAATTCCTGAGTACTTTTCTGATGAACCAATGGCGAACTTGCTCACTTATGCTAAAAAGGAGTTGCAACTAGCCTACAATGGAACTCACTACAATCAAAGAAATAACCTTTTTCACATAGGGCTATCAGAGGTTTATTATCATTTAGTAGATACTTTTAGGTATTCTGGGTTCACAACAGATCATCAAGAAGGATACTATAAGAGAATCTTAAAAGACATAGGAACAGCAGTGAGAACCCACAACACATATGATTATCATGATATACATTTAGGTTTCTATGGGTTATTAGATTCGTTAAGGCAAAATCATGTAGAACGCGAAACGAAAATTGAAGATAACTATTTGAGTACGGACGAAGATGGTAGAATAGCTAAAAAGGTAAGAAGAATAGCTGCCATGCTCATAGAAATTGAAAACGCTGAAAGAGTTCATCATGAGAGTTTCTCTGAATTTGCTTTGCCAATACCCGAGTTAACTAATAAAATTTATATACATTTTTGAAGGATTTATCTTGAGAATTTTGGAAAACCTATCTATGGAAATTAGGCTTGAAGGTCAACAAATCACTTCTGAAGATCATTTGCAACCTTTTCGTTTTTAATAGCTAGTTACGTTTTTTCTGTTTTCTATCTAATTAAGGATTTGAATGTTATTTGGATATTTGAAGTTTATTGTTAATTTCATGTTTGATTAATATAAAGTTTAATGTTTTCAGATTTATATGATTATCTCATCTCTATTTGTATTAGCTACACAAATGCTAGAAATTTAAGTATTCAGAATTGATTTTTACACGAGTTGCAATAGTGATAAGAGTTTGATTCAAGTTACTTAAAAGAGATTAAATAATAAGTTTTGAAATTATGCTTAACATTGCTTACAAAGTTTCCAGATATATTAAATGTAATATTTTGGTGATAAATAGATTGAAACAATATTCGAAATTCGATAAAGTCGACAATTGAATTTTCAGACAGTGAATGAGTCGACGCAATCACTGATTGATAAATCTATGTATACCAAAGTAGGTTTATTTATATCTATTACTTGTAACAACTAACAGCAATGCATGTATTTATATTAATTGGAGGAACGAACTTCTTAAAACGATAAGTCTCTTTTTCCGTGTATTTACTTTCCTAAAATAATTTAAGATACATATAGTATATAGTTTATAAATATTATGTAATAATATTGTATATTGCATTTGTAGAAATTTTGCATTAAAAATACGTTAAAATAAAGAAAATTATGGATAAATTAAGTTATTATATATTACTACGAAAATTTTATAAACCAAAAGAAGTTAAAAACACAAATTTTAAATCGACAAAAGACAATAAATAATTTTAAAATTAAAAATCAGTATCAATGGGCCGAAAAAGGCCTGAGCCCAAATTTTAAACCAACCGGCGGTTGGATACTTTTTCGATCAAAACCCAACAGACACCATTTCTGTTCGGGTCACACACCAAAAACACACACTACACAAATTGAAATCGTCACACTCGGAGAATCATATTATCATCATCATTTCATTGCGTTTTTGTGATATTCAGTATCAAAGGTATGATTTCTAACTCGTGTTTATTATTTTTCGCAATTTAATTATGAATTATATAACTTGATTATGTTTGTTGCGATTTTTGGATTGATTACACGTATTTTGTTAGTTTAAATGATTAGGAATGCTTAGAAACTAGTTTAGGTTAGCTAGGTTATGATTTTTATGATTTGAGGATTGATTACGGAATGTTGCGGATCAAGTTAAATAGGATTAATGCTCGGTTTTACATATTCTTAGAAAAACGACAATTTCTAAAATTTTGACTTAATAAAATTATGAAACAAAATTCATATATCGTTATAAAAATTTATAGAATTGATAAGATACAAAATTTATTAAAAATACATTTTTAGACTCGATATATTTTTTAAAATACATTTAAAAAGGATATAGATTTTTGCAAAATAAGAACGAGATTATGTTTATAAAAATTACTATATTTTGAATACTAATAAAACTTTGAAACTAATTATTTTGAAAGAATAAATACGTGTCGTTATAAACCTCGACATTTAAACTATATTAAATATTATTGTTTACAAACCATTTTTGATTCAATATTTATTGTGACATATTCATTATTTGATTCGATATTATATTTCGAAATAAAGACATATATTATGCTTAGTTTATTGGATATAACAATTGAAAATAAACAGGTGGCTATCAAATATTAAGTAGAAATGCTGCCCAAATTTCTAATTTTTAATATTTATTAAAAAGTTATTAAGTTTTATGTTTACAGATATGGCGACTAGACGTCAGAGAGGACTTGCACTTTTAGATAGGGAGGATTTCCAGCTACATCCATATCTACGTTTTGAGCATGAGACTATTACAGCAGAGCAGAGAGCACCTTCTGATATACATATGAGGAGTCCAGTTCATAGACTTTTGCATAGACTGTTAGCATATTCTATTTGTGGTAGGCATACGGGACCTGAGAAGGTCTATCAGCCTGATTTCTTGTATTTACACACAATGATTCAGGGGACACTGATCAATGTTCCCTGGAAATTAGTGCATTGGATGACTACCGGAGCGACTGGGTATAGGCTTACCAGTAGTTTATGTGGAGGGCAGTATGTTACTAGGATAGCTAGGCATTATGGTATGACAGCTGCTGATTTCTTGACATGCACACCAGTTACACCAGGGATGTCCTTGCTAGGCGAGGACAATTTGATTGAGTTAGGGATTCTACAGGTAGGTATACAGGAGGGGGTATTTCTATGGACACCTGAGGTTGCACCAGGACAGCAGCCGGTACATAAAGCTAGATTGAGAGGACCACCTGTTCCACTACTGCTAGTTCCTGAGATTCCAGTACCAGAGGTTGATTTGCCAGCAGGTAAAGGCAGGGGCCGTGGTAGAGGTCGTGGCCGTGGAGATATGTTGGATGATATTCAGCAGAGATTGGAAAGGATCGATATTGCTCATGGTAGGAGGTTTGACACGATTGATCAGAGGTTTACCAGGTTTGAGCAGAGGTTTGATAGATTTGAGAGAGAGAGAGAGCTTTCATAGATCTGATTATCAGCATGGATTAATCCAGAGGTTGTTGGCTGAGAGATCTATTGAGTTCCAGCCATATGTTCCATTGGTATTTGATGATGGAGCTGGACCTTCGAGACGTCCAGGGCAGGAGGATTCTGATGATGATTAGATTGTCCTTGTTTATGATTGATACATTTGATATGACTGTACTTATTAATACTCTTATTACTTTTTATCTTTATTATGCTAATTTGGTTGTTTATTTTTGATAGAGTTAGACTGGCAGTAAGTTCAGCACTTTATTTAATACAATTTATCTTATTTATGAACTTTGTGGGTATGTTCCCTGGAAACCCTCACGAGACTATAACTCGTCCACTCGGGATACCGAGGGGTTTAAAGGCTTATTGCATAGGCTAAATGCAATCGTGATTAACTACGAAAGTGTGGATGTTGTATATATTTTTTCAAGAGATCAAGGAATCAACCAAGCAGAACTTTAAAAAAAAAATCAGTCAGGGGAGTTTTTCTGTTCCATTTTTCTTTTCCTTACTCACTTTTGTTTATCATTTTTATACAATGAGGGCATTGTATAATTTAAGTGTGGGGATAGAGTTCGTAAGAAAAAGAATTTCTTTAATTATTTAAGTTTCTATTGTTCTTAATTTTTACCAAAATTTAAAAATTTAAATGTATAACTGAGTATTTATTAGTTAGAATACTTTTGTTAAAAGTTTTGTTTTGTATTTAAAAGTTTAGACTTTAATGTGGATTAACTGTTTTGTATATATAATGTAAGCTACTTAATAAATGAGTGATATATAATTATATGATATGATGTACTAATAGGCAATCTATAGGAAAATTTCTGAATTTTAAGAAATTAATAAAATAACTTGTTTATTATTTTTATGGTACATAATATGATGTATAACATAAAAGTCTTAATTCTTAGATTTATCATGCAATAATTTTATATATCTTTATATTTATATAAAAACATTTGGGGGTCTACTAATTGTTTCCTTTGTTGTACGTAAGTACAGACCTGGTTTCTAATTAGTATTCTTAAATAGAGTAGAAGAAAGAAGAGAATCTTTCAAAGAAAAAATGAATAAAAATAAAAATCAAACTATGTCGCTTTGTTGTACGGCTGTACAGACCTGTCACCGCTGGTTTGATTTAAGAATTACTTTACCTGAATCAAGTTATGTCGCTCTGTTGCATGTAAATGCAGACCTGTCACCAATGTCTTGATTCTTAAAAATGGATTTTATATATTTATTTGGAATATAAAAGTAAATTGCATGATTAAGTTTAAGAGTATATCATATATGGAAATCATAAGTAATATACATACTAATAATAAAGATGTATTCAGAAGTATAAATATAGATTGTTTAAAGTGGATAAATATATTAGTAATCGTTCATGAGCTATATATTGCACGAATAATAATAATTTTAATTTGTACATTATAGTTATCCATGTTAATTAAATTGTTTAAAATTTTAATTTATAAAACTGGTTTTTAAATCTGGTATTCTGATTTTTAAATATTAAGTTTGATGCTTATTTTAAATTTTATTCAGTATTCTACTTGAGGACAAGCAGAACTTAAGTGTGGGGATATTTGATAAGCATCAAATAGATACTATATTTTATACTATTTATCTCTATATTTGTATACATTTTAATGCATTTATATGATTTTAGATACTTATTTTGTTAATATTTGCAGAAATGTACTTTAATTAAAGATTGGAGAAAAAGGAATGAAAATGAATCCAAACCTGAAGAAAATAAAGAAATGAAGAAAAAGGAACTTAAACCTTAAAGAATTGAAGACCTAAAATGATAATATTGAAGAAATGGGACAAATTAAAGATTAATATCCGTTAAAGAGAAGAAGAAGCCCAAAAGTGAAGCCCAACCCGAAGTTGGAAGGTTCTGGAATTGAGGTCCAACCGACGGTTGGATTAACCAACCGGCGGTTGGACTGACGGTTTTGAAAACTATAAATAGAGGCTTAAGTTTAGGTTTGAGATATACGATTCAAAGAATAAAAATTCGAAAGTTAGGGTTTTAGGTCGACTATAGGTACGAATTTGGAGGCTAAGGAGCTAGGGTTTAAAGGTTTTTAACCCTAGGAAAAGCTAGTACGTCAATTGGTTCGGTTTCTTTATCCTTGTAACTTTATTATTCTTTTGGGTTATTTTGGATATTGTTTATTTGAATTAATTGCTTGTTAGATTTTCATTATGAATATTTAAATGTATGTTTATTTAGTTTATTATATGAATTATATGTTTATGTTGGAACTATATTATTGAATATTATTATACAAGAATTGTTCGTGTTATATTATATTAATGATGGTTCTTGATTTAGTTAACTGATTTATATAAACTAGAATGACCATAAAAGGTAATTATGTTCATATCTTGATATCATTTATTAATGTTAAGTAATCTTATAATTCAACCTATCCTTAGGAATTGTATTAATAATATGTTGATAGATTTTAATAAATAGTGATACTTTACATATCCTTTGACTGTATTGCTATATGAAAATTATCTTATTCTTTGTGGTTTTCTACATTAGTAAATCACAATAATAATAGCCAACACGCAAATAGACATAAGTTAATATAATAAGTTTAATAAATAATAGTTTAAATAGTAATAATCTTCTATCCAATTGAGTATTCTTAAGTAGTGCGTTAAAACTTATCTATTAAGAATCGGTATCAAATATAAATATGTTCGATCGAAACTAAAACGTCCCCCCTATCTTGTATATTATTGTAAAATTGTATATTGATTGTAATAATTGTAATTAAAATAAATAAATAGTTAGTTATAAATTAAGTCATGTTCCCTGTGTTCGAATCTGAACTTACTTATAAAGCTATATTCTATGATCAGGATAACACTTGCCTGAATTGTGTGATAGTATTATTTAGTATTTCCTTATTTAAAACTTGTGATTATAATTGTCTATACTTAGCACACATCAGTTGCACACTTTGCTATAGTCGATTCTAACTTCTGCATTACTTTCAAGGTCTTGACAACTTAAAAATTTGATTTTGGTAGGCTTTTAAGCACATGTTTTTTTACCTACTTGATAAAACACAACCCAAACCAACCCATCCATAAGCAATTGGGTCAAATTGCAACTTAGAGATACTCCAAAGTAAAAATCATAAAAGCGAGATGTTACCTAAACACAAAGGACTAAGTGGTTCAGTAATTATGTGCTCTTGAACTGTGGCAAGAGTTGACCTCCTTTCTGTGGATAGTTGATACATATTGCAAGCAAGATCCCATAAACTATTCAAATGAGGTGAGCAAGAAACGGTTTCTATTATTAGCTTGATTTTCAAACCAAAATCAACCTGATATATAAAGAAAGTACTCATTTTGTAAAGTTCCCATTATATCAACTAAAACACATCAGAATTTCATAAAAATATTTAGCAATCAAATAATTAATTTACTTACATGTTAGAATATAAGTAGTACTACTCTTGCAAGTCATCAGGAAAGAATCCAATCTGATCATGTAGAACGGCGTTTTCTTAAGTCCATGTTTCTAGTTAGGCAACACAGTCATCATCGCCAGCTAAAGCAAGTTAGTTGAATATCATCAAGTAATACTCAATCAAAAAATCCAAGAATCCCAATCCATAGAAGAAATTATCATCTAACGATTGTAGGAAAATTAAAATGAACCCAGGGAAAATCAAAAAATCAAATGAAAAAAAACCATATACAACCATAAGATTCCATTACTACAAAAAGTTACTTCGATGGATGGGCTCGAATTGACCCGACACAAATTAAGCGGTATAAAGTTGAGGCTAGACGAACTCAGATCATAATTGGGTCAACAACTAAGGCATGTAAGATTTGTATCTTGGCAATTTTGACCAACTGATCATAATTTTCATGTCCGTAGAAGTTGAGGCAACACAGGAAGCACTTGTGATGAATAAGGATATAAATATAGAGCAACTATGTTTATAAGTAAGTTTACCTCCATATTCATTGAATATGTCCTCTGCAACAATCTGTTGGTATGGATCATTTGGTCTGAACCCACCACGTGGTGAACTCATTCCAGGCTGTTGTTTCAACTCCCACTTCAGAGGCTGAAAAATGAAATTATATCTTAAAATCATCACTACTGCACTATTAAATGCTAAATGTTATGGAGCTTCAAACTATACATTTTCCAGTTACATGACAGGACATGTCAAGTAAGAGCAAAGTACCCTCCACCAAGAATCCTTGGTAGGGGTGGCAATCTCAATCCCAACTACTTATGCATGGGCTGATTTGTGTTATATTTAATCTCTAACAGGTTGAACGCGAAAATAAAAATTAGCTTAAACCGATACATGGTATTGGTTCAAGAGTTCCAACGTGTAGTATATGCAGACAATATCCGAAATCATTTTACTCAAATAATGAGATTATAATCGAAATAACGTAGCTACTGCAAACTGTTGAACACCCTGCTTATTTTATATAGAAAAAATTAATAACTATATATATATATATATATATATATATATATCAACCAGCACCGTTAGCTGTTTTGATCCACCGTCCAACCTGCCCATTTGCCACCTCTACCACATAAATAACAATTTGCTACATATCCAATTGCACTATCAAGCAGATTGTGATTACCTTAGATGATTCTGTCTGAGCTATAATAGTTGTTAAGTGATCTTCTCTTTCAATCGATTCTCTTCATTCGACATTTTACTCAAAATAATGAAATTAAAATCGACATAATGTAACTATTGCAAACCTGTTGAACACCCTAGTTATGTTATATAAAAAATTTATATATATTTCTATGATTAGCTCCCCCCATCTCACTGAACATTTACGAGATCATCCATGCATCTTATCCAATGATTAGAAGCAATCGGCTGCACAAAATTTTCAATGGTGTAAGTTATTAACTGTTATGGGCAATTTGGAAATGGAGAAACAAGTTGGTTCATGCTTTACCGGATATGTAATAGACTGCCTAAAGGTGACTCTAACTGGGCATCATGATAGTTTCTAAGTGAGATAACAGAAGGTCTCTGTTTACTAAAACATTCTTAATACTCTGCGCGTATCTTTCGAGTCTCCCCACTTAGCTTCCATTTTCAGTTGTACTTATCAAATAGTCTTCATTCACTAAATCCAGAAGTGGTAATGCATGTTTATAGGTGGAATATAAAATAGTAGTTAATCAAAAGGGAACGGGTCAAATGAGGTAAAGAGGTCCAAGAGGTTAAAACTGCCCTACCATTTCAAATACATAAACCTAATACTTTATACAAATATTGAGATTACTACATCAATTATATTGGCCACATTTAATTATCTATGACAATTTTGATTATAAGCGATAAAGTGTTCGTGGTCAACCCGACCAATCTTGACCTTGTAGGAAATACCTGTTTCGATCAATATTCAGCCCGCCCATTTTACAACCTCAAGTCTAGGAAACTTCCGACCAAATAGTCCAACTTCCAAGAAGACCATAAAACGCCAAATAAAGGAGTATGAAATACAATTAATACCTGAGGACCACGACGTAGCTCAGCCTTTTGCCTCATGGTACCAAAAGGACGTACAGTTTCGGTTTTCAACACCATAAGTACCAGGAGATTGTCAACATAAAAAGGTAGAACATGATCAGAAAGTTAAACGTTGACATATGTATTGTGTTGAACTCAATAAGAACCTGGAAAGAAACCGAAGCTATTTGCAGTTTTCGGGTCATCCAAACTCGCAGATGGAGCATTATCATCAAGCTTAATGTTTCATTTCAACCTCTTTTGTTTTGAATACTTTACGAAGACATGGTTATATTACTCGCAAAAAGTAAATCCCCAATGCCGTCTATTGTTTTGTGAATCTTGTTACACAATTGCAAATTTTAATTACATTGAAAACATGACGCTCATACCAAACAAATATAGAAATATCAAATTCAACCAACAAAGATATAAACCTTTAGTAGCTCTACGGAACTAACGTGTGATCCAACCTTTCTAACAGCCATTTTTAATGTCATCCAAAGTCCAAAATTTAGAAAAATTACTGATAAATAACTTATCTTTTGCTTGGAATGTTCAACACTTAATACTTCTACCCTGTAACATATTTTATAAGTACAAGCATAGAACATCTTAGCTTAAACTTACCTCCTTTCCAGGCTTCACAAGTCGTAAGGCAACTTCAGCAGCAGCTGTAATGACATCAGTTGCTCTACCCATTACAGGCCATTGCTGAAGAACGTGGGAGTGGGCAACAATGAAACCATCCAGACCAATCGTTTACTCACCGCCTATGACACCCCCATGCAATGACATCAGCAATGAAACCATCTATACGATACCCCATGTCACTGAAACCACCCATACCAAACGTTTACTCACCGCCTCACATATAAATCTATAAACAAAAATCATGTGCGAAAATCATCAAATTCCGAAATTGCTACTACCACTCAATTCATTATTGCCAACATTTCTGCGAAAATAAAACTAAAAGTCAGTGTTGTTAGCCACGTAATTTTGAATTTTATTCAAGCATTCAATCAAACACTTGGTGCGCTAGTCAAATTTTGTTCTATAAGAATCACAAAATAAAAAACCATAAAAATTAACCATATTTATCTATGATAATTAGAATGGAATACAACACAAATTATTGATAATTGATATATGCACATCAAAACCAATTACATACGTTCAAGTCTTTAACAATTAGAACCGCATAGAGTTTGAATGGAACTTTAAATAGAATGATTGAAGAATCGAACAGGAATATGCAAAATTAAACCCCGTAAATAATTATTATACTGAAATCTATAACGAACGAGAGAGAGAAAAAGACCCGTGATTCCCAATAGAGAAGATGAATGTATGTTTCTGGATTCGGTTAAATGATTGCGAAGTAAAGATTCTGCAAACAAACATGAATCGTCAAACATCGATCGTGAATGTATCTCTCTGAAAGTCAAATACAACAAAAAATCATCACATAATCCTAATCGTGATCCTAATCCTTAAATAGTTAAACATGGTTTGTAGGTATAAAGATTGTGCGAAGAAATATCGATCGTCTTCGTTTTTGAATTTTTCAAGATGTAGGGCTGTGTTTTTCTCCCTGGTCAATTCGAGATTTCGTTTAGAGGCGTGAACACTACTTCTGCGGCCATGGGCGATCTGCGTATTTTTTGTAGGGTTGCTTATTCTGGTAGCACATATAACGATGTTGCATTCTCGCAAGAAAGACACGTTAACTTGTAATTGTGGTTGAATCAAGGAAAGATAGTAACAAAGGAAAGATAATAGATGTTGTTAATGGTGAATTGGAGATGTGCAAGAAACAATGAATTACCTATCCATTAATATAAAAGGGGCTGCGGATAGTCGGAAGGAGAAATGGATAAGGGATCTAAAAAAGGAGAATGGCATTAATTTTATCTGCTTACAGGAAACATCGTTAGCAGATAGTTCTAAATTAAGATTTGATCAATATTGGGGTAAAGGTAAATTTGAGTTCGAATATGTGAATGCAAGTGGTAGATCAGGTGGGTTATGCTCGATTTGGGACCCAGATTCTTTTGTCAAACAGCAGATCATAAAGGATAGAAATTTCTTATTAGTTTTGGGACAAACTGCGGGTGAATCAACACCACTAATTGTGGTAAACGTTTATGGACCTCAAATCTTATCCGAAAAAAGAAGCCTATGGAATAAATTTAAATATATTAAGGAGAGTTTGGTGGGGAGATGGATCTTCATTGGAGATTTCAATGAGGTAAGTTTTGAAGAGGAGAGATTCAATTCAGTTTTCAATCATGTGGGGGCTCAAGTTTTCAATGAGTTCATATATGACACGGGTCTTTCGGAGTACGCAGTGGGTAGAAAACGTTTTACTTTTAGAGCCGGAAATTCTCAAAAGCTAAGCAAACTGGATAGAGCATTACTTTGTGATGACTTCTGGAACAGATGGCCGGAGGTCTCGTTATTTGCTATAAACACGAGCATTTGCGACCACTACCCGATCATTCTTCTAACGGACTCTCGCAATTTTGGACCAAAACCGTTTAAATTTTTTGACTCATGGCTTAAGCATCCGGAGCTAACTGAAGTTGTAAACAAGAGTTGTGATGGCATAGTTCCATGTGGTATTCCGTCGAGAACGTTAGCTAGTAAACTTAGGGGTCTGAAAAATGATATAAAGCTTTGGATTGCTTCGGTTAAAAAGAAGCAGAACGAACAGCTTGATGTAGCCAAGGAAAAGGTGGTGCTCTTTGAGCAATTGCTTGAAGAAAGATTATTATCAGATCAGGAGTTAGCACGGGAATGTGAAAATCGAACATTTTTGAATAAATTAGAAACGGAAAGGGTGCAAGATCTAAAGCAACAAGCTAGGGTCAAGTGGGCTTTAGAGGGTGACGAGAACAGCACTTTCTTCCATGGTTTTATCAACAATCGGGTATGTAAATCGAGAATCAACAGTTTGTTAATTGATAATGAGTGGTGCAATGTTCCGGCTGAAATCAAAAAAGAGGCTCAACGATACTTTGCAAAACGTTTTAATGAACCTCTTCGTAGTAGACCATCATTTAGTTGTGAGGGTATCAGATACCTTCAAAATACAGAACGTGATGTGTTGGATAGGAGATTTACGGCTGAGGAGGTGTTACTAGCAGTTAAAAGTTGTGATGGCAATCGAGCACCAGGGCCGGATGGCTTCAACTTTAATTTTATTAAGAGATTTTGGCACAAGCTAGAAGGTGATTTCATGGAGCTGTTGCATCGTTTTTATGAGGATGGAGTAATTCACAAAGGTTTGTCTTCCAGCTTCATTACTTTAATACCTAAAGTAGTTGACCCTATAGGCTTAAATGACTTTCGCCCTATAAGCTTATTAGGATATGTGTCAAAGATTGTCTCGAAAATCCTTGCAAATAGATTACGGGGGGTTATTGGTCATTTGATTTCGGATGTTCAATCTGGCTTTCTGGAGGGTCGTAACATACTTGAGGGGCCTTTAATAATTAATGAATTATTGGGTTGGTCTAAAAGAGCAAAAACTAAGACGTTACTTTTTAAAATTGATTTCGAAAAAGCCTTTGACTCGGTAAATTGGAACTTTGTGGATAAAATCTTTGAATGCATGAATTTCTCGGAAAGATGGAGATTATGGATGCGTGAGGTTTTAAAGTCAGCAAGGGCATCCATTTTAATCAATGGCTTACCATCGAAAGAATTCCAATATGAACGGCGTGCGTCAAGGTGACCCACTATCACCGTTTTTATTTATAATTGCAATGGAGGCTTTCACTTTTTTCATGAATAAAAGCTGTGATTAGGGGCTGTTTAAAGGATTAAGAATGCCTAATGATGGACCCATTCTTTCGCATTTACTATATGCCAATGATGTAATGGTATTAGGAGAATGGAAGGAAGAAAACTTGGTTTTTTTAACTAGGTTTTTGAGAGCTTTCAATCTGATTTCGGGACTAAAGATCAACCTACATAATGTTGGGTTTTCTGTTCCCTAATCAGATTAACATATGCAGCGGAAAATAACAATTAATCTAGAGCAACTAGGAAACTAAACCCTAAAGGACCGTTACTTAATAAAGCTATTAACAATAACAAAATAAATAGATAAACGAGAAAATACTAACCTTTGAGAAAACCAATTTCTCACGCGCAGACAACCTTGCAGAACCTTCACGCAGACTCCTTACTCGACCTTCCATGCTTTGGATGGCAAGTACCCAAAATAGAATACCTCTAATGCGTCATACCCGTGAATCAATAGAAATTCCCAAACTCCTAGGGTCCCGACTCTAAGTCGTGTAAACTCTCACAAGGAGTAGGAATGAGAAAGAGAAAAAGAATTGAACTCTATTCAATTCTGGGATAATTGGAAACCATGGATTAGGCCTCTATTTATAAGGGGAGAGGGAGCCCAAGGTTTTATCCCTTGGCCGATGTGGGACAACTGAATTCGTCCTCCAACCGCCGGTTGGAGCTTCCAACTGCCGGTTGGACTTGATTCCTGCCCAAGTAATGATACGTCTACACCGCCTTACAACCCTAACCTCCAACCGCCGGTTGAACCTTCCAACCGCCGGTTGGAACTTGCTTCCAGAATGTTCCTTTTAGTTTAATATTCAATTAATAAACTAACTAAACATTCTCATTGTTTATGTTAACTTCTTTTAGTTTCTAATTAATTTATCAACTATGATAAATTAACAAACCAAATAATTAACTTATAATATTAATTCCAATTAATATTATCTCTCTTATTGTTTCTCTTACTGTTCATCGAGGGCAACCCAAAAAGGCTCTACCTTTAGAATAGTCTTACCAATTAGTTATGACATTGGACACTATTTCCAACAGTCTTCCACTTGGACAAGTCATCAACTACTATTGGTCCGTCTCTATCCTAAGTAGAGGTGCCATCCAATGCATCTGTCGAACTCTGATCATATCCAGTGACATTCCTTTTAGATAAGTGATCATATATTCCTTTGTTTCAGATATCGTATGAAACTGGGACATGGACTTTTTCTCAATCTCCAGATTCAAGATTATTTTTTCTGATTTCCGATCAATTTGACTATATGGACTACTGAATTGTACAATCAATTTAGTCCTGGCTTGGCCAAGCACTTTATGAGTCAACATTTAATCATCAGAGGGCCCAGGGATATCGCTTTTCCTCTCAGGCAAAAGGAACAAATAAATTTCGCATACACAGCACTAGTCAACTCATCATGTCATACCTAGCGTATCCTTTATGATTGGCATTTACGCACAGCGTTTGAATAAGCTAAAATATAACTGACTTGAAAACTAGGAACTCAAATGTATCTCCATTTTAAGAATATTAGATATTATCATCTCAGAGTTACTCGTGATTTCAATCCATGAAGTAACTTCCATGAGTGCGGGTTTCTCCTATACTTAAAACCCCATTAAGTACCCATGAGTGTTGCAGCAATCTCCATGCAATGTCTAATCTCCATAGACAATCTACTAACACTCCATGACAATCTTTATTCACCACATACTTCCTATAGTGTGATCGACTGAGGAGGTTTGAGAATTCTAATTACTCTGGAAGTGGTGTCTAAACATGCTAAACTGAAACACAATGATAAACGATAGTAAATGGTAGAACTCCTTCCCATAAATAATCCCCATTATTTATCACCAAGTCTATTCTAGTTCCCATCATTGTTTGTTATGTTTCAAAATCAATCAACTAAAACTTTATCTCGTAAACCTATGCTCCTAGCACGTTTACTGATCGTGTGTCCATCACAATCATGTGTCCCTTACCTTCCTTTGAACAAAAAGGTATTTTACTTCAATTTGCTTTGGACTCTACATTAACACATAACATTTCACTAGGATTCGTTCTATTGGAACACCTCCAAGATCATCAATGAAATTCCTCATCCTTATGACTTCTTTTAAGTCTTGCAAGTTTCAATATACTCAGATTCCCATCTGTTATTGTATCTTGATTTGAACCTTTCAAGGTTATTGTTCCCCCATTCAGTAAGAATACCCAACCAGACTGTGAACGACTATCATCTCTATCTGTTTGTAAACTTACATCAATATAAACCATTACTCTAAGTTTCACTTCTCCACCATAATTTAGGAACCTGTCTTTAGTATTTCTCAAATACTCAAGAATATTCTTTACAGCTGTTTTATGACCTTTACCAAAATTCTGCTGATATCGACTCACTATGCTACAAGTAAATGAGATATCGGGTCTTGTATACTTCATGGCATGTATGATCGATCCTATAGCCGAAGCCTATGGAACTCGACTCATTTAGTCCAATCTTTTGCAGTCTTTGGACACTAATCTTTTAGTAATCTTTATGCCATGATGTAAGGGTAGATTCCCTTTCTTAGAATTCTCCATTTTAAAACCTTTTCAAAATTTCATTCTAAGTACATGTCCTGGTTAAGTCCTTTGAGACGTTTTCAACATATCTCTGTAAATCTTTGTACCAAGAATATATTGTATCTTCCAAATCTTTCACGGTGAAATATTCTCCCAATCGTCTCTTTACACCTTGTAATGTTGGAATTACATTTCCTATGAGTATTATATCATTTACATATAATACCAGGAAGACTACAATGCTCCCACTGACTTTGACATATATGCTGGACTCATCTTTGCTTCTAGAAATCTAAACTGTTAGACTTTCTTATGGAAGTAGAGATTCCAGCTATAAGAAGCCTGTTTAAATCTATAAACGGCCTTCTAAAGCTTACACACTCTATTAGGATACTTTGCTAATTTTCAAAACCTTCTGGTTGTGCAATGAACACATCCTCTGTCAGTTTACTTTTAAAGGAAAGTGGTTTTGACATTCATCTGCCAAATTTCATGACCATGAAATGCAGCTATCGTAAGCAATATCCTAATTGACTTTATTTCAGCTATTGGTGAGAAGGTTTCCTCATAATCAATCCCGAAGGTTTGAGTATAGCCCTTTGCTACCATCCTAGCTTTATAAGTGTGCACTTCCCATCCATGTCTATCTTCCTCTTGAAGATACACTTACAACTCACTGTCTTGAGACCGAGTGCAGTGTCAACCAAATTCCAAACTTGGTTGTCAGACATAGATTGAATCTTACTTTTCACAGCTTCCTTTCACTTAGCAGCCTTAGGGCCTGCCATCGCTTCCTTTGTAGTTAGCAGACTCATCTAATTCAATTAGTAAACTGTCACTAATCTTGTCATGTTCTTCTTTATGGAAACCATAATAGAACCGAGGAGGTTCGCTAACTCTACAACTGCGAGCTGGAAAGGATATGTCATCAAGTTCAACAGGTGTCACCTCTTGTTGAGTGTCAGTGTTTGCCATAGGTTCTTTATCGGTAGATCCTTGAATCTTTTCAAGATCAATTGTACTCCCACTGTCCTCTTTAGATATTATTTCTCTCTCAAGGAACATTCCTCTTCGAGCTACAGACACCATACTTTCCTTGGGTCTGTAAAATAAATATCTAAACGACTTCTGTGGATAATCGATGAAAAGATACCTTTTCTCATCTGGCTTCTAGTTTGTGCTAAGTTTCGCGTCTAACGATAGCTTCACAACCCCAGATGTGGATGTGCCCAAGAGAAAAACCTTTTCCCTTCCACATCATCTTTCTTGGTAAGTATTAGTTTTAAGACATGCGAGACTATTTTAATGCCTAAATCCATAAGCCTTTTAGAAGTGTTGCCCGACTCATCATAGATTAAACCATGTCTAACAGGATTCTTTTCCTCCTCTCAGCTACTCCATTCAGCTATGGTGTTCTAGGAGGAGTCAACTGTGAAACTATTCCACACTATCTAAGATGATCAAGAAACTCGATACCGAGGTTTTCTCTTCCCCTATCGGATCGGAGTACCTTTATCTTTCTGCCCATTTGGTTCTCTATATTACGTCCTAACACCTTTTGAACTTTCAAAAGTGTTCTGACTTATGTTTAATCAGATAAACATATCCATGTCTACTGAAGTAATCAGCAACATAGTAGTTATTTCCATCTTTTATGGCGCATCGGAATGGTCGTCATACATCCATGTATACCAAGTCGAACAATCCATCACTTCTTTCATATACCATGTGAATAGTGATTTAGTCATCATGCTCAATAAACAAGATTTGCATACATCATCCGATTTAAGGTCGAATGATTTCAACACTCCATACTTTTGGAGTTTGGGCGATATTCATTCTTGTTTACGTGCCTTAGACGTTTTTGCCACAATTTGAATTTTCAAGCTCTTTAGACGAACCATCATTTAAATTCCTTTGCTGACTTATTCAACATTATCATATATGCCTTTGCAAGTAGACGCTTTATCACCATTTTCATTTCCAAATGAAAACTGATAACTATCCTTAAGCAAGCATGAAATGAAACTATGTTTCTTGTCATTTCTGACGAATAACAGCAATTATTTAAATGTATCCTAACTCCGAGCTCAAGCTTTCCAATGGGCATGACTCTCTTGTCTCCCATGACTAACTTGAGCTCTTTATGCTTGAAACTTCTGCGTTCCTTTAATCCTTGTAATACAGTGCAAATGTGAGTACCACACCCTGTATCCAAGACCTACGAATTAGAAGTCGTAGTTTTGTGGAGTTCGATCATCTATATATACCTGAATCCTTTCAACCTTACTGTTTTTAAGGTCCTTCAGATATTTTGGGCTGCAACGCTTCTAGTGCTCCTCTGTGTTGCAGTAAAAGATACTGATTCCTTTGGATCATTGCAGGTGCAATTTCAGAATCAATCTTTCTCTTAGCCCTACGATTGGACTTTCCATTCGTAGCTTTTCCAGATCTCTTCCTTTCCTTTGCATCATGACCAATTGACAACACAGGAGCTGCTGAGCCAAAAGGCATATCAAACTTCTTGATCCTTTGCTCAGTAGTTTTGGAGTTTTCTCATTCAGGTCTCTTTCTCATTCAAAAACCATTAGACATGAGGTTACAAACTGTTTGTAGACAGCTGGCTGACCGGACAGTATTATGTTGACCATAACTTTGTATTAAACATCATAATATTTTCGGTGAGCTTTAATCTCTTCTTGGGTTGAATCACTATAATAGTGGGAATTTACTTATCGAGAATATACTCCTTATTCTCGTCAGGAACAAACCCCCTTGTTCTCGTACCTATGGTTTCACAGCTCATCAAGAACATACTCCTTGTTCCTTAGAGTGAACCTAGGGTTACATTACCCGTCCATACATTTTGAACTGGTAAGTCTTTCCCTCCCAAGAACTGAGAGTAGTGAGAAGTTTAGGTTATTTGCGGAATTGAGAACAAGAGGATTATTACCATTTTCAACTAGATATTTTGAGATAAATCTATTTTAGTTAGTCTGACTATTCCTTAATTAATAACCCAATTTTCTAATTAAGGCTAGGATCTATATTTTCAGTTATATGAAAAGGGCCGCCGTAATCATATAACAAAATACTTTTGTCTATTTCATTTCTATGAAACTCCTAGATCTTTGAGATTCATTGATACCTATCAATGGCATGTTAATCTCGTTTATGCTCATCTACCATTCATGACTGGTATGCCGAGGATCATGAACTAGATGGTGAACTAACCATGCAAACCCCGCGTGGTGCCCGGCTCGAGTACGCTCGAGAATCGCGAGTCCACATCACCTCTCAATATGTCCTTATATTAATGTGTCGGTTAACCACACACGCTCCATTAACAGTCCATACGAGAAATGTGCGGTTCTCATGGGTTAACATACTATTCACATTTTTCTATAGCTAAAACGGGATTTTGTTTTACTATTTTAAGCCTACTTTTAATCTTGACATCATCCTATCAAAAGTCCTCGGTAACTCCATTGAACGCACAAAGAAGCGGAGAAGCAGGTCAGCGCAAAGCTTATTAAAAACCTACTTCTTTAGGGAAGCAAAGCGACCCGCCTTATTCCTCTCTTATAGTTTGTTCTCTATGGGTGAGCCGATTTATCAATTGACTGACGATGTATTTAGACTTAAATGATACATATATATAAATCATATTATATATAAGGTCTCTCTTAAACATTTAAGGTTCGGGGATCTATTTTAAAACATTTTAAAATTTGAGCATATATTTTAAACCATTAAAATACTAAGGTTTGATTAGTAAATAAATTAACTGTATACATATATAAATCTATTATACATATATACTTAATTTAATTATTTGGACATAATAAAAACAATTTTATTTCCAAAATACATTTTATCTACATTTTGTATTGCTAACCTTATTAAGCCTACGCTCTGATACCACTGTTGGGTTTTCTATTCCCTAACTAGATTAACATATGCAGCGGAAAATAACAATTAATCTAGAGCAACTAGGAAACTAAACCCTAAAGGACCGTTACTTAATAAAGCTATTAACAATAACAAAATAAATAGATAAACGAGAAAATACTAACCTTTGAGAAAACCAATTTCTCACGCGCAAACAACCTTGCAGAACCTTCACGCAGACTCCTTACTCGACCTTCCATGCTTTGGATGGCAAGTACCCAAAATAGAATACCTCTAATGCGTCATACCCGTGAATCAATAGAAATTCCCAAACTCCTAGGGTCCCGACTCTAAGTCGTGTAAACTCTCACAAGGAGTAGGAATGAGAAAGAGAAAAAGAATTGAACTCTATTCAATTCTGGGATAATTGAAAACCATGGATTAGGCCTCTATTTATAAGGGGAGAGAGAGCCCAGGGTTTTATCCCTTGGCCGATGTGGGACAACTGAATTCGTCCTCTAACCGCCGGTTGGAGCTTCCAACCGCCGGTTGGACTTGATTCCTGCCCAAGTAATGATACGTCTACACCGCCTTACAACCCTAACCTCCAACCGCCGGTTGAACCTTCCAACCACCGGTTGGAACTTGCTTCCAGAATGTTCCTTTTAGTTTAATATTCAATTAATAAACTAACTAAACATTCTCATTGTTTCTGTTAACTTCTTTTAGTTTCTAATTAATTTATCAACTATGATAAATTAATAAATCAAATAATTTAACTTATAATATTAATTCCAATTAATATTATCTCTCTTATTGTTTCTCTTACTATTCATCGAGGGCAACCCAAAAAGGCTCTACCTTTAGAATAGTCTTACCAATTAGTTATGACATTGGACACTATTTCCAACACATAAATCGTCCATCTTTGGTATCCAATGTGAGGAATCTGAAGTGTCTGAAATGGCTACAAGGTTTGGCTGTAATATTGGCAAAACTCCTTTTACTCATTTAGGTTTATCGATTGGTGCAAACATGAATAAGATCAAAAACTGGAAACCAGTGATGGATATTGTTGAAGCTCGGTTATCCTTATGGAAGGCCTCTACCTTGTCAATTGGAGGGAGGGTGAGCTTATTAAAATCAGTCTTCGAAAGTTTACCGGTGTATTACTTTTCACTATATAAGGCTCCGGTTCAAGTAATCCATAAATTGAATGCATTGAGAAGGAGATTCTTATGGAGAGGAAATGGCAATAAGAGAGGAATAAATTGGGTTGCATGGGAGGTTGTCACTAGTCCAAAGGCGAATGGTGGTTTGGGTTTAACCCCATTAAGAGAATTCAACATTGTCTTCTAACTAAGTGGCATTGGAAATACCAAAACGAGGAATCGAGACTGTGGAGACGTACGGTTAAGGCATTACATGATTCCAAATTCATGAATAAAGCCTTACCTTGTAGATCTTCATCCGCGGGGAATTGAAAGACTATCTGTTCTATAGACAGTTTTTCCTCAAACAAAGGTTTGGATCTTAATTCGCAATTTATGGGCAAAGTACAAAATGGTGAAACTATGAGGTTTTGGGTGGATAATTGGTCCGGTTGTGGCCAACTATACACTCGCTTTCCAGAGATATATAAACTTGAGTCTACCAAAAATGTAACTGTGGTAAACAGGTTAAGGGAGGATGGCAGTTTCATATGGAACTGGAAACAATCAAACTGGACCCAAGCTGCTATAAATGATCTTGTTGAATTATATAATCTTGGTTTTCGTATTTCTTTTAGTAATATGCAGGATTATTGGGAATGGGGAGGAAATCAGACAAAGAATTTTTCGGTGAAGGCAGTTCGTAGCTTTATGATTGGAAGGAGCAACGACGCAACTAATGTAATCTTTCCATGGAATAGATTAATCCCAGGGAAGGTGAACATCTTTGGTTGGCGACTATTACTGGAACGGTTGCCATCAAGATTGAATTTAAAGCACAGAGGAGTATACATGGATAATACAGAGTGTGTCATGTGTAAGGAAAGTGAAGAATCATTGGAACATCTATTAACGGGATGCAAGGTGGCGAAGGAGGTTTGGAATGCAATTGAAGGATGGTGCAACCTATTTCCGATGGTTATTTTCTCAACAAAAGACCTGATCTTCCTTCACAAAGATATCAATGGTTCGAATGATAGGAAACTTCTAGTTCAATCTGTGATTATGATAGCATGTTGGGTGATTTGGAAAAGCCGCTGCGAAGTAATGTTCAAGGGGTCGAAAGTAAATGTTGGAGGTATGGTGAATGAAATTAAATCAGTAGGCTTCCTATGGATCCAAAATCGTCTCTCCAAAAGGAAGATTGAAGAAAAACAATGGTTGGATTTTACTTTTGACTAACTATTATGGTGAATTTCTGTTCGAATGGAAGCAAGGCAAATCTGGGTTCGAAGGATAATGGAAGCAGAAGGTTTTTTGTTTTTTGGGTTGACATTAATGATTGTAATTAGAATTTGTAATGTTATTTCATTGGTGCTTTTTTGGATATTGCTTGTTTCTAAATTCCTCACGGGGTTCTATCAAAAACGTTATAGGGTGAAAACCGGTGGCTCGGCCCCTATCATCGGGGATTTTTTTCTGATTCATTCAGGTTTTTTTCATCCCTTTAGTTCCTTCTCAGTTCGGATTTATAGCAAGCATTTTCCAAGAACATGGTGTGTATTATTGGTGCTTGTATTCTAAGTCTTTCTAGCGTCTTGCTAGTAGATTTTTTTATAATATATTTAGCCTTTCAAAAATTAAAAAAAAAATAAAAAATAAAAAATTGTCATGAGTGTTGAATATCTTCTAAATTTGGATCAAAAGTTTAAATTTTGACTTTGAATTTCAAAAACTACAAAAACAAAAAAACTAGCGGCCTAATGTTTTATTGCAGATGGCAGGACTTTAGGATTCTTAGGGGTAATATGGTAATTGACTAATATTGCTAGATAATTATTTGATAATCATAATTTAGAGGAGGTTTAAACATAAAAAGCTATAGTGAGATTTGATTAGATAATACAACCCTCTTTTAACAACGAAGAGGGATTGAAAGAAGAAAAATCATTGTGATTGCCACCACCTCAGCTCCATTACGCTGATCACCACCAGACCGCGGAGTCATCACATTATCGTAATAGGCGGACCACAATGACCACTTAAAGCCCACTTCGCATGCTCCAAGTGGTCAAATATGGGCTACATGTCAGCATCCAAACAAGCACAAATTACCAACCACCAATCAGAAACTTCTAAATTAACGCAATTAAGCAAACAACTGAACATGTAGCGTGCCTCAGTTGATGTATAACCGTTTATTTCATAGGGTTGAAAAAAAAGTTGATTACTTTCATGTTACTATACGATAGAATCACATATTGGACCATAAAGTAACTAACAATAGGTTTTTTGAATAAAGGATCATCAGAGAATTTCTATAAGCATCCCCTTATTTGCGTTAGAAGAATGAAAGCACAAAACGGAATAAGAAGAACGACACACAATATTTTTTGACGTGGAAACCCTTCAAAGTGAAGGGAAAAAACCACGGGACCAAGGTCCAAGAGCTTCTTCCACTATATCAAAGTATGATTTACAAGTTAATCTCTCTGGAGAGATAGATTTACAAGTATTTATTTTGTTGTATTTATCATATACAGTATTTAGCTTCACAGACTATTGAACGAATGTACTTATCAAGTATGAATTAACGTATACGGTTCAGGTGAGCAAATGGCTCAGGGGCGGCTTTAGGTGCAGCTTTTGCAGCTACTTCAGGTTGCCCAAAAACATTCCAAAATCTCAACGTCTCGTCTCCTGCTGCAGATGCAACTGTACATCCATCTGGGCTCTGCAAACATAGTTATTATTATCATTAGTGACCAGTGTTTGACTTTCTAATCAAATTTGACTATACAAGAAATGTTTGACTTTTGATTTTGAATATACCTGTGCCATGAAAAGTACTCTTGATGTATGACCAGTTAGCTCAGCCATCTTGACCATCGAGGGGTACTTCCAAAGGGTCAACTGGTTCTGTGTAAATCCATGCGAGCTCAGCAGCTCACGCTCATTCTTGTTCCATAAAAGTGCACATACTTGTGACCCAGTGTCAACTGAGTTCAAGCAGGCACCAGTGTGTGTGTTCCAAAACTTGATACACTTGTCACCACCACCACCGCCTGAAGCAAGAAGATTAGCCTGGAATGGACACCAAGCAAGTGCTTTCACCGCTGCAGTGTGATCCTCAAGCCTGTGAAGATATTGAGTTGGGGCATTCACAGAAGCCATTGACCTGTCCCATATGTGAAGAAGATTGTCGTTTCCACCACTGGCTAATTGCTGGCCCGAAGCTGACCATTTCAACCCGCAAACTTCTTGGTGGTGGCCATAGTAAGTCTCAACTATATGTGATCTAATTCTAACATCATTGTTTACGATCCGACCATCCATTCCTCCGGTCGTGAGAATATGGTTGTTCCAATCCAATGCTCCAATTCGAGATTGGTGACCACCTTTCAACGTTCTCAACTGTTTCAAATGGAGATATTTAGTAAAAGTTCAACCAAGCATAATACTGGATCACGGAAATAGAAAATCAAGAGTGAGATAGTTACCAATCGGTTAGAAGTGGAATCCCATAATTGGACATCAGAATTATTTAAACCGACTGATATGTGGCTGCCATCCGGTGCCCATTTGACACTTGTCACCGGACCACTTTCATCATCTACGGTCACAAGTTCTGATGTATTACCATCTGTAGCATCCCATAGATACACTGTGTTTCCGAGAGCAATCGCAAGAACATTGCTGCTTCCCCAATCCAAAAGATTTAAGTAATAATCATCAACAAGATCTGGTGCATCCAATGTTCTTTCGGATGTCTACATAACATGAACATAATCACATCTCAAAAATTGTAAACAGCACTCAAATTTGAATCTAATAACACATGGATCTTGCAACTAAACTACATTAACAAGACACCAATTTATATCTTATGAATAATGAATGCGTCTTGTAAAGAAACCACATTTAACTATTTTAGGGCTTAAAGACAATTTTGAAGCCAACAGATCTTCAAAAGGCCCACATTTTACTATTTAGGACTTGAGAACAGGACACATTTTTACAACTAATACAGAAAGGATTTTGTAATTAAATTACAACTTAGCGATTGAAAACAAGACATAAAGTTTAATCAAATAACGATGGATTCCTTTAATGATTACCTGTGGAATGTATCTACGGGCCTTTACAGGTTTCGAGTGCTGGACTGACGAAGTACAGTCACTTGGGATCGCTTCTGTAGGAGTTGGTGGCTTGTTCTTGAAAGCAAGAATCCTGGTTCTGTTCATGTTGAAGCTATCCGCCAAATGCTTCCTGTACGCTTCCCTGGACGGCGAGCTAGTCATGGGGTTTTCCTTACCTTTTTTAGCTTCTGTTAGCATGTAACGAGCGTAATCGAAATCCATAGCTGATCTATTCGGTATGAATCTATCCAACTACACAACAATAGATCAAACAAACAATAAACCCTAACTCAGTAACCAAATCTACCCAAATAACAAACTGATTTTGAATTAAATTCACAGCTCGTTAGTGTATACGTCATTATAATCAATCAAACAACAACAAAACCCTAATTTAGGGAAAATAAAATTACGTTTTCTCGAGAATTTCGTCTTTGAAGGAATTGTTCCTGAAGAGGGCATCGTGACTGTGATTTGGTAGCTGAGGAAGTTACAGATCCTGCATCCATAATGTTAGTGGAAACAGAAATCTATATAAAACAAAATATAAACAATTCGATTAAATCCTGCAAAACAAAAAGAAATTAGGGCAAAGAAGCAATATAGACAGAGATCAGATTAATAACACAGAAATTGAAGAACGCAATGAGATCGATAGATGATTAATTGCAAGAAAGTAAGAACGATATTGTTATTAATCGGAGATATTTACGGGGGTTTATATATCTATGTTGGTAAAAACTAGGGTTTTGTGATGGTGTTTTGTGGTGGTTTGTAGCGGCGATGATTTAACGGCTAGTGTTTTAGATGTATCCGTTGTAAACTCTTTTGACGAATATACCCTCGTTATGTGGTTTGCGTTTGTTTAATGGGCCGAGCCCAATCTAACTTATTAATTATTATTGTCCAAAACTAATTTTATCAATCTAAAGTAGTCATGAATAAACTCGGGTATTGGGCCTACCTGACCCGTACCCGAAATCCAAACCAGGTTTTGGTCAAAGGATGAAACAGGGTATTGACCTACCCGACCCGAACCGGTTTTTACCAGGTTTTCCAACTTGACCTGTTTTCAACCCGGGTCCAACCCGATTTTGAAATCCAAAACCTCAACCCGGGTCCCTACCTGCCGGATAGAGAAAAAAATCCGAACAGAAATGGGTATAACCGGGTCGGTTTTTCAGGTTTGGGCCGGGTCGGTTTTAATAACCGTTTTTTTTAACATCCCTAATCTAAAGTCTAAACTGCATATAATTCCAAGTTACTAGTTACTTAGAACATTTACAATGTTTTAATTTAATTTTTTTATCCACTTTTAATTTAATTCAAAACCGAAAATTAAACAGAGAAAAAGTCTAGCGAAAAATTCAATCTTTCAAAACTTATTGACCACTGAACTGAAATGTTAGTTGTGAAACGTAAGAAGAAACACTGTCAATGGTGGACTGAAGAATTGAACATGTAGACTCCACATTTACCAATGATACATTTATTATATACTCAAAACAAAAAAATTGATCTACCCTCACCCGTCTTTCTCCATCTCCTCTCGATGCAAATGCAACTAGGGTCACAAAGGCGTCATCGTGCCAGTGATGTCTTCTGATGGTAGTAGAAGGACGGAGCTACAAACGCTCTTTTTGGTAGTGGCCTTATAGAAATTTTTTAGTTGCAATGAAAAGAACTTTTAAATAACCATTTTATTCTTACAAAAAATTACCACCAAATGCAATGCTCTTAATATTTAAAGTAAACTTATTAAACTATTAAGTAAATCTCTAGATAAAACAAGGGACGGATGATAATTCATACATGTTCAAATTATCACTTTCATGCATCATATGAAATAAACTCAAACTTAATTGTCTTCAAATACTTCGAAAAATGTGTATTAATCAAAAAAGTAAATGTTTATACAAATGAGATAAGCTATAACTCCTTTATCCTTTAAGCATGCTAGATGCTCTCTCAAACAATTTCAACATTCATAAGAATCAAAACAAGATGAGTTTATATTTCCACTCGAGACCCAAGTTACTCAATCCTTAGTTTAGTAGTTGGTTTCGGAGGAAATTGTGTATGAAAATGATCATGTCTTTCATTATGTGGGTGTTTGACTAAACTTAAGCTTTTCAATTTCTGCATTATCTAAAATGGTATGAAATGGGGTTTAGGCTTTTTAGCCTGATACCCTCCAAAATTATGATATTCTCTCTCACAAAAGCTTATTATTTTAACTGAAAATCTTTGTAATTAATCATGTATAACATTATACTACATCTTTAATGGGCTTAATAGTAAATAATGCAATAAGCTATTAAGCCGGCTAAAAAAGTTAAGCCACGAATAATCTTTTGAGGGCTGCTAAGTGACAGCTTGAACCTTTTTTTTCTTCATAAAGTCGTTAAAGAAGGACATGTAAACGATCAACGTTGTCTGTTATCAACGTTTTTTTGCAAGAATGTAGATTCATATTTCAGTATCAAGTTAAGTTGTTGGTTTATTTACTTATTTGAAAACCTCTTGTCCCAAAACTCTACAAAAAAGTAATAATTGAGTTTTTATCCTAATCAAACCAAATACTGAGAACTAAAAACTAATCTTGATGAATTTTGTTTGATCCTGTCCAGGTAATGAAAAATATCAAGTATATCGTCCAATGCTTGAGTTTTGTCACTTGTTTTTTACTCAAAGCTGAGGTGGGTTTTAAACTCGTCACCTGTTTTAATTCTTCAGCATATTTATTTGACGAATCGACAATCCAAATCACACCCCTTAGATGATACGAATTGATTGATTCATGATTTGTATGATACAATTTCAGTTACAAGTTTATACTTTTTACCAGACAAAAACAGCTCGTTCTAAAATCTAGTCTATTTAGCAGTCAAACCATCAAAACCGCCAACCTAGAATAGCAAAGTTCTTAGGCCTAAACGATCCTGAGCTTCTTGGTATCTTGAAGCAGCCTGCGAACTGACAGGCAGTACGAGCATTATGTGAGATAGTAACTAGTGAGGGCTACATGTCATCATGCATATAAAAACAACTAGCAACAACCGATCAAGAATTTGGAAATGGTGTATATGAATCTTATTGATAACCTTTTACTAAAAAAGAAAGAGAATCACTTGCATCCAAAAGAGATTATATTCAACTGTTATATTTGATCTAAATATTGTAAGGGATCAATAAGAGATTTCTCCTCGCCTATTAGACATAACAAATCATGAAGTGTATATGAGTCTTTATGTCTTATATTTAAATTCAACGAATGCGGTTCACGTGAGCAAAAGGCCCGGGTGCGGCTTTGGGTGCTGCTTTTGCCGCCACTTCTGGGCTCCCGAAAACATTCCAAAATCTCAATGTCTCGTCTCCTGCGGCAGATGCAACTGTACATCCATCTGGGCTCTGCAAACAAGTGGACTTATTGTTAAAGATAATCTTGACTAAGGGGTGCAAAGAGCTTAAGCTATTTAGCTTATACATTATTCAAAGTTGATAATGACTACCATACAGGAAGTGTATATATACCTGTGCCATGAAAAGAACTCTTGATGTATGACCTGTAAGCTCAGCCATCTTAACCATGGAGGGGTACTTCCATAGAATCAGCTGGTTCTGAGTGAACCCGTGTGAGCTCAGCAGCTCACGCTCGTTCTTGTTCCATAAAAGTGCACATACTTGCGACCCTGTGTCAACTGAGTTTAAGCAAGCACCAGTATGTGTATTCCAAAACTTGATACACTTGTCACCACCACCACCACCTGAAGCAAGAAGATTAGCCTGGAACGGACACCAAGCAAGGGCTTTCACTGCTGCAGTGTGATCCTCTAGCCGATGAAGATATTGGGTCGGGGCATTCACAGAAGCCATTGAGCGGTCCCAAATGTGAAGAAGATTGTCATTTCCACCACTGGCTAATTGTTGGCCTGAAGCTGACCATTTCAACCCGCAAACTTCTTGGTGGTGGCCAGAGTAAGTCTCAACTATATGTGATCTTATTCTAACGTCATTGTTCACGATACGACCATCCATTCCTCCGGTTGTGAGAATATGGTTGTTCCAATCCAATGCTCCAACACGAGATTGGTGACCACCTTTCAGTGTTCTCAACTGTTTCAATCGAAAAGATTAGTCAACATTCATCAACCACAAAATCAAATCCAATTATCAAATTCACAAATCATATTATTACCAATCGGTTAGAGGCTGAATCCCAAAGCTGTACATCAGAATTGTTTAATCCAACTGAGATGTGGCTGCCGTCCGGTGCCCATTTGACACTTGTCACTGGACCACTTTCATCATCAACGGTCACAAGCTCTGATGTATTTCCATCTGTAGCGTCCCATAGATACACTGTGTTTCCGAGAGCAATCGCAAGAACATTGCTGCTTCCCCAATCCATTAGATTCAAGTAGTAATCATCAACAAGGTCTGGGGCATCCAATGTTCTTTCTGAAGTCTATTTAATAGAAACAGTAGCACATGTCAGGAATTATATACATCATCAGATTAACGACCCCACATTCTAAATATTTCCGCAGGACACCAACTTGTATGTAATAATGATAACATTTAGGGCTTTGAGATAGGTTAAATGACACAATCTTGATTCTAACAGCTGATTAGTCTTGTACAGAAACCACATTTTACAATTTTACGACTTTGAAACAAGACACAAATTTTAATCTAAGAAGTAATGGATGCTGCAGATGATTACCTGAGGAATGTATCTACGAGCTTTCACAGGTTTCGAGTGCTGGGCTAAAGAAGAACACTCATTAGGAATGGCTTCTGTAGGAGTTGGTGGCTTGTTCTTGAAAGCAAGAATCCTGGTTCTGTTCATGTTGAAGCTATCCGCCAAATGCTTCCTGTATGCTTCCTTGGACGGTGAGCTGTTCAACGGGTTTTCCTTACCTTTTTTCGCTTCGGTTAGCATGTAATGAGCGTAATCGAAATCCATAGCTGATCTATTCGGTATGAATCTATCCAACTACACAACAATTGATCAAACAAACAATAAAACCAAATTCAGAAACCAATTAACCAAATAACTGAAAAAATAACCTAGATTACGGAGAAGAGGATTACGTTTTCGCGAGAATTGCGTCTTTGAAGGAATTGTTCCTGAAGAGGGCAACGTGATTGTGACTTGGAAGCTGAAGAAGTTACAGATCCTGCATCCATAATGTTAGTAGTAACAGAGAATATATGTATATGTGATTTATTGATAAATATATGAAGTCCTGCAAAAAAGAAATTAGGGCAAAAAGGCAATAATAACAGAAGTGAGATTAATAAAACAGAAATTAAAGAGCGTAATGAGATCGTTAGTTGCTTAGATTGCAAGAAAGGGGGAGAGATTAAGAGCGATTGAGTGATTATGCAGAGTTAAATTCGGGGGTTTATATATGTGAAACTAGGGTTTAGTAATGGTGATGATTTGTGGCGGTGATGATATAACGGCTACTATCTTAATGTATCCGTTGTAAATTATTGTGACTAAAATGCCCTTGCTGATTATGGATCTTGGGACAGACTAAAAATAGGGGGCTTTATTCAATTTATTGTTTGAATTTGCTGTTTATTGTAACCGGCCAGCCTGTTACGTTCATTTAGTTTGGCAATATAGATAAAGGTTGTTTTTATATTTATATTAGGAAAATAATTAATACTAGTTTTATGACCCGTGATAACACGAGTTTGATGAATGATCTAAAATGTATTTTTTGGGTAAAATAAGTTTAGATATAACTTGTATGTAAAGTTAAGCTTCATCAGTAAGAACACAACTTTCGAATTGTAACATAAATTTCATCTATTAAACCTTTTAGATTCCAATTGACAATTGTATATGTGTATCAATTTAAGGAGTACCAAAACTTTAAAAAGGTTGTCATATGATTTTCACTGTAACTCATGTCAAAATAGACGTAATTAACTTTTTCTAAACTATCCATGTCAAATTATACTAAGGAGAACATAATCCACAATAAAACACATATCCTCAACAACTTTTCTTAAAAGCATAATGATCGCTTAATTTTTCTGGAAATATTATTACTAAAACATACTTACACCCATAGTTGCATATACCCAGTTACAGCCACACCAATTTAACTATAGCCTCAATTACAACTCCAATCACTATATAATTTTTCTGGCATATCACATACATACACATTTTACAGCCGTATATTTGAACTTTTGCAGTAGTCCATGTACAACCTCTCATTCTTTGCTAGGCATCCACTTACAGCAGCAACCGCAGCAACATTCTATCTGATTTCACCTCGATTAAAACTGTTATCCAACCCATTTTACACCCCTCCTACAACTGCCGCTGATTTTGGAGCGTTTACCCGTTATTTCCACTTCAACTCTTTAGAATTCAGTCTTGCTTTTATCGTCGAAGCTTCTGAATTGTACTTTTTGGAATATGAAACATCCCTCCTAATTAATATGAAACATCATCGCTATTCGACTGTTTGAAGTTTTGGGGGAATTCATCTGTTAATTTCCATGATTAACGCTACAAATTCGTAATAATGTGTTTTACGTAAAATGTAATGTTGCTTGATATATAACGAATCTGGACTCCTGATCACGACAAGTAACTATATAAGATCTTTCACCCTCTTCACCTTGTAACTACCCCTCGAAGCATTTACTCATAATCAAAAGGATTAAATGAATTATTAGTTCAATTTATTTATTAAAAAAAAAGTTTCCCCTTCTTATTCCTCATCTTTGTCTCCCAACTTATATTATATTAAGTGTCTTTAGAAAAATAAAATAAAAAAAAAGTTTGATCATTATGTTCCATTGTTTTTTAAAAAGATATACTTTCGACAAACTTTTTTTTTTGGTTTTTCGATGGGTTTTGAAAACAACTAACACACGTGTTACCGGAGCCTAACACGTGTGTTACGGGCGACTAACACATGTGTTACCGGCTTGTAACACATTTGATATCAACTAGTAACACATGTGTTACTAATTTTGTACAATTTGTAAAACATAAAAAAATTTAAGTCGTCGAAAGTATGCCTTTTAAGATGACAAATCGAAGAGAGAAAAAATGTTGATTTTTATGATGTAATTTTATAACTTTTCGACTTACCGTTTGTGAGATATTTGATTTTTAAAAACGTGAGAGGAATGGGTTTTGTGACACGTGACTTATTATGGTTGGTTCTTCCATTCTCAATCAATGTTGTTGTACTCGTTTAAACCCCACCCTATCGTTATAATCTTTCTATTAACCATGTTTATATTCCCTACTTAGGAATGGCAATAGGGTTGGTTAGATACAAGATGTCAGCCACAACTCCAAACTCATTAATCTAAGCAATTCTTAATTCACCACCAAACCCTAGTGGGGATCTTATCGAGGTACTTTGGACATGACTTCTCTCGAACCCAATCCAACCCAACGAAAATCTTATCGGGGCACTCCATTTAGGACATGCCTTTTCCCAAACCCCCCAAAATCTGTACCTCATTGATAATACTCAAAATCCTTGAAGCATCATCTAGATCACTCATTTTAGTATCTCCCCACCTGTAGGTTTAGTTATCAAATTCCTCCGGTTTAATTGGCCTGTTTTCTTACATTATATGTCTTTTCTTTTTGTAAGTGAAACCTGAAACCTAGTTGATTTAAGTATTTGACTGTGAAGGTGACCTATTATTCTTTTTAAGAACACATATGACAAAGAATCCATTCATGATTCATCTTGCTATCAATGCTATACACATTTTTCAAAATAATTAAGTGCTACAATAAGCTTCAGTATCATACATTTTTAAAAACTTGTATAAGTATATAACAACTGCACCTCATTCACTTGGCTAAACTGGAAAGCACAATCATTTCCCATTCTCGGACAGGCACACATCCACCTGCCAAGTTCTCGAGCCTGATCTCATCTAGACCTTGTCCAAATTCAATCTGATGCCCATATTATGCATCAGATTCATAATGATCAGAGAAAAGCATATACCGCAACCTGCTATCTTTTTTTCCCCTCAGAACTTCATAATCTTGTCACGGTCAAAGTTGAAAGTGATCATATTGACCAGAAAATCAAAATCAATGTGTATCGTTGAAGGCTTGCACCCCACAGAACTGTAATTTGACAAGATCACCAGCATCTATAAACCTTCAAAAGTCAAAATCTTGTATTTGATCATCTTAGCGTTTGACCGCTTCCCGTCTTACAAATTTCCTCCTCTGAATAGATGTCTTTTTTGTAATGCCGAATCTTTTCATCTTCTCTAGTTTCTCTTTTCTCCCTTGTATATCAGCCTGAATAGCTTTATCCCTTTTTTCATCTGACATTAAAGCCAACCTAGCAAACTTTTTTGGCCTAATAATCCCGAGCCTCTCGGTTATATCCTGAAAAGCAGGAACGAGCCCGCGTCTAATGTAACATCCTTCAATGAGTTCCATTGAGTTTTCTTCTGGGATATTAACACTATTTTTCAACTCAAGATCCAAACAAAAAGGCGAGTCTTTTAGCCACATTCTTAATGAATGAGCTTTTGCCACGAGGAGCCCGCTTCTCGTTTTACATGGCAAAAATGGGGATCCCATTTCCCATAGAAAAGCTTTTAGTGTACTGTTTAAAGACACACCATTGTATTCCGAAACCCCAGTGATTAAAACAACCGATTTTGGAGATAACGGGAACCCCTCTAACGATGCATCCTGCATGTGGTCAAGCCATAATGTAAGACCTACGAGAGATGCACCTGCAGACAACTTTCGGAAATCAGCTCCCCAGTCCTTATCAGCTACCCTGAAAAAGGAAAAGTATTTCGTTTGTTGTAGTTAACTTCTAAAATGCTTGATTAATATGTATTTTTATGGACACGTTACTTTCGTAAGGTGTGTCTGGATTTGCAATTCGGAACTGATCATCCGGTTATATGATGTGAAGTCAAAAAAAAGATTTGATTGATACAATTTACCTGAAGACATCATGTCGATATATATCTTTCTTGACTGCCAATTGAAACACCCATGAAGCTGTGGCCCGTAGCTCAAATGCCCATAAAAGATCTTCAATAGCATTTACAAAGTTAAGCGCTGCATTATCTTCCACAGGTTTCAATTCTTCCAAAACCTGGTCTATCTCCAAAACCATGGATTCTGAATTGTTCAAAAGCCTGTAAAACAGAAATCACAGATGTATTTCATGACCTTATGGAATTCAAAGCAAACAGACATATAGATGGACAAAATTTAAGGTGAAAATATCAACTCGGATTATTATTATTTTTATATCTCAAATGGGTTAAATGACTTTTATCAAAAAGGTTTAACTAAAAGCTTAACAAGTCGAGCTTGTCAAACCAGTCAAAGTTCATCCAAAATTTATTCAAATACATAAAACCTCTTAAATTACTTCATCCTAGAGAAGAAATGGATCATTATGGTGATAATTTATTGTCTTTGCAGTTAAGATTAACACAATAACTATTAATCAAATTCAAATATTTAACAAAAAGTTTTTGCACGTCAACCCAATCCACCTTACCCATCTTGACAGACTCAACCCATACTTAGTATAACACATTCTGACCCAAATCCTTTTTGACCAGTTACCCAACCCATCCATTATGCCACCCCTAACAAAAGTAGTATGCATTAGTACTTGATTGGAAGATCAAAACCAGCATCTTTAATAGCATTTAAGATCATCATTGCTTCACTTGCAGTCTTGCTCATACTAGCAGCCCTAATGAAACACGTCCATATCCTATGGTCTGGTTCAACCCCTTCCATTTTCATCTCCATGAGCTTTTGAATTCCAACCATGTAATCCCGATTCTTGAAATAAGAATCCATAACCGAGCTATAAGTTAATGTACTTAAGCTCTCGCCACTCGACTTCAAATTATTTAGAACGTTTTCAGCCTCCAATGGATTTCCTGAGCTCCCATAAGAGATCATAAGCAGATGCATTGTAGCAACTGTGGGTTCAATTCCATCTTCTTTCATTAATTTAAGTAACTCCTCAGATTTAGAATGGTGCCCCGTGCTTCTATACGTCTTCATCATCAAATGATAAAATGAACGGTCCGGATTATACCCTTCACGTCTCATCTTCTCAAAAAGCTCCTCTGATTTTTCCACCAGTTGTTGCTTACCAAAAGCAGCGATTAAACTTTTATAAGTCGACAACTTAGCGTCTAAACCTTCTTTGACCATTTCTTGCATTAGTGACATCCCATCTTCTGGTCTATGGTCTCTACAATACATTACTATTAGAGTATTGTATGTATCTTCATCTGGTTTAAGCCCACTTTCCTTAATCTTGTGGTATATATATACCGTTTTTCTATAATCGTCAACCTTCGTATACAATCTAAGCAAAGAGTTATATATAAAAAGATCGGGTTTGAATCCAACCTCCTCCATTTCATTAACCATTGCTTCAACATCTTGAATATGCTTTACCTTACAAAGTAAACCGATCATTACCCTATAAAGATGCATGGTGGGAAAATAACCAGCAGCCTTCATTCCATGATAAATCTTCTTCACCTCAAACGCATTCCCAGATTCCGCAAATGCATTAAGCATCAATACAATTGAACTTTTACTGATTTTAAATCCCATATCTTGAAGTTCTTGAACTACAACGTATAACTCATTTAACCTCCCATCAACAATTAAAGCTTGCATAAGCCCATTAATGGATTCAACAGTAGGAGAAGGGCCGTCTCTCATCATGGTATTAAAAGCAGCCCGTGCTTTCTCATATTGACCTTTTGAGGCATAAGCTTGTATTAATGCATTCCAAGCTTTTCGATCAACAACGGGTGATCTTTGTCGAAGATTCCCAACTACGCTTTCTGCCTTCTCAAGTAAGTTTAACTTTCCATAAGACTCGATAAGGTCAACATAAACGGAGATCTCATCAATTTGTATTCCATGTGATTCGGCCTGGTTCACTAAATAATGAGCAGTCTCAGGAAATCCCATTTTACAGTACATAGAAGCAACACTTATACAAATAAGTTTAGAAGGTTGTTCTCCAATAAACATCATATCCGAGACCACCTGAAAAGCATCATGGAAAACTTCATCCTCCCCACATTTCGTAATGAGAGTATCATACATCAAAGAACTTCCATTGAAGAAACCAGAACTCCTAATCGTTCTATACTCATCTAAAGCAACACCCAATTGGTTAGACTTGCAAAGAATCACAATTAGAGCTTCCGTTACAATATGATGGGACCCATGTCCATGTTCTTTTAGGAAATCGAGTAAGTTCAGTGCTTCTGAGTGCCTTCCTGATGAGCTGTATGAACTTAATATAGATAATAAGTTGTCATGATCCAAATCGTAACCCTCCAAAATGGCGAGTTTAACCATTTTGGCTGCATGATCAAAGAACTCACCCTTAACTAGAATACGCGAAATGACTTGTGGGTTCAAATTGCATAACTTCTGCAAGTCTTCAATTAGTTTTGGAATGTGATCCTCCTGAGTTTCACAGTTCAGAGCTTCGATTAGCATCTCATAAAGAGATAAATCTGGCGTGAACCCGTCACGGACCATGTTGTTATACAGGAACATTGCTTTATTTGCATCGAACCGCAAATAAATATCTAACATGACTGAATATGCAAGATAATCAGGCTTAATACCAGATTTTATCATGCAATTAAACGTCTCTTCAGCCTCAAGTCTCTTCCCGGCTTTCCCATATCCACATATCAAAGCACTATAAGTTCTTAGAGTAGGTTTAATTCCGACATCCAACATTTCTGACATCACATTTGCAGCTTCTGAAATCTTATTAGCTTTCCCTAAAGAATCAACAAGAACCGTGTACGTAACAACATCAGGATCACAACCACGAGATTTCATTTCTTTATAAAGTTTAAAGGCCAAATCATGTTGACCTAGCTTCCCATACATATGAATAACAGTATTGTAAGTCATTTCATCCTCCCCAAATCCTAATTTCACCATCTCATCACAAAGGTTTTCGACTTTATTAACATTTCCTTCTTTAGCAAAAGCATACAGTAAAGAATTATAAGTTACTGCATCTGGGTCAAACCCTTTTAACTTTATGTCAAAAAACAGTGATTCAGCCTCATTAACCATCCCACATCTACCATAAACTGATAACATGGCATTATAAGTCCATAAATCAGGTTGACATTTATTTGCTTCCATATCTTTATATACCTTGACCGCCTCATCTAAATTGGAATCACGAGAACACGCACTCAACAGTGTATTGTAAGTGATGATATCAGGTTGAAGCCCGGACCGTTTTACTTCACCTAGCAGATCAAGTGCCATGTTTGGTTCCATTTTAGTGGACCGAAAACGGGCATTGATCAAGGTATTGAAACTAACAAGATCCGGTTCACAACCCCTTTCGTGCATTAGCTCAAGTACTTCTTGAACCTTAACAAAACGACCGTTTCTAGCATAAACTCCCATCATTGCATTGTAAACTTGTACAGTACTATCAATTCCTTCTTCTGACCTTTCAAAAATCTCTATAGCTAAAGGTTCCTGATTTGCTTTACCAAGAACAGATAGTATAGTTGCAAGCATTCGGGCATTTGGAGAGTACCAATTTCGAAGATTTAGCCATTCGTAAATCTCCAACGCCCTTTGCCAATTCGACCTCCCAACCCCTTTTACCAAAAAGCAAAAATCAGTAGGTGTCATTTGAACCTTTCTATCATCCAACACATCAGCCACAAATTCATTACCTTTCAACCCTAATATCCTATCAGTTAAAAACTGAACCCTTTCCCTCCAATCTTTAGCTCTTTTCAAGGCTAATTTAGTCATCTTTTTCGCCACCCGACGACTCGAACCACCTAAAAATTCTAGGGTTTTATCATTTCTCTCCAAAGCTTCCACATTTCCTTCAATTTTCAAATACCCATCATCCAAAACATCAATCTTAGGGTTTGCAAATGAAATTGGCAATTGGGATGGTTGTGAGTTATTATTCTTAGTGGGTTCTTGCTCTTTTAAGTTAGGGTATCTGACAGATGGTGATGCTCTACTGTAACTAAATTTTTTGACAGTTTCTTGTTGTTCAACAGTTGTAATGTTATTGGAAACCGAAGATGATGAATTAGAGCAGCAAATATGACAAGAATTGATGATTTTGCATACCTTCGATGAATCTTTAATGGTATTTACTGGTGGTGGTGATGGTGCTTGAAAGCCCAAGATTCCAGAGGTGAACGCCATCACTTGTTGTGGGTATGCAAGCATTTTTTTACAAAAATATTGACTTAATTAGACATTTGGGTTTATACAGTTTTGGCGGGTTGTGAGAAAGATCCCAGATTTTTTTTGTGATAAGTCACTCCAAAAATGTTCAAACTTCAGTTCTACTGTATTTATTTTTCGTTTGGAGGGGTTTATTTTGGAAGCCTATTACCTTATTTGTTTATTCCAACGTAATAAGTTCAAGTCTTTATGTTTGGAAGGGCTTATTTGTTAAGCTTATTTGCTTATTTAGTAGTGAATTTCAAAGAGTCTAAGTTTCAAATTTTTAACTTATTTGCTTATAAGCAATAAGCCTTCAAGATAAGCCGCCCCAAATACCTCTTAGAAAAAGTTGTACACGCTACTTTAGAATCGGACACTCTAAACGTAGTATTTTGGACTTTTATTAACATACAGAAGATATTTCACAATAATATAACCGTTACCCTAAAATTAATAAATAACCGTCATGTACAATACTTTTATCGGTATTAACGACATGCATAAGAACTACATTTAGAAAAGTCATATTTCTCCATAATAGTATTTACAGTTTTACACCAATATATATAAATTAAGGATCTGGAGAAGGTCTCAAATGAGTAGAAGGAGGAGCGGGCCAAATTTACTGTATTTTAAGAACAAATTTGAAGGTTTAAAATGCAGTATCGCTAAAATGCAATTAAATTTCATAGGTGTAAAATGCAGTGAATCTAAACGAAAATTTTACCCTAAAATACAGTGAATTTGGCATGCTCCTTTTTCTCATCATTTGAGATCTTCTCATCGGAACCTTACTCCTATAATATATATATATATATATATATATATATATAAATTAGTGATGCAAGTATATTAGTAAATATGTGGAAATGCCTTTATTTAAGTGTTCTATTTTGTTCGATGACTTAAATTTTCAATTTTGTTATATTCTTAGGTATGAGATAGTACTTAATTAATTTAGTAAATAAGTAATGCCTTAGTTTTAATAAAAAATCCATTCATGTATTTTGTAAGTTCAGTGTAAAGCAATTAATAAATGAAGGTTTATTAAAGGAAATAAGTCGTACCAAGAAAAATTCAATAAAAGTTTAAGGATGTGTTTGATTTGCAAGTAAAAATCACTATGGGTATGGAAGTAATAGGAATAAATCTATGGGTCTGATTTTCATTTTTTAATTTCTAAAGTAGCAATCAAATAAACTTAAAGGACTCTGATATACGCTAATTCTTACAATGTTTATCTTGATAAAAAAATTATGTCTAACTTTTTATTAATTGATATGTACATTAAATATTCTACACGTTTATCTATCATCTCTATATTTGTATTTGTATCATTTATTTTTATTAGACACACAATTTTAATCATCTATTTTATTTTTCTATTCAAGTTTTATTACACTTTGTCTATAATAGTAGAGAGATGTTTTGGAATTCAAAGAATTCACGAATGTATTATATTTTATTAAAATATATATGGAGAATGCATTTTTTAAATAATGTTGCATTGTGTATTTAACTCAACAACTTCAATATGTCTTCTAGATTATGAAGTATTCATAAAATAAGTCATAAAATCTTTAATTAGCAATTTTGTTTTGAGGCAAAAGAAAAGACTATTCTCTTTTCTTTGATGAGTTCACTTGAATCAGACATTTTCTAAGTTGTAATCTTGATATCATTTTTGGTTGGTTACTATTCCACATGAACCAAACTCACCATTACACATACTTGTGATGTAGGTAAAATTCTCTCTAACAAGACTTAAATGAGCCTTAAAAATTGCATGCATTAAATGAGATTCAAATATTGCACCATATGTGAGGGACAATATTATCATTTTGTACAATAATAAGGTCCTCTACCAGATTACCATTTCTTGTAGTATACACTCAATCATGTCTATAATACATTACCAACACTAGTGGTTGTGTTTGCTTCGTAAACTTCAACGGAATTCGATGGAATTGGAATCTCAATTTCATTTAACAAACATGTTTGGTTCACCAATTGATTATGTTGTAAGTTATCAAATTCCCTCATTCAAAGGAACTCCTTTGATGAATTCCAATTCCGTCAAAAAAATTCCGCAAATCAAACGCAATGTAAAAGAACTCACAAATGTAAGTGATGATCAACGGTCAATAATCACTCAATTGCGCATGTGTGTCATGACAAAACTGGAGAAATTTCATTTACACGTTTGGCATCTCAATTGCCCTTGCATCATTCGACAACCATTTTAAGAACACACACAAAAAAACTCTTTCGGTTTCTAGTAAGCTGTTACTAGAATATGAACAATAAGAGAACACGCCAATTAGCCCACTCTGTGTTTGCATCATACATAGATTAAGGATCTGAATAAAACACCCACAAAGCAGTGACAATTCTTTTTTACATTATGCCAATAGTACTACTACACAGGGTGCCATGCTCAGCAACTATCCAAGGCTCATGTGTTCTCAATATACATAAAAAAAGGTTGGGTTATTGATCAACATGGTTGACTTCATTGGACCACCATGGTTAATCAGAACGATGAGCTGCTAGCCGCCTTCATATCTTTTAGAGTGCTAGCTAGCCAGTCCAGCCCCTCATATAGACCGTCTCCTCTGAGTGCACAAGTTCCTTGTATATGCCATTTTCGATTTTTCAGCTCATACAGTCCTAGACCTTCACACACCTCCATTGGTGCCATTGCTCCTTTCTGGATATAAACCAAATTCCCATAAAGGTTTCAGTTAGGGAGCATTTGAATATGTAATTACAGGTTCCTATTTCTTTTAGCCAAAGAAAGGATATGTAAACAAGAATTTATTATGCATTTAGAAGATTACCCTCATTTCAGCTTAAGTGCTTTTTGAAGTTCAATATGCAGATATGAATCAATAAAACAAGATAAACAAATGTAGCAATACCAGTGGTTGGATGTGCTTTTGCTGTCTAACAAATTTTAATTATTTAAGGATTTATATGTAAAATGACCATTGACCCCTACATAACTAATTAATCAGATTTGTTGCAGAGACTCCTAACCTGATTATCCAAAAGTGAACATATAATCATAATCCGTTTCATTATAATGGATGATGTATATAATTTTGGATTCGGAAAAACTGAATACTCATGTACCATTATTGTATGTTGAAACATGTTTTTAGGAAAACCTATGTGAACTTGACTTAGATTAATGCATTTCCCTTCTATATATAGTATATATAGATGTTAATGTTAATAATGATAAATTTTCTAGTGATAATACGAATAAATTGGGCCATAACTCTCAAGAGACATAGTGCAACATCCCATTGAGGAGTCATTTATAGATTTAGGGGGTCTTTGGGATTGCTTCTTTATAAGTGCTTATCTGCTTAGAACATAAGAAGGTGATAGCATGCTTATTTTTACGTGCTTATTCCTTCTAAAATAAGCAGATAAACAGTTTGTAAAGGGTGTCTGGATCGGCTTCTCTGCTGTCAATATAAGCAAATAGTAGATACGAACTTAATTAAGCAATCCCATATACCTTCTTACATTTCTTTTATCACTACCAACATATTGAATCCATTAAAGAGACTGGAAAAGGCAACTAGGCAAGTAAGTGGGAAGTAAAAGTAAAGAAATTCCAACACATTGTAATTGTTCTTAATGAACAACCACGAAGACATGATTGTTATCATGATTTTATGACCTATTATAATGAGACTGACTATGACTTAAAGTATATTTGAGTTCCAACGTTTTAAGCCAACTGCAAGTCACAACAAATGGCCAATTGACTGAAAGGCTCATATCAATTTGAATAAGTTTACTTTGATGCATAATGAAGGCATTTGGGAACTTGCAAAATTTCACAAAGGCACTAAATGTAGTGGCTGCATAATGGGTCTACAAAGCTAAGACAGATATGAAAAGTAACATAGATGGATAAAATACTAGAATTGTTGCTAATGGTTTAGTGAACAATTTTTCAAGGATGAAGGTTAAGTTTTTAATGAGCCAATGTGCCGAGCGAAATGCTTATTGTCAGTTTGTTTTATGCATGCATTTGGAGATCTTATGGGCAGATATAATGTCATCACCATGTCAATCAATTCTACTTATGAGTTTTTCATTTTATATCGACCATATCTTTGGAGTAACAGAAAATATGGTGGATAATAGTGACATAATTAAAATTATAAAGGTCTCGTATTGATGGTGACATCTTAGATCGTGTTAATTTGCTATGACAATATTCCTTAGAGATTTAATGAAAATATTGACATCAACTTGGCCATATTAATGAAGCATGAGTCAGTCGAGTACAAGTCATATGTGATTATATAGTTGTTGGCACCAAAATGCATATAGATCCTATCCATATGAATAATGTCGCAATATAGTCTTATTAGAAGTGTAAACGTACCATGTCTTGTTTGTTTGCGAACACCAAGATGACACAGTTGGTCATGAAAGGATCATTGATAATGGCCTGAGAATAAATTGAAAAGTTGAATACAAATGAAGATCTAACTATAAAGAAATAGTTACCTAATTTACGCATTAAAACTAATAATACCTGAAACTCTGCCTTTGCTTTGCTTATTCTCTCTCGGTCCAAAGAGTCAACAACATAAATCTGAACATAATAACCTCAGTATACAGCATATTTTAAAGAGGAAATAACTTATCTCACTGTTTGTGAGTCTTCAGGTAGATTTAAAAGAAATAACTGTGATGATTTATGGCACATGTAAAAATAATAAAAAAATCATAATAACTGTGGTCATTCTTACCAATCCATTGGTGTCATTAAAGTAATGCCTCCACAAGGGTCGCAACTTTTCTTGGCCACCAACATCCCAAACCGTGAAGATCACATTCTTATACTGAACTTTTTCCACATTAAAACCTGCCTCAAAGGAAAATAGTCTCAAATCTCGACCAAATCATTAATCTAGAAAGACTTCATAATACAAACCACCATGCTTCTAATTTAAGACTTCCCTTAATTTCATATAAAACGGGATCAACAATTTATACGTTTTTTTAGGGAACACTTACCAATAGTAGGGACAGTTGATAAAACTTCTCCAATGTGCAGCTTGTACAGTATAGTTGTTTTCCCTGCTGCATCTAGCCCTAGCATGACAACCTACTTGTCCCCAAAATAGAACAATACATATAACTTACATTAACAAATACCCTACACAAGAGCGTAATCGGATCTCATTGATTAATGTATACTAAATCAACTGAAACAGGAAAGAATTGTAGTTAAGACAACATACTTCAAATTGCAGTTATAAGATAGCTTCAAAATGCTAAAACCTAGACCAAATATATAATGATTACACATATAAACATCAACCAAAAGTACCTCCTGCAACCTCATCACAAAGTCACAGACACAAGTATAAACTATAAAATTCAAATCATTCATACCCACAGAATTTCAGTAGCTGAAACCTATATAGTATTAATAAGCATATACATAAAACTAAGAAAGTTCACAACTAAATCAAAGATGGAAACTCAATAACTAACCCATGAAAAAACCCTAGATTCCTATTTAAACAAATTGTGAATACGGAGTTAGAAAAAGTACCCGCATCTCGCTATTGCCAAAGAATGCATCAAAGAGCTTGCGAAAAACTTGACCCATGAGTTCAAAGGAATCAGCTTTTTATGATTAGTATTATGGGATTTAAGATACGATCAAAACCCTAATATGATTTTATGGAATTGGAATTAAACAGGTAATGGGGAAATCAGAACAAGAAAATTGTGAATGAAAGAAAGAAAAGGGAAGATGGGAGAATAATAATATAAATATGATGATGGTAGCGTTGCTTCAAGGAATCTTCTTCCTACTGGTGAAAGATTTTACATACCAACGTCATAATTTGATTGTTTATCTATAACTATCTGAAATAAATTTAAATAAATAATAAATACTGTATGTATGTTATTTTCATTTCTAAAAAAATCGATTTGATTAGGGTTCTCATATTTTAGTAGTGTTATTAAAAAATTAAAAAACAAATAAAATAAGTATTTTGTGGCTCATCAATTTGAGGGACATCTTACATACCGCTAGGCACCTTTACGTTACATTTATACTTATATTTCTTTGTTTCATACTTATAACAATCCACGGATGATCTTAGACATCATCATAGTTCAAAAAGTATCGTTTCTTACTGTCTCTAATCTTTGCACTCATGTGGCATACAGTTTGTATCTATACTCATCATATACAAATCGCATTTACGTAAATATAATGTGAGTTGGCAAAAGGTAATCATCATTCAAAGAGCTACGAAGCTTCAGCCCAAATTCCTTATCTAATTTGTTTTTACGTTTGCAGCTAGCTAAAAACTCAACACTACAAAGAGCAACCTGTATAGATCAAGAAGACCAACCCAGCAAAGAGATAACCAAACAATTGGTATCATATGGTTCTACTTTGTGGTTTTAGGCGTTGACATCGTCAAAAAAGGTCCTCTGATTCTAGCTGGATTTTCAGTTTTCTTTCTAGACGAGAAAATAAGGTTTTAATCACTAGTCGAAAACAAGCCACAAGTTAGACACAGGTTCAGGATCTGATCACTTCGGATCCCATATCTTAAATTCAATGTTCCAGACTCAGGACACCAGAACCTATTATTAACTATTGGTTAACCACAAGCACCACATGTTCGAGTATAGAAATCGTTAAGAAAACAAAGGTGTTCAACAACTAGATCAGGTGGTACTCTCTTCAAGGCGAATTGATGCCACATTTCAAAGATGATGATTTAAATTTACAAGCTAGAGATCAAAGTTGAAAATTTCCCATTCTCGAATAATAAACTTTATAAGATCAAAATAAGGAAAGATGTTCTCAGCAAATACTAATCATTCGCCAATATGTTTAAAAATGATTCCCATACATTACAAGTATTTGGAAACACAACCAATTCGCATCGACCAAATTGTCTATGACCGACCACCAATCCCTATATGTTCCTACATTACTGCAAACTAGTGCTAATACTACTTTTAGCGCTCTACACCATCGAGCCCATTAGATACCAAACACCTCTTTTGTACCCTCCACAAAACACCATTCAGCTCGCAATTAGAGAAAAATTTGAGCTAAGACTTGCACCCGAAGAAAAACATGTAAGTTTTTTTAGAAGGGAGAACGAAACTAAGATCTCCACAAATGTAGGGTAGTAGAATCACACTGCCCCACCACATAATAAGCAACAAAAAGAAAACCAATGGAAATTAGCTACAAACTTCATATATTAGCCTTCTATGAGTCAACCATCTCGTCTTGAATCTCGTTGGGGGCAATAAGTCCAGGAATGCTAAGCATTCGTTGTCTCTCTCTCTCTTTTTGAGCGGCTGCTTCTTCTGCAAATAGATCCTTGTTATCCTGCACAAAATGCAATTGAAAATATTAAAACAAAGCCAAGCACCTTGCACATATTATATCCTTGTCTCTAGCAAGTAACCAAGATAACCAAATAAGGTGACAAAATGGGCTGATCAGTATGGGTTGGGTTATGGGTTGGGTTGGGTTGGGTTGTGCTGGCTCAACAAACTATTTTGTCCTATTTAAATATTTTATGCTGTTAAAATACCTATAGATGTTTCTTAACGAAGTTATGAAGGTGACTTAGAAGCTTATAAGCATTTAAAAACACCTTGGGAGACTTTTAACAAAATTTGACGTCAACCCAATTTAGCTAAGTTTTCGAACATTGCAAGTTTGACTCATTGAAATCAAGTGTAATCCAAACTAGCCCATTTTAGGATAATGGGTTGAAATCGCCACCTCCTTGGTGTTATTTCTGAGATCAAATGAAGTCCAACTTTGACTAATGACACCAACATAGCATTAAAAGATATCAGCAAGACCGATTGAATTATACAAGATTAGTCATATTAAAAGAATGATATTAATAATTCTCCTTTGATGTTAACATGGTGTCTCCACACTTACCTGTGCTGAAAACTCTTTGGACTGTACAAGAAAGTCCCGTATGTGGGTTTTGAATGTAGAAAGATCTGCTCTTGACTCAAAAAGACCATTCACGAACTTTGTAACCTGAAAGAATTGTCTCACTTTAATGAGTCTTACAATTGCAAAATTGAAGATAGATGCATGGAATGTAAGTTTATCACTTACCTCAGATGCTGAAATGTTGGGGAAAGAGGCACCAAGAAGCTTAATAGTATACTCCCTAACAAACATTCCGTTGTTAGGATATGGATATGGAACAGTGGATGCATCCCATAAAGGCTCCGTCAACGAACCAGATTCAACCTGATATTGCCAATTTGCCACCATAAGTTGATAACCGTAATGAGGCATATAGGGTTTGGGCCAAAACGAGTAATTCCGGTACAGTTTGATCAGCCAAAAGTACTTGGAGATTATTTAATTTATTATTTAGCAATAAATGTGACCTTCCGTTTCATTATTGAAATCTTAACCATGGCCCTTAGGGCTATAATTAACATTCTCCTTAATATTTCATAACTAATCAGTGTACCATATATAAACGCAAGATTATTTAATTCTTAATAGTTATTAACTCGATAGTAATCTTACTTATAGGAAGTTTTATCCATTAGAGATACACAATGGAGGAACTTTAACATGTCTCCGCTTTTAGCAAACTTATCTGATTATACCCGCTTAACTCATTGGAAACGAAAATACTTATTTATAAGCAAATGGACTATAAATTAAGAACTTTATATAATTTACTTGAACAGAAAAAGATAAGAGATGCAATAGCATACCAGGCAGAATAAATGCTGTAGCACTAAAACATGTATTTTGAATCCTGGTTTATGGAATGTGTCAGTCAAGACAGCAAATATCTCTTGCACGATCAGCACAAAATAAGACCGGTAGAATTGGTTACAGAATTCGGAATTCTGCAAAACGAATAACCTAAAATAAACAAAATGTACAGAAATAAAACGAATAGAAGACCCAAGTATTTCACAAATCATACCTGAAAGTTCTTAAGCATTTCCAATAAAAGATTAAGCCCCGTTTCAGCAATGTTCCTCTCAGTGTGTCGAAATGCCCACATAACAGAATCCATTACAAGCTTTAATTGCTGATGCAAAAATTATAGAAGATATATAATTACTACAATTCTATGGGGAAAAGAAGGTTCAGAAAACATACAGAACTTAAAATAGAGGCAGCTAACTTCGAGTGTGGTGAGATTGAAATCACAAACGAAAAGTCAAGTATTACACCGATTAGCAAAATGATATGTAGCAAATAAGAGTATGAGAACAAACCTCAGGTGACAACATGATTAAAGCCTGAAAACAGTATGTAGCAATAGCCCGAAGTAATGAAAAGAACTTGAGTCTGTGTTCAGGGTAATCTTCAAAATTCTTGGTTATCATCTGTTAAATATACAAGCATATTAAAACAAGTGACAGATAACTATAGCAACCAGAATATAGAATCATGTCATACTGCCAAATATACATAAACCATTAACATTATATTACCTCCAAAGTACACTGGAAAACCGCTTCAAATATACGGGGAACATCATCTATCATTGTACCCTTGTACCTACATTCAGTATACAGAGCAAGTTAATAAGTCTGTTTGCATAACATATTTGTGAATAATATCCAAGAACTCTGTCTCAAGGCTAGAGTTGGCAATTTTAATCCATTTACTTAGGACTAGATGGATTTGGATGGTGTTTGACCTACAGGTATTTATTTAAGGGATTAGAAATAATACTTCACCTAGAAGGAAACGAGTCAAATGAGTCAAACAAGTTCAAAGTCACCCAAAGGCTTTATTTATGCATACAACCTCCTAGATCGTTTTAATAGAAACCTCGATTATGAATAATCTTGTTTTACTATCATCATATATTCATATATAATATATATTGCAGTCATACTTTTGTGATAATTGAACAATTCATAGAAGAGTGTTTCTGGGTCACCCCGACATGGACCGGATGTATTAAGGTTTACCAAGAATGACTCATTTCGGCCCAAGTCTGTTTGAACCGTTATGAGTGTCACCAACAAAGAACATACTTGTTTATAATTGTGGCAAACAGAGACAGGACTTCAGATTCTCTAGCATCAGGCAAATTCCGAGCATAGTCACCAAGCACGGGATCCATCATTGGGGGCACAAACTGTTTTCCAATCTGTGGTTGATCTTCAGCCTTGTCCAGAAAAGTCTCAATGAGCTTAAGGGTTTCTCTCTTCACTGATCTGTTACGACAATATCATATCATTACAACAGTTCAGTCATTCTGTAACTTTAAAGACCTCCACAGAAATATATTACATATTACCTCAGAAGCTTCACATAAGAAGTCCTAGAAGCATATGGGCCCCCTTCAGCAATGCCAGATGATATAAGTTCGCTGTACATTCTGTTAATTTAAAAGAAGCATGTGTTGATTATTAGACAAAAACCTAACAACAAAGAAATATGCAATGGACGTAATCCTGAAATTATGAATATATTTAAGTTGAGCAGCTTACTTATAAACATTAAGCATGTCCAAGAAGATTAGAGTTATTTGTGGTAAAAAATATGTTCCAAGTGCAGCGGCGGCACTAGTATTTGTCTGCAAACAACAAACAAAGTAGATAAATAACTATATGAAAGCCAATTTAAGATTATATGTAGAAAATTCACAAACCTGCAATATGTTCAGCACAGTCCTGATAACATCTTGATCCTTCAGAAAATCAACATTGCCACGTGCATGTCCTATTATCTCGGCCCATTTCTGCGTAAATGAGAATTATCGTAAGCTACTACACTCAATTTGTTGGTGGAGCCTTACCAGAACTCTATGTTAATAACGCATCTTATAACAAAAATCCTGCCTGATTGGGAAGATTCATTAGCCTCTGCAGATACTCATCCCGTTTGGATGCCTCAGGCTCTGCTTGAATCATATGACCAACCTACCAAAATGAGTATATAACAACAAAAAGTTCAAAATCGTCGATGTCAGTAAAAACAACTATTGTAAAATCAAAAGGAAACCGGACACTTGGACTCACAGATTCATAAAATGAATGTATCTGGTGGGGCTCAAGATCAGCAATAGTGGTTGGAAGAATTGTAAGAAGTTCTGAGACAAATGGCTCATTCTCTCCAACCTGTATCAAGATATAAGTTAAACAACTGATGATCATCATGTATCTCTAAGCAGATTAGAGAAGTAGCACATATCGAGGGGGGAAAGAACTATAAAAATGTATAGTTAATTGCCTGCACGATGACAAACTTGCGCTTGCATTTCTGCACAATCTTCAAAAAGGTGTCACAAGCCATATCCTGAGATCCAAAATCAACCACCAAATAAACCCATGGTTAGGACTCGATATAATTTCTTTTTATTTTAATAACTCGTAAAAAACTTAAGTGCATAAGCCTAGTAAAAAGTACGCAAATGAATCTCAATACTATATATAACCTGAACTCCTGGATGTGTTTCATGCATAAACTCAAAGAGCTTGTTTACGACAGTTTTCAAGAATTTCCAATGTGCCCGCAAAAATCTTGGATATTGTCCAACAACATACCTGGCAGTAGACAATCAGATACAGCTTAAGTACAATGTCCAACTCAAAGTCGCATAATCAATACTCAAACCATTGAAGAACTAAATTTATATAAGAAGAGGGGCAACAACTGTACATGATATTACTCGCGATAACCGCTTTATTGTCCTTTCCTTTTGTTATTTCACAGAGGTTCAATAGATCACGAATAACCATAACAAGAAATCTGTTCTCCTGCCAAATAAATATAATGTAAAATATACAAAAATGTTACATGGGATCTATAGATACAAAACAAGGCACACCAAACAAACAAGAAGAAATACCTGGTCTTCCATCATGGAGCCAGAGATAGATCCTATTGCCCAGCACAGTGTGTTCAAGTTATTCCAGGTCCAATCCTCACCATTTAGTTGTTTGCTGAGTTTCTTCAGCATCTGATAACACCCAGAAAAATACAGACAGATGTCAGACATTGTAATTTAAAAGATACGTACGTAGGTGTCAACAGTGAGCTTATACAAGCAATATAAAAATTTGCTATGATAGTGATACAAAAATTTACAACATTTAGAAATGTATGATCATACATCCACCACATTAATACGCAATTTTAAGGAATCCATACCTGCTTTTCAGTATCATCGTGATCAAGATGTGCCAGATAGATAAGTGTTTCTCTCATAATCTGCAAAAGTGACTTTCCTCAGCAATGAAGAATAAACAAAAAAATTGTCAGGAATTTAACATAACAATTGATTACCTTATACTGAACAAGAACATCATTGTCTTTCAAAGTTTCGCGAACTATATTCCCATTTTCATCTTCCACAATAAGAACTTCTTCAGGCTTTGCCATGCGAGATATCATAAGTAACCTTAATTTTGACATGGGTCCAGCATAAAGTTGTCGTCTTTGCATCAATTGTGTACCAAGACCATCAACCATACCAGGAATGAGAGGCATCTGCATTACCAACAGAGCAGAAGTGCAAACAATGTTGACTTCAAGAAGAATAAAGCAATGACCAAGTATATTAACGCAGTGCAATAAGATACATTATAGAAGTCATGACCCACCTGCAATCCCATCATGTTTGCAGTCGATGCAGGATTATCAATATTGTGGTTTGCTTCAAAAAGCTCTAACACTAGGGAATTCCAGTAGTCCAAGCAAACCTGTTGAAAGGAAAAACCTAAGATTAGAGAAACTATGAAAGTATATCACAGATTATGATAGCAACCAACTGTTCGTTAAAAAGGATGAGGAAACAAATTACAGATTATGGATCAAATTGGTGAGCAATAAATGGCAAAAATACCTTGAAAACTTCTGTATCATCAACGTAAGAAATGTTTATGAGATACTCAAGACCAATCAAAAGCAAATTGATGTTTTCTTGTGTAGATTCCATTACACGGATATGAAACTGCATGCGGGAAGACTAAATCAGAGGCTAATAAAGACTAACCAATTACAAACAAGAGAGAAGGACAGAAAAAGTCCATCGTAATATCATGTCATAGGAACTTACCTTGTAAAAAGAAGTGAAAAACAATGCCAGATTCTGAATGAATGCCTGAAAATAAGAAATTTAGAACTCTTTGTTGGCTCGGACACATAAGGAATAAACATGACATTGACTTTCCAATAGAGCAAGTATCTACCTGTTCCTCACTAGAGCCATTTGTATATGCGTTGGGTATATTTGTATTTGTTGGAAGAACCGTCTAAAGAACATAATAATAACATGATATAGATTTAACTGGACCATAGGAGTAAATAACTCAAGAATACATGCATTTCTTAATAAATTTGCACATACCTGCAACTGGACCATGAATATGTTATACATGTTGACATATTGCACATTATAAAAATCCCCAAAGTTTAGAGCTGCAACCTGAGCCAATAAAAAAAACACATTCAGTTACATTCATTATCAGTAAAATTATCCACAACTTCTACAAAACTGAAGAAAAGTATTACCTCTGTCAAACACTGAAGGGTCAGATTACGATATGACGGCACATGAAAAAATTTAAGGAGTGTTTCCAGCTGTAAAATATGCACTCGCATGAGTAGCAATTCCATGAGAAATGTACCAAAAAAATTTTACATAACTACATTTCTGATTAGACGATAGTAATACACACCAGTGGAGACTCGAAAATATAGCCTAAAGGAATCCACGAAAGGAAAGCATGCAATGTAGCTAAAGTAGCCCTGATAAGCTCGGTTCTTTGAGATGCTGATAGTACATACAAGCATAACTCGTGAATGAGTTGAAACTCACTGTTTCAGAAGACAGAACAAAAAATATGATAATAACTTAGTCCAATATAACTATATAAGACATCGGTATCAACATTTACAGTAAGAATGTAACACCTAAACAAAGTCAGAATTACCTGTTCAAAGATTGTTTCAGCTCTTTTATCTTTTGTTGGGTCATTTCACCCCTTGAGAAATCAAATACCTCCTCACTTAAAAGCTGAAAAATGACACCTTAAACTTAATTGCGTATACTGAAAGAGATAGAATTATAAGTCAATGAGAAACTTATCAGACGTACTTTTAGTATAGCCATGCAGTTCTCACAAATTGTCTCGCTAGTTTTGGCTGCTGTAACCAGATCAGGAATGAAGCTGCGCCACCTGGCAGGCCACTCGTGCTTCAAGATCTGCATTTTCATTCATAAGTCAACCATTTAAGTGTAATTAGATTAGCACAATGCACAGGATAAGAGCACAACAGCTCACCTGGACCAGTATAATGTTAAGTTTATTAACGTACAGCCTTTCTTGACGGAAAGAAGCCTCATTACTTGAAAGCTGAACAGGAGAAAATTATAAAAACTAGAGTTGATGTGGTACTAAGACAAAGGAAATAAAGCATTACAAAAACAAAAAAGCAACATCATTCACACCTTTACAATAACATCAGATATGTAATTTTTCATTCCATCACGTTGTTCGACTGGCAATACATTCCACCTGTACTTGATAACACCTTCAAGAACCTGCACACAAAAAAAGTGTCATTATGTCATCCAGCAACTTGCATTTTTATATTAAAAATACTTAGACCCTTTTAAGATATTAGAAATAGTGTTCAATAAGTAATCTCCAAATTTCGGGTTAGTTAATTACTAAACCACATGCCCTAACTTCTATATGCATTCCATAATGATAAATTGGCATGCCAAAATCAGTATCTACCCTATCTTGCATTCTTGTCTTCCTTACATTATTATGCAAATGGAATATTAACAAGGGATCCTTCAACTTTATCTCCTTTCAATTTATTTCATTTCAAGTAGACAACTAGACATTAACTGTTAGCACAGAAGTAAGGCCAAATTTTCTGACCACAATTCTGTTTAATTTTTGATAATTCCAAAATCCTTTTAGACCATCAATACTTACGAGTATTTAAATAAACAAAAAGATCAATAAGATAGACAAGAATGTGGCAGTACTTTGGGGATATTTGATAACAAGTAGCGATATCCCGTTTATTGAACTCTTCATGAGAAGTCTATCTATGATAATAAAGTGAGAAGAACACAAGCTCTACTCAGCTATGAAACTACCGACTTAAATACCATTAGATGAACCCATTTTGCCACTTCTCATTCTAAGATATAAAAATCACAAAATCAGACTATAAGGCATACAAACCAATTACGTGCATCATTAAACTAATATGTGAATGCACCCATTCTGCATTAGCCATATGAAACCCTTTCCTTATACTTGTATATAGAACAATGCTAGCAATTAATGGGTGACAATAGATAGAAACAATGACCTGTAAAGCAAAAAACTTGGTATTTAAGTTCTGTGTGTTTGAGAGAATGTGAACCACTTGAAGCCACATGTCTGGATTATTTTGTAATTCACGCAATATTTGATCAGCAGCAGTCCTCTGTGATGTCAAAAGATGGGCATGAGAAACGTTACTAATAACCAAATCAGAAAGTAGAATGGGACATCCCAAAAAAATGATATGCTAATGCATACTCCCTCAACTAAGTTACCCAACATGAAGATGCTCAAGTGGAAATTTATGTCCAAAACATTAAAAATCAACAACATATAGAAGAATCCAATAAAACTTTAAAATTTCAGCATGCTTAGTGATAGCAATACAAATTCAACACAAGACGAAACCAGGTTATAAAACTTAAGAAACTTGCACATTTCAATTTATTAATAACTTATAACCTGACAGGCAGGCACTGCAAAGTAGATCTTAGCAAGAATTTCTTAGCATATATTTGCTGTCCTTGTGAGTTTGTGACTTCTAAATCGTAATATCGAGTGAAAAACGTAATATCTTCGGATTTTTATTCCGCATTGTGAATGTGATTCAGCTTTTGGCATCAAAAAATCAATACATAACCACCAACCAATGCAGTATATACCATCAACTCTCAACCACAAATGCAACTCCCGATGCATTAAGTACTCAAGTTCCCTAAATTTCTCTCTAAACAAGATAATATATTTAGTAAAAAAGATAATGACATCAAAAGTTCTGAGTATTTACTCAAAAAACATGAAGACCAAAAGCTTGTCATCGATCACCTATAAAAAGACAGAAAACTATTTCTCCAACATGGAATATAATCCATACAAATTTCAGCAACTTCAAGTACACACTCCGGTAATTATATATTTCTTACGCACTACCCGCAATTTGTACTACAAACATTAACCATAATATTTAACTACTGTCTATTCATCCTTGCAATTATAGTTACACTGATCAAATCACTCCCAAATAAACCCTCAAACTTACAAAACCTAATATTCATTTCCCAGCAACAAAATCGGAACAGACACACATATAAACATACAGATGCATATGATACACATACATATACATACAGGTAGATATATATACATGATATACTATACATTAAGAGGTACAATGAATAGATATGTGTGTAAACACTAAAAAGGGGCATAATGAATATAGGGACAAAAATAAAAACCTCTTGTTTAGATCCAGTGCCATAAAAGGCAGCAACAGTAGCATCAAGTACAGCAACATCAATCGGCTGACTTAAATCCCTAAGCTTCTCCGCCGCCATCATCGTATAACAATTTATAATATAAACCCTAGTTCAAAACCCTAACAATAACAACAAAAAACCCTAGAATGAAGGAATTGTTGAATGGAGACAGCTTCAGATTGAAGCACAAAAAAGTATAAAGAGAGAGAAAGGAAAAAAGATTGAAACTTTGAAACTGGGGATATGAGTTTTCCCTCTCTTTTTATACTCTTCTGCGATTTTTTATATATATGTGCGATATGCGATACGATTTTTTCAGTATATTACGAGGGTTTTGAATGTGTGTGTGAAGTTAAAAAGAAGGTGGACGACTCACTGACTGACTTAACAAATAGCAATGGCCCCCTTCTTTTTTTTCTTGTTAAATAAACAGAGTACAACAAATTTCATCCATCCAATTAGGGATTTTTATTAAAAATTTTAACTTAAATTTAGAAAAATATGCTATTTCATTTAATATTTTTTTTATTTTATAAAAATTTATAACGCCGACTCTAAGGACTGTCACGACTGTTAAAAAGAATTATAAACACACATATATGTGTATATACTCCTAATAAACTCTCTTATGTCATAAATATCATTTGAAGTATAATGAATTTATGCATGTTATAACAGCCCTTATAGCTTTAATTAATAATTAATTAAGTTCTATCACTCTATTTTTGGGGGATATAAAGGGATGATTGATTTTAAGGTTTTAGGTAATATTTATGTTGTTTGTTTTGATTATCAAATCATCAAGTAGGAGGTTATTTGGTTTCATGGTATCTTGTGAAGTCTGTTATGTATCTCGAGTTGTCTTGATGTATTAAATAATTTATTTCGTGTGTTTCGAGGATAATAAAAATAGTAAAAAACACATTTTTTATATATTTTGATGGTTGATTTATATAGTATCTATAATATATGTTATAGTTGTATTTTAAAACTCATTTGATGTATATATTTATATTATATTATATTATAATTATAATCTATAAAAAGATATCTAAGGGTATTATGGTATACGTGCGTAAGAAATTATTAAGAGCAAACAAAAACTTAATAGAGTTGAATGTAAACTAAAATGGAACTTTTTTGTGTAACACTAATATTACTTTACTAGAATTATACCCGCGCAATGCGGTGGTAAAATCGTGAAAGTAGTGACGGTAGATGAAGGTGCGAGAGACAAATTTAAAATAAAAATGTCAATGTAAATATTTCGTAAAATTATTGTATGATGTTTGCGTTATGTATTACTTCATCTATATGATAAATGTAATATAAACAAATATGATTTATTTGTAGTAATCTACATATTAATGGAAATAATTTGCTCAAAAATTATCTTTAACCCCTTATAAAGCATTAAGCCATTTTAACCTTAAACTTAGTCAAAGAGAGATGAAAAATCCCCAATATACCCTTTCAATTTAAGTCAACTAAAACTTTAAATTAACATTATGAAATGTGGAAAGTATCATGGAAAATCAATTAATTAATAACACTCATTAAAATTCACTCATTTTCATTCCATACAAGATCATTCATTCCATACGATAAAACCAGTTACAGCAAATGCAATACTAATAACAATTGGAAACATGTCACATAATTTTTAAGATAATTAAGAAATAGAATATGTAAACTGAAAATTGTAACTAAAGATCATAGTAACTAATTTTTCTAATAATGTTATACTAATATACTAATATGACACTCAACGAATCAGTTCACACACATTTAATAATGTTATACTAATACGCCACTCAACGAATCAGTTCACACACATTTGCTTTTCACCGAAAACTGTCGACCAACAATAAAAACGGCATAGAAATGCTAAAATTACATCTTAATCTTAGTCACCAACATCATTTTTGTAAATTTTACCGATGCATTGCGCGGGTAATGTACTAGTATGTATTAATTAATATGTATAAATGTGACAGGGGTATTTTAGGAAGTTCAATTATTTTTAAGTATTTTAAGATTAAACATTGGACATACTTTATAAGTAGTAATAGACTAATAGATAATAGATATTAGAACCTTATCACATTAATTTAATATATTATTCAAAAACAAGTGTTTCGTTAACGGTATTTCTTATTAATTGCTCATATCCTCAAATCATACTAAATTTATGGGTTGTGATAATTTCTATCATCCAAATTGATAGATCCACCATAGTTATGCATTAACATGTTGTATTGTATGATCTGTTAATGCAAAGGTATGGTGGATCTATAAATTTGGATGATGAAAATATCATTAGCCTAAATTTATATTACACAATTCTTATATCACTAAACATTTATATCAAGGATGTATAGACCATCACATATGTATGGTATGATTGTAAGTTCTTTGCTTTATTTTATATTCAATTTAAAGTTATGTGAAATACTTTTTATTTGGTTTTAGTAGTATCTTGAATTCATAATCTTTATGATAAATTTAATCTCATAGTGCGGCACATGGATTTATAAGCGTTGTTACGAGCCCATCAATTGGGAACAACTGAATTATCATGTTGTAAACTCATTTGATATACTTAACATTTGATATACTTAACTTTGCAGATTACATACGCATACATGTGAAAATTAAAAAGCGTGCATAATTTTTCTACAAGTGATATGTTTGGCATACTAGCTTATAAGAGTTTAAATTTTTGTATTCTTTCATAAACTTAAGCTTCCAACATTGTTTGATTGACTAAAATTTAAGAGCCATCATTGTTTCGGTCAAAAATTAACAAGTATAAATTTTGGTCAAATTAGTAATGTGAGGTAGAGTGCTTATAGTTATTTTCAAGATAATCAAGCAAGAATGCAAGTTAATAATGATTTAATGCAGATTTTGTGTGAATCAAGTGCTTATAACAAGGTGAATATGAAAACTTATGTAAAATTCAAGATAATTTCGGGATAATGCAGATTATGCAACAAATAATCGATAAAATGAGAAGTAAATGATGAAAATAAAGAATAAAGCAATCGACACGCGGATATACGAGGAAAGCCCTTGATCTTGTTAGATCGCCGACATAAAACCTCGGGAAGGAACAATCGCTCCTTGCCTTTGTTGATTTTATTGAGTAAATTCAGGATAATTACAAGCTAGGAGCACAAAAAATGATCAATCTAAGTGTTTTCGTGATGAACTGAGTGAAAGAGATGAATTGCAGGTATATTTGATCGTGAGAACAAGTGTAGAGCAGTAATAAAATATGTAAAAAGTGTCCCTAACGATCATTTTTGCCTCATTTATATACTAGATGCAAGATAACATAAATTCCGAAAATCTCGTGATCCTCCGATATTTTCGGGATCCTCCCTTCCCTACTAAACTCAACATTTAATATGTTTCCCTTGACTTCTTCTTGATTAGAATTAGCTTTAATTCGGTATATATGCTATAATTAAGCCATATCTTACTCATTTATGTTTTGGTCAACATGCACAACGGTCAAATATAGATTAGTGGCGTTACATCCGAGATACTAACCGCATTCAGGATCCTGATCGCCATGGATCCTAAATATTCAAGATCCTGCACACAATCTTAACAAACAAGGATTAGTAACATTTGATCCCGGGATATCTAACATATCTGGGATCCTGATCATCTAGGATCCTAATTATCCAATATCCTGAACATAAATTGGCAAACAAAGATTGTTAACGTCTGATCCCGAGATACTTTATCATATCTGGGATCCTACGTATTCGAGATCTTAAACATATGTGAAATCCTGAATATACTTTCAAACAATAACTAAGGCTTCAGGATCCTGTATAATGACTATAAAATTTAGCCCCAAACAATTGCCCCCAAGTTGTGTTATCATCAAGATCCTGATGGTGATGCAACTTCTCAAAATAAACATCAATTAGTTTGGGTGAGATATTACCATGTATTGATAGCCACATTCGCATTGATTGGTTCTTTGATAAGTATAAATTCCTTCATACATTTTTTGAATGACTCTTGTCTTCTTCAAACTTGATTGGTGCTTTGATAAGTATAAATTCCTTCATACATTTTTTGAATGACTCTTGTCTTCTTCAAACTTGATCTTTTGGAAACTTTTTTCTGACAAGCTATCTTTGGTGTATCCTGAATTTTTAGGATATTAGGCAGATTTCTCCAACATATACTTGTGATAATCTTATGTTCGGGATTCTAGTGTTTCAGGATCCTGAAATGGAATTTAAACCATATATTTTGTGGGCTAAGCCAAAACACTTGGGTGATGCCAATAATTCGTGGGATAAACCAAGATACTTGGGCTACGCCAATAATTCGTGGGCTAAGCCAAAACACCTGGGTCATTCCAGTAATTCGTGGGATAAACCAAGATACTTGGGCTATGCCAATTTTATGTGACGTGAAAATGCCAAAACCTTAGGTAATGTGAAAATATTACAAACCTTAGTTGACGTGAAAACGCCAAAAACCTTAGGTCGACACCTAGTGCACTCAGTGTCGCCAATCGGAAGAGTTTGATTTATAGGCCAATGGAAATGAAGTTGTCGGGTACCAGAGGCATCACCGATTCCCTAACCCTGACACTATAATCAAACATCGGTCGCTCCAGGGATGAGTGTGGAAACCCAAATACTTAGAGAGGTGTTTATGCGCCCGCAAACCTCTAAACCTTATAAGGAACCCAAGGATAACCCAGGGATCCTTAACGTATGAGAGGTGGCCAGCCTCTAGTCTTCAAACAATTATCTTCCAAACGCATTATCTACAAAAAATACAAGATCTTGGGTAAAGGTGGGTGTTAGTTTGCTTAACACCCCTCCGATGCTTAAGTCAGTATGAGATTCCAATGAAAATAATAATAAAAGAAATTTTCATGCATACATATATTATTATAATTATAATACACTCGTACATATATGTAAAGGTTAATGAAAATCTAATGATCATAGGGGTACCTCTTTATGTTGAATATAAATACTCAACTTACACATGATAGAGTTTCAAATGAATTGCATTCCAAGATCTTGGAAGTAACTTTCTGTCCATATTAGCCAACCAATATGCCCCCTTACCAGCATCCGAATCAATCAAGTATGGGCCTTCCCACTTTGGTGCTAATTTTCTCTCAGCAGGATTCCTAGTGTTTTGAAATACTTTTCTTAGGACCAAATCCCCTACTTGAAATCTCCTTATCCTGATATTTTTGTTGTAGGATCTCGAAATCCTTTGTTGGTATGCTGCAATTCTGACTTTAGCGCGATCTCTGATCTCATCTATCGTATCAAGATCCTGAATTAAAGCTTCCTTATTGGTTTCCAATATTTGTATCCGGGATCTTGCTGTTGGGATCACCATCTCTGTTGGGATCACAGCTTCAGAACCAAACACCAAAGTAAAAAGAGTTTGCTTGGTTGCTTCCTTCTCTGTCGCCCTATCAGCCCATAAGACAAAAGGCAACTCCTCAGTCCATCTCCCTTTCTTGGCATCAAGCCTCTTTTTGATATTGTTAATGATGATTTTGTTGCTAGATTCTGCTTGACCATTTGCTTGAGGATGGACTAGTGTAGAAGTTATCATTTTAATTCCTCAACTTTCACAGAAATTTGTAGTTCTCTTCCCAATAAATTGAGATCCGTTGTCGCAAACAATCTCCGTCGGAATCCCGAACCTAGTCAATATATTCCTCTTTATGAACGAGATCACATCCTTTTCCTTTACTTGTACGAATGCCTCGGCTTCAATCCATTTTGTGAAATAGTCGGTCATAGCCAACATAAAGACCTTTCCTCCTGGTGCAGCTGGTAGTCTACCCACAATATCCATTCCCCATTTCATAAACGGCCATGGAGAGATAATTTGATACATTGGTTCTGCAGGCTGATGATGAATATTACCATGCCTTTGACAAGCATCAAAATTTCGAGCATAATCCACAACATCCTTTCGCATAGTAGGCCAATAGTATCCTGTTCTTAGGATTTTGGAAAATAAAGCTCTACCCACAGTGTGATTCCCGCAATCACCTCCATGTATATCTTTCATGACTTATTGTATTTCAGGATCTTCAAGACATCTCAAAAGTGGTCCTGCAAGAGACTTACGATACAATATTCCATTTATTATCGTAAAACGAGATACCTTCATTCTGAAAGCTCTAGGATTCCTTTCATCTTTCGGGATAACATCATCTTGAAGATACTTTATGATTGATTCCGTCCAGGATCCCAATTTGCTCCCACAATCTGATGTATCCAAATTATCTTCAGGATCAGGTTTTTCAACATCACAAATTTGTTTCATTTCTGCCCCTTCTTGCGAAATGGCGGGTTCCATGATATGCACAATCGAGATTTTGACATCTGGTGGGATCTTGAGAGCCGATCCGAGATTTGCTAAAGCATCAGCTTCAACATTATCCTCACGTGGTACCTGTTCAATATTAAACATCTCGAAGCTACCTGCAAGCTTTCTTACTATATCTAAATATAACATTAATCATTCACTTTTCACAGCATAAGAACCATTAAAATAATTAGCAATTAGTAGGGAATCAATATATACTTGTAGGTGTTTTATTTCTATATCCCTAGCCAATTGTAATCCTGCAATTAAGGCTTCATATTCTGCCTCATTGTTAGTAGCTTGGAATTCACATCTAACCGATCGGGGTATTATATCCCCTTGAGGTGATTTTAATATAATTCCTAAGCCTATTCCTTTTACATTAGAAGCTCCATCTGTATGTAATATCCATTTATCTTTCATTTCATCTAATTGTTGGACCTCTAAATTTACTTCAGCTTGAAGGTCATTGGTAAAGTCTGCTACGAAGTCAGCTAAGGCTTGGAATTTTATAGCATTTCTAGGTTCGTATATAAGGTTATATGCACTCAACTTTACTGACCACTTCGCAATCCTACCCGACATTTCTGGTTTTCTCAACACACATTTTATAGGATAATCAGTCTTTATATGTATGGGGTGTGTTTCAAAATAATGCCTAAGTTTTGTGGATGCCATTACTAGTGCAAGTATAAGTTTTTTAAGATGAGAATACCTGGTCTCAGCATCAAGTAAGCTTTTACTTACATAATACACATGATGTTGTTGACCTTCATGATCCTTTACTAGCACTGAACTTACTGCATTTTGGGATACCGCCAGATTTAGGAATAATGGTTCACCATTCTCCGGTTTCATCAATAATGGTGCAGATGTAAGATAAGCTTTCAATTCTTGGAATGCTGCTTCCTACTTTTCTTCCCATTCAAATCTTTTGTTCTTTTTCAGGATATCATAGAACTCTTTACACCGGTCTGAAGATCTTGAGATGAATCTATTGAGTGCCGCTATCCTGCCAGTCAATCTTTGAACATCTTTCGGATTTGCTGGGGATTTCAAGTTCAGGATTGCTTTGATCTGCTCAGGACTAGCTTCTATCCTTCTTCTTGTAACCATATATCCCAAGAACTTTCCTGCTCCCACTCCAAAGTGGCATTTGGTGGGATTTAACTTCATGTTATATTGATCTAGGATGTCAAATGCTACTTGGAGGTCTCGGAGATGATCTTCAGCTTTCTTTGACTTTACCACCATATCGTCTATATACACTTCCATGGTATATCCCAACCTATCTTTAAACATCATATTCACAAGCCTCTGATAGGTAGCACTTGCATTTTTAAGACCAAACGGCATTGCAATATAACAATAAATACATGTCGGATTCATGAATGCAGTATCCTCCTGGTCAGATGGTTCCATTTGTATTTGTTGAAATCCTGAACAAGCATCCATGAAAGTCAGGATCTCATGGCCAGCCGTTGCATCTACCATATAGTCAATATGCGGCAAGGGGAAAGGATCCTTAGGGCACGCTTTGTTGAGATCGGTATAATCCATGCATACTCTCCATTTCCCGTTCTTTTTCTGAACTACCACCACATTAGCTAACCATCTTGGGAATTTTACCTCTCCGATCATTCCAGCCTTGAGCAATCTTTCAACATCCTGTTGTATGATAATATTCATTTCCGGAGTGAATTTTCTTCTCTTTTGTTGGATAGGCCTGAAATTGTTATCAACACATAGTTTATGCGTAATAATATCTTTAGATATACCTGACATATCTTCAGGTTTCCAGGCAAACGTCGCTCTTCTTTCCCTCAGAAGTTTCATAAGATCCTGCTCAAGATCCTTCGGATCCCGGATCCTATAAGTACTTTTTCCTTAGGATCATTATTATTAAGTGGCACTTCTTTGACGTCTTGTTCAGTTGCTTCCAAGACATCCCGTGCTCGTTTCTGTAATTGCTATGCTTGTGTTGGCTTTGTGGTAGATTTCATCGAAGTGGTATAACAGTCTTTAGCCTCTTGTTGATCACTATTTATCCTAACCACTCCCTACGGAGTAGGCAACTTAACACATTGGTGGTAGGTAGAAGGTACTGCTCTCATATCGTGAATTCATGGTCTACCTAGAATAATGTAATAGCAAGATAATGAATCAATAACACAAATTTTTTTTATTAGAGTTTACCCCCGCGATGTAGACTGGTAATTTGATCTCCCTTACAGTATTTTTAACTTCACCGCTGAATCCCACAAGTATAGTGGATTTCGAAATGATTACAGATTATGGGATCCCCATTCTCTTCAAAGTCTCCAAATGAATGATGTTTACCGAGCTACCTCAATCGATCAAGATCCTGCGGACAAAATGATTGGCCACATATAACGTTATGACCAGGCCGTCGTGATGAGGATCCTGAACATGTTCCTTGTCTTCTTCTCCAAATGTCACTACTTTCTCATATTTCAAAGTGGTAGTTCTGGTTGGCCTATATTGTTTTTCCGTTTTTGCTTCCTTGGCATGCCTTGTAGCTGCAGAATAAGATGTGCCACAAATATCAGAACACCAAAAATAAAATTGATTACCTTTGCATCTGCAGGTGGTGATCCTGCTCTCTGCAGGATTCTCAAATTATCCTGAATCTCAGGATCTCGAATTTTCTCAGGATCCCTGGAGCGATCCTTTTTCTTGCCAAATAGATCTTTCAGGTAACCTTTGCTCAGTAGATAGTTGATCTCTTTTCTCAAGGCTATACAGTTTTCTGTTATATGACCAAAATCCTCAAGATAGGCGCACCACTTAGACTTATCCTTCCACTCGGCATTTTTGACATTCTTTTTTGGCCATTGCGCCTTATCTCCAAGGTTCTGCATTGCACATATAAGACCTGCATTATCAACAAAAAAACAATAATCGGTTATTTTAGGATATTCTTCATCACCCTCTTCAACCACATTGACCCGGTGATCCTCAGTTCTGGAATACTATTTACTTCTGTTTGATTTGTAAGATGAGGTCTCCATCTTCGTATTGGGTTTATCATAAGTTGATGAAGTTTCAATCCTTTTCTGGATCATAGCGTCTTCCTCTAGTCTTATGAACCTCAAAGCTCTGTTCCTGACCTTATCAAGATTCCTGCAAGGGTTCATTACAAGATCCTCGTAAAATGGAGAATCTCTTTTGATTTCCATCTTAAAGGCTTGCACTGCGCTAACCATATATAGGTTAGGGATATCCAATGATTCTCGTCCAAATCTCCCTACAAAATCTCGAAGAGTCTCATTAGCATTTTGAACAATCCTATACAAATCAGTGGCTAATCTTTCAAAGGTCCTACTACATGAAAATTGATTATTAAATAGATTAACCAAATGAGCAAAAGAAGTAATAGAGTAAAGAGGAACATTCAGTAGCCATTTCAACGCAGATCCTGTTAAAGTGGACCCAAAACCTTTCAATAAGCATGCTTCTTTGAGATCCGCAGGAATAGGAATGATCTCCATTCTTTCTTGATACTGGGCTATATGCTCTTCAGGATCTGTCGTGCCATCATACAATTTCATGCTAGGAGTATGAAATCTTTTCGGGATTTCAGCATCACAAATGGGTGGTGCGAACCTCGAGATCCTGTGAGCTGTTGGGGTAACCTCTGCAATGGGTTGTACCACACCAGGTACACTTGAGATCATATCTTTGAGCTTTTGTATCTCCCTTGCCATAATAGGGCTCAAGCCAGGATCCTGCACAACGTTAGTTCCAAAAGTATAACCAGCAGATATATTACCACCATCAGGCGTCATAAATGAGGATCCTGGAGTCTGTCCGTGATCCCGAGTGGTCGAGATCCCCGTTGCGTATATGGGAGTTGGGATCCCAGTAGTTCCTTGCATGACAATGAAATCTCCTCCAAGACTTGCGGATGCTGGAGTGTTAAAATCCAGGATCCTGCTTCGGGTAGGAGTAACATCCCGAGAAGCAAGAGTGTTGACCCTTGTCCCCAAGCTCTCCATATCCTTTTTCAGGATCTCGTTACTTCATTCCACGCGTCCTAATTGCTCCTTAACCTGCGAAAACATAGCCATAATATCCCTGTTAGAAATAATATCGGGATCCGGATATGTTATCCCGGATCCTGAATAAGTAGATCCTAAATAAGTGGATCTTGAAGAAGTAGTCCTTATATAGGTATCCTCTGGCCTCTCATGAGATGATGAAATGGGTGGAAGATGAAGACTAGTCATTATAGAAGATAATGAGGGCATAGCAGAAGATGTAGGTCGTCCTTGTGTCGACATATTTGATAAAAACTTTTTGAAAAATACGATTTAACAAATATTTTAACAAGAACTTGATTATGAAAAGCACCATTTGCCCCACGGTGAGCGCCAAACTGTTTTGGCCAAAAATTAACAAGTATAAATTTTGGTCAAATTAGTAATGTGAGGTAGAGTGCTTATAGTGATTTTCAAGATAATCAAGCAAGAATGCAAGTTAATAATGATTTAATGCAGATTTTGTGTGAATCAAGTGCTTATAACAAGGTGAATATGAAAACTTATGTAAAATTCAAGATAATTTCGGGATAATGCAGATTATGCAACAAATAATCGATAAAATGAGAAGTAAATGATGAAAATAAAGAATAAAGCAATCGACACGCGGATATACGAGGAAAGCCCTTAATCTTGTTAGATCGCCGACATAAAACCTCGGGAAGGAACAATCGCTCCTTGCCTTTGTTGATTTTATTAAGTAAACTCAGGATAATTACAAGCTAGGAGCACAAAAAATGATCAATCTAAGTGTTTTCGTGATGAACTAAGTGAAAGAGATGAATTGCAGGTATATTTGATCGTGAGAACAAGTGTAGAGCAGTAATAAAGTGTGTAAAAAGTGTCCCTAACGATCATTTTTGCCTCATTTATATACTAGATGCAAGATAACATAAATTCCGAAAATCTCGGGATCCTCGCTTCCATACTTAACTCAGCATTTAATACGTTTCCCTTGACTTCTTCTTGATTGGAATTAGCTTTAATTCGATATATATGCTATAATTAAGCCATATCTTACTCCTTTATGTCTTGGTCAACATGCACAGTAGTCAAATATAGATTAGTGGCGTTACATCCGAGATACTAACCGCATTCAGAATCCTGATCGCCAGTGATCCTAAATATTCAAGATCCTACACATAATCTTAACAAACAAGGACTAGTAACATTTGATCCCGGGATATCTAACATATCCGGGATCCTGATCATCTAGGATCCTAATTATCCAAGATCCTGAACATAAATTGGCAAACAAAGATTGTTAACGTTTGATCCCGTGATACTTTATCATACCCGGGATCCTGCATATTCGAGATCTTAAACATATGTGAAATCCTGAATATACTTTTAAACAATAACTAAGGCTTCAGGATCCTGTATCCTTACTGAAAATTTAGCCCTAAACAATCATGTTGTAAACTCATTTGATATACTTAACTTTGTAGATTATATACGCATACATGTGAAAATTAAAAAGCGTGCATAATTTTCCTACAAATGGTATGTTTGGCATACTAGCTTATAAGAGTTTAAAATTTTTATCTTTCATAAACTTAAGCTTCTAACATTGTTTGGTTGACTAAAATTTGAGAGCTTATTGAAAAATTAAGTTTTAAAAATATAAGCTACTATAAGTGGTTATAAAAAATAAATTCATAGCTTATGAAATGAGAAATTACTAAAATACTTTGTATAAATTAGCTATCGTATATTTTTCATATCTTTACACGTCAATTTTAATTTTTAAGCTCCAACCAATTTGTCAAATAATTATAAAAGAGTAAGTTCTAGCTCTAATGCAAAGCTAGTTTTACCGAATAATTATACATATTTTTTTCCTAGTAAGTACACGTTAATCGAAATACATGTGGAAACTAAAAGCAAAAAATAAAAAGATAGGGACTAAATATAACATTCAACTAATTTCGTAGGGACGATAAACGTAACTTTATCATCGTCAAATAAATAAAAGAACCAACTGTTCAACACAAAAACCCCTCATTTGAAACCCTAATCGCCGGAGCTTAAAAAAATGGCCGTTTTCAACGTCGTACAAAAGCAGCGGAGAGCAGCCATCGCCGAGCGCAAACGAGCGGTACACGGCGATGCTTTCACCGGAAAGCTTAAACATAGGCCGCAAAACACCACGATTTCAGGCAAGCGTCAGCGCAAGCTCATGAAGAAGTGGCGCAGGGTAATGCTCTGTTGCTGTGATAATGTTTTGTGTATCGTACAGTTGCATATAGTTATATCTATATTGATTGTTTGCAAATTTTGTTGATAAATTGAACAGGACCAGAAAGAAGCTGTGGAAAAAGGACTAATTACCATGGAAGATATTCAGATGGCTGTTGCTGATGGTATATTGTTGTAGTTATATGTATATATGTAATACACGTTATCTATCTGTATTATTTGTAAATTATAATTGAGCCTGGTCGAAACACTGCCATACTCGATTGAACTTTGATAGTATTAACTTTTAAGCTCAAAGTTAATCGAAACTAGCTTGTTTCGGCTCGATTACCTTTGAAATGCATGTTTCATATTGTATTGTAGTATACCGTATACTTGTAATGTGTGAATCAGTAAATGTAAAACGACACCAGCTCAATAAATCTTGTGAGTTTTGTGTGTGTGACTTACAACTCTGTTTGATTAGCTTGACTCAGTCAAAGTGTGAGTTGATTTTGAATACTTTTGGAGTCGGTGTCGAGTAGCTTGTGAGCTGGTTTGACTTGGTTACATTCTGAATTGTGTTCCATTGATGTACTAATTTTGTTATCTGTATGCTTAAATTTGCAATAATCATGAAAATTGTATCGCTTAGCATTGTATATTTGGTTTTGCAGGATCAGGGACATCATCTCAAGAAGCCAGTAAATCTCCATTACAGTTTAACGTGAAAAAGAGTTTGAAAATTAAATCAAAACGAGCAATCAAGAAGGATAAGAGGGGTACACTTTTCTGAAGATTATTTATGCTAATAAAACTTATTCGACTTGATGTTTGTTGAATTTGTTGTTTGACAAAGCAACCTAACATTGATTATCTGTCGCTTTGCAGGTAAGAATAAAAGAAATTCAGGTAAAACGGCCGTGGAGACATCATCAGATGTCATGATGGAGTGATGATTCGAAGGCACTAAAAATAACTGTTATCAAAGCTTGTTAATGTAGCTGTTAGATGTTTTTAAAGTGTTAGCTACTCAAGTTCTTTTTGGTATCAAATGTGTAAGAATGATGAATGTTCAAAGTATAACTATTGTAATTTTTTTACCAGTTAATGATATTCATTTTGAGCCATAATGTTTGTTTTCAAAAATATACTTTGAAGCATGATATGACTCGTGAACTTTATAATTGCTCTAGTAGGACATCTTTGATAAAAGGTATTGGAATTATAGTTTGCAAGACAACACAAGGCTTCTATAGTATTTTTAATATTTGACCACATCGTACTCAGAATTACAAAAACCACTCGTGTTAGTTTGGTGTTAACAACAGTACATCAGCAGATCAGCTCCCATAGTAATCTGTTAAAAACAAAAGCTACACTACACTTGCATCATTGGGTCTCGCTGTCTCTTGCATTTGAAAACTTGTGATACATCGAGGCTATCTCCTAAACAAGCCTGAATTTTGTAGCGTCCTGCAGTAGTCAGAAATGGTTGATGAATTCTTTACTAGTTCCCATATCTTGCCTGAGTTTTTCAGCCAGTCTCTCTCAGACACAGTCCTTGAAAATGATGGACCACTCATTGATAGAACCTGAAACCATTTATCAAAATGATCAGCAAAAGTTGCAAATCTTAGAGGTGGCATTCTTAATGAATTTATTAATGAACAAGTCAGTTTACTTATGAGCCGTCATGTAATAAAGTTGTTTATGTAACCCAAAATCTAATACATCAATTATTTATGAAGGCAAACCCAGCCCGTTTTGACCCATCCTAGAAATGACTGGTCACAACCAGAACCCATTTTGCCAGTTACCCGGTCAGCACATCTTGCTACCTCTTAAAAACAAGGAAGAGAAAATGGATACCTGATCCCGTAGTCTCCACAAGGAAGAATAGTAACTCTCATATTGTGTTCCCGGATAATCTGTATTCGATTTAGATGGGATAAAAAATGATTTGAACAGTGTAGGATCAAAATCACCATCCAGACTCATGGGAACCACAGTATTCTCTTTGGATCCGTTCTGTTGTTTTTGTTTGTTAAAAGAAGTGGAGCTAAAATACCGATTAAGTGCTTTCCTCACTTGCACAAGATTACGGGGAGCGATATCGTGCTCCTGTAGCCTGCAAACCATAAGTCATAAGATAACATATTATGATAAAAAGTGAGATCTATATTTGAGTAGATCGTATAGGAAACCAAAAAGTATTTCCTAGTTCAAACTGCTATATGTATCTACCATATTAATACACTTTTCAGTTCATCAAAGCTTACATTATGTAGAGAATAAATAATCAAGAAAATACAACTCACTTTGTGTGAACAAACACGGGAGAAGCCATGTATTCTTCTCCAACTTCCTGAATTTTATCTTTGATTTCCTTATCAGATCCCAAATTGGAGCTTTGTGGATGTGAAAGGAACAACGAGGATGGATCAGGTATATTATGTTTCAACAAATCCACCTACCAATCACAAAGGAGATCGTAAGTCGTTAATACATAATAGTACATTAGATTTCTACACAACCAGAATCATGGATTCACTGACAAAGTTTATGTTAGTTTAGACCATTTAAGTCAGTCAGTAATAAAAAATTAGATGTGGCAAAATGGATGGGTCGGATGGGTTGGGAAATATGTCTAAGCCGGTAACTTTTTGGTACGGGGTATGTCAGGGATTAAGCCGAAACAATTCTTGCGCAGCTTTTTCTGATATATTAAATAAAGAATTTCTATGATATCTATCATTTCAATAATAATCTATTATATATATATATTTTTTAATAAGATAAATTATGAATTTTTTTGAGGTAAAGATCAAAGTCTACTTTCGCTACGTTTAACCATTTCTATTTGAGCTACTTTTATTTTACCATTTTACCTGCCAGAGATAAAACATAATGCAAATCGACACATTCATAAATGAATGATCAAACATTCGACTAAGCTAGCTGCAATTACGGGGAACATGGAAAAAAATTACATAAAGGGGAAGTCATACCGTTGCCATCAAACGCCACATGTTGTTATCATGAACCCCTTCGGTTACTACCAGTATAATGTGACAAATGGAGGTCAAAAGAACACCAAGCTAAAAGAATTCCTTGCAGGATAGTTGAAAGATTAAAGATTAAATCAGAGACAAATAGAGATAAATGATGTACATATAGCAATTATATAAATATGACCAAAGCCAATTGGGAAATTATAAGGTAAAAACATCTATCGTTGTATAATGATATATGCATCGTACTAATAGATGTATAAACTAACTATATACAGACACACCTGTATACTCATTAGTTCATGTGCCAGCTCAGCAGGTAAGGGTTCACCACCACCGAAGACTGATATTGTCGATGAACCATCAGGTCTAATCATCTCCGCCAAAACTGATGGACTAAATACAGGCTGCATTGATCATAAGCAGTTACAAAACTAAGCAAGTTTGTTCTAAAAATTCATTCATACAAAAGCTTACTTTATAGAATAGATAAGATATAAGTATACATCCAATTGAAGCAGAATTTGAAAGCGCAAACCTGAGTATCAAGAAGTATGATCCTTTCCGAAGTAATTCTTGGTTCCATACCCATCGTACAATGCTTTGCCATGGCCTTGGTTTCTACCGATTCTAATGCAAAAGGAGGTAACATCCCTATATAACACCGCGTGTACAATAAATAATTACAATTTAACTTCCCAAATGTTAAGTACGATATGAAGTCATAAATATGAAGGTATATAAATATACAAATAACCAATAAGCGAAAGGGTTTTGTTAATGACAGCCCTTACACTAACAGCTAACCATCACTTATTAAAATTTTCAACTTAATGTAAACGTTGCATCGTATATAAGAAACTAACTTTTTTAGTTACCTTTTATTACCGTCAGCAATATATGTAAGTGACCGATAATAACAAAATAATATGGAGACGTAACACACAACCACGTCACCATTTCTACCTGCTGTTGAAGGTCATTTACATACATTGCTAACGAAATAAAAGTTTGTAACATCAAAACATTAAAAAAGTAAAAATTAGTTTTTCACATTTTGGGGGCACCATAAACCCTAATAATTAATGTTAGTATTATTAAAGAGGTTACCAGGTGAAGTAGCATCAAACCCATAAATCTCATTCATAATAGTAGACTTCCCAACACCCGGTGGACCGATAACTCCGATCACCGTAAAATCTGTATTATCCGTCAAATACTGCAACCAAAAACAACTATATAAATAAAAAAAATATATATATATAGACATATAATTAGTAGTACAAGTTTATTTAGATATATATACAGGAAGGAATCGATCTGTGTGAAAATCCCAGGAATCTGATAACAGATTGAGAAACCCGACAGACGGAAGACGGGAACGGAGAGACGCCGGAGAGTCGTCGGCGCCGGTGCCGGAGGGTCCGCGGTTGTACTTGGCGGCGGTGACGAGAGCTGGTTTCGCTAGTAGAATTTTGGGAGCTTGATGATTATGATGATGAGAAGAAGCAGGTGATGATGATGATGATGATGATGAAGGGTTTGAATCTGTGGAATTGTTTCCGCCACCGTTGCCCGCCATCGTCGCCGGCGAGTGAGTCAGTGTGGGCGAGTAAATTAACCCAAACTTTTTTACAGAAGGAAAAAGGATTTATAAATCCAGAAACAAAAAATAAATAAAAAATGTATTTTGGTTGAAATACGTTGTATAATAACTTGATCTTTTAAGCATTTTAATTTTTGTAAAGTTTTTGACACGCCACGAAAACAAATATTGATTTGATACATGATGCATTAACATTTGAGTTTTCAAATTCAATTCAGTACATACAATGTTAATTTGTCACGAGTTACTATTTCCCTACAAAAATGAAATGAAGTCTTCAGAATCTTATACATGTCAAATACGTTACTTTATGTTTCTACTCCATAACTACAATTCAAAAACATATAAACCTTATTTTTTAAAAGGGTTTAAGTCACCGATCGCCGACGTTCTTTCATTTTTGTTCCAAAATCATCAATCAACCGATTTTATTACAATGATCACCAACGAACTTTGAAGTTACGTGCTGAGATCGTCAACTCAAAACTTTTTAAAGGCGCTGATAAATACAACAAATAAAAGTTATTCATACACCAAAACTGTACTTTAAGTACTTGTATTATATGCAATAACTAATGTACAGTTGTTGTATAAATCAACTTTATTTGTTGTATTTATCAACTCCCCCTTTTAACCTAAAATGTAATTAACCCAATCACATTGTGTTGCCATGTCACTAATATTAATGACGTGGCATCCACATAAAAAGTTTTAATACACGTGACAAAGTACCCTGATCCTATGTCACTAATATTATTATTATCCAACTTAAATACCCTTTTATTTCTTTTAGTTCGATCCAACATCAGATCTACTTCAATTCAATTATGCATCATAATCTATATCTTCTTAACAATATTAACTTCACATACCAATTCCAATTCCAATTCGGGTAGTATCCCAGATCCGAATTCTCTTAAATGGGTGCATTCGAATCCGTACAATTAGCAGATGAAGATGATGAAGAAACAAAACATCATCAACAACAACAAACACACAACCATCATCATCGTCATCATTATGAAGTTGACTTACTAAACGATCTAAACGAAAGTTTAATGAAAAAAATGGTGGAACAAGAAACAAAACTATTACGCTGTCATGCTAAAGTAGGTTTTGATTTTAAGGTAATTGAGTATCGTTGTTGTGGGTCGAACGGGGTGTTGGTGCTCTGAGCCGGGTGGAGGTGGTGGCGCCGTTGGCTGGGCTTGGCCGGAGTAGCTTGGTTGAGGTGTGGCAATGATGGCGGCGGTTTGGCTACACGAGCAAGAGGAAGAAGGGAAAGTGGTGTATGAATAACTTTATTAAAGTTATTAAGGATATTTTAAAAATTTCACCCCCACAAACTATAAATGAAAAAAAAATAAAAAATCCGCCCCCTCTACTTTGAATTCCTGGCTCTGGCCCTAGTGCCAACTATGTGAAATTATCTTATAAATTAATTCCATTTGTCTTTTTATGTAATAAATTGAAATTGCTTTTGTCACGGGAGTTGATATATACAACACATATATTACTTTATATAATAAAACTGTGCATCACTATACTTGTATTCTGTGTTGTAATCATTGTACAAATATTGTTTGAATCAACTTTTTTTGTTGTGTATATCACTACCCTTTTGTCATTGTTGAGTATGAACTATTCATGGTAAAATGTAAAAATCGACAAAGTTTTCGTGATGTCTTCTCAAAATTATATGAACTATTATATATAATAGAGGCTTTGCTATGTCATCACATGTATAACAAACAACTACACTTCCGGTGAACACTTTGCTTAAGTATTTTCATTCCTTTAAAGATTTTCCTAGTATGGTAAGTAATATTTATAAAGAAACGTCCATAATTATAGGTACTAGGTAGGTAGTCTAGTGATAAAGGCTTTGTCTCTGGATAAAATACTTAAAGGTTCCAAGTTCGAATTCTAGGAGCAACAAAAATCCTCCTTGTGGCCAAGGAGGTTCAACTGCGAAGACTTGGAGCCATTCGCATAGCGGGTGATCACCCTTAAGATTAGTAGGCTCGCCGCTTGAGTTAAACAAATAAAATAAAAATAGACATAGATGAACTATTTATGTGGCTTAATATCAATGTTTGAAAACTTAGTGGATCTTAAGTGAAGTTACAAACTTGAAGGGGTCAGAAAGTAACAATTCACAAAATATTGGTATTTTGTATCAGATCGGATGTTGCAAACCGGGGAAATCGCAGGTCAAGAACTTTGAACCCTATTATTTTCCATTTCTCAATTAATTTAAATGGCAATGAATCGTACAAAACAAGGGTTTTCAATGGCTTCCCAATTTCTGAAAACCCTAAAAACCCCATCTTCTTCAATGTCTTTAAGACCCTTCAGCGGCGTTGTTAATAGCGAAATCACCACCACCCACACCGCTAAATGGATGCAGGTTAGTCTAATTCTTGTAAAGCTATAATCTTTTTGGTTGTTTACAAGTGGGTAAGTTGGGGATTCTTTAAAAATTTGATCTTTTTTGCTTATTAAGGCAATAGATGATAATTTAATAATATAGGTATACAAATTGTTACATATATGTATCAAATTGTAGAATCTTGATCAAGCTCAGCCCAGTTAAGACTTAAGACCTATGGGTGGAGGTGGTTTTTAGGCTATTTTACTTTTTTTTTTTTTTTGGTTGGAGAATGATGTGACTAGCAATGTTTACTTTCATATGACTATTATGTTAAGGTTCAATTGAAAGAGTGTACATGTATTATGATTTTGACATTGTATTACGATATGCGTCAAAGTTTGCAACCAAGAGGTATTGTGTGTTTGTGTCATTTTAAATTTGTAATAGAAATGTACAGTTGCTATACCTGTAGTAGTTTTTATTCTATTTTTCTATATAGGATAAATTCAATGATGAAAATGCAGTGAAAAGTCCCCCCATTTATTTATAAATTATAAGGCAGTCAATTATAGAGACTTATGTTTTTATATCTAGTTGACGTAATCGATTTTACATTGGGGCATATTTTGTGCTTCCGTGCAACTTTCAGCTAACAAAAACATACACACGTGTGTATGTCGGCTATAAATCTGTTTTTATATGTTCAATATGAGATACTGTAATGCGTTGATGTATACTTCCTTATTCGAGGCATAGGTCCAGCTACAATGTGATTTAATTTAGTCCTTATTGCTATATTTAGGCATGTGAGAGCCAATTCGTTGTTTACTCTTTGTGATTGACAGGACACAACCAAGAAATCTCCAATGGAGTTGATCAATGAAGTCCCACCCATCAAAGTTGAGGGCAGAACTGCAGCTTGTGAAGGAGGTGTTTATCTCTTTCCCAGTTCTTACGTAACATTAAAGGTGGCAATATGAGTGGGTCAGGCGGGTTGGCAATGGGTACGGTTAGGGTTGGAAAGAGCCGGGCCGTGTTGGATTGGATTGGGTTGATTTGCAAATACTTTTGTCCATTTAAATTATTTTGTAACAAATGTCTAATGCGTTAATTACGAGTACAAAACAATTACTGCAATAATTATCAGTCTTTTGATAGAACTACTCGTATTTAGTAGGCTGTACGTATTAAAATGGACTTTGGATGACTTTCTCTGTGTTTGACCCTTAAAAATAACACAAATGGACTTACAAGTAAATGGGTCAAACTTGCCAGTTCTATGTAGCATCAGTAAGTAATCTAGTCTAATTACAAAAATCTTCTGTTGACTTGGGTGTTTGCTCAATTTACTGTTTTTCATGATTGCAGACACCAATCCTGCACTAGGGCATCCCATAGAATTCATATGCCTTGACAAGAGTGAGCCAGCTGTTTGCAAGTACTGCGGGTTACGCTATGTCCAAGATCATCATCACTAGATTCATCTTGAAATGCCTGTGTTGCCCCTGCAAATTTTCAGCTTATTACTTGGCAAAAGTCTCGTCTTTCGTGTTCCATTTTCTATTTCAGCAAAGATGATGTACCATCAAAACCTTTACAATGTTTTTTGAAATGCTTGCAAATAAGGATACAATGGCTGTATAATCTGACATTAAAATGACATTGTTTTACTGGTGACTATGTCTTGAATCGATATAGTTGATGGTACAATATTAACAGAAAAGTCTTCGCTTAAATTAGTCTTCATATCTTTTCTTTTGGGTAAATTAATGATTGAATCAGGGACTGGGATCATCTAATGTTGAACACAAGAGAGGTCATGTTCCTCGCATAAAAAAGGGCATATGGTATCAAAATAGATAACTTCTGTTTTGGCTATTAAGGTTAATTCTTCACCCAAATATAAGCTCAAGCTTTTATAAAAGGTAATCTCCAAGTAAAGCAGTTAAATCTCCCATATTAGAGGAAAAGAAAGATATGTAATTGCTCTACCCATCATATTTGGATTCAAATTACCCTCGATTGAATGTCTCAAGAGTTCTTATCAAGTCTTTTGAAAGTTTGAGCTTTTTATAAGTGAATTAAAAAGGTTTGTATCCGAAACAGAAACCAGTCAATTCTTCAGCGCTCATTTTTTAACTACTACACCCATTAAGTTTTCAGAAAATTAGAAAGATAGATTACAACACACATTTGACAACCAGATGGTCTTTTTACTAATTAGTGCCATTTGTGTTCCAATGGTTCCATATATCATCATAACGTAAAGAACAAGCGCAAACGTAAAGAACAAGCGCAACAATTATGGATTAAAATATTTATGTCAGTTATTTTGATTATCATAGAACTGCCAGGCCAGACAAGAACGACAAGAGCCATGACTACAAAAGAAGATGAAAAGAGAACCTACTCATCTTATTTCAATAATTCTTGCCTACAAATGAAAACCAGGGCTTGCAAGTTCATCTTCTTCAACGTAAATCAATTCTTCAACTAATACAAAGATTGCTAGCCAATTAATAATACTTCCTGTTTATATATCAATAAAACTCTATCAGATGTACCAGAATTCTTCACGGAGATGAATGTAAGCGGGTAACATTCATCACATTTTTAACAAATGGGTTGGCCACCAAACGACACAAAAGCAGATAACTCACCTGCCTGCCCCAAAACGCCACCCAAACAAACAACAAATAAGCTAACTATTACCACCTTCGTCAGTACCCGCCAGCTTTCTCCTCTGTTGATGTTCTGCCACTTTATAATCAACCACTTCACGAAATAACAGTGGATCCAACACACAATTTTCACTTCCATAAACAGCAGCTTGTACACTTGCCATCAATTTTGCAACCTCTCTTCCAGAAAATCCATCAGTTTTTGCAGCAGCTTCCCTAATTAGATCATCCGTTAGACCCTTAATTTCTATCTGCTGCTGTTGTTTCTGAAAGAACTTTGAAAATAATCCCGGCTTTTTTGCACCAGCCTTAGCAATGTATTTGTCTAAGTATAGTTTCAAAAGTTTGAATCTTTCTTCTTCTCCAGGTAAAGGGAATTCCAAAACTTCATCAATACGGTCCGCAACTGCTGAGTCAAGATCACCAGGACGGTTTGTGGCAAGTGCTAAAACTATGTCTTTTGATTGGTCACCAGTGCGAAATAGAAGGGCATTTAGGGCACTCCTTTGAGCTTCACTCATATAAGTTTTGTTTCGCCTGACAAAAAAAGATAAAAACTTATGTTAGTTGTACCAGCCAAACTGTAACACTATATCATACTCCAATGGAATTTATGACTTACTCGCACAAAAATGCATCTGCTTCATCAATAAAAAGTAATAAGCCTCTATTTGATTTCTTCGCCCAATCGAATAGCTGATGTATCTTTGTAACAGCCTGGGAACCTAGAGGTGCAACATCTCCACCGGTCATCAATGCATAATCAAGTCCCTGGGACATTTCAAACCGTGTAAGATGGAGAAGAATAAAAGATAAGTCAAAAGGACACAACTAGAAGTGGCAACATGGTTCGGTAGGGTAACAAGTCAAAACGGGTCATTTTTTCAGCACTGATTAAAAGCGGCCCAGGTTGGTTGACACACATGTTTTTTGTTCTTCTAAGCTTTTATAAGTAACTATTACATAATTTTTCGAAGAGCATTATCATTACTATTATAATCTAGTTCTTCAAGTTACATAATTTATGAGGATGATAATAATAGAAACATAGGCGAGCTATTACTTTTTTTGGGAACTACTTTAATTTGACTTTTTGATTTTTTCTGTTTAAGGAAAAAATACAACCCAACTTGACCCATACATAGACAACCAAATTAACTGTTTATATACAGAACAATTATAAAGACAAGAAAGGGAAAAACTCGTACGGATTTTTGTGCTAATTCTCTCGCTGCCATTGTTTTCCCTGTTCCTGGAGGACCATAGAAGAGCATATTTCTAAATGGTGCCTGATGAGACTTTGTATTGGCAGTTGCACCAGCCAACTGTGTAATTCTCTTCTGCAGAGATGGATTAAGAATCACTTCACCAAATGCATTCCCATTTTGAGAGTTTGCTCCCTTTTGACCACCTTTGGATAGAGTACTCAACCCACGAGAAAAAAATCCTGACCATGGATATTTTCCTCGAGAAGATTCCCTGATTAGTGATGGTTGCCCCAATATTCTGTCTACATAGCTCCAAACCACCCTAGCACCTTCTCTGTAATAGACAAAAACAAACAAAATATGAAGACTGAAAATTCTGATGATCACTTTAAAACTTTTTGGACATAGACCAGCAGTTTACTCGGGAAGAATGCTAAAATGTAATGACAATGAAGCACTGAACTGTGAAAAGCATTTATAAATTGTTTAAGGGAACACCAAGACACTCAGTATATAGGAATGAATGATACCTTGTTGTGTAGATACCTGCAGCAAGAGCGGTGACGCCCCCAACGGCTACAACCATCTTGTTTTGATCAGTTAATATTGCACGCAGACCACCTATAAAGTAGTTCATTTAGGCATCATTAATGAAGAAAAATAGATGAAAAAAAATTCTACCTATTAGAGATGGAAAGATGGGTAGGTTGTATAACCAGTCAAGACAAGTTTCATTTAATATGGGCCAATTATTATTTAGTAAGGTTCAAATTCAAAAAGGTCAATTCGGGTTGGATTGACTGAAGACCACTTTTTGTCCATTATTATAAAAATTTAATATGTAACTTATAAACATAATATTATTATAATAATCTTCTAAATCTGTGAACATAACAATCATTAGAATTGTATGCCTAAATATAGACGTTGGACAACCCTCAACCCATATGAGCTATGACTGACCCATTTGCACGTTTCCCTTTTAGCTAACTTTTATGATTTAAGCTATACACAGCTAGAGTCGATCCTTTTATAAATAAATGGGTCAAAATATGTATATGTACCAGCTATATTGAGACTTACTAACAAGGAGCATGCACGATCTCTTATAATAATAATTAAAAAAATATCAAGGCATCATTACATGCAACTTTTTATGAATTTTTTTTTTACCTCCAATGTGTTCAAAAGTGGTATTAATTGCAGATACCCATTTTTCTCTCTCAGCATTTGCACGTTCTACTAGCATCCTCTTATTCACGTCTTCAGCCAATTTAGCTTCATGGGCCCTTCCTTCTGCTTCAGCCATAGCCTTAACCCTAATTGTTTCTCTCTCAATCTCTGCTTTCTCCCTTTCCGTTTGTCTGCGTTGTGCTTGAATTTGCTCTTCTGTTGCTCGTCGGTGTTGTTCTTGCCTAATTGATGATTCTTCTTGCATTTTCACAAGTTCTTGATTTCTTGTTCTGTGATGTTCATTTTCAGTCTGCAAAATATATAAAGTTCGCCCCATTATGATACATATAGCGACATAAAAACAAACTTCAAAAACACATGCGGAACATACCTGCATTCTCTTCCTTGCCAGTTCATCCTCGTAGCGAGCCATTTGTGATTTTATTTGTGCTTGTTGCTGAGCTAACTTTTTCTGTTCATCATATATCACCCTTTGCCTCTCCTAGAAAACACAATGAACAATAACAATTAACCTCATTCAAAAAAATGGTTTTAATATTTGACATGGAAATTAATGTACATTTCAGGTACAACTCTAAACAAAGATTGTATACTGGTATAGCTCAAAAGATTCTTTACAATCAATTCAAAAGGTTCAATTCCTTTAAAGACAACATTTCAGTTAATGATAATTAATTAACTCGTATAACGACAAGTGTCTGTTTTTAATATAGACTCTGGAAGCGTTTCAGTCATGTTGCATTACATTACATTTACACCGCCTATCAATCTCACTCAATCTTATCAAGAATAAGGCAAAACCACACCCTGATTTCAGATTGAATTTTACAATACATCTGCGAGAATATATACGCATATTGGAAAGGGTGGGGAGAGCAAATGCTTACAGTTTCAGCCTGAGCTTGCATTGCAATAAACTCGGCTTTCTTTGCTGCTAAATCCGCCTGCCTAGTCTCTTCCTGCTTCTTCATCAACTCAAAAATCTAATAACAACACCAACCACAGATTATCACCACCAGATAAATAATCACATCGAACACCCAAATTTCAAAATCAAAAAAGAAAACTTAATTTACCAAGTACCAAGCTCAACTCATTCCAAATGCTATACTAACATATCAGCAGAGCATAAACAGAATTTAATAAATTAGGTCAAGTAAGAATTCAAAACCTTTTTCGGTTCTTTGGATTTAGCAATTTTTTCGACGGCTGCAGCACCTCTTTCCAATGGTTCAGGATCAAACCCTGCGGAGGTTGTTCTAGGGTTATCGTTACGAACACGCGGCGGCGGCGGTGCGTCATTTTGCGGCGGAGGTGATTGAGGGTCAACTGGAGCTCCGGCAGCCGGCGCCGGAGACGGTGATGGTGAAGTGAAGGTAGGGAAGTTAAAGAGGCTTGAAGCTTTCGACATTGATATATATAATTATTATGTATTGTATATTGTATATGTATATATGAGTGTGTGAATTTGTTTTTTCTTCTTTTTCTAAGTTTAGAAAAACCCTAGGGTTTTATTGGGGAATTGAAGCTTGATGAAAAAGAAAGATGAATTGAGGCTTCATTTAATTTTGATGATTTATTTTAATCTAAAAAAAAAAAGAAAAAAGAAAGTGCTTCAGGGTTTATGTAGGGTTTGTTATTGGCGGTTTTGGGCCATGATTTATATTTCGGGTGAACCGGTCTAAACCGGTTTAAGAGAATCATTTTCAAAAATAAAAATACTACTCGTATTTTTTTTGGTGTTTGGGGCTTATTTTCAAAACTTATTAGGGCCTCACTATGGCACATCACCGGAATGTCGGTTTGTAACTGACGTGAGTGATGCCATGGGTACGGCTCCATCAGTTTTTTCGTCGGTTAGATTTCGTCGTCAAACCGACGAGTTTCGTTTAATTTTTTTTTTTGTGTTTATTTGTTTAGTGTATAGAATAAAAGGTATATTGGTAAATGTGGGTTCAGAAAAAAACTGAAGTGATGTTCACTGTAGGCAGTGAAGCGTCAGTTTGTGTCAGTTTTGGAAAAAACTGACGTGACGCTGAGGTGACACAAACTGATGCGTCAGTTGGACTCCACCATAGTAAGGGGTCTTAGCTTATTTGCTTATTCTTAACACAATAAGTTCAAACTTTAGTGTTTGGGAGGGCTTATATGCTAAGCTTATTTGCTTATTTAAAAGGGGATTTCAAAGGCTCAAAATAAGCTCTACATTTTTAGCTTATTTGCTTATAATCAATAAGTAATAAGCTTTCAAAATAAGCTCTACATTTTTAGCTTATTTGCTTATAATCAATAAGTAATAAGCTTTCAAAATAAGCTCCCTAAACAACCCCTTAGGCAAAGCAGCACTAAATTTTTTAAGTTAAAAAAAAGAAACTTGTGTGATTTCATCATGCATGATAATTATGCATTTGCCCACAACTTTATGCAAATTAACTACTTCTATTCATTCTATTCATCGGACAATAGCAGGCGGATCCACGTTATAGTAAACGGTGTTATATCAGTCAATTAAACCGGCTAGTGTAAATTTAGTTGAAAAGTTATTGGTTCCTTAAGAGTGGTATCACTCGTATTTAGGTGGTGCACCTCAGTGTCTAAATAAACTTAATCAACTACCAGGTCGAGAGAGATTTAAAATTTTTATGACACCGTGACTAAATTTGATGGGTTCGGCTCTGGACAATAAAAAAATTTTATCTTGTAAACCAATAATTATAGTTACGGTTACATGATATCATCATTTTTGACGTTGCGTCGATGTTTCACGCTTAGAGCAAAGGGTGTGGATCAAGAAAACTCGCCACATCATGGTAACATTGAACATCACGTTCAACACATTTTAAAACGTTGTAAATATACATTAATAATTAAGACCCATTTTTATTTTTCATTTATATAAAATTTAGAAAGAAAAAAGTAGTCATATACAATGTGAAGTAGACCACACTTGTCCAACCATGTTGGCTACAATGCTAGACTGGTGTGATCACGTCAATATGATAAATGGATGGCCTGACCAACTAATACGATGCCGCAATTTGAGAAGTGTTACTTTTTTTCCTCCCAATATATAATGATTGTTTGATTTACTGGGAACAAAGGACAAGAAACTTGTTGGAAGTTATTTTAATAAATAATCTAGATCTAAATCTAAATAGCAATGGAGCACAAACAAAGTAAATTAAAACAAGAAGACATAAAACATATTAAAGAATAGTTTAATAAAACAAAACTTGAAAGCATCTATATAAAAATTTCTTTGAGTGTTCATGGTAACAAGCTCTCCTAGTGTTCAAAGAATGAAAAGTACTCCAAAAGTAAAATTATCATCTCTTGTATACTTCCCAATGCTTAGCATTTTTTAACCAAGTCTTCAAAGATTTGTGCTTTAACGTCTAATATCAGGTTCGAACCCATCAACCCGACTCAAGGCTAACAGCCCGGTTCGCATCTATCTTACCTTCAACATGGCTAGACAAAAACACTAAAAGCTTCTTTTTGAGGTAAAGAAACACTACAAAAAAAATACAATTGGATATGGGAAAATGGTGTTACACCATCTCCTACTGGCCACCCACCATAATCCTGCTTGTTAAAAAGAATATAGTTTTGTACGGAGTAATAATAAACAAATAGTTTAGGGGAACTGAAACGATCCACCAATCTGGTTTTGACCCTGTGGAGGATTAATCGCGACCCACAGAAGCGATATGGTGATTGCAATGAGTCCAGACCACACAAACACGATCGTTGGTGTCCTCCCTCTTCTTCCCATCAAACCTTTCGCAAATGGGTATAAATGAGCCAACACCCAAAAACTAAAAAACACTCCACCAAGAAGACGACTCCATTGTGGTATCGTGCTGTATATTGTCCGACTGAACCCCACAGCGATAGCTATCAAGTTAACCATCATTATAGTTATGGGCGGGATCATGAGCGATGTCCATTTTACAACGTAAAGATCCGCAAACTCATCATCGTCATCATCACCAGCGGATTTCGATGTCAATGTGAATGAGATTTCAATCCCAGCAACTACCTTTAATAGTCCTTGCATAACTGCTGCTAAATGAGCGCTTGTTCCACCGATTAACCAAAACTGTTCGTTTCTCCACCATTCTTCTAACTCAATCCCGGACCATTTTACCTCCAGTACCGCAAGCATGACGATAGTGAGAGTTATAATCAGTAGGTAGACAAGGAACGTCACATTTAACGTCTGCACAATAAACTGGCCAGAAAAGAGGGAAAGTGCCGGGAGAAAGCAGTAAACAATCAGGAAAATCGAGGTAAAGGGGTAAATTCCAACGTTCAAGTATGCGATTCTTTGCAAAATCTTCATTCTCGAGCTTGCTAACAGAGCGTTATTACGTGAAAAGAAGATCTCGACCGACCCTGTAGCCCAACGGAGCACTTGATGAAGCCTATCGGTCAAATTAATTGGAGCTGTTCCACGAAAGGCGTCTCTTTTAGTAACACAATATACTGATTTCCAACCTCTGTTATGCATCCGATAACCTGTGACAACATCTTCAGTCACGGACCCATAAATCCAACCAACCCGTTGCCCCCACTCGGTTTTATCCTCGTACCAGCATGAAATAACACTTATAGCTTCTGCAACAGTTGAAGCATCTAGAAGCTCCCGGGGAATGGTTAGGGCACCGGGTGGCCTTCCGTTCTTGACAGCCGGATGATCAGCAAGCGGGCGACCTTGAAACTCCGCCACGGGAATGGAATCGATCAGAAGAGTTGAGTTTCCAAATTTCTTTGGAGCAAGAGAAAGATTCATGTCTTCGTCATCAGAATCACCCATTCGTAAAGCCCGATTTTCTTCCGGCGTGCTAAATTTAGCTTTTCTCCGACCACTACAGCAACAGCTACAGAAACTTGGGTGGTGTTCTTTAGACCGAGGCGGGTCAAACCCATAAAGAGCGATTCTCCTAAATAGACACCCGGTACCCACATAAACGGGTCCTTGGAGCCCATCAAGTGCGCGCATGTTCCCATCGAAGAAAACCGTGTTGTGGTTGGCGTAACGATCTGATGTGTCAATACCCTCAAATCTTTGCGGGAACTGGACGTAACAAAGGCGGTCACCACCTCTATCCATCATGAAACACATGCCTTCCCTCATGGCTTGAGAATTGTAGATGTAATGATCACAGTCAAGATTGAGAATGAACGGACCGTTTGACATGATTGCAGAGGCTCGAACAAGTGCGTTCATGGCCCCTGCTTTCTTGTTGTGATCGTAACCTGGACGTTTCTCACGGGATACATATACAAGCATAGGAAGACGAATGTCAACATCAGTAAAATCGAGCATTCCAGCATCATCTTCCGTGCCTTGTAATGGATCATCACTTGGAGGTTTTAACATCACCTGTACAAGTCAAACCCCATATCTAATAAATCTTTGGCTATTAAAAACAAATATCAAATTTGCTAAAACTGAATACTGTGTTTACCTGAATGATTCCAGAATGATCGCCTTTTGAGTGTTCTGGTGCAGGAGACAACCACGTTCCAGGCCAATGAGTTCCGTCAGCCATCCATGTAGCCTTTAAAACCTTGATCATCTCAACAGGTTCATCGTCTCTCTTTTGTCTCTGTTGCTTCATGGCCTTTATCTCCTCACGTGCATGATATGCATCAGACCGACGGCGTATAGAGTCTGGAAGACCGTTGATCCGTACCTTAAACTCATCAAACTCCCGTTTTACCCTTCTACGGTCTTTCACAAAATCTGACTTTACCTTGTTCTTATAAGGATCCTTCTTTAAATTAAAATATGACTCTGGGTTCCTAGGTTCAATATTATGTTTTCTACAAAATGGGACCCACATATTAGCAAAGCTAGCAGCTTCCGCCATGGCCTCAAACGTTAAAAGCGCACCACCGTCATCAGAAACATAGCATGCAAGTTTTTCAACAGGATAATCAGCAGCTAGAATCGATAAAATAGTGTTTGCTGTAACAAGTGGTGGTTCTTTTTCTGGATCTGCAGTCGAGACAAAGATATCAACGCCTGGTAAATCTGATTTTCCAGTTGGGTTGTTTAGGGTCGGTAATTCAAATTTTTCTTTCAGAACATTAAGATCGGTAGCACGGTTGACTGGGTTGACTTTAGGCAACTGGTCAAGGATCCAAGAAAAGGCGAACCATAGTTCACAAACAATTGACATTCCCCATAGCCAGATTGCATCGTTGTTTGGGTGGTTAATTCTCCAGCTCAAGAAGAGTACAAGAACAACCATTCGAACAACAATAAGTAGCCTGCACATAATATACACGAAAAGAACATTCATTCACATACTGTGAAATACAGAAGATAGCGAACAAAGAATGATCTTTGAAAAGACCATTACTGCAGCAACATTATGTGGACAAATATGTGTATTACGAAAATATTCTATTATATGTGCATTTCAAAAGTGAATCTAAGATATTTAATAATCAAAATCTATAAGCATATGTACTCTAGGGGGTACTAGAAGACAATATTGGATGTGAATTTACTAATTGAAGTTGTAATTCAGTTGTTTGAGTGTTTGACACAAGTTGTCAATTTGTTAGTGGTTTTCATTTGAACCCTGCACTATAAATAATATGACCAAAAGGACAATCTTGTGAAGATTTTGTAAGATAAGACATAAAGTCTCTCATTTTATTTTATAAAAAGGGTGATTAGGTAATCTTTATTTAACGGGTTAATAATCAGAAACCTTTGCTGATACGAAACTGATTAGTCAAAAATTGGTCATTGAACCCCTACTTAATCAACCAGAAGCACAAGTTGTTCATCCGAACATCAAAAACTAATTACGCTACTCACAAAATTTATATAATCAACTGACAACTGCAACATGAAAATTGACACATCCCCCAATTTTAGATTTGTACCAATCTATCAATACTGATTGACTCGGATAGGGGATCAACAGTTATTGAACAAGTCCTACATTGTCAATATGAAACAAAGTATATAACAGGATGCCTAAAATTTAGAGAACTTGAGGATTCCTAAAAAATTACATTAAATCTTTTGGTTAGCATTTGACTAACTAACTCTCTACCACCATATATATTACATGAACATCAAGCAATAGACATAGATATATAAAAAGATAACGGAAACAAGAAATATACCTATACGGACTCAGAATAGCAGCCGGGATCCTTAACTTACGTGTTAAAGGTCTCCACGGTTTGTTCATCAACTCCAATGAATCAACGTGATCATGATCATCATTGTCTTTACCATTCTCCATCAATCCCTCTTTAGGCCAGATAGCATTTCCGTATCCATACGTCCCACTAGTCTCAAATAACCACCTATTATGATCAAAATCTCCCGTTTGACTTCTCATAAGCGCAGATTTCGTTGACTTCATCAACGACAACCTCCTCTCATTTTTCGTCATCCCAATTGGGGGCGGCAACTGAGCTAACCGCCCATTTCCACCACCACCATTATTATCACCTAATTCATCCAAATCAACACTCTTATATGACTCCTTACACCCCGGGCATATCCCATCACCAGTTTTAATAGCATCGAGATAACAATCCCTACATATTTTAAAATCACATTCACACGGCAAAATATCATCGCCGCGCTCATCGCTCATCACTTTTGCGTCACATCCAGGAACAGAACAAGACGAGCCTTTCGCTCCCGCCATTTGCGGATGATTGATTTCCGAATCAATCACCTTGTCCATAAGATGAGCACGAGTTACCGCATTAAATCCACCAGTAAATAACGAACTCGATACATATTGTTCTTCAACCTTTTGTGAGATCGCATCCATCGGTTGGTTATCAGGTGTTGGTGGTAAATGCACGGTATAATTCATAAAGTCCTGACTACTAAGTTCGCTATCGAGATCATCTCTAGAGTAATTCACATACCTTCCGGATGACGTTCGCCTCGCGAACGTCACCGTTGGAGGTAACGGCGGTTTCTGTGAATCAGCTGCATCTGAACTAATCGATAAGTTTGATCTAGTAGGTTTGAACGTTTTGTTGTTGTTCGATGACATATTTGCTTTTTTAATTCAACCCTGTAACAAAAGAATAGAACTAAGATATAGAAACTACCGAATTTTGATCCATTTTCATTTTGCTGGCACCAATTACACACTCGATCGCGCGCCGATTCTATGTACTGTTGCAACTTGACCACACTTGGTGTGGTCAAACATGCAACAGTAGGTGCACGATCAGATACGTAACGATACGCATACTGCTAGCACCGCGCACCTCAAACAAAACGCATTGTTGTAACTAATTGAAGTTGAAAGAGTAAAACATACCTTTAGATGTACAGATACATTTGGTGTACGTATGTAGATAGTGATGAAGATTAGCAAGTATAAAGCTGGAATCCTGAAATGAACAGATGAATTGTGTTAAGGTAAGAATTGAAAGATTGAAGTTAGAATTGAGCAGAATGTACCTTGAGATTGGTGTATGTAATGGTAATGGTGATGGAGAGTGATGGGAGAATAAAAAGTTAGGGTTTGAATGAGAAATGGAGGCAATTATATTATTTATATTATAGGTAGTAATAAGAAGAAGAATAATAGAGATCTAAATCTAGAATTAGAGCTGGCAACCGATTGGGTTCCGACAATTACATGTGAACGTGAACCCATGTAAGTACGCGTCATTGCAAAAATACCATTTTTCCTTCCAACACGGACACAAATCATATTTCTTTTCTATCCTCCCACGATCACCGCCATTTTCCTTTTTTAAATTTTAATTAATTGTTATTGCTTAGTTTTCTTACCTTTGACCAACTAACAAATTATTTACTTCAAAATTTCAATATTAATAATTAAAATTAATTAACCTGATTAAAACTTACTAATAAAATCTAAAACGATGACATTATGATAAAAGAAAATGGTAACGACCCATATTTTATCATCAAAAGATTCATACGTCAATACTTGTACTTGCACCGTAACAAACTATCTCCCTCCTAATATTGGTTCAAGTAGGCAGTACAATAATTTCATACATATATCCATATTTACTAACAGGTGATTTTTACATTGTGTAATACTCAACTTTTTTTTGGCAGTGGCTAATCAGATCATGTGAAAGAATCATGACAAATTTTTATTGGGATTTATTAATGGGATAGATCGTGTAAAATATTACACGTTAGAATAATATTAATATATTAATACATAAAATAAAAAAGTAAAAATAATTCATTGAAAGGGAAACATGAAAGTGATGGTTTCAATCATGGAATGCATATGACCAAATGTGGGTTGCACGTCCCCCATGATCCTTCTTCACAACCTCCCCTCCCTTTCCTACATTACATTTAATGATTCCCACACCCATACCATACACAGCATCACCATTTCTAGGATTCTTGATACCTCAAAACTCTTTTCTATAATAATATTTTAAAACACTAAACAATCTTTTGCTACGTACACATCTTCTACACGTAACGAAAGAATAATATTTAAAGAAAAAAAATGTTTTTTTATAATGTTTAGAAAATGGGACGACAATGGGAAAGATTACATGAGAACCCCCTTTCATGGAGGCAGTGGGCTGGTAAAGTTGGGACGCCTGCACTCACACATGCAGATGCTTCTTGAATCTTTTACTACACGTTGTGACCTCCGTATGTGAAGCTTGATATTCATAAGTTTGCCAGCCATCTGTTAACACACCAATAAAACAACTCATTAAATTGGCAGGCGATGAATGAATGGAAGTGAAGTCCGGGCACTCTAACAGTCTAACATGTCAAAACGGGTCGAGTTGGGTTGGCCTGAAAACACATTGTGATTCATTTTTTGTAGCTAATTTATGCATCAAAAACATAATTTTACAATAAATATCTAAATCTTCGAACAAAAACAATTTATGAGGTTGTATGCATAATGCATCAAAAACAGACTTCAAACCAAGTTGACCTTTCCATAAGTAAATGGGTCAAAATATAGGTCAAGACTAGTATCATTAAGATAGAGAGTAGCACACCATTCTCCAAACCAAGTCTTCTGGCCCCAACGGTTGAGCAGGATGGGAATACAAGAAATGCCTCACGTACTGTAACATTAACAAATATCATCATCAAAATTCAGGAACAGGAGAATCATGCTATAAATTTCATTTTTCATAACAGGCTGCAATGATCTATTTGGAATTTATAAGATATTCACTGAAGCAGCATGTTGTTAAATATTTATAACTAGAGTAACCATATAAGGATTTACTTGAAATTCAATTGACAAATAGATCACAGGGCACTATGGACAGGGTGACTGTTGGGAAATTAGTGAGGCAACTGTCCTGATCACTATCAACACCTCACATGCCCAACGGATATCTAGCACACTAGCATACATAAATGAAGTCATGCTGAAAGGGGTTCAATTAACAGTAGGATAGTTCAGTAACAGAGACAACTTTCACGTACAAATGGGCGATTTACGAGGAAAAAAATGATTTTTAGATTAAGAAAGATGTATGATAACACAACTTCCAAAGTATCTGAGATAACTAGTAATTTACTACACTCAATTTGAGACATAGTGACGGGTCTTGAGAGTTTATAAATAATTTATTAAATAACTTATATATTTCATAAAACTCAAAGATGTTGCAGCATGCTTTTATATAGCAAATTCACAGTGACAAACCTTGGCTAAATTATCTTGCATATCTTTTATCTGAATAGGTTTGATACTTCTCAGGTATGCCAAAAGCCAACCTGGCTGGACAGCATCACTTGAAGAAACAAATACAGAGATCTGCAACAATGATTAAGATATAAGCATCAGTTGGCTATACCTGAGTAATTTACAGGAAGAAACACGGACTTAAATGCCAAATATTATATAAGCTTAAAGGTTTGACCCATATTGTAAGATGGATAATAGTGTTAGGCACTTACCTTACGATAATCAAGTATTCCTTCAAAAGGAAGCTCAAGTTCATCACTAACTATAACGGGTATGCAACCACTAACAATGGCATCAAACAATCTAGCAGAAGATGGTGTATCACCAGCTGGACTCAGGCAAAACACAGATCTGTTTACCAAATAACAACCAACTCATAAATGTATAACACCGCCCATGTGAAAATAAATGATTCAGGGACAAAAAAGTACTTGCGCATGCCACTTTGTGCAGCTATTTTCCCTGCCTCTCCAGCACTTCCCTCTTCAATGATGACATCATTAGCATCACCAAGTTCTGACCCAAGTTTAGAACGAATTTTACCTCCCTGAAAGTAGGATATAATATAAGTAATTAACTAACTATCACATTAAAAGATAGATCTAGTCATACGATAAAGCAGGAAAGAACAAAATTTCTTTCCAAGTATCTACTACATATGTACAACAATTTTTTTATGTATGCTAAATAACGTAATTTGGATCATTGAAGAAAATAAGTACTTTAGTTCCTGACTTCTAATTATTCAAATATAATTTTCTGTTTGTGATTTGAGCGCTTTTAACTTGTAAGATACAAACATCTAGCCTAATTCAACACATATGCAGCCCAAAAAAATGGGACGATATTGCCATCGACTGAAAGGCTCAGTTTGTATGCTAAGCCCAGCTTAGCACATATGCAGCCCAAATATGAGCCAAGCTAGCAGAAAGAATATATAAGACCCTTCTAAACATATTTAGAGAGAATAAGCTTTAGAGTCTTGGTCAAAAATCATACAGCGTTTCTTTTAAGCCTCCCTCGAAAGTATAGCAGTGTGGTTCTCCTTGGTGCACTTTCTGATAAGCATTTGGCATCACATAAATCAAGATTGGGAACATAAGGAAGTATCAAATCTTTTTCAAGTGAAACTTGGCCAGGCTTGTACCTGAAATTGTAAATATAGATTAATAATAATGATTTAAAATTCAAGAAAATATATTCATGTATGATAACAAGAATATAACAGATACCAGTTCCCTGTGGAGTCCATATCTGGTAACAACCATATTGCATTTTTCACAAATTTGCGAACAGTCTTAAAAGACCATGGATGATGAATTGGAAATATGTGATCTCTTCCCTCAGACCGCTTCCATGCAGGCTGATCAGTAGCCCACTTCAATGCTTCCTGAAATATTACAAAATTAAATAAATAAATAATTATAATAATAATAAATCATCAAAAATGGAGGTTCATTAGAGAAAGAACCCAAAACTATACGTCCTATAATTAGTTACAGGTCATTCTGTTCCTGATTTAACTGCCCAAGTTAATGTATATGCTTTCCAGTTATGCATGAGTGTGTATACTCAACGCATCAATTCTCAAATAACAATTAAACTTCACACCTAGGATATACATAAGTGTAGAACTTCCTAAGTACATGTTATGGACGCCAAAAGAAATTTTTAGATAAGTAAACATTGGTATCCACTCACACCCTGTAAAGCATCTTGCATTGCTGTTTCTCCAACAAGAAGTAACTAATAGTTGTGAAAAACGGAACATAGAAGAGATCAGCATCTTCCTGTTTATGAACTCGTACAACACTTTTCAATTTCCTTTCCGATTCTGGAGCAATTAAATCCGCCCACAGCCAGTAGTCAATAGAGTGCTGCACAGGAAGAGAAAATGAATGGTTAAGACAATACAGCAAATGTTTGGCATTCAACTTTAATCAATCTGGATCTATATAATAAGCTGTAACAAAACAGCCTGCAGAAGATAGTGCTTCATATGCGTTTCTGCCCACTAGTTCGGTGTTCGACAAACTCGATTATGTAACAGGTTATATCTAATAGTGCCACCAAATAATCAACATAATCAGTTTCTTTGCAGCTACTCCTAAACACAAAGTATCCAATACTAACAATCATCATAATTCACTACACCTGAACACTAAAAACTAACTGAAGAAGCAGTACAAGATAATCACTTACATAACACAATGCCAATCACTATCAATATATAACATATATATAAATGCACAATTTGATAAATTCAAATTACCTGTTCGATAAGCCGGTGAACCGGACTGCCATTAGAAGTAAGATTAACAGTCTCTCTATACGTATTCTGATACAAGGAAAGCATATCATAAGTAAACTTAGCCGGCATCTCATAAACATAAACCCTAACAGGCATAAAATTGCTTTCATCACTATAAAGCCTAGCAGTTTCCGCTCTCCAAATCAAATCATCTAGTTTCCTAACTTCTCGCTGCTCATCATCACTCGCCGGATCACCGACCGTATCGTCACGTGATCCCGGAGTTCTAGTTTTTTTCAAAAATTGTTCGAGTGAATTGACGAATGAGTACTGAACGTTAGGGTTTAGATACGGTTGGTTTGAGATTGAAGTGTGGGAGTAGGAGATGGAATTGGTTGGAGGTGACGTGTTGAAGATGTGGTAAACGAGAAAGAAACAAGTGAGTGTGATGGTGATTAGGAAGAATGGAGATCTGGTGATTTTGGTGAAATTAGGGTTCATTGAAGAAGATGAATATTGTCTACCACCAGCCATATGATTGTAGACGGTGGTTCAGTAGAATAGTAGATCACTGAAGCTCAGGTTTGCTTTGCTTGAGCCTTTGAGATTTCTAAACAAACACAGTGGTAATAGTTGGTTAATAAATGTAACTGCTAAAAGTTTGTTAGAGCAAATTTGTAAAAGCTTTTTCTAAATCTTTTTACTATTCAAAAAAGCTTTGAAAAATCTTTAGAAAAAGTATTTCAATTTATAATGTAAATATTTTGTCAAAGGTTTATATTTCTCAAGTTATAGACTAGTAGACTTCATGTTCTTTTTATTATATACATGTTTAATGGTAAAAAAGCTTTTGAAAAGCTTTTTATTATTGGAGCAAAAGTTTTTTGTAAAAAAACTTTTGACAAAAAGCTATTGTAAAATGTGGTGGTGTGGATGCTCTTGAATATCCAAATTATTATGTAGTGGTTACCCAACTTCATTTTTGTCATTTGATAAATCCTATCGATATTGTAAGACGAGTCTCATCCGTTTCATAATCACTTCTAAATCACTTCCACCACCTCAACGTCACATCAAATTTGCACAACTAATTTATATCCGATTACCTACTCCCTTCAATGACTAACCACTTCATTTTTCTGAGCCTCCCATTTATCAATATACCACATTTCTATACACTAAAAAAGTCACGCGGCCCCATTTATTCCAACCGATTACAGATCAATTTACCTTGTTAGAAAGTGATTCAATGGATGACACCACCATTCCAATCGGTTGCCAACCGATTTGAAGTGATTACTCCCGATGAAAGCGATCTAAATGTACATATTCATGGTTTAGTTAAAAAGTCAAATTAATGTAGGTATTCGTGACCACGTGTGAGTTATTTATGTAACAATCCGATTGTCAAAGGATCTTAGATTTGTACTACGTGTATTTTGATATTGAGATTGTACTAAATCACAAACAAGATCGTGATTTTAATAAGCTTGCTAGTAACAACACAATGCAATAGTGATGAGAGGGGGAGGTATACAACAACATGGTAATGGTAATGTTACTATAAAACAGCAAATCACATCACTTTTGTATCTATAGAGAGAAAAAAACCTAGCAATAGTTCAGACCATAACCAGCTTTGTCTTACACAAAATGCATGTAAAAACAATGGTAAAGCTCTAATATGACCCCACACCAAAATAATAAGAAAAAAACAGAGAACATAAACCGATAGAAGTCTAAATTCATGTTCATCACAATCTGAGCAAGACATGATGTGCTGGAAAGGCCTAAAAACTAATAAGATCGTCCTTGGATGGTTTATCCTTTTTAGGTTCGGAGGAGCCGCCACCTTTCTTCCCAAATATCATCTCGTCAAGGTCATCCATCATCTCATCGTTGTTGTTGTTGCCACGAGACCCTGCAGGCTTTCTGATCAATGACTCTTCTTTCCCTACATGAGGTGGTTCATCAGGTTCTGCAGCAACAGCAATCATAGCAGGTTCTGGCTCACGATGCACCTCACTAGGTTTCTTCATTTCTTCATACTTTGACAGAACTTTTTGGATCTCATCATTCACACTCAAGGCTTCAAATAGTAGAGCCTCATCATCTCCTCCTGTCTCCACTATTCTCTGAACAGTAAGTTGGGACTGGCGGCATTGTTGTACGAGTGTCGAGGTCAAATCATCCTGTAATTACAGCAGATATAGAATCTCAGGTCCAAACTTTAACAAAAAGGCAAATAAAATAGGTTTAGAGGTACATTATATTTATAGTATCATGTTTACATAAGCCTTTAACTTGAAATCTAAGTAGGTAGGTTGGACAAATAGGTCAAAACAGGTTAAGATCAGAATGGGTATTTTCATTTTTATAGACAATTAACAGTTCCGAAGTAACTGACGACTGAGCAGCAGTCAATCAAGTGCTAACATAAATTATTCACAAGACACTAATGATATGTTCTACAAATCTCATGAGCTTAAGATGAATCTTAGGATATAGTAACAGTACCTGCAATGCATCCTGTTGTGGTGAAGAGGATAGAACAGTCGATAGAAGCTCAAGACTGTTTCTTGCCACATCAAATGCTTCTTTTGTTTGTTCTGCTGATAGGCTTTGAACCGGAATCTCTTGTTGATGAAACTGCTGTGGAGGAACAGGATATACTTCTGTAGGAGGAATTGAACGAGGAGGAGTAAATATAGGAGCCAAGCTCTCAGAGTCACGACCAGGAAATCGTATTCCCCTCGATTTCAAACTCTGTCATACATAAACAACAAGGAACATAATCTTACACCAGAATCAAAATAACCAACAAACAAGGTTCTGAGCGTTGAGTTGTTTATAAAAACTTGAAGTGTTACCTTGTATGTCTCTTCATAAACAGGCAGATAACGAAGCTCCTCAGTAGACTCACCCCAAGCTTCAATCAAAATCAAAGCTTTATTACGATTGTTAACAACTGTTTGCGGATCATCAATCATCTTCACCATTTCATCAAGCACTCTCTCGGCGGCAACCTCTGAAAAAGCCTTCTCACAGTTCTTAACCACGGTCTCAAGTAACACCAGAGTCAAATACTGAATCCTAGCATTCTTCAACATGATCCTTTTCTTTATTGCACGTATCATATCAATACTACTAATCCTCTCATGATTGATCATATCACATAGTTCAAGATTCGTCGCCCAATCAGGCTCATCTAGCGTCTCTGCAGTTGCTTCCTCCACAAGATTATCAGCTTGATTCGGGCCCTGGAAGAACTCCTTCATCTTAAAACTCATCGAGCTCACGCCTGCTGTAATCTTCTGACCAACCTCAGATCCACCAATCTTAAGACGCTCACCAAGCGCATTAACTTTGTCCATTATGTTATCACTCATTGTTCCAAACCCCTAAGTTAGTAACACAGTTCACCTCTGATCCTTGATTTAATCAGATCCTCAAAACACCAAACCCTAAACCTTCAACAGTCAAAATAAACCTAATTCAAGTACACAGTAATAATCAGATAATTATATACACATATACATACATACATACGTACATATATTATATAAAATGATAAAGTAAATATCTATGCATAAACACATACATATGTATATATAGTACCGGAATCAAGTGTAATTACAAAGGATCGGACATCAGGATGAACTAAAAAACAATCAGATGAAAAATTAATCAACTATGAAGCCGGATTACAAGTATGAGTGCCAATTAACACCATAATTTTGACAAATTAGGAACTAAAATAAATGATCGCATAAGATATTATTATACAGTAATTATAAATAAAATTATATATAATTAACATGAAATTATAACATATGTGCGTAACTTATAAATATATGGATCGAAGAAATACCTTTTTGAGCTGAATTTGAAAGAATATTAAATAATTAGGTTTTTTGTGGAGTGTGAAAAAGGGGGTTTTAGAATTTGGTCGCAAGGAAGACTTTGTTGCAGTGGGTCTGGAAACTTGAAGTTGCAGCAAAGTCTTCTTATACCCTTGACTTTAAACTTTACATGAATAGTCCCTGAACACTAGAATGTTAACTCTTGTAGTTCCTAACTTTATTAAAGTTGTCATGTCAATTTGCTTTTTCGTATCGATTAAGTAGCGTGTTTTCTGATATTGCTATAAAAATCAATATGTACAAAATCGCACGTAAAAATCAACACTTTGTATTATATTTAGCAAGCCAAAATGAACTATAATGTTATCATTTATTAACGATCATGTTAAATCTTAAAGTTTAAAGATTATTGTGATTGTAATCGCTCATAAAATGAGCTCACCGTCTAAAAGAACTTACGGTAGGTGACATATAATTGGACAATTGTACAATTTTTGGTTATGAAAAGGATAAAGAAAAATAATAGCAATATACAACCATGATGATATCTTAATTAAGTTCATATAAAATCATAACGAATTTAAGTATTTAACTCGCATCACAACTATTGCCGACCTTAACTATTTGTTAACTTATATAGTATTGAAGACACGTGTAATTCTTTCATCCATAGCGCTTATTTTCCTCTCAGGCATCAATTTCCGTTAGTCTATCTATTCACATGTATCTTCTTGGCCTAACAAAGTACATATATTTATGGTTCAACTACTAACTAATTATAAGCAAATAATCTTTTAACCCAATTAAGTTTTTCACTTGAAACCTCGAATATCCGAACATGAACACCTCTACTCATACTCATGTTACTTCATCTTCTTATAATAAGCTAAATTATTCTAATATGTTACTAGGGGTTTATTTCTACAGGTTTTAGTAATCTTTCTATAAATTATATTTGATTAAATTTTATACATTAGTATCCAGGGGCGGAACTAGGATGAATTTCCAGTGGTAGCACTAAATTATTTCCACAAATTTTAAATAAAACATAATAAGTTATGATCGTGCGATTTTAATGAAAGATATGACATCAAAAAATGCGATTTCAACCAAAAGTACTATTATGATGAAAACGTTGTGAACTCAAAAGTAAAACTGAAACAAACTAACATGTTAAACCTTATAGTTATCCTCGACGTTCACTTAGACGATGGAAATAATTGATTATAACTTTAGTCATAACATTGTCAAGTGCTTCTTAATCTACAAAACAAATAATTCTCTCATTGTATTCCGCAATTCATTTTAGAAAAACATAGTTCAATAATTGCAGTTGCAACCGGCAGAACCAAAGCTAATTTCAGCAAGCGATACACCACACGAAAAGAAAATTGTATTTTCATTTCCACCATCACACGAGCAAGGTCAGCTATATTATGAAGTTAGCAAACATATTACCGCTCTTCATAATCTGATAACAAACCTCACATTTAGACATGAGAGATAACCAATCATCGACACCAAAATCATCTGGATACATCTAGCTAAGTTTTACGAATTTTGATGGGTCGAAGTTAGAGAATGAATTGCATGGACTTAAAGCTATCATAGTTTCAAGCAATTCAGTATTTACCTCATCTAACTATCACTAAACTTTTGAATTTGCATATCCAAAATCATGTTAAAAATATCATCCTCAAAATGATATTGATCGATTAGTGATTTTGGTCCTTCAATTTATTGGACAACATACAAATATGTCATTTTCACCATAGGAAGATCATGTTTTTGATAGAAATAACGGACTTTCTTCGAAAATAATGTAAATCTCATGTTTCTAAACTTTTGTAATGCTCGTTTGGTTCCTATAACGATAAAACCGCTTGCAGTATATCATGATCCTTATGTTGAAGATGTCGTGACAATACATTTGTGAGCCCTTTTCTAGCTTTTCTAATTAAGTATAGGGACATAGGATCAATAAAGGGTATATGATTAGTCTATATACTGGCTATTTTATTTCTGTTTGTGATAAAAATAGACACATAGCTATTCTATTTGTGATAAAAATAGACACACAATTTAATAATTTAGTTAGTAATTATTCAAGGAACAAGTTGCACTTAAAGAATTTCACTAGTAGCACAAAAGAATTTCACTAGTTGCATTTCTACTAAAATATATAATTTTTTAAATTTGTACACTACTCGAAATTTTTTGACCAGTAGCACATACTACCCCCGTCACTAGTTCCATCTTATGATACTCCCAAAACAGTATAATCAAATTAAACAGCCAAGGACCACTTACGTACATAACTAAATCTTTTATGATACAAGTAGACACATAATTTACATTTCTACTAAAATATATAATTTTTTAAATTTTTACACTACTCAAATTTTTTTGACCAGTAACAGTAGCACATGCTACTAGGGATGATAATGTTCATCCGATCCAGTGGACATCCACCCGATCCATCCACTTAATGATGGATATGGATGATCTAAATGAATGAATAGTGGATATGGATATGGATGTGGATGAATAGTGAATCGGATATGGATGACAAGTTATCACCCATGGATTAATCTATTAATCCGAAATACATATACATATAGGTATATACACATATAAATTACATATCTACATACATATAAACCATAAATTATTAATGTGTTATTGAATATATAAATTCGTAAATTTTAAAAATTTAATGTATATTTGAGGGTTTTTATTTTTGTATTATTGATTTATAAAGCAAATCGAAATGCATAAATCTATCACAGTAAACCAAATCCAAATTTTAGTTCTGACCATACAGTGAAGTCACAATTCACGATAGATGACAAACAACACATGTGTGATTAACTGATAAACATAGAGATATATTTGTTAAAATATATGTTTAGTTATAATTGTAACCAATTATGCTTTATTGACGACAATTGTAACATGCTCTTGTGAATGGATTTCAGTATGTTACGTTATATTTATTTTTTTGTTAAAATATTTGTTAGTATCATTTCATATTAGGAATTTTTTTAACATTTTTTGGAATATCCAACGGACATCCATTAACCCGCTATGAATGAATGAATTAAAATTAAATGGATATGGATATGAACAAAAATATTTAAATGAATATGAATGTGAATATGACATCATCCGATCCATATCTGATCCATTACCATCCCTACATGCTACCCTCGTCAACTTACTAGTTCCTCTTATGATACTCCCAAAACAGTATAATTAAATTAAACAGGCAATGACCACTTATGTACATCACTAAATATTTATGATACAAGTAAAAAACTTCAACCATTTTCATTTGTCAAAAATTATATAAAAATAAAAAATAGCAGAAATTATAGGCGTGGTGGGGCGCCGCAGGCAGTCAGGCATCCCCAACTGAGCTCCGATCGATCAATTTCCCAAATGCTGTTTTGTGTATTATCAACTTACTGGTACTTAATTTAATTCTTGTTAAATACCCAATTATTCCCTTTTTACGAATCATGTATGTTTTTCCAATTCCATTCAGAAACCCCATGAAGATTTATGCTTTCAAGCTGCCAATCACTATCTATGTTTCACCATATATTCTTATTAATAATGTAATTGATATTGTGGTAGTTAGTTGAGGTAAATAGATATATTCTGGGTAGATGATATAGATACATGAATCATGAGTGAGTATGTATGTGTATATGTTTGTAACTATCTTTAAAGCAACCAAGCAAGGTTTTTTTTGTTTTAATACTTCAAAAATTGACATAATAATTTTGTTGGTAGTAGATGTTTGGGATTGCATAGTGGTTATGGCTTATTTTAGAGGAAAAAAGTTGTTTTTCTACGTAGATAGAGTGGTGCTTTTCTGAACATGATTTGTAAGCCATGAGCACTTAAAAATGTACAATCCAAACAAGCCATAATGAAATTAATAACGGCAAGCAGAAAAGTCATTTATATAATACTTGTTTGAACTAATGCCCATGGTACTTTTAATGCTATTTGTAGGTTCTCATTTAATTGGGTGTCGAAAGTAATCATATTTCGTTTGGATTTGAGCAAAAGGTGTTGAATTGATTTGGATATATGATGTATGTAACATCATGGCTGAGTGCTATCTTAGTTGGGGCAGGCTGTCTTGCTTTGGGATTCTTCGTTGGTGCGCAAAAATCGGGTCACAAGTTTTTGATTAAAAAAGCAGCTGAAGCTGCTGCAATTGTAGATGGAAGTAAGAAGGGACGGGGTAAACCACCCCTTGAGATTGAAAAACTTGCTGAGATTATTGAAGATTTTAAGATGGTAATGTTGCCTATAAGTGTCATCTTTCTTTAAAGGGTTGTTTGGATGTGCATTTTGAAAGTGATTATTCCATATTGAATAACAAGAATGAGATATTCAGCTAAATTATATCGAATTATTAAAGATAGTGTTTGGATGTGCGTCTTATATAGACCTTGAAACGGGGTAAAGTCTCTTAAATGAGGTTAAAAGAATAGGTGAATATGTACTTATATTTTACCTTCGTTTAAGAAGTATTTCTTTGATCCATAAATGATCGTAGAATTTGTTACTTATAAAGCTGATTATGGCGATTTTAGATCCCAATAATCAGCTATTTTTCCATAATACATATTCAAGCACCCATAGTTTCTGCATGAGGATATTCCTTTAAACTTTATTGGTCATTCTGATGTTTCTTCTCTTTATGCAGGTGTTGGTTGTGAGAAATGACCTAAAGATGGGAAAGGGGAAGATTGCTGCTCAATGCAGGTAGCTATATAATTTCACTCATGTAAACTATATTGACTGCTAGTTTAGAGTATGCTATTTGAGAAACGCATCAAAGTTACACATAGTATGTAAAGTGTAAATTGAATCACAATTAGCAACAATTTCCATTGTTATGTATCTGAAAAGTACTCCAATTATAACGTAAAAAAGCTATCATGTTGTTCCTTCGATGCATGTGTCACATGGTTTTCAATTTGTTACTTCACTTGCCGAATCTTCTATATAGGATTCAAAATGAAATAAGATAATGTATCTCTTACTTTTTTCTCACAAGACATTCCGTGCTGGTTTGGCAGTCATGCAACTTTGGGTCTGTATAAAAAGATTCTTCACCGAGCACCTAAAGCTTTAAGCAGGTAGCTTTGTAAATCATAAAATTTAATGTCGTAATATGCACTTCAATGTGCTTTTTGCTGATTATGTTGGTTTTTTATGCAATTATGTAGGTGGGAAATGTGTGGGCAGGTTAAAGTGGTGGTAAAAATCGAAAATGAAGATGATATGCTGGAACTACAAGTATAATTTTGAATATTTATTGCTTTGATCTATAACATTATTGTTTACGTTTCCTCAACTTTGCGATATATTGCCATTCTAATTCCATACATACGTTTTTACGGAAATCTTAAATCAACCCAAGTGATCTGTTGAAGAAAAAATGACATTATTCTATTTTTTACTTCCAAGTGATCATCCCAATTTTTGAACTCTTGTTTTGCAGGCAAGAGCAAAATCACTGGCTATACCAACTCATATTGTCGTTGATGCAGGACGAACACAGATAGCTCCAAGTAAGCTTCCATATTTTGACAATGAAATTATATATTAGTGCAAGAGAAATAAATGGTTATCCTTAGCATATATAAAATACGCGGATTTTATTTCTTCTTTGATAGTTTCATCTACATATTTGCTCTGCATTTATCTTCTGTTGTTTGATGCTCTCAGCATTCTAAAATGTTGTATTTCATGTTAGTTGCGTTAGATTTTGTATTTTTTTCATTCTCTCAGCATTTGTGGTATATATTATTCTTGGTAGTAATGTCAGATTTTGTATTTGTGCATCTTTGTTCTTTTTCTGAGATTAATGCTGTGGGAAACATCTAATATTTCTCTATTTTGCAGATTCAAGGACAGTGATGGCAGTTCTTGGTAAGTTTATCAATTCTATGATATAATTCTAGTGTGCAAATTTTTGCTTGTCGATAACGCTTCCTTCTCATCCTGCACCCTGCCAATGTCAGATGCTTGTAATTTACTGTTTTTTCTGTTTTTCTATTTCTAGAGGTGACAAAATGAGTTGGTTGGGTGGATGGGTTAACGAATCAAAAACGAGTAAAACTTTGGTAGGGATCAGAAAGGCTGGGTTACATTATATTAAAAAATAAAAAATAAATAAAAAATAGCTATCAAGAAATGAATCAAATGGGTTGAACCATCGAAGACTTTAAGATAGCCCAAAGTGTATTTTAAATGCATATAACCTTTTAAATAACTTTGCTCCAAATCTTAGATTATTCTTGTAGAAACTAAGAATTTTTTATTCACTGATATCACACAAATAGTATACAACGATTAACAAAATATGTTTCGGGTCATAAGTAAATGAGTCGAAATGGCTACATCTACTCTTACCAATGCAGCAGAACTGATCTACCAGTGCGTACACATGCAGGACCGGCTGATATGGTTGATGACGTAACCGGTGGGCTGAAGCTGCTATAGTAGCACCACACTGTGAGCACCTTATAGGAATCGGGGTCTCTAGCATCAATTGCAGATATTAGCAGATCTGTTAATTTTTTTTGTACGTTTTCTTGATCGTTATGAACCATGCGACACTAATGATGATGATGATGAAAAACCTTTGTATGTCACACCTTATTTGATCATAGTATGATGCCATGATTTGGATGATTTCTTCTAATCTTTGATTTTTTTTACACTGAAATACTAAATGCAACACCCTAGTGTACACTGTACAAGAGACATCATTGGCCTTAGCAAACACAAAGTGTTCCATGAGAAGTCTACTAGATATATCCTTGTGGTCACCCAAAAAAAATGTGCCCAATATTGGAATCGTCTGTGAGATGCTGTGGTTAATCAAATATTCTTATACATGTAATCGATAATTATATATACTACAAATGGATACAGGGAATTTACATAGCTGTATACCAGATTACCAGTGGCCAGCAACTAAAAATAAACATATGTGCAACGTGTAAAGGCAGGATTTTATGCCACATATTCTATAATAAAACATACTATATCAAGCGATCTAAATTACACAATTTGACATCAAGCAACAATTTGTATTTCCAACTATGACTATACTCGACAAATAAAACCATACATCATTTAGTTCATACCATGAAATCCACAAGTTTTGCACGATCTAAACCCTATCACTTAATTGAAACAATGAACTTTAATGAGCTGAACTAGTGGGGCCTTTAGGTGAACTGGGTGGTTCTTGCTGAGGTGACTCGGTCTTTCCAGATTTTTCTCCCTCTGCCACTTTTTCCATCGTCTTCTGTCCAACTTCTCCAGCAGCTTTTGTGACCCTGCTGAATGCTCCTGCCATCCAGGCAGTCCCAGTCAGCACATACCGGTTCTTCATAATTGCGGACCCTGCATCACTAACCGTCTGCTCTGCAGTTGCAAAGGCCGTTTTGGTCTTTTCTGACACTTGAAACTTTTGATCCAAATCTTTCACTTTCTCATTCACAAGTGTCGTGCCTATGCTGATTTTTTCAGTGAGACCAATTTTTTGGTCTATTGTAGCGGCTTTTGCTGTAGCTGTGGAAGTTAACTGGAGCTTTTCATCAAAGGCTTTAGCTTTATTTACGGCATCTTTTCCCAAAATGAAACCTTTGGCCAACATGCTGCTCACTACGTCTTCTGCCTTTTGAACCACAGATTCAGCAATGCCCCCACTTTGTTGATCCGTTGCCTAAATAACATTTTGCCAACATCACGTCAGATAGATATATACTAACCTTATAAGGTACTTCCTGGGTGTGTTTGAATATGAATTTTGAAAGGGGTCAAATGCCTGAAAATGCATCCAACTTCACCCGAACATTCTGTTGTATGTATTCGACCTTAACGATTTATCTTGTTTGTATCAACTACCATATATTGTTATTGTATGTACATGACCTCTTATGAGCTGTAAAGGGGTGACTTGACACCGGTTTTGATGACATGGCTAACATATTCGAATTTTTTTTTACCCAGAAAATCACCGGATAATGCATGATTGAAAGTTAATACATACAATATGAACCATACATACCATAGAATTAAGTTTGATACATTTTCAAACACTTTTGAAAGTGATTATGTGATTAGTATTTGGTGTTTTGCTGTTTCAAAACTAAATAAGAAGATGATCAGAAGTGGACATTAACAACTGATTATTGCAAATACAAGTCACAAGTATGCAAATTCAGATGGCCCCATATTATGTAAACGCTAGCTTAAAGAAAAGAACTTACAGGGGATTGTTGCACTGGAGGTGTCGTAGCAAAAGTTGGGATAATGTATTCTGGCGCAAGTACAATGGTAACAGACTGGTCAACTATGGTTGCTCCCTAAATTTATCAAATTGAAACTCGTAAGATTATGCACAGAAGGTGGAGCAGTGTATTGTTATAACTTGTAAATTCTGTTAATAGTTAATAAAACTATACATACCGATAGTAGAACTGCAGTCTCTGCACCTTGAGGATCCTTAAAAGTGACAAATGCATTTTGAGCCCGCTCGGTGTCACTGAAAACATAGCCAGCATCCGAAAATGCTAAAAAATATGAAATGATACAAAAAGAAGATGATGAACTTGCACACAGTTTCTTTTGATCAATTTATTCTGAAGATTTACGCTTTAGAAAACCTATGACCGTTAGTGTGAAGAGTGTCACCAGAATCTTAAGGTACCAACAACTAAGGGAAGTAACTAACCTTTGTATATCGATATATTCAATTTCACCAGAAAACGAAAAGAATTCCTTGATGTCTTGCTCAGAAGCACTCAAGGAAACATTGTTGACCTTCACAGTTCGTACCTGTCAAGATAAATGTACAAATTTCAATGACCATAGTTGCATGTAAAATAGCACAATCCACAAACACAAATTGTTTCCCACTAATCAATATAAAGAATAAATCAATGAAGCTAATACACATGATAGTCGGATATACAATAAAAATGGATCAATGGCTTAGCCGTGTAATCGTGTCTGATAACATGGTAGAATGAATTAGTAATGACTAGTGAGTATGGATTTCTAAACCCAACCCTTTGATACCAATTCGGCATTTGGCTAACCTTCATGGCTTATTGAAATTAGTTAAAACCGATAAGCTAACGTTTTTATGCGTTTACCAGCTTGAGCTTATGGACTTAGATAAGTCATAAGCTTAAACTAATAAGCTCATAGGCCAAGAAAAAAAAGCTTATCGGTTTTTCCAAAACTTCAATAACTACGTAAGCTCTGAAAATAAGCTAAACCAAACATACACTATGGTTCCTATAAAGTATTTAGCTCAGTCTCCTTGTATCTTAATGCTCCATTCATCAATTTTCTAATATAAAGCACAAAAATAAAAAAAAATAAAAATAAAAATCATACTCCAACTTCAATTTTTCTGGAAGCTAACATTAACATGCTACTGTATTATCTGAAATTTTCCGAGGGTTATTTGAAACTTAAATCACTAATTCACTATAACACACACATACAAAAACAAGTACAAATAAATGGATTCAAATATCATACAAAAAAAAAGAGGCGAATTTATGATTACATGAGATGTAGGTGGAATACCTAATTAACAACGAAATATAGAATCACAAAACAACACAATTTTAATCAATTAACACATGATGATTATATATTTTTCAAATAACTGGTATTAAAGATACGGAAACTACTAACCGACATGGAATTAACAAACGGTGTTTATTAGTATTTGGGGCAAAATTGTCGGAAGGAGGTTGATGATGTTACTATCAAAATACGGATTACGGATGCCAGCAACAGAAATTAAGCAGCTTTTTGAGTACGTGATGTCGGGTCGGGTTGGACTCGTTTGTAATACGATAATGGGTCGATCCGTAATTATTCTGAATCCGGGTTTACTTTGTTGGTGAAGATGTTTTTTGTGATGTAAATGTGATTATTGTATATATATTTTCATTCTACAAACATCATATAATTGTAACTATCGAAATATCAGTTTATATGTACCACATATGTACACATACTCAAACATATAGCCCTCAAAAACTTGATACCCCTGGTTGATTAATGCCCTAGGCCATCGCCCGAACTGTCCATTCCGAATGATACTATAGTGTATTTAGATACGTACACTTGAACTGATTGAAACATCCAATAATATTGTTTGGGTTATAATTATATGATATATGATCATGTGCATCAATAGAATGAAATGTGACTAGTGATCATTATAACGGTTCTTTATGATCCTAAAAACGTCTTTAACTTGTTATATATATTCTAATTCAATTAAATATCAATACACGTTTGTAATAAAAATAACTTCTCAATAAAAAATGATGTGTACACTCTTTTTGATATTTATACATGTACACGTGAATTTTTTATACAAGGCACAAAAAAATGCAATAATATTACACCTACTATTTCATTGACGGTGATGGGTGTTATGTATTTATTAAGCTTGTGTTCGGTTCATATAACGGCATGATATTTGTGTTGTTGACAACATATTTGTAATGTGGTATTGTTCAATTAGAAAGTAAGAAAAGTTTTATATTTCTCTTTTTCAGCACTCAAGTTTTACATATATACACAATTAACCCGTATTTTATAACTAACATTACAAAAACATTTGTGTAGTTTGCTACACGAAACATTTTCCTTTCATACAAAGTGAATGACGTTGCGAGTTTCATTCTAATGTAAAGTATTTAGGGTGCATTTGTTTTGTAGTTAGAAATCACTTTAGATATGAGTTTATAGTAGAGTAGAATGAAAATAAATATGATTTTTGAATATTGTTGTTTGGTTATACATTGGGGTTTTGTATTATTAGCAAAAGCTAATGTTTGATTTATTGTAAGAAAGGGATTAAATGCACTAAATATGTTATTTTAAACTTACACTAGACAATTTCTTCGAACAAACATGTAATACGAACCAGAACACAAGAATCACCAATAAACTTTGATGAATTTCTCAATCAACTAAACCGGCTCAAGGCCAAAAATAAGACCAAAACAATATTCCTTACTTTACAAGAAAACACTCTATGAATCAATATCAATAGATATTGATCATATCACACACTAATCACAAAGTATCAAGATGATACCGATTGTGATAAAACTGAGAGAGAGTGAGAGATATTAATCGTATACAAAAGAGCTCACAGATACATAAACAACGATAACCTAAAAAGGAGAATAAGTGATTTATATAATTATCACTTTACAACAATGACCCACACACCCCTCTACTTCTAAACTTATAACATTTGACACATTCTTTAATAACCAACTCTCAAACTTTTAGCCTTGATACTTTGACCACAAAACATTTCCTGCACAAACATATACAACACAATATACAACATAACAATAATAATCAAACAATTAGATTTTACCTTTTAACACCCCCCCACAATCTAATTGTGAAGATACCACCAACCTCAGATTTCACACACCTGAGCAATCATTCAATCACTTCTCATAGATTAACTATGAAACAAATCAAACAATCCCAGATTCTCACATAATTGAGCATGTTGAGCACTACTCAACCCTTTGGTGAATATATCAGAAGTATTATCAATAGAATCCACCTTTTCAGTTGAAATTATACCAGCACTTATCTTTTCTCTAACAAAATGCAAGTCAATTTCAAAGTGTTTAGTTTTTTCATGAAAAACTGGGTTGGCTGCTATCTTAATAGCAGCCTTGTTATCAACCAAAACTTTCACAGGAATATCACATTTAAACTTTAACTCATCTAATATCTTCAGAATCCAAATAATCTAACATGAAACATCAGCCAAAGCTCTATATTCAGCTTCAGCTGATGATCTAGACACAGTTGGTTGCTTCTTACTTTTCCAAGATACTAAAGATCCATTTAAAAACAAACAATAACCAGTAACTGACCTTCTTGACATAATACTCTTACCCCAATCAGAATCAACAAATGCTTTAAGTTCACCACAAGAGCTTTTTCTAATACATATATCTTTACCTGGTGCATTTTTGAGATATCTCAAAATTCTCAAAGCATATTTTAGATGTGATTCCATAGGTGAATGCATAAACTGACTAAGAACATGTACATCATATGATATATCAGGTCTAGTTAATGTTAAATAGATAAGTTTCCCCATCAACTTTTGATATTCAGTAATGTTCTTTAAAGGAACATCATTAGTACCCTTATTAGGAACTAAGGTTAAGACTAAATTTGTCTCAATAGGGGTACCAACAGGTTTGCATCCCAAAAGCCCAAACTCGGATAATAACTCAAGACAGTATTTCCTTTGTGATAAACATACATCATTTCCAGATTTAAGAACTTCAATCCCTAAGAAAAATTTAAGTACTCCAAGATCTTTGATCATAAACTTTGAACTTAGAAACACTTTAAACTTATTTATTTCACTTACATTATTACCTATTATAACAATGTCATCAACATATATTAACAAAGCAATAAACACACCTTTATTATCCTTAACAAACAGAGAATAATCATTCTTACTTTGTTCAAAACCTTTCTCAAGTAAAGCACAAGTTAACTTCTCATTCCATTTTCTAGAAGCTTGTTTAAGCCCATAAAGTGATTTTTTTAACTTGCAAACTCTTCTATCAGATTCATTAAAGTAGCCTAAAGGAAGAGACATATATACATCTTCATCAAGGTCACCATATAAAAAAGCATTATTAATATCTAATTGATATAAAGTCCAACCATTTTGAACTGCAATATTAATAATACATCTGACAGTAACCATTTTAACCACAGGTGAGAAAGTTTCATCAAAATCTATGCCCTCTCTCTGATTATAACCTTTAGCAACTAATCTTGATTTATATCTATCAATTTCACCATTTGATTTATACTTTATTTTATAAACCCATTTACATCCAATAGGTTTTCTATTTATAGGTAATTCAGTGAGTTCCCAAGTATTATTTCTATACAATGCTTCCATCTCTAAATTCATAGCATCAACCCATTATTGACTTTTACAAGCCTCCCAATATGTGTTAGGTTCAATGCTTTTATTTAGAGATGTAACAAAACACAGATTTTCTTTTGTAAGATGAGAATAATTTACAACTCTTTCGACACCATATTTTACTTTTCCTTCTACAACATAATCATTCATTCTGGTTGGTAAGGCAATGTCCCTTTTTGATCTTCTTAACTGTGTTTGAACATTTAGAGTTTGATCAGTTTGATCATTGCCCTCAGGGGTGCTGTTATCAGCATGTAGTGTTGCAGATTGTGTATTAGAACTAGTATGCTCCAAAGAGCTATCTAATTCACTACTACCATTGCCATCACTAATAATGTTATCTTCCCCTTCATCCTTGGGACTTGATCTTTGATTGTCATTTATTAAGTGATCAAAAAAATTGATATGATTAACATCACCAGGACCAGTTATATTCTCTTGATCATTTCCTTTAAAAGGAAATATATTTTCATAAAATTTTACATCTCTAGAATAAAAAACAATTTTTTGATCAAGACTATATAACTTGTATCATTTTTTTACTGTTGAATAGCCAATCAAAACACATTTTTTAGATTTACTTGAAAACTTATCATTATTATTTAAAATATTGGCAAAAACAAGACAACCAAAGACTCTTAAGTGGGAAAGATTGGGTTTTTTGTTATATATCAACTCAAAGGGACATTTACCAGCTAACACAGAAGAAGGCAACCTGTTAATTAAGTAAACTGCAGTTAGCACACAATCAGTCCACATATTTAGAGGAATCCCCCCTTGAAACATAAGAGATCTAGCAACATTAAGAAGATGTCTATGTTTCCTTTCAACAATACCATTTTGTTGAGGTGTATAAACACAAGAAGTTTGATGAATTATCCCATTTTGATTAACAAAAGAAGACATTCTTTGATTTAAAAACTCAGTACCATTATCACTTCTAAAAGTTTTAACTCTTTTTTCAAACTGATTCTTTAATAAATTATAAAAAATCTCAATATTTTCAAAAACTTCTTCTTTTGACCTTAACAAGAATACCCAAACAGCCCTAGTAAAATCATCAACAACAGTTAGAAAGTACTTATAGCCTTCTCTACTTTGAATTCTATAAGGACCCCAGACATCTAAATGAACTAACTCTCCTAAATAGGTAGATTTATGTTCACTTAATGGAAATGGATCCCTTGTTTGTTTTGCCTTATGGCATACATCACAAGGAATATCATCACTAATATTTTTTAAATCAAGGTCTATTTTTAAAACTTGCAGAACCTGATCTGCAGGATGTCCAAGCCTATGATGCCATAGAGATTTGGACACAAAACTTGAATTAAAGACATGACAATAATGTTTTATACCTTTTGTTACACCATTGAATAAATACAAACCACCCATTTGACTACCAGTCCCCAGAATTTTTCTTGAATTCAAATCCTGAATATAACAAGTAGTTTCATCAAAACTAATAATCAATTTACTATCTCTTGCAGCACAATGAACAGACAACAAACTAACACAATATTCTGGTACAACTAAGACATTAGACAAAATCACATTAGTTGAAAATTTTAAATTTCCAATTTTACAAATCTTTGCTTTAGTTCCATTAGGATGATTAACAATGAGATTTAGATCAGAAACATCAACAACATTTTCCAAATCAGTTTCAGAATTAGTCATATGTTGACTAGCTCCAGAATCAATTATCCACCCATAATTGTTATTTTCTTCAGTACTAACATTATTAGACACAAAAAATTTATTAAAGTTTTGATTAAAAAACACACTGTAATTAAAGAATTCACCTGCCATATTGGCATGCACAGATTTATTACCAGATCTTTCATCCAACAAACTCAACAATCTTGACAGCTGATCACTAGTAAGTGAAACATTACCAGAACCAGAAGAAGACACTACAGTCTTCTTACTATTCACATTAGCAGAATTACTTTTAAACACCTGACCTGAACCTTTCCTTTTAAAATTAGGAGGATAACCAATCACTTCAAAACATTTATCCACACTATGATTTATCATACCACATTTAGTACACTTAAGATTATTATTCTTTGGTGGATATCCTACTATTTCAAAACATCTTTCAATTGTTTGTCCAGTTCTATTACACTGTTTACATTTTAATTCATTTACAGAACTTGGTTTTTTACCAATATTTGAATAAAATGCAGATGATTCCCCACCAGATTTCTGTTCTTTTATATGTGTACTTCTATGTGATTCCTCCCTTGATATTATAGCAAATGCAGTTTTTACACTAGGTAATGGATCTCTGGTTAAAATATTGCTTCTTATTGGTTGATAAACACTATCCAATCCCATTAAAAATTGCATAAGCTTTAACAGATTTGTATGTTCTTGAAAATCTTTTGCAGCAGCACATGTACATGAAGGAAGTTTTAATAAAACATCATATTGCTTCCATAAAGAATTCAATTTATGATAATAGTCTGAAACCAGACTTCCATTTTGTGTCAAAGAATTAATTTTATGATGCAAATTAAAAACCACAGATCCATCAACTTTATCATATGTCTCCTTTAATTCTTCCCAAACCACAGATGCAATTTTTGAAAAAATTTGCCCATTATACAATTCTTCTGACATTGATCCTAATATCCATGTCAAAACAACAGCATTGCATCTGTCCCATTGTTTACTTAGAATTTCATCATTTTCAGATTTCTCAAAACTACCATCAATAAATCCAATTTTATTTTTGGTCTGTAAAGCAAGTTCCATGGCACAAGCCCATGACTTATAATTTTCAGTCCCTTTTAACTTGAATGTTATTAATGGTGTACTACTAATATCACTAGCATGCAAGTAAAGTGGATCTCCAAAATTTAATTTAATGATTTCAGTATTACCAGAACCACTAGGTTTATCACTACTAGGTAGTTTATCAGTATCCTTAGTCATTTTTACACAACCAGATCAACTTACTCCAAAAAAAATAGAACAAATAACCAGATAGTCAAATAGAACAGTATCAATCAAACTAACTTCAAACTCAAACACACAAACCAAATACTCAACAAACCCCTAAAAGGTTAGCCTAAGCAGGGATCCTTACAGGTGGTCTCTCAAGAGGATCCCACCCTAGGTCTTACTTAGAGACCTCTCTTCTACCAAAGAAAAGGTTAGTATAATCAAATATTCAACCAAATTTGTCAAGCCAGATAATCACATAGTCACAGAAAACAAATATTAAAGAGATGAGTTTATAGAACGCCTCACAGAGTACTCCGTGCAATAGAGAATAAAGAAACCCAGAATAACCAGCGGAAGACTTTTACCAACTCTGGAACAGCCAAGAGTTATCAATGATTATTTGAAGAAGAATCCCCAAATTTCCAGAACCACAAACCCTAATTTGAAAAAATTAGGGTTTCAAGTCGAAACACCTTGTATATCAACAGCAAAGAGCCAAAAAACAACCAATCGATCCCAGGTCTAAACCCAAACAGACTAACAACGATGTAGATTGGAAAAATCTAAAACCCTAACTTCAGATCTGACCAAGACAAGTCTCAGAAATCAATCCAATATCAAAGCCAATGGCTCTGATACCATGAACAAACATGTAATACGAACCAGAACACAAGAATCACCTATAAACTTTGATGAATTTCTCAATCAACCAAACCGGCCCAAGGCCAAAAACAAGACCAAAATAATATTCCTCACTTTACAAGAAAACACTCTATGAATCAATATCAATAGATATTGATCATATCACACACTAATCACAAAGTATCAAGATGATACCGATTGTGATAAAACTGAGAGAGAGTGAGAGATGTTAATCGTATACAAAAGAGCTCACAGATACATAAACAACGATAACCTAAAAAGGAGAATAAGTGATTTATATAATTATCACTTTACAACAATGACCCACACACCCCTCTACTTCTTAACTTATAACATTTGACACATTCTTTAATAACCAACTCTCAAACTTTTAGCCTTGATACTTTGACCACAAAACATTTCCTGCACAAACATATACAACACAATATACAACATAACAATAATAATCAAACAATTAGATTTTACCTTTTAACATTCTTACATTAGATAGACAATATGTGTAAAATTATTTATTTCGGTTAATTAGTTACTTTTATCAAATGTTAAAGTTTAGCGTGATTCAACACTTTATAACATTTGCTACTTCCAACAAATAAAAAAAATGAATAAATCCCGAATGACGAACTTGTAAGAGAAAAACAAGTGATGAAAATTTTGGAAAGCAACCAATGCTCTATCTAAACTACGGTGAAAGTATTATCATGGAATTGTTTCTCTTTGCCCTTCACTCATTCAAGAGTTTGAAGTGTTAGAGGAAACCGTGTAACGGGTAAAAATTTTAATGACCGGATATCACTTTGAATCGTGTTATCACTTTTCAAAAATAACAATTCGACCCTATATTGGGTTACACGAATTTTGTTTTGGGATAAGACAAAGTGTGGTGTTCTTGTTTGAGGCAACAAAACAAAAACCTGATGCTAGAGAGTATTTCTTGTTGTGTTATTTTTCTCATGTGAAATACTTATTCTTATAAGAGCATCCAACAATCCATGGAGTTAATTGGTGTTAATTGTCCAATTAAATCTACCATTGATCTCTTGCAATTCCAGCCTTTTGATATTCATAATCATTAAGACCATAAAATCCTATCAGTTAGGATAACCAATAGTCACAATGGGTCAGAATAACCTCTTGACCCGTTACGTCCATAATTAGACTATTACGCCACTAAATAGTCTAATTTTAGACTAATTCAGACTTCCGTCTAAATTAGACTAATTCAGTCCATTTCAGACTATTAAGCCACTGTATAATCTATTTTGGACTAATCCAGCCTAAATTAGACTAATGTCTATTTTTGACTATTTTTGTCTCCTTTAGACTCATGACTGTTTTCACAATTGCTTTGGGTCAGTGATGTTATTGACTTGATGGGCGTACACTCCGTACCTCCTAACCCATTACCAAGTCAAATAACCATATCCCTCAATTACACTTTCTTTACATGAGATAATCAAACAAAACAAACTTATTCATAAATGAAAATGTCTTGAAGATTGAATTTCCATTTTAGTACATTACACATTCCAAATATTCGAGAATCGGGGTGTTCTAAGAATTGAACCCTTCAACCCATTTGAATACCTGAAGATAATATACACACAAGTTTTCAAATACTCTAAAGCGATCTTGACACTATACAAGCCATGTGTCCATATCCATTCATGAATGTTTCAAAGCATAAAGTCCAAAGCTTTTTGAAGCGGCAAAACTTCACATTCATATAGGTAGTTCCTTTCCATCATGCACATGCTTTGGCACTTTTCCAAAGGAACTATTAAGAAATTAACTTCAACCTAACTTCAGCAGGTCCAAGCACATAACCTTGGGATGACATATGTAAAACATGTGCTCCAATTTCTAAGTGTAAGCTTTCCACATTGAATTCAGCTCCTAATTCATATCAGGAGGGAATTGGGTGTCTTACCATTAGAAATTTATGTGGACTTTAAACCCATCCCTAAAGCAGACTTATTAACCAAGTCTCTAGCTAATCCCTTCCTCAAGTGATCAGCTAAATTCTGTTGTGACCTCACAAACTCTACAGAAATCACCCCATTTATGATTAGTTCACAAATCATGCTATGTCTAACACCTAAGTGTCTAGACTTCCCATTGTACATTTGGCTATAAGCCTTTGCCAATGTAGCAGCACTATCACAATGGATAGAAATAGGTGCAATAGGTTTAGGCCACAATGGAATTTCATAAATCAAGTTTCTTAGCCATTCCGCTTCTTTACCAGCATCAGCTAATGCAACAAACTCATAGTCCATTGTCGAGTTGGTAATACATGTTTGCTTCTTGGAAGCCCATGAAATGGCACCTCTCCCAAGCAAGAATACCCAACCACTGGTTGAAGAATGATCTTCAACATTAGTTATCCAACTTGCATCAGAATAACCTTCTAAAACCGAAGGATATCCAACATAAGATAAACTATAATCCATAGTTTTCTTCAAATACTTTAGTACCCAGATAATTGCTTGCCAATGATGAGCACTAGGATTACTAGTAAACCTACTCAATTTTCCCACAGCAAAAGCAATGTCCGGCCTTGTACTTGTCATGGCATACATCAAGCAACCAATCACCTTTGAATACTCAAGTTGTGATACAACCTCACCTTTATTTGGTAAAAGCTTCACACTAGGATCCATAAGAGTACTTACAGGAGTACAATCAAAACAATTGAATTTTTTCAGTAGCTTCTCAATGTAATGAGCTTGAGAAATGGAAATTCCATTGTTTTCACGTTTAATCCTAATACCAAGGATAACGTCATCCTCCCCCAAATCTTTCATGAAGAATCTTGATGACAAAAACTCTTTTGTTAAGTTAACTTGATCTTGATCAGTCCCAAAGATCAACATGTCATCAACATATAGACAAATAATAACTCCTTTATCGGATTCATCAAATTTGCTATATACACATTTGTCCGATTGGTTTAAACTATAACCACTTAACAAAACCACTTCATCAAACTTTTGATGCCATTGCTTAGGTGCTTGTTTCAAACCATATAAAGATTTAACAAGTTTACACACCTTGTTATCATTGCCCGGCATGATGAAGCCTTCCGGTTGTCTCATATAAACCTCCTCCTCCAAGTCATCATTCAAGAATGCACTTTTCACATCCATTTGGTGAATCACAAGATTGTGAATTGCAGCTAAGGCAATCAACAATCTAATAGTGGAGATACGAGCAACCGGAGCATAAGTGTCAAAATAGTCAATTCCCGGTTTTTGTCTAAAACCTTGAATAACTAATCTTTCCTTGAACTTTTTAATAGTTCCATTTACCTTCATCTTCTTTTTGAAGATCCATTTGCAACCCAAATGCTTGAAACCAGGTGGTAGATCAGACAACACCCAAGTGTTGTTACCCATGATGGAATTCATCTCATCATTGATTGCTTCCTTCTAAAAGGCGATATCTTGAGACTTCATTGTTTCATCAAATGTTTTGGGATCATCCTCAACATTAAAGCAATATGAATATTGGGTAGAAACCTCATCGCTTGAGCCTTCAATTAAGTATAATTGAAAATCAGGCCCAAATGACTTAGGTTTCCTTTCTCTTTTGCTTTTCCTAAGTTCAAGTGACTTATTTTGTATCACACCCGAACTTACCTCCTTATTGGTTCCACTAGAGCTAGGGACCATATCCTTTGGTCGAGATATAGATGAGAAACGATTCTCATCAAAGATTGCGTCCCTTGATTCAACCACGGTGTTAACTGAAACAGAATCATTAGGTTCAATAACATAGAACCTATAAGCCTTGGAATGCTCAGCATATCCAATAAATATGCAATCTATACCTCGTTCACCCAAACTTTTCTTCTTAGGATCAGGGAGTCTTACAACAGCCTTACAACCCCATACCTGAAGATAGTTCAAGTTCGGTTTCCTTTTATACCAAAGTTCATAAGGAGTAATCTTGTTCCTTTTATTAGGAACTCTATTAAGCAAATAACAAGCTGTTAGTATAGCTTCCCCCCAAAATCTATCACTAAGACCCGAATAAGATAACATGGAATTAACCATTTCTTTAAGGACCCTATTTTTCCTCTCCGATATACCATTTTGTTGAGGAGTATATGAAGCTGTAGTCTCATGAATTATACCCACAGATTGAAAATAAGTTGGATCAATATATTCACCTCCCCTATCCGTTCTTAGCCTTTTGATGGATGCATTTAGTTGTAATTCAACTTCAGTTTTGTATGTTTTAAACTTATCTAAAGTTTCATCTTTAGTATGTAACAAGTAAACATAACAAAACCTAGAAGCATCATCAATGAATGTAACAAAGTATTTTTTATTACCCAATGATGGAGTCCCATGCAAATCACATAAATCACTATGTACTAATTCCAAAATTTCAGAATTTCTAGTTACATTTTGAAAAGGTTGCTTAGTAATTTTAGTCAACATACATGTTTTATATTTTTCGTTTGTCATATCAAAAGCCGGTATTAACCCATCTTTAGACATATCTTGCATTCTTTTCAAATGCACATGTCCTAACATAGCATGCCATAGAGTTGAAATATTTGTGCTAGAACAAGTCATAAAAGCTGAATCAACATTCATATGATTAATATTAAGTCTAAACATTCGGTTACAAAGATAACCAAAACCAACAAACATACCGTGTTTTGATAAAACAAACTTATCAGACTCAATGACTTGTTTGTACCCACAATTATTCAACACACTACTAGACACTAGGTTTTTACGAATTTGGGGTACATGTAAAACATCAAACAAAGAAACGGTTTTTCCCAAACTAAATTTCAAATTCACACTTCCATGTCCATGAACAGGGGTTGTTGACTCATTTCCCGTATGAAGAATTGATCCATCATCCAATGACTCATAAGTCTTGAACCAACATCTATCCTTGCATACATGGGTAGTAGCACCCGAGTCAACCCACCACGCAATATCATCATCCTTTCGAGTTTTGGTCCTTAGACCCATTGCCCGAACCGCTTGTGCTAGTTCCATTGGTGTTTTTATTACCAAAATTTCTAGCCCTACAATCCCTTTTCAAGTGTCCATAATCACCACACTTCCAACAAGTCAATTTAGCCTTTTTATTGGGATTAGGCTTGTTGTTATCATGATTTTTGCGTTTGCCCCTTTTGTCATTGTTGCCGGTGGATTTATGATGTTCCACCATGTTAACCGAAGAGGTTTCAACAACATTTTTCCTTTTGGCTTGTCAATTTTCTGCGCCCTGAGAGATTCCTCGATACGTAAATGACTGCCCAACTCAACAAGAGTTAACTTCCCCTTCTTATGTTTCAAAGTATGCTTGAAGTCTTTCCAAGAAGGAGGGAGTTTGTCAATGACACAAGAAACTGAAATGAATTCATCCATGTTCATCTTGTGTTGTGTGAATTGCCTAAGTATACGAAGAAGTTCATTGTATTGTTCCATGACCGGTCGAGAATCGACCATCTTGTAATTATTAAAATTACTCACAAGGAACTTTTTACTAGAAGCATCTTCAGCCATATACTTTGATTCCAAAAAATCCCATAGTTCTTTTGCAGACTCATGATTTTGATATATATCAAAGAGAGAATCAGCCATACCATTGAGGATTAAACCTTGAGCAATATAGTCATCATTCTCCCACTTGCTCCTTAGCCGAATCTGCTCCACAGTAGCATCATCACCACCATCTTCAGGAATTGGTGTACTAAGAACATACACCAAATTCATGCTTGAGAGGAAGAAATGCATCTTCTTCTGCCACCTACGAAAATACACTCCTTCAAACTTGTCAAGTTTGGAGAAATTAGTCGTCATATGCTTCAAAGTAGCCGCCATTGAAATCACCAGAAATTGTTGTTTTCAATTGTTAGAGGAAACCGTGTAATGGGTAAAGATTTTAATGACCGGATATCACTTTGAATCGTGTTATCACTTTCCAAAAATAACAATTCGACCCTATATGCCTTGGGTTACACGAATTTTGTTTTGGGATAAGATAAAGTGTGGTGTTCTTGTTTGAGGCAACAAAACAAAAACCTGGTGCTAGAGAGTATTTCTTGTTGTGTTATTTTTCTCATGTGAAATACTTATCCTTATAAGAGCACCCAACAATTCATGGAGTTAATTAGTGTTAATTGTCCAATTAAATCTACCATCGATCTCTTGCAATTTCAACCTTTTGATATTCATAATCATTAAGACCATAAAATCCTATCAGTTAGGATAACCAACAGTCACAATGGGTCAGAATAACCTCTTGACCCGTTACGTCCATAATTAGACTATTACGCCACTAAATAGTCTAATTTTAGACTAATCCGGACTTCCATCTAAATTAGACTAATTCAGTCCATTTCAGACTATTAAGCTACTGTATAGTCTATTTTGGACTAATCTAGCCTAAAATAGACTAATGTCTATTTTTGACTATTTTTGTCTCCTTCAGACTCATGACTGTTTTCACAATTGCTTTGGGTCAGGGATGTTATTGACACTTCATACCTCCTAACCCATTACCAAGTCAAATAACTATATCCCTTAATTACACTAAATTACTAACATGAAGGATTCTTCTTTTCGAAAAGTTTCATTCCGTATTTCTATATCTATTTACATTAAACGAACAATCTTAATCAAGTTTAATGATATACACTATAAGTTGGGCTTCCAACAATAGTCACTCCATAAGCTTCTATGTTGGGCTTGGGCCCTTACCCTTTATAAATAGGGAAAAAGCTTAGCAATATGAATACAATCAAGATATCATCTTCACACACACAAGATACGTAACTCGTCATGTTCTCCATCTTCTCTAGAAACCCGACATTTTCCTATACCTCCATCTTCTCTAATGGTACCGGACACAACCCGAGATCATTCTCATGGTTCTAAAATCGAGTCTTACCATCCGGGGCTAGATCATTGTCTTTGTCCGTTGGTCATTCACGTCAATAGGAGAGTAACGAGTTGATCCCCTAATCTGCAATCAAGCCGAAATATGCTTGATCAAATGGAAAAGACCATATGGAATGCATCGAAAATAGATCATATCATACTATCCAAGTTCAATTCATTGCACAAAAGTTATAATTACAAATATAACAAGTATTCATACATCTCAAATACTAAACATATATCCAACATAACAACCAGTTCCACATTATCACGGATCAATGGCCAAAGGTTCATTCATGGACATGTTCAGGTCTGCAACAAGCTTCTGAAGATATGGTGATTGTGTCTTTTTCAATGCTCGCCTAGCTAGATGAGTCATGTTCTCGACTTCATGATCTATCTGGTTCAATATAGCTTAAGGAATATTTGTAACTTTAAACTCGTTGGACAAGGATATCCACATCGTGTTGTAAGGATGGCCCTCAAATGCCTAGACACTTAAGTAACTTTTTCCCACTAACGGTCAACCCTTCTGCAAGGACTTCTTCTCCACTGCAAATGAATTTATCTATGCATCATATTGCTATAGTAAGTCATTTCCCACATATATCTGGAGGACTCAAGATGTTCAATGAACATCAGTATGCATATGAAGCTTATGTCATACAAACTGATGTATTGATAACACATTCTTATTTGAGATTTATTTATTGTTTAAAAGCTGACTAATGTATGTAATATCATGTTTGCATATGCTACATCTTTGCCGTAAAATTGGCATGCAAATAACAAGATGGGTACTATATCTAAACAAATTTATTTATATATATGTCTGGAGTGGACTGATAACCCACTATGCACGGCTTGCATTCCGTCTAATATTCATTTCAGTTTCAATATATATATATATATATATATATATATATATATATATATATATATATATATATATATATATATATATATGTTTCAAGTTTGCGCAGACATAACTGCCATTTTCTTCAATATTTCAAGTCGTGATTATCTCTGGCCATCTGCTCACGAAGCCTCTGTGCAAGGTCACATTGGCCTTTAAAACCATACGGTAATGGTACGACCGCCAAAACCGGAGTAAAAATTCAAGCAATGTAACACCCCCAAAATTCGTTGATTGAGTTTGCGGAAGCATTTAGTTAAGTATGGGGAGTGCCACAATACACAGTACATGCATACGTATCAGAGCTTATGATTACAACAGAACATAATATATTAAGATGCTAAATGTAATAGTTACAAAGTTTACGATTCGTCAAATTGTACAAGTGAAAAAGTTATTAAGTTTACAAAAGTAGATTTTGTAAATATGACTAAAATCACTTTAGTTATACAAAAGAAATCCAAAAGTTTCAAAAGTTGGCATCCTAAAGCTTCGCGGGTCGCCCTAGTTCCGTATGTGCAGGCGGTTCTTACGTGTGCAGCTAATTCCCTGAAAAACATAGTAAAAGTCAACAACGATGTTGAGTGAATTCACATGTTTTATGTTTTCAATAGTTGAATTAAGTTTGTAAGCACAGTTGTTAAAACCAATACGTTCACAAATAGTTATTGGCATAATAGTTAAGTAAACGTTTTGTGGAATGTTATCCAAATATAGTTTGGCTGGGATGTTACCCAAAATACCATTTACGTGGGATGTTACCCAAAACACAGTTTGCAATACGTTGCTGGTCGTTCTCCAGCATTTCCAAAACAGTATCGGTCGTTTTCCGGTCTAAATACGCACGGGTCGTTCTCCCGTCCAACTCGGCCAGTCGTTCTCTGGCAATAAATACTGTTGGTTGTTCTCCAGCGAAACACAATACCGGTCGTTCTCCGGTCAAAAGATGCACGAGTCGTTCTCCCATCCACTTGGCTAGTCGTTCCCTGGCACTAAAATACGTTGCTGGTCGTTCTCTAGCGTTTACATTAAAAGTACCGGTCGTTCTCCGGTTTACCAAACAAGTTTTATCACGTTTATAGTATGAAGATGTTGTTTCATAAATACCAGTTTTGTTGTAAGGGTTCAACAGTTCAAAGTACTCAAATAGTGCGAGTAAACAAGTATGATAAACAATCATGTAAGCAAAAGTAGTTATGGCAATCAGTAAAGCAGTTGACTATGTTTTCCACCCCTGTTCAAAAGTAGTAAAGCAGTAAAAGTAGGGGCTGTGAACTCACCTATTGAGTATGTTCGAGTGCTAGCAAAGCCTAAGGCCCAAGAAGTCTAGTCGAAATCTTCTAACGCCCTAAACGTATGAGATTTAATGAGTACGTGGAGGTCTAAGTTTACCATCCATGCTAGTGTTCGTACAACCAAGTTATGTCCAAGTGTTTGATCGATGTTTATGTTTGAAGTTTTGAAAATGTATACGACTCGTTGGTAATAGTTCGAAATCATAATTTCATTATTATAAGTGTGTTTGTAATGTTTATAAAGTTCGTGTATCGTATGTAAATATTCGTTTCCGGTTAAGTTCGACACTTAGTGCAAAATCACTTGTAAAGTTTCTATTTTATGCGACACAAGAGTTTGTGTCGCATTCCTGCGACATCCACAATTTAATGTGACGTAAGCATTTGTGTCGCAAATGCTGCGACATAAGTAGTTGTGTCGCAAGTATGCGACATAGGGTGATTTATGCGACATAAGCCGTTGTGTCGCATAGTGCGACGTAAAAATGGTACTGCGACACAAAAGCTTGTGTCGCACTACTATTTTTGGTCCCGTGCGACATAACGAGCTGTTTGACGAAAATCTTAATTTTTCAACCCAAAAACGTTTAATTTCATATAATGACTTGTAACATGATTGTACACTATAATAACAAAGGAAAAGTGAAAGAAAAGTGATTTTTCATACCAAATCAAGTAAATCCGAAAGTTAGGTGAGTGGATGGAGATAGTGATGAAAATGGTGTTCTTGAGCTTGGATCTTGAAGATAAAGTTGGTGATGAGTTTTGTTGTTGTTGTTGTTGGTCCGAAAATAAGAGGAAAATGGTGGTGATTTGGTGATTTTTGGTGGTTGAGTTTGAGAGTGTTTGGAGAAAAGAGAGGTGTGTGAGTTTGGTGGTTGATGAAAATGGGGTTGGGTGGGGGTGAGGGCCGGCTTTTTGGTCAATAAAGGGGGAGGGAAATTTGTCTCAAATTTTGTGGTATTTAGCCCGTGTTCGTTTACCCGATCATTAAATATTAGTTTATTTTAAATTGATAAATTTTAAATACATTTTAGGATATATTTTAGTTGAAATATTTTTACAAAAGTAATTTAACTCAGTTGTAAAATTATAACTTGGTTTGTTACAGAAATGTCATGAGTTTGTTTCAGTTTACGAAATACTTGTTAAATATTATATAAATAATATTTAATAGACGTTAATGTTAACTAATAATTTCATATTATTAATTAATTTTATTCACCAACAGTCATATATTTTGTTGCGTTTGTTTAAATCGTTCGGTACATAATTACAACTAATTATGAATAAGTAATACTACGCGTATTAACTAGTTAGGCTTTGCTAGACTTATCTATAAAATGTGTTGTGAATTCACTCTAAGTTAAGGAATTAGCCTAAAAATGCGTGTAATTAACATTTATAATTTTGTTGAAATTGCGGGGTGTTACAAGCAATTTCCTATAGAGTTCAACTTCAACCACCATGTTGGCCAGAGATGGATAAGACCAAAATTAGCATATCCAAAACAAGAAAATAATAATAATAATAATAATAATAATAATAAGGTTTATTTTAAAATATATATAAGAAACATATTTATGATGTCATTATTATAATATAATTTTTATTATTCAATTAAATCTTTTAACTTTAATAAAGTTTTAATATAAGATCCTAACTTATTAAAAAGATTTTTTTTAAAAAGATTAATTTATCAATTAAAACATTATTCAAATCAATATATAATGTTTCTATTATTAATTCACAGAGTATGAATAAAATTACTTGAAAATATTAATATGGACTTAAAATATTTTTTTCACTAACTTGGTTGATCTCTGCTTGTATAAATTCATTTTTAAAAAGTAATATTTTCATGAATCCAACTAAATGCGTAATATACATATTAATTTACTTACTTTATTATTGAAAACAATATACTAAATACAAAATTTCAAATTAAAAATTAACAGTGCGTATGTATACACGAGTTTAAAATCCAGTTAAGCAACAATGGATTCTCTTGCCACCAAGAATGAAAAATAAGTGAAAATAAAATTGAATCTTGGAAATTCCCATTTTCAATAAAAAAGTGGTTGACCCGACCAAACCAATACCCAAACCCAAATCCATCCCCTGTTTCTTGTTTCTGTTCATCACATTCCAAGATTCCTTTCTTCCCACTTTTCAATTCCAATTTCATCTTTGGACCCTCACCCTCAATCTCTTTTTTACATACAATCAAAAAAATAACATCCTTGTTTCGACCTAATACTGCACCTTTATGAATTGGTAAGACCTCACCCTATTCGATTTTAATTCAATTCAGTTTGATCTTGAATTCTTGATCATAATCTTGTTCATTAAAGTTTCAGTCTTGATTGAGTATCTATGTCAAAGATTTGATTTTTAAGTTTTTTGATCTTGATTTGCGCTATACCTATGATTAATTTATGCCATTAAGACTTTGCATTAATTGGGATAGGAAGTTTAGTTCATTTGTTTGGTTTATGCTACTGTTCTAACTATATTTTTGTGAAATTTATAATGTATTTCTTGTATATCTTATTATATAAATATAATGAGAATTAACTACTTTGGTTGATTTGTCTCAACTAGATAAAGATTAAAGAATTTTGCCTGAATCATTTAGTACTATTAGAGAAGCTGGATGCTTATTTTCTAGGGATCATATATCCGAAATTGATTCCCATTCCAATTCCACTTTGCTATAAATGTGGTGTTTGGTTTGTAAGCAGGAATTAATGTGAGTATGGGTTTGATAGGATGTTATGATGGGAATGGGAATTGATTTCTCAATTCATCCCTTAAACCGAAGACCATTGATTTTTTTCCATTTTCAATCCCTTGTTCCTAAGCTTCCATCCGAATACCCTCTAAATCCATAACTGTAGTGAAACCTGACTGCGTACCAAACACTAGTTGCATGCTCAACACATATGTTGCTTACTAATGCAACTAAAGAACGTTTATTGTGATGTTCTTTGTTTTCTCAAGCAATTTCATTTTATGACGTATTAGTTTTACTTTTACCATTTCGTCTTTTGGTATGCTTGATGTTAGAAACTACTAACATGGAAATTTATCTTAGTTTGGGTGATTGCTGCACGGCTCCTAGTGGTTGAGTGCCATAAATGGAAATAAATAACTTCGGGTATTAATGCCTTCTTATTCAATGATGAACTTGAGAGCACCTCGCCGTCCATCCATATCTTATAGGCCGATACAACCTTCCGACTTAGAAGTTCTTGTAAAAATCCATGGTGATCTTTTTCCCATCAGGTTAGATAAAATATATATTAATAAAGTGGCTCTTTTTGAAAAACATAAGGCACGATTATTCAACAAGAATTTCTTTTTGGTTATGCTAGGTATGAAATTGAATTCTTCCACAATGTTGTCCATGGCCGTGATATAGTTTCTTGGGGAGCAGTTGATCGCAATCGTCCTGACGGTCAAAATGATGAACTAATTGGATTTGTTACTGCTCGAATTATTATGGCAAAAGAAAGTGAGGTGATTTCTCATTATGGTATCTAGCTATAACTGAAAATTTTATCTTCTCATTAGCATTAGTATCTTTAATAGTTATTTGTATTTGCTTTTTGAAACTCATTATCTGATTATTCCCACTTGTTATAATAATCACTTTTTATCTTCGGATAAACAGATTATGCCTCAAGCAAATTGATTTTTAAATTTTAAAATGAAAACTAGTTACTCGCATTGCAGAATTCATATCTTCTCGTTTCACAAGAATTAGTTATGTTTGCTAAACACTTAAACAACTGATCTTATTATGACCAACTTATAACAACAAAATCACATTCAAACACTGTCTTTAACAGCTGGTTTTATTATAGCCACTTACAAATTTATCCAAAAAATTTCAGCCATAGAACCTTGCCTTTTGTAATATTAATTATGAAATGTTTGATAGACGAAAGTTGTACATTTAATGACTACTTACCGACCAATATTGCATATACTTGAAACAAAGACACTAACGATCCATTACATACAGATAGAAGATATGTTGAGATTTGACCAATCAAGATCAGATCAGGCTCTGGTTTATATTTTGACACTAGGCGTTGTAGAGGCTTACAGAAATTTTGGTATAGGTAAGATTATTCTTTTTGTTTTTTAATATATTTATTCAAACGACTGTTTCTGTTATGTCTTAAGTTGCCATGTTGAATTTACAGCGACTTCACTCATTCGAGAGGTGATCAAGTTTGGCTCAAGTATGCAAAATTGCAGAGCGGTTTACCTGCATGTTATCTCTTATAACAATTCTGCAATCCATTTGTACCAGAAAATGTCGTTTCTTTGCATAAGGAGGCTGCATGATTTCTATTATATCAATGGCCAACATTATGATGCATACTTGTTCATTTACTATGTCAATGGTGGCCGGTCTCCATGTTCACCATTGTAAGTATAATTTCTCTGTTCTTGATTTATTTGACATAATTTGAATTGAAAGTTCTACGTTACGGGTTTTTAAACATTCTAAACTCGTTATCCCATTAAGTTCTACATAAGATTAGTTTATCCATTTGATATAACACAGTTTAACGCTCGTGTCTTGATGTTGGTTAATATTCAGCATGATGTAATCTTTTAGTCCTGTAAAGATTGACTCAACACGCAGTTTAATACATGTGTGTTGCTGTTGGCCGAATGTTTAAAATATCCTTTGGTGAATGGTTCTGAAAGCAATATAAAATCAAACGAATTTTGAATTGCTATAATTATGTCATTTCAAAGCACCAACTTTGGAATTACGTTCTCCATCCGCCCCAAAATGAATATCCACATTTCTATATTTGTTTGTCCCAAAATAAAATGCCAAATTTTTCATTATCCATTCCTCCCTCTTACAATAGTGTATTAATTGGGCCCATCTTTAAAGGGCTTAATATAACTCTTGAAAAAGACATTGATAGCACATCACTTAAGTGTGCACGTTGTGTGTATTGGACACTTATTTTGGGACAAAGGGAGTATTCTATTTTTAACAGAATTTGTTTATTGTTAACAATGTTTCATCCTGGCTAAAGAGAACCAACCTATATCTAGAGGCTGGTTGCTACTTTCCTAGAGATGAAAGAAAACAAGTGTTGGCTAAATTATACGAGTTCCGAAAAATTATACTATAAACTTTTGTCCTAATCATCATGAGTCTAGTAGATGACATAAGATCTTTACTCTGCAGAGAGCTCGTTACACTTCTAATGACATACATGAGGAGAGGATTAAAGTTAGTATCTGCAAGAGTATGGAAAAAGGGTGAGAAGAATGGGCCCAAAAGGGTCAAGTATCGAGACAAAGGCTCCCTTCTTCCAACGACGCAGAGCAAGAGAAGCATTACAATTGAGGGTGGTGAGAGTGATCATGTATAAATAAACATCATCATTGTAGAACATGGAGCTAAAAGGCGGTATTTTTTATTAACACCCTTCCGCAGGCCGTTTCCCTTTCATCTTTGTATGGTTTGAAGTGAAACAATAAGTCTCACATGTTATTAGCCTGAATCTGAATATTGTGGATAGAGTTTTTGTAAAAAAATTATGAGTGTTTTCAAGCTTCTGCAAGTGTAGAGGGGAAATGCCTATGTGAATTTACCATGATTTCATATGTTTGGTTCATGGATTTGATGAGGAATATGAAATAATAATAATACTACATATATATAGAGGTCATTTATATTGCACATACCCTCTGGGTGAAATATGTTTGGATAAGCTGTAGCTAGGTGTGTATGTACTATCTACTAGAGATGCACAAACATGTCTGGGCCCAAGACTACTCCTGGGCCGGGCAAGAAAACCAGATTCCTTCAGGCCTGTTGACTTTGAAAGGTGCTTATTAGTCGTACCATTTGTTCGAAATCGCGGTTAGATCTGGTCCAAAAACTTATTAAAGGACTTATTAGGTCTCTATTCTCCGCCTCTTGACCTGAATTATGTCCAATAAAAAACGCAATGTTTTATTACTCAACCTAATGTGAATATAAGGTTGTATACTTTAGTTGGTGCATAATAAGAATAAGTTGGATTACCCAATGAGTACATTTACTTTTCATAAAGAATATAGGACAGGTTAGGACTATTGGACCCTTGATATAAAGCAAAGCCCAGTGATAAATACAATAAATCTTTTGATCCATATCTTTTGATCCATACAGTACTGTACAGCACTGCAATGTATATCTTTGGTGTATGAATCAAAAAGTTTGTTGTATAGATCAACACCCATTAGCAAAAGATATGACTTTAGTAGGGACTATTTAGTACCGGGCTTAGTACTTTTAAATGTAAAATAAGAGAAAGGTATGTGGGAATTAGGATAAAACACAAGTATTTCGTAAAAAAAATATGCTAACAATGATCCTAATGGTTATAGTTGGGACACTTTAACCATAAAATGATTTATTTAGACGACAACATGAAAATAAGAGGATATAATAACTACCTCTAGATTATATTATTGATTGGAAACTTTTATTAGGATCAATCACCTCATTGTGGTGATGAAAAACTCGGTATCAACCAGAATTAGTAGGGTTACAGTTGGTAAAATCCTTCATTTAATAATGAGTATTTACTAGTTGTACATGGATCAAATAATGTTAAGCATTATGATCCAAATTATATCACTACTTTAGTGGTTGTATCCTGCTCACAATGTACATTGCAGTTGTCTACCTATTTCCTGCCAATCTGCTATTACTATGTAGAAATATCTGGACAAACAAACTAATATGGAAATAAGTGATAACAATTTAATATTCTTCTGATGTATACTAAACTCTGAAAACAACTAATTCACTAAAAACACAAAGAAAATGATAAGGAGCTTTTAATAAGAATATAGAACAAACATTAATATTTGTGTAGTACTCGTACTATAATAGACTTTATGACGCCATGAATTTTAGTTGACCCTCGTATGTATCATTTGAGGTACAACCAATTTATGCATGTCGGAGTGTCAATAACAATATCCAAAACTTAATGACAAATTCTAAATCTTAAGTCACATTGAGATTTGTGTTTTGTTTAAGTTAGATAATTACACACAATCACCGCAAATATTTACAACGTTAAATAGCAAGATAGAACAATGAATGAGCTTATAATGATAAAGTTGAGGCTTTGAACGAGCTTGCAGATTCTTCACAACACATATCATTAAGATTTCTAATAAGGATGGAAGTAAAAACAGAGCAGAATAATAACCTTTTGAAAGCCAACTGACATGTGCTGTACCACATGGTCCAAATAATATACCTGACATGTCATGCTGGCAGTTTATATTATTGAACATGATGGACTTAAAGTAAGTTATGCATGTGCATGTGCATGTGCATGTACTATTTGCCTTCACCTTTATAAAGATTTATAAGCATCACAAAACACATGGGGATGAAGATCACTCAGATCAGTATTTGCATACACCAACTGTAAATAGATCACTTATTATCATATATTATATAAATTAATAGTGACAAGATGCAGTTGATATCTGAGCAAGTGTTTTTCACATAAAAACATCAGAACATGCTTATGCAGATCTTATTAAAATTCTAACAACTTCGTACATGAAAGTGTTAGAAAAAAGGGTTGTAACAGGGTAATGGTCGCAATAGCCTGGATATCTCTATGAGTCGCATATGTAATATATTGATCCTATAATACGTCTTGGTATCACAAAATTTACTCTCAGATATTCGATATATCATGTATATGGGCAGAAAATTAAAAGTCAGAACCCAGTTTGTTTTGTTTTCTGTACATATAAAAGAAATGTACCCATCAGTTTTCATGCTTGAATTTGCTTAACCTCAAATTATAGTAGTTTGTTTCTTAATTTCCAACTGCAACAAATTTGATTTCTATAATGAAACAACATGAAGCTGCTAAACTGCTACAATCTTTCTTAAAAGTTATCACTTCTTTCCAATTAACTTTCTAGGTAAAATACAATAGGATCTCACATACAAGAACATGGAAATAGCTGAATAGCATACACAAAATAATAATAATAATAATAACAAACAAATCTTCGAAGACTGACACGTAATTACCCACTGTTTTAATTCAAAAAAACAAATAGAAAAAAAGAAAAAGAAAATGTATCTGAAGTAACATCATGAACACAAACAAATGTAACGTCGATAGATCTCTTTCGCTACTTCTGGGGAGTGGTGCTTGTAGCCTTCTTGCTTTTTAACAGGCTTCCGAATTTTTTCAGCAATGGTTTCTTCTTCTTCACTTGCTGCTGCTGCTTTGACGGTGAACTGCCACCGTTATCTACATTTTCTATACCATTTATGGAATCGTACCCTTCACCACCTTCTGTTTTCGAATCTACTTCATCCTCAAAAGATTCATCGTTAATTGCATCCCTTTCGGGTGACAAATCCTTTTCTTCAATCTTGCAACTTTCCCACATCTTAAACTCAATTTCTTCAGAATCATTTTCCTTTTCTTCTACTTTCTCACTCTCTTTATGTTCTCCGTTCACATCCTTCACCAAAGTTTCCTTTTCTTCATTATCAATCAACGGTGTTTCTTTTGAAAGTTGTTCTATTTTCTGGACATCTCCATTGTGTTCAGAGAATTCGACGACTTTTGGAAGCATGTCGTAATCTTTCTCACTGTCGGTGACATCATCAATTTCCTCAACCGCCTCTTTAGCAGCTTTTTCTTCGAGTAATTTCGACAATTCATCAATCTTTTTTAATGATTCGGCTTCTCGTGTTCTAAGCTCCAAGATTTCTTGATCAAGACTTTGCAATTCATTTTCTTTATCCATTAAACTTTCTTTCAAGTTCATGCTTTCGGCTTTTGCATCACCAAGAACTTCCTTTAAATAAGTAACTTCAGATTCGGCTTCCTTCAAAAGATTCTTCATTTGAGCTCGTTCTTCATTAGAAGCAAAAGTTTCTTCTTCGGTTTCTTTAAGCATATTAGTCAACTTCCCAATTTCCTTTTCCAATGAAGCGTTTTCTTCCTTCGAATTCTTGACACAATCCGTCAATTCTGTCTCCTTTTCCTTCCATTCCGATTCCGTACTTTGATGGCTACGTTTAGCTTGTTCAATTGTATCCATGAGCATGTCGATTTCGTGTTTTGAATCATCAAGCATGTTTTGGTACTTCTCATTTGTCGTTTGTAGTGCGTGTTTTAAATCTTCTATTTGTGCTTCATAGTTTTCATTTTCAGATTGATTTGAAAGTAGTTTTTCTTTAGCTTCTCGTGCTTCTGATGAAACTTCGTGTAAAGCCGAGGCTAAGCTTTCCAACGCTTTCTTGCTTTTTTCTTCTTCATTCTTTGATGATTCCAATTCACCTATAAGTTTATTTTTTTCTTCTAGAAGATTCTGAACACTGCTAGCAGCAAGTTTCTCATTATTCAAAGCTTGTGTCTTTTCCTCCTTTATGGTTTCAAGTTCCGATTTCAAAATTTCAGCTTTTTTCGCCATTTCAGAAGCTTCTTCTTTCACTTTTAGAAGGGTACGTTCCGATTCTTCAAGATCACCTCTCTGTCTGACGTTCGACATTTCTAACAAACCAACTTTTTCTTTGAGTGAAGAAAGCTCAGTTTCAGCTTTTTGCAACAACCCGTTGCTCGTTTCCAACTCTTTTACCATCGACTCAAGCGATGAATTAGCAGATCTTTCTAATCTTTTAGCTTCTTCCGCTTGAAGATCTAATTCTTCGACTTTAGTCTTCCATTCCTCCATCAAGCTTCGGGCATACGATTCAGACATTCGTGCAGCCTCTAACTCGACATTCAATTCTTCAAACGAAGCTTCAATATGGACCAATTTCTCCTTGTAAACTTTAGCTTTCCTGACTTCCTGATTCAGAGTTTCAATCTCTGATTTTAACTCATTTTCCTCCGATTTCAGATGTTCGACCTCTGATTTCAATTCAGACACCAATTTGTCGTTTTCTTCACCCTCTGATTTCAATGTCTCTATCTCTGATTTCAGTTCCAACACCAACTTTTCGCTCTGACTAACCTCCGATTTCAGTGACTCGATCTCTAAATTCAGCTCGGACACCATCTTGTTACTTTGATCAGCTTCTGATTCAAATTTGGCATTGAGTAATCCCTTCAATCGTGTAATCTCATTCGACAAAGTTTCTACCTTTTCTGCTTGATTTTCAGCAATCTTTGTTGCATCATCTGCATGATTAAGAGCTTGATCTTTAGCATCACATGTCATGGCTAATTCTTGTTTGACTTTTTCAAGCTCTTGAGTGGCAGAAACAAGAGCTGCTAGGTCAGCAGCATGCTGATTTTTAACAGATTCCAATTCTTTCTCCCAGTGCTCTTCTTTCTTTTGAGCAGACTCAATTCCCGCTTGTTCCATTTCAACCGCACGAAACTTCTCAATCTCGATAGTCTCTTCGGCATTCTTTTGAGCCACAAGAGCCTCACGAAGCTTTTCATTCGTGTCTTCGGATGATTTCTGTGCTTCTTTTAGATCACTCAGGGCTTTTGCTTTCTCTTTCTCAATAGAAAGTAACTTCTCTTCGGCTTTTTTTAGATCATCTTGAAGAGCAGTCAATTGAGCCTGTAATTCTGATCCCTTTTGGACACCCCTTGGTGCTGGTTTCTGGAAACACAAAAAAACAAAAAGTATAAGGAACAAAATTAGTTTCGTAGGTTAACATTTAGAGAATTATGAATTAGTTAATGTACTTTTGATGATATGACAAAGTACTATGTAGATATAAAGGCGGTGTTTGGATAAGTGTTTGAAACTGATTTCGCTTTTATTATTAATTTCTTTTCTATGAACAAATTCTGCTTCTAATGATCTCATTATTAGAGGCCAACTAGTTGGTTTGAATAATCAGTTTCAGACAAGCTGCAAAAAAGCTTGTAATCATACGGTAAGATATATTACGAAATTACCCATTCTTAGCCAAGAGGCATCACCTCCAATCACACAAGATATAACTCCCTTTTCACAAAATTATCCCCTTTGATTGTTTTATATATTTCTTTTTTGTATAATTAAATTTTGTGATGTACTCAAACTGCTTATTATCTAATTATTACAACTTCAAACAACAAACGCACTTCCAAAACCATCTCTTTAAATCACTTAATCACTTTCAAAACTCAAATCGAAACACCCCCTCAAGTCAGTCAGAAATAAAAAGCACTATCTGCTAGAGATCATTAGCATTGTATTATTTGGTCATATGAGAATGCAGAAGCTTAATTGAACTTACTTCCGTAGGGGGTGTGCTGATCTTTGGTGACCGACGTTCTAATGTCGGCTTTGAAGGAATAGTTCGTGGAGATCGTTCCACTGAGGCTCTCGTGCTTAGTAGCGGAGATGGAGAATCTGTCTCCGACTTGGCGACTCCGCGGGCAAGTTTACTTACTCTAGGTGTTGCTGGTGACATTTTGCTGATCGGAATTTTCGTTGCCGGAGGAGTTTCAGAAGAAGAAGATCTGTACAATTCTAATATCATTAGTCACATGTATACATGTAAAAACACATCAGGATCCATTCATATGCAAGTACAAGTAGGTAAAAGATGAATGAACACATTATACCTTTCAAATTACGATCAAATGCAGATGGAAGCATGTAAAATTATTTAAAAATATATTAATAAATTAATAAAAAAAAACAAATCAAAGTAGCAATTAACAAGGTTTACATTACTTCAAAACGTGTACACATTGGAAATTAAGTTGGAAACTTCATAACATGGAAATGCAATTAACAAGGTTTACATTACTTCAAAAGAAAATTAATATTAACATCATCACTTCCACAACTGGGATCCTTATAATTCATTGAAATTAGTAAAGTAAACAACTTTATGAAGAAAATGTAATTAACAAGGGGAAGTAGGTGGGATTTAAATATTAAAAAGAAAAAGAAAAAAACACCAGTAAAAATGACATCACTCTCACATTTGGGATCTTTAATATTAATTGCAAATTTGCAATTAGAAGAAAAGTTTGCAACTTGATTAAAAAAATGCAATTAACAAGGGATATCTAACATTTACGGATCTTTCAAAATCATTGTAATTAGATGAAAAGCTAGTAACTTGATAACAAAAATGTTCAATTAACAAGGGATAGTTAACCCCATTCTTTCAAGAATGGGGTTAAATAAACACAACTGCATCACCCTCACATTTGGGATCTTTATAATTCATGAAAATTAGAAAGATAAAAAGTTAGCAACTTTGTAACTAAAAATGTAATTATCATGTGGATGCTTAATGGGGTTTATATTTCTTGAAAAAACATGGATCCAAGTAAAAGTAATGAGCAGATCTAAAGACTAAAGTTTAGGATTACAAGAAATAAGCAAAGGGAAAAGAGATCAAGAACTAAATCCAAAATGGTAACAACTAATTAAGTACAGATTCAGTCAACAATCAACAATAACATCAGATTAAGAAGATGAAGAAAAAAAATTACTTGGATTTAGCAGACATGATGGAGCTAGAAATGTGACACTTGGGTGTGATTGTGGTGTCAAAAAGATGATTAATTTATGCAAATCTTGAAATTAAAGTATCAAAATAGATGAATATAGAGATAGGCTACTTGGTGCAAGTATGTGCTGCTGATGATGATGGGAAGAGCATTATTTTGGGTTAGAAACAAAAATGAGGGGTTGAGGAGGTGAAGAAGGGTTAATTATTTGATTAGGGTCGGTGCAAATGGTCTTTTTGTTGATTGATTTGTACTTTATGCAATAGTAGTTGTACTATGAGGTAACATATATGCCCAGTCTCTCGCGTGCTGCCTGCCTGTCTTGTCTTGCATATTTCTTTATCTTTTGCCAGAACCTATCTATGACCTCCTTCCCATTTATCTTCAACCTTTTTCTTTTTCTTACAAAATTTCTTACAATTTTAAGATTTTTTTTACCATTCGTAACCATAACATCAGAACACCACTTTTTCAAGTGCAACATCAGTGCCACATCAGCATAACACCATAATACCCCTAATCATAACACCAGAACGCCACTTTTTACCCACTTCTTTTAAAAAAAAACGTTTTTTTTTTTATTTTCGTCGATTTAAACACGGAAGAAAAGAGAAAAGGCAAAAAAAAATCGAGTGGGCCCCACGACAACACGTATTTCATCCTCGTTATCTGACGCAGAACGCCGCGTTACCGGCATTCTGGCGTTGTGGAGCTTGAGAACGCCTGCCACCTATTTGCGTTACAAATGGTCTTATAGATTTCGGTTTCTATTTCTTGTCAATTTTCTGAGAGACGAAGATGAAAGAAATGATTTTAATTAGTGTTACATATTCGGTGTTGTTGATGCGAGGATACTATAGTGGTGGGGGACATGCATCATCAAAGCAGACGTTATGGGCTCAATCTTCGTCCTCATATTCCTTTAACCGCGATTTACCTCCATCATGTTGGTCGTTAGACTAGACAATGAGACCAACAAATGGTCGATTTTACCCTTTTTACATATCTAACGTTGGAAATAGATAATTTAACAAGATAAAACTTAAAAAAATCTTTATATTTGATGGAGAATATTTGAGGTTGTGTTTTTTTAAACTACGTGAAAAGAGAACTTTCTTCGATAAAGTTTAACTTAGAATAAGATTTTATCGAGAGAGATATTGATTTTAAGTCGAATCAGAGTTCGAAACCAAATTAGTAGCATCATATAGAGTATTTAAGATAAGAAACTCATACATGGTTATATTCTTCAAACATATTATGAATTATATATAACTTCTCTCTAACATGTATGGTTATTGGAATATATCCAACTTGGGTTTCTGTTATGCCATAATAATACATCCATTTAGTTATGTATTAAGTTCACATGAGGGAATAGAGGCTCATTAACAATTTTTAACCAACTCAATAATTGCTTGAAGTTAATACCAAGCACTAATCTGATATAGTGTTATGGTCTCATGGTGCAAGGAGAGGGATGGTCCCACATCCATCCAAATTTTCAATCTTTGTATTTATTTTTATTTTTGTATTGTCCCTTTAATATCTTATTTTGAACAATGTATATCATGCTACATTGTAACCCATCGATCTTTGTCATAAGTTCCAACAAATACTACTTTGTATAGTGTGATTACATGTGACATTTATAAAGATGAAACTATGTTTTCATTTTGGCCCCAAAATAGTATATGAACCTTAATGGTAGTGGGTGCACCAAACCCTTTTGATTGCTTTGTACGTTTATGGTTAATGGCAACTTCATGCAAATTCCAAAGTATAATATTTACCGACAAGGGTTAAGTGCATTAGAACGTATTCAATTAGACTATGATTTGCATAGTCTATATCGAACTAGCAGGGGATTCTATTATGTATAATGAACTTATTATTCATTACTTTGTATGTAATTTATGATAATTTCTATCGATATAACATCTATATAAGTTGTCACGTCAAAAATACATATATAATAACAATAAATTGAGTGTTTATTACACACAATGAAAGCACTATTAGTTCAATACACATTACAAATATGAATATTCTATCTCAGTTTTATACATTTCGAAACACTTTTTTTTAAAAAAAACTCTTGGATAAATATTAAGGTAAATATGTTACGAAGGTCATAACTACCCTTCAAATTAGACTTCCAAACCGAACATACCATTACTCAAATATAAATAGTTGTTGATACTTAGATATATAGCCCCACACCACCAAAAAGGTGCTAAAATGTCAAGTTTCCTTTTGTCTCAAACTGCTGGCATATATATATTCCTTTTAACTATTCACGTAGATATATTTTGTAAAATGGAAGTAACCAATGAGTAAAGACAAAGATTTACATGTACTCAAAAATTTGCCAGCAGTAGTAAAGCAACTGGTGAACTCTTTTTCACTATGTAGGAATTAACAAATCACCGGTTTCCTAAGGTGTTGTTCGGATAAACTGTTCGGGTTTCGAGATGTTCAGATCAGATTATTCGGATTTTTTAAGTTTATAATTTATCCGTAATTCAAACCGAATAAGATTCGGATTATTCGGTTTCGGTTATTCGGATTAGATTGGTTCGGATTTGGATATTACGTTTTTATCTAAATAAGAGAATATCTTAAACTTCCACGTCTTTAACATAATCTAAAACTTAACAAAATAATACTAAAAGCTTTATATAAATCATTATAAGTGAAATATACGTTGATTGTATATAAATATACTCATATAAATCATAAATAACATATATATAAAACTATATTTCTATATTTAGTACATTTTTCAGGTTATTCGGATCAACCGAATTTAAAATTATTTATCCGTAATCCAATCCAAATAAGATTCGGGTTATTTGAATTCGATTAACCGAATAGTCCAATCCGTTTTACCGAATCCGATTAAAGTCGGTTTGAATTTTGGGATTCGGATATTTTCAACACCCCTATTTCAAATATGTCATTTGGAGCAGTACCTAGAGGCCCTCACCATGAAAGCTATAGGGGTGTTTGGTTTAGCTTATGCTTTTTAGCTTTTGCGTCATCTAAAAGTCGGGAAATTAGGGCTTTTGGCTTTTCAGCCTCTTGAATTCTGAAATGGAGCTGATTTCGGCAAGTAAACTTTTACTTGTCACAAGAAAATAGTGCATTAACCGGTTGTACTATAGGCATAAACAGTTGTACTGTTTTCTTGTGACAAGTAAAAACTTACTTGCCAAAATCAGCTCCCATTCTGAAAAGCTCCTTTAGAAAAGCTCATCCAAACGCTTTCAAAATAGTTTTTTAGCTGTATCATGATGCAATAAGATAAAAAGTCCTCTAAAAAGGCCGGGCCAAACACCCCATGTACAAGACTGATAAAAAAATTGTTATTTTTAAGGATGTTTTTAACATGGGAATTTCTAACTTGTGCCCTAAGGGCACAAGTTAAAGAGTGAATATTCTTCTCAAAAATTGAAAAAGTTGAAAACATTATTTTCGAAAAACGAAAAAGGTATAAAGATTCTTCTTGAAAAATGCATTTCTCATTTTTCGAGAAAAATATTCTTATCTTAACATATGCCCTTAGAGCACACGTTATGTAACACCCCATTTTCAAAGGCGGAAATCGGAGGTCACACAAACGATATATACAAAAAAGCAAAATTAATTACATAACGAAATCTTAATAAAGTTTCCAAATTTTCCAAATGAAGGTACATTGCAGAGTTCTAATACGAAACTAAACAATAGAAATGAAGAAATAACTAATAATCTAAAGCCAACCAGATCTAACTTCTGTCACACCGTAGATCCTTGCTCCCGACTCCTTCCTTTTGCCACTTGATCACCTGCCGCATGGAAAGAAATGCGGCTGAGCCAAAAGCCCAGTGTGCAGATACAAAATAAAGTAGTACAAACAAATATATTTGATGAACATAATAGTAGTGATTTATCAACGAGGTCAAACGAAACAAAGAGTCCAAAGGGGTACGACAAACCGAGCTTCTAAACGAAACAAAAGTTCAAACGATACACGGATCTGCAGATCCGATGTACCACCAAAGGTGAATGAGGCGTTAGGCACTACACCTCCATCCACAGTCAAACACAAAACAAAAACTATGGTTAACCAATTCGCCTCCTAAAATCCCTTAGCACACCGCAAAGAGGAGACGCCGTAACTAATCACACAGCTACGGAAGTGTGACGCCATCAGTGCCACAATGACGCCCCTATAGAACCCCTATAGGTAGTAAATAGCTCGCATACCCAGAATAGAATAAGGTCGCTGAAACAAACAAATGGCCTATAGCAAAATGGTTCTAACAACAAAGTACTAACAACGAATCACATAGTCACCTATAATAGGCCAATAGCAAGACACAAACAATTTCAATGAATCGAGATCAAAAGGGAGGCCAACAACCGTAAGGAATTCAAACAAAAGTAGCAAAGCAATGTATAATTCATTTAATACGAACGTACACAATCAAATGAAACGAAGATCAGAAATATGTACAATTAATCGAGATTCTAAAGGCAATGCATAAGTAAGGGAATCCGTACCTCAAACGTCACAATCAAAATGTCTTAAAGCTAAGAGTTGTCCAATCTTAATTTCCTTCCAACCAATCTATATAGTGCATACAATTACCATCAGTCTTCATATTATCATGAGTTATATGTATATGTATGTAGTTTACTAAAGTCATGAGCATGTTATGCAATTCATTAATTCACTTATTTCATGTATTCCTACTTATTTCTCTAGTCTGACTTTTTCGTTAATTGGGTTAAAGACCCCTGAATGTATCGACAACAATATACCCAAACCCAATAACAATTTAACTATGTTTGACAACCATCATCATCCAAATATATATAATTACTATAAGCTTGATACATTGCATAAAACCCACTTCCCTAGTGTAATATATATTTCAGTTGGTTATGTTAAAAGGAGAACATATGTGAAACCTGCCAAATTCTGACTCTAATTAGGCTTAAACTACTTGTAATTACGTGTATTTAGTTTTGTATTAATCTAAATATACGTGACATTTCGTGTAATTTCATACACGCGTTCACGATTTGTTAAATCGTATACTTATGAACCGGACAAGGTCCAACATGTATTTAATATGAATGTTGGTGACAAAGTTAATAAATAATGTGAAATTATCCAAACAAACATTATTTACAATAATATATTACGATAATATATTACATGAATTTTCGTATTTGTTTAAGACATATTTAAAAACCTTAAAAAGATTTCACGATTAAACGACTATGGATTTAACCGACTACGAGACATAACACGATTCGGAAAAATAAACACGCGAGCCCGAGACCCAAGCTGGGTCGACCCAGACCCGCGAACCCAATCCTAAACCGACACATGACCCAAATCCTTTTAAACCCATTTCTTCCCCAAATTCATCTCATTTCACACACATCCACCTCAAATTCTCTCATCTCTCTCAACCTCACCTCCATCTCTCTCTCAAAAACTGAAACTCAACAGCATCAACATCACCACCATCAAAATCGTCCATCATCATCATCAAGAACAAGCTTAAGGATCATCACCATCTTCATCTTCTTCATTTTCCATTTTGGGGTATGAAAACTTTAAACTCTTTTAAATTACTTGTAAAGCTTAGATTTACATGCTAGAATATTTACCCAACAAGATTATGTCCAAAAACCTCATTAAAAACGCTTTAAAAACCGAAATCCACACAAAATTCGCGAACAGCTCGTTCTGCGAACCGAGATCCAACTCAGTTCGCAACCCTGATTTGCGAACTGAGTTTTGCGAGTTGACTTTGACTCTCGAAGTCAAACTGCGAACTGAACTGACTTGCGAGTCGACCTGCGAACTGACCTGCGAGTCGAGTTCTTTTTGCGAGCCGAATCTTGTGCTGCGAACCCAACTCGGTTCGCAGCCTACTGCCTTGCGAGCCGAACTCAGCTCGCACCGCGAACTCAGTTCGCAACACCTTTTCAGTCCGCAGCCAGACTAGGTCAATTTTCCCGATTTTAAATTCCAGATGCGATTTTTACCAAAGCAATGTAGTAGAAATAAAAAATTTTCAAGCTGACCTGGCAGCTTGACCTCAGCCAGGGGCTCTGCCCCTTGGACCCCGCTACTAGGGGCGCTGCCCCTGGACCCCCGTCATCCAGGAACTTGAAAATACTTTTCACACTAAGTGTCGAACACTTACAAATAATGAAACCTGATACAACGATACATATAATAATAACACTTTGGATTATTATTACAAACCGTCGCCAACGGACCATATTTGTTTTCAAATTACAAACGGATTACTAAACAAACACTTGGACATTTCCTAGTTGAGTGGACAACTAGCATGAGTGGTCTTTTAAGACACCAACTTATTTACTTATTTACTTACAACCTTGTGCGTTTCAGACGCCAGAAGGTTGCAGGGTTCAGAGAACCAACATACGGGATTACACCCGACACCCTTACGGACTTACATCCGCTCTACTTGTTTAATTTCCCAGACATACTTGCTAGACTCAGGTGAGTCTTACAGCCCTACTTTTACTGTTTACTTACGGAGTGAGATACATTGCTTACTTTTCTTGAACACAAGTACTGAACTACTCATTTTACTATACGGGATTGCATGAGTTACTTACCATTTACTGAAGTCCCTCCATCTAACATCGTTAGTTATGGACTTAAGCGCGAACACTAGTTAATGGATCCATTAGGGAAATGACCCTCCCCGCCCGGGGTAGTAGCGCTACCACGAACCGTTCTGTATAAACGGGCGACTATTATTCGTTACTTACGCTTGCTCAGTTTCGAGCATGTCGCAGGGGCAACTTATTACTTACGGGTTAAGCTTCGATTATGAGCCCCATGGCAACGGTATGAACTTACATACATTTGCAGGATTGCAATTACTTGATTTACGCCTGCGGGCACCACTGATAAAATCTTGTGTTCAAAAATTTGATATTACTTACAAACCTGTGAGATTCACCAACATTCGTGTTGACCTTTTTAGCATGTATTCTCAGGTACGCATACGGAGTAGGATTACTCCCGGACATAGCTAAAGTCGCATGATTTCAACATAACTGTATTAACGAAGATTCTTAGCATTATCTTTTGTATATTACGATTATGTAATAGAATCTCCCGCCTTACGCGTGGTCTCTAGGAAATTACAACTTTTGTATCAAAAACAATATGTTTTCAAATGATTTACTATGAAATGTGACTATTTTCTACAAACGTCTCATTTAGATATCGTTTGCTTGTGATTATGTGTTATGATATTTAATTAGTAGCGCCCCGTGTTGACTTCCGCTACATTATAAATTTTGGGGCGCTGCAACATAAATCTCTTCCATCATGGTTATACCCAAATCATGTTTACTCAATATAGTAAATAAATATATTTATGAATTCAGCAAACACTTATTAGACAATCTGAAACCAACGTTTGACATACATATATACACAGTTTATTAAAATTCGTTTACATGTTCCGATAGTTTACATAGATTAAGACCCAAAACGTACTGTACTTACTAATATTCCTCAAATACATGTATCACAATGATTTTTCTTTAGTTACGGTATGTCTCAGACTTATCATGTGTCTACTTTTATAATGAAATACTAGATGGATTTCTAGGTGTACTACTTGTAGAAGATCAAAAGCAAGGTTAGCGTTTACCTCAAAAATTATGCTAAGATGATATTGAAACGTAATATGGCAGCCTCTCCTTCCAATTGAACGGCTCTCTCAAATCTCAAGAGATATGGTTTGTTTACGTGTTCTTATGGATTCCAATAAGATAAGCACTCGAATATATAAGCCTATGCAAGATTTAATAATGAAATACTAATCTAAGTCTACGCAAGATTTAATAAACTAGATAAAGAACTCAAAAAAATTGGGTATTACACGATAACAAACCCTTCTAACATTTGTCCCTTTTAAAAAAAAATTTATATTCACCCATTTGATAGAGAATTTTTGGCTTCGCCACAGTACTGAACAATCACGAACGAATACAGACGAATGTTAAATACTTAAATACTTACCATTTCGATTATTGGGATCCTACAAAGAGTACTACTTGATTAATTTTTTAGCTAGTAATGCTAATTACTAGTATCACTTCATTCAAATTTAAATAACTTTTGTTTAAAGTTTCGGTATTATATCTTTGGGCTATAATCATGGTGATCCTTCCATTTAAGAAGTTGGGGGTTTGAGTTATGAAGATGAGATAATTGATATTCGTAAATTAATGTAAATAGTCGTGGTAGTGAGATGTATGAATACTTGCCTTTCTAAAAGGGTTATAGCTATAAATTGGTACGTACTTACATTTTTGTACCAAGGTGAGTAACGTACTCGTTTTATTACTAATGTGAGTAACCAATTGTTAAATTTTGTTCTAATGTTAGTAACATGATACTTTAGTCACCGTTTAATTATCACCATTGCTCACATTTCGCTGACATATATACTTTATAATGACATATGACATGACACGTGAAATATATTTAGTATACTTAAACTTTATTTCGTGATGAAATTCATTTAGAACATTAACTTTATAAGTTGAATATATAATAAAAGATTGGTTGTAAATATAAAATTTAAGTAAAGTAAATATATCTAACGTGTCAAGTCAGGTCATTGAAAGTATGCATGTCAGCGACATGTGACCAGTGGTGATAAAGAAACGGTGACTAAAGTATCATGTTACTAACATTGGAACTAAGAGATAGTTACTCACATTGGTGATAAAGTGGGTACATTACTCACTTTTGTACAAAAAAGTAAGTACGTTGTTAAGTTTATAGTATTAACTTTTCTAAGATAAAGTAGTGGGGTTGATCAACGAGAACATTGTTGTTTTACACTTTTTACCCTCAAACTTTCTTAAATATACATATTTACCCTTTCATTTTACCTTAATAGCACCTAACTTAGGTATTATTAACAACACCAATCATTTTCCCTAATATTTTTCTAGTATTCAATTCAATAATTTTACTTTGATCTTATTGAAGATGTATATTCATATTACCTTAGGGTTAATAGAAAACTAAAGAGGGATGCTAGGGGAATTCAATCTAACAGGATGAAAATAATGTGATGTTTCTAACCGAAACAAATGATTGATCTAAGAGTAACAAAAACACCTTGTAAACCGGCAACTAAGAATGTTCATGTATCTTCAATTAGTTATATCATCTTTCTCCGTCTTCTTTGTGAAGGAATATAATCAATTAGTATGTTAGGAGATATTAGAGATGTTGAGTAGTTCTTTAGGGTAGAATAAGAGTTAAACCAACCCTTTGTTGGCCCCCATCGACCGATCCCATGACCAACTAATACGAGGGAGGTAAATCGTGTAATCCGTAGGTGATTGAACTCTTGACCTCCACTTTAATGCTGCATGTCCCCACCACTAAGCTACAATCACGGGAGCGATCATCATTCCCTACTAATAGTAGTTGGAGAGGGTAATCAAATAAGCAAATTCATAAAGGGAAAATGACAAAATGCTTTAAAGATACACAAATATTACAAACTACTCCTTTAACTCGCAATATACCAAACTACTCCTTTTACCCTCAACACTATTAGCGCTAATAGCGCTAATTGACCTACATAAAGGAAAACACAGCCTACGAAAATGACACGTATCCCTTCCTCGCCACTTGTCCTCGCCGGGTCACATAAAAGGGGAAGTTGGCACTGACTTTTAATATTCCAACAACCATATTAAAAATAAGAACTTGTATACTCTCATCGCCACTATTTGTCCTCCCTCACCACTACTGTCCTTTCCTCGCCGTGTCATTTTTGTGAGCTGTGTTTTTTTATGTAGGTCCATTAGCACTATTAGCTTCACTAACGGCAAGGGTCAAAGGAGCAGTTTGATAAAATATGAGTCAAATGAGTAGTTTGTAATATTTGTGTGTGTGTTTGGAGCATTTTTGTCATTTTCCCGTTCATAAATAGGGTGGAACGAGCTGGTTTAGAGTAATGTTTAAATATACTGGATGAAATTTTCCAAAGATTAAATCGGAAAAATGATGTAAAGACTGTAAAACATTCCCAGTTAAACAAACATCACAAAGATATCTTCTGCATCTTATTAATAATAATATTCCCAGTGCAATTAAAGTCTTAAATTAATAATAAAATACTATCATTGACCGAATTATATTAAATCATTCGCCTACTAGAATAATTAAGATGAATTTGAGGAAAGATATTCTAAACCAAATTATACAAATTACTCTTACAAAAAACTAAATAACTCATACAAAGTCTCATAACGTTTTCTAAGATTATGCATTAACATAGCCAACTAGGATACACTTCTAGCTGTTTGGGACCTCGTTCGGTACAAAGTTTCCTTTTCTCTTCACAATGATTATCAAGATTCGCATCATCGACTCATGCACTTCGCTTTTCTTTTCTCATTAGCTCCATAAATTGATGAAATACTGGAATCAGATTGGAAGATAGGTATTAGACGAATACAACACGATAGGTGTATCAACATAGTTAGAAATTTATGCAACCAAAATCAACATGAAACTCATAGTATAGAAAGAGGACTATTGTAGCTTTCATAGATATCATAAGAGAAGAAAAGTGGTGATAATTCATGAAAATGGGGATGCATCCTATTAATGTACCGAGAAAAATGTGATAGGAATATAGATTGATTATTTTACCACATGGAATACGCAAGTTATTAAGATTATATACAACTCAAATGAACAAAGGTAAAAAATACTTACCAAGGTCAGAATCATGAGGTCCAGGGGAGGCTTCAGGATGGTACTGAAGAGACATGAGTTTTCGTTGAGGGAAGGCAAGACCTGCACAGCTTCCATCGTTCAGATTCACATGAGTTACTTCTACCCCATTGGGAAGCGACTCCGGGTCAACAGCATAATTGTGATTCTGCAAAATACAGATATACATAACTATCGTAAAGATATTGCGGATGAAATGATAAGCCTGATATTAAATACTGGATTTCGGTCAATCTATCAGACTAAAACTGACAGAAAGTGTTAAACGCGACCGAACGAGATTTAGGATGTAGACTAAATCCTATTTATATGTAATTTAAATAAGAACCTGAATCTATCATTTACTTGCAGATCTTTATCATATGATGGTGGTTAAATTAAATCCATGGAGGCATGGATCAATTTGCCACGTGTGACAATTGTGTACTGCCATGTACTTACGAATAGGTCAACAGGTCAAACAAGTTGAAAGTTGCTCAAATTTATATTTGATACTTCAAAATCGATTTTCTTTGAAAATTTAGACTATTATGGTAATAATTACTGCAATACGAATATTCATTAGCAAAGACAAGAAAATAGTCTTGAGTCAACCAACCCAAACAGCTTCGAACCCTACTACAAAAAAAAACCCCACATATTAACCTGTCGCCTAACCTGCCCAGAAACTTGTCCAATTGTTGTAGCATTTCTTTATAGAGATGTAAGAATTCGGGATATACAATGAAGCCCTTTTGATGTTCAAATTACAGAGATATAATGTGTGTTGGCTCCATTCAATGATGTTGCGGAGTGGTGATAAATGAAGATGAGTAAAATCGCAAAAAGGAAACTCAAACAGTTTATATTTGTTCACAATACCTGTGCACTAATCTCAACACTGCCATTTCGAAGGTTACGAACAGGATGATTTCCTCCATGATGACCAAATTTCATTTTAAATGTTTTCCCGCCCAAGGCCTGACCAAGCAACTGATGCCCCATGCAAATTCCGAAAACAGGAACCTTTCCGATAATTTCCTTGACAGTCTCCACAGCATAGGGAACTGCAGACGGGTCACCAGGGCCATTGCTGAACAGAACTCCGTCTGGTCTCATTTTAAGAGTTTCAGAGGCCGGCCATGTTGAAGGAACGACAGTAATTTTGCAACCATAAGATGCCAATCGCCTCAATATATTGTGCTTGATACCAAAATCATAAGCGACGACCTTCATTTAAAGAGAGAATCAATATACAAGTTAGAACCACAATTATAATTAATGGATTTTAAACAATTTTAACATATAAAAACTAACATGAAAAGTCTCCCTGAATCTTCTACCGGAGTTAAAATCCCATTCTGATCCCGTCTTTCCAACCCATTCATAAGGTTTCTTACAGGACACGCTAGAAATTAAATCCACACCTGACGCCAAAGAGGACTTTGTTATCAACATTGATCAGTATTTACGGCAGAAGTTCCAAATAATAGAAGTCCAGAGATGGCAATCTCAACCCATTTACTTACGATAGTTGATTTAGGTCTATATTTACTTTCTAACATGTAAGAACAAATGGCTCTGGGGGTACGTGTCATTCAGGTTATGTTTATTAATTGATATTATATGATATATGTAGCAATATTTGACACACTGATTGTTTCCAGAACATTTAAAAATCTTGGGACAAAAAGTCTTGCAGGTTAACCCGACCAGATCTGCACCAAATGGTTATCTGTTTTGAGTTTGATTCAACCCTTTTGACCATTTGCCAAACCTGCTCATTTTGCCACATCTAGGGAAGACCGCTTACCCACGATATCCCAGCTCCGTGACATCTTCAAAAGTTCTTCATCTGTTTTGGTTATTTCTGTGCTCAAGACACCAATCAGGCTTCCATCATTTCGTAACCGACGAGTAATTGCGCGAGTGTCAACATCATCTGTTACAGAAGAAACAACGGAATAAGTAAATAACAATGATAAGCTATCTCAGGTATGTGACTGAATTGCACAATTTTATGTGCTAAGATTAAGAACTTACAGATTCCCATGATGTTCCTTTTCGACAAATAGTCAGAAAGTGATTCAGTGCATCTATAGTTTGAGGTGCTGGAGAACGTATTTCAGTAATCAAAATCAGATTAAGTTGTTATTGGACAAATATATACAAAACTATATTGCAAGATCTATGGAACATAGTGTACCTAATACTCAAACTTCTAATAACTAAACCAGCAAGGAAGCACTGAATTGATTCTTCATCATCTGCAAAAACGTAATCTCTATCTTTTTGAGACCACAAAATGAAAACTTATCCTACCACTAATACAGAAGTAACATGTTATTTACCTATATTAACACCAGTATTGCCAATGTGTGGGCAAGTCATCAGAACAAATTGGCCTGCATAGCTCGGGTCTGTAAGAATTTCTTGATACCTACACATGATCATATATCATCAATCAAAAATGCCAAGCCAAAAGGTTCATGCTTCAATCCATTCAAACGATCATATATCAAATTCATCGTATAGACTTAGAAGTAAAATATAAATATTCACATCAACTCAAGATAGCCAACTGCAAAATCCAATCAAAACACATCACATAACTGATGACTAGCATTACTCAATCTCACCCTGTTAATGAAGTATTAAATACAACTTCACCAACTTGAGTCCCTGAGGCACCAAATGACTTGGCCCTCCAAATGGATCCATCTTCAAGCACAAGTCTAGCATCCGAAACCTTCCATGGAGCTGCATTTTAATTGAAAATGTATACATTAGAGTGGGGTATGAGTAAGGATAATTCACCAGCTAACTTTATTTAGCAATTTATTTAAAAATGATGCAGCCACTTCACCAATACGTTATCACAAGTTTGTTGATATTTGCTCATTTCAATTTACTCAAAAGTCCAAGTTTTCCAAGTTTGATCAGTGCATAGTACAAAAATTAAATAATTAGTAGGTTAAGAGCTTACACATCAAGCAACACAAGATCAACCCATTCTCGTACAACGAAATACGTTGGAGCAGTTCACATAATATGGTTAGCAGTGGTGATCACAAAACTAGGACTGACTTAAATTATGTTATTTGGATCTCATATAATGCTCAGATAGATTCATGTAATTACAGTTTTGACAATACTTGTTCATTTAGGGCAGATTAGTCTTCTTTAGTTGTTCATTAGTTATCATGGTGCCATAATCTCGTATCCATTTTCTATAACCTTTATAGGAAACATGATCATAATTTGGTCATCGAGAAGATTTGGATCACATTGTGTGTGATGGTGAAAGCATTAGCGTATGAACCACATCCTATAACAAATTTAGTATTCAGTTCTACCCACGGAGGCACTGACTAATAACACAAGCCATAACAATGAAAACTATCCATATATTTTCATGCAGAATCACGAAAATCACTGTGCTCATAACTCTCATGCCAGTAATGCATCAATTACAAAACTTTCATTAGAAGAGTTCTCCACCACATGCCAAATTGTATTCCTAAGCATGAATACAAGAAAACTTAAACACAACAAATATGTATTCTGAATGTCTAGAATAGGGAATCACAAACATCAAAAAAGTTTAACTTCAACAAAGACATGTTCAAATAAGTACATTAATTAAAACAAAAAAGAATACCAGTAGCTGCAGAAGCCGTAGAGGCAGCACCAGTAGAGCATCTCACAGTGAACGATCTCACTTGCACCGACTTCGCAGTAGCAGGACTCAAGAGTAATGGCTGATTGGTAACAGAAAGATACACTGCTTTCATTGCCATTATTATATCTTAATATTTCACTAGCCTTCGCCTTTTTATCACTCACTAGAACATAAAGCCAAATCACAACAATTTTATCAGTAACTAATGCGCAGTCAAACATACAAAAAACGACAACACGGTCTACGATTACGTTCATTCTTATTAACATAAATACCTCACACACGTTTTGAAAACAGCAAACGGTCAATATAACGACAGAAACATAAAAGTTATTTACACATCAAACAGTCAATTACTTCAGGAATTAGCTTATACTACAGCAGAACACCTTAATTTTGTTTAAGCTAAACCTTACAACTACTATAAAGTATATCAATCTATCTAAACTGTAATTGATCAACATTATAAACTAAAATTACATGTATCACAGCATATATCTAGACTCGATAAAAAAAATCACTATTAAATAAATATATACATAAAACATAGTGTATACGATAAGGGAAATGCAGAGGTTACCGGCGATTAAGCTCCGGCAGTGACTGTTAGAGACGTTGAGGGTTTTAGAGAGAAGAGAGCGGGTGGCGGAGCATGTTGTATTCAGTGGTGCAAAAGGGTTTAAACCCAAATGAAGGAACAAAGAGTTGTGGCTATAATCAGCCCTTCAACTATCTATAACCTGTCAATTTCGATCCGGGTATTATTTTTTGTTTTGGGTGGAAATTATCAAAATGCGTTGTTCCGTTTGATTAAGAATCTCGCTACATCACATTGATCTTCAAGCAGATTGTAGTGTAAAAACGTTTGCTAGTTCGCTCAAATTAAAAGATAACGAGAAATGTATTGTTCTTTTTTCAAGCGAATTATATGTATCTTCAGCAAAATGTAGCGTTTTTTTGTTTTTTTAGTTTTAGCGAATTCCTAGGCGGTTTGTGATTTACTAGGCATTTGAGCAACTTGTGGGCAATTCGGGTGAATTGTTGGGGATCTGAGCTTATTCCTTGGCATTTGAACAAATTAAGACTATTTTTGAAATAACATTTGAGCGAAGTCATAATCTTATACTAGTACCACATTTGAGGTGTAAACTATGTCTCGGTTGAACCTTTACCTTTGTAATGCTATGTGATATCCCTCTAAAGAACACTAACATACTGAATTGTCTGACCTTGTGCTTTATTAATTGGCATAGCAAAGCTATTGTACGTAGTTGTTTGTATCTTTACTCATGTGTCAGATGTATGCAATAACACATGACATCATTAGAATTTGACACAACACCAAAATCTATACAATAACAATAGATTTAAAGTTCATTGCACACATTCCACATAATGTAATTTCGAATACTTTGTTGCATACTTGAATATAAGAGCAAAAATAATTGCATCTCCGTTTACTTAACCGTCTATAATATAAGCGGTATAGAGTCATGTCGGCTTTTGTTATTTTGTTTTGCTTTGCAATTTTGTTAAAGACTTCAACTATGGCTATGTACGATGAAAACTAAATTCATACACACATGCATCTCCAAATTAGCAACCATACATAACTTTGAGATTTTTTAAATCTTGATCAAGTTAGAAAGGTCATATCCAATCATAGACCAAACGTAACAACAACATACGGAGTTGTATTCTTTAATAACTTTGGAGGAGTTGTGTTGATGGAGCAGTATCGTATCATGAACCACAACATGCATGATATGTACTTATGGTGTATGAAGTATCATATGACTACAGCTAGGTAGGCAAGAAAAGTAGGGATGTCTGGTAAAAGGGTATGGATTTGATAGAGAATAGAATCCTCCATACCCATCTAAAGGGTTTATAAATTGATTACCTGTTTTCATTTCACCTGTTATCAAACCTATATTCAGCACATGCAAGCATCTAAGAGGTTGTTTGGAATGAGTCGCCTTAGAGCACTTTTGGAAAAGCACCTCATGTGTAGCTTCTTAAAAACAGACTAGTTGGGCTAAATAAGCTGTTTGGGGGACTCAAAACAGCTTACCGTGTTTAAATAATCCAATAAGCTAATAAATAATAAGCACCCAAACAACCTTTATATTCAAATTAAAAAGAAATTTCATTCAAGAAAATTTATAAGTACAGATGAATCAAGAGTAACTACAAAAGAGCAGATATGATCAACAAGTGTACACAACTCCTTTATGTAATGGATAAAAGTAAACCGGAGTTTCCAGAATATCAACACATTTCTAGCAAACTCAGGTAGCAAGAACATCTTTTCTATCAGTTTTTTTGCTTCCCAACCAGAGTAATATTCTCACATGGTGGCTTCTTCTGGGTCAGTTTCAATTGGCACCCGTGGGACGTTATTCCCGCCCCTCAACCGTGAGGACACATTGTCAATCGCAGAATTAAGCTGGCTTATTTTAGCATTCAAAGTCTGTCTGGTCTTCTGCATTTTGAAGAAAGGAAAAAAGAAGATAATGAGGACCTGTAGAAGTGACTAGACTCTAGACTGCCGGGTTGGGCAACAGGTAGACATGGTTTGGGTCAAGTTGGGTTGACCCAAATACTTTAAGAAATCAAATGAAATAGCAAGTGAAAACTAAAACTCAGTGCATAATTTAGACTTGGGTTACAGAACCATTTGACTGAAGCTAAATTATATTATTCACCCACATGACTCGTAAACAAAGCCGAAATCATCACATTCATAAGTAAGTGGGGTAAACTTGACACCTCCAACTCTCCAAGACCAGGTTGATCCACAATATAACATTTAGAAAAACAAGCATAATGGTGCAGAACCAAATAAAATATACAAAACAAACCTCTAAACCTTCATCGTAATATATTGGTCGTTTCGCCCTCCTAAATCCATATTCATCTTCGTTCAAGAGAGATCTTCTTATCTAGTGATCAAACAAAAATACCAACAATCAGGTCTGAATCTTGATTAAAGCATTTAATGAAAAGTTGCAGTTTTTTTTTTTTTTGAAGATATAAAAAGTCCATATAAATTTATTAGATGTGCATGCATTGGTGTTTCACCTGTGGAGCAAATATGTATGCCAGGGTCCCACATAACGCACCCCCCAAAAGAAAACCAGCAACAAAGTCACCACCGCCTCCACCACTACGGTCACTGAATACAACACAAAATAGAAAAAAGAATTTTTACGAAAAGATTAGACTGCAGATTTTACAATATACATGGATGATAGCATGCCAAAGGAAGAATAAGTAAAAAGATCAATTGACATCAACATATAAGGTACACAAAAGTGAGCTTGATACGATGCACCATGTTAGTTGTATAAAGTATATAACACAGTTGAAAAGATAAAATAGACCCTACTGAAAATTTAAAGGAAGTATGTCAAATTGTATCAGATGACAGATATAGAGAATTTATAATTCCAGATTTGTGGTCCCATAAAAACAGCACATGTTAGTATCTTCCTAATGACTTATCAAACCAAAAGCAAATAGGGCAAAGACAAGAACAACCGAAATGAAAATCTGTGCTTCACTGCTTCCTATATATTGTTTGACCAATAAAGAAGGAAAACATAATCTTTTTTGGTAGAAAATCATACCACATACGATTTCCTTTTGTTAATATGATATGACATATAGTGAGACAAGCAGTAAGTTATTGAAATTTTGTTCCCAAAATGCTTACATGTTCAACTATTTACCGTAAAGTCTAGCAGGGTTCTTCAATAGAACTGGCAGTTGGCTCCCCAATGAAAGTTAAAACCAAGTAGAGAAAAAACTCAAAACAATTTGCTAACCAAATGTAGTTATTGGTCATTTCTAGACCGTTCTTAATTTATTCGGTTGTGCACAAAGACATGGCTGATAGTATGTCGTTATTGGATACAAAACTATAATAGATAAATACTAATGTTCCTACACCTTAATGCATTCAATTGAACCAACACACATACAAATCATATAAATTCTGGCAAATTTAATTTCCATCAGAAACGCTGGATATAAGGGTATCTTACTTGTACTGTGCGCAAACTGCCAACTTTCGCTGAGTTCTTTGTAGGTTTGATTTTCTTTGATGAGTCAGAGTAGTCGTATTACCGAAAAAGAAAGAATTACCAGACCAGCTGTCATTTCCCTTAAGACTACTTCGAACTGTATCATGATGAAACACAATTACAGAAAAATCCAATCGTAGAATACAAAATAAAATACTAATGAAGATAATAACTTAAACATGCATTACACGCAATTAAGTCCATTTATTACACATCCTAAAGCATAAACCAAATTCTAGAGACAATTACAATGCCTGTAAATCAAGATTCACAAGGCCATGGTTTTCAACATCCAATTACATCTTTCTTAAAATCCCATCTTTAAGCGAAACATAAGATTCTTACTTTACCAACATTCAACATCCAATTACCACATTATTGTTGTATATATCACTCAAATTCTGTAATAACCTATACTAAAAGAAACAATATTTTAGCTTCAGATTTAACTACCGCAAATAAGAATACCAGAAATATATCTTACACATATAACTATATATCTTGATCTTGACCACCCATGAGAAAGATACAGATCACATAAATTAGGGCAAGAAAATAAAAGGTACCCAACAAAAATCTTTAACTATAGGTATAATTACAATCCCTGAACATATCACAATCCATTTCCAAGAATAATAAAGAAACATAATCACAAGAAATCAAGAAACACAGCATACATAACCAAAAATCTTTAACACAATGATTGCAAATATCATATCATAACCAATTTCCAAGAAAAATGAAAGATTTAACCGGAAAATTGTCATCTTTTTACAAGATTACCAGAGATTGAAGCAGGTGAGATGATGGTGGTTGCAGCCATTGATGGTGAAATGGATCAAGAATTGAAGATCAAGAAAGAAATGGGGTTAAGAAGTAGACAACCAAGCAGGAGGCTTTTTGGCAGTGTCAAGTGGAAAAATGAGATAAACCCAAATGGGATCTGATGGAAAAAGGGTAAATTTGGGAATTCAAGGGATATTTTTGGGCTTTGGTTGCTCCTTCCACCACAGTTTGCTGCCAAAAATATAACCTTGGTTCCATCGAAAATACTACTCCATAATTTTATTTAATTTTTGTTTTCTATAAAAGGAAATGACATGCGTTAATTAATGAATAATGAATATGATTAGTGATTGGTGACTTGTACGACTTTGTATTACATTACCCTAAAATTTTGCATTTAATTCTTTTTTAATTTGTCATTTATTTTTTGTATTATACTACCCAAACTTTGTATGACTTTCTGACTCAGAAGTCTGAATAATCAATTAACGCCTAGTTTTAAATTTTCTAATAACTTGGTATGACTTTCCCGACTCAAAAGAATCAATAAACGCCTAATTTTAACTTCTTTTAACTCAAATCGTAAAAGTCGACTGGTGACTTGTAAGTCTACTAGTCTAGCAATCATTCATTGACAATGCATTTCACAAAGTTAACAAGTGCAATATATATATAGATTTTTTTTAAGAATCTAATTAAAGGAACAACTAAGTTTATTAAAAATCACATATACAAAATATAAAACAATATTAATAAGCTAACTTTACAAAATTCAAGTCTGTTCATACATACAAACAGGACAAATTTTATCCATAGGGGACATCCAGTTTGGCCAAACAAGATTTCCAACATTAATAAATACAATTATTAGCATCCAAATTAACTACTCTTTTAATCATCTAGCTCTTGTTCTTATTGGAAACTTTGATTCCACATTATGTCTTATCTGTATTGATTTTATTATATATAGTACATATCACGTGTTATAATTTTTGTAAAATATTTTACATAGAATAGATACATCTCACATACGAGCAGAGTTAGCGCATCTTCAATTGGAAAAAAAAAACAGTGTGTACGAGCTTTTCTACTCCATTAAGTAAAAGTTTTATAAGTGACAGAACCTATTGAAATGCAAAAAATCTTGATTAGAACTAATACTATGAGGTATAATTTCTCAACCTATTATTTTCTCTCCCCACATTAGCATATTATATAGTACATAATATGATTTAAAGGGTTAACATGTTTTTTTTTATCAATGGAGTAAAAAAAAATAAAGTATTTTGCACCATTCTATTATAAAATTCATGATAAGCTATATAACATATACTCTCTCCGTCCCACTTTTATTGTTTTTTAGTGTTCTTTTATTTATTTAGGATATGTTGAATAAATCTTAATTTTACCTTTATATTAAAAGTAAGTTTACTGAAAATCAAAAATAAATGGATGAGAGTAATAAATAAGAATATAATAGAGAATTTGATGAATATTTATAGTTATTTTGTATGGGTTAATAATATTTTTAGAACAAACGAAATAGTACCGCGAACAATAAAAATGGAACGGATGGAAAATATGTATATACTTTGGTAGAGAAATAAATGAGCATGCACTAAACACTAAACACGTTTGCACTAAACACTACACCAAATTTAGTATAATAAAATCTTTCAGAAATATGTTTGCATCAAATGTGTTTCATCACCAACGTATACACTTAATTTCTGCACTTAAACGACTTTCATCATTTACACATTGCCCCGTAAACTATTTTTACATTATACTTCATACTTTACTTCAATTCTGTAACACCCCCAAATTTACTGTTGAGCGGAAACATACTTTGGGGTGCTACTAATCAATAAATAAAGCACATAAGATATAATGAACGACTCTATATGCGCCGTTTACAGTATATTGATATTATAAAAGTCTTACACTATTATATTGTTTACAAAAGCTCGAGATTTAATGAAAGAGATTCTATGGCATAACTAATTATACAAAATATAGTAATGCATGACAATCTCTTGATGTTTGCATGAGACTCGAGCTAATAGGCATCCTGAATGAGCAGACCTACTGCTACTGCGAACCTGAGAATACACGCTAAAAGGTCAGCTAAAAGCTGTTGAGCTCACGGATTTAATGATAAAGTATAATGTATGAATCGCAAGATTTAAGTATGATGATTTGTAATTAAGCAAATAAGTAAATGATAAATGATGTATATAACTGGCATGAGCCCATAGTCTGAGCTTAACTGAGGTGTCATGATCAAAATCAAGTGCCTGAGCGAGGGTGCCTCTATGCATGTGCCTAATCAACACACGTATTAACAAATGATAATGCGTCCGTTTGACCAGTCAGTGCTTGCTGACCTGGACAGGGATTGTGTGACACCCCGCAATTTCGACATAATTAAAAACGCAATTAGCACGCACATCTAGGTTAATTCCCTACTAGAGTGAATTTACAACTACTTTTAGAGGTAAGTCTAGCAAAGCTCAACTAGTTAATACGCGTAGTATTACATATTTCGTAATTAGTACGATTGCGTACAAAACATTCGGAACAAACACTACAAAATATACGATTGTTGGTGAACAAATTATTTGATAATATGAAATTATTAAATAACGTTATTTATTTATTAAATATTATGGTGATAATATTTACAATCTATTTTGTTGCAAATAACATTTATTTCGTACGACTGAAACAACTCGAAACCCATTTGTAAAACTAAAAATAAAACGAAGTTATAATTTTATTACTCAACTAAATTGTTTTAAATAAAAGTATTACGATTAAAAGTATAATCGAAAACATATTTAAAAACCTATCGGTTAAAAACATCTTAACATTTAACGACCGGGTAAATGAACACGGGTAAAATACCACAAATTGGGACGAAAAGTCCCCTCCCCTTGACACCAAAACCGGCCCCATACCCCCCACCAAACCTCACTTTTCATTTTCACTCTCTCTCTACACCTCCATCCTCTCCATCTTCTCTCTAAAATTCACCACAAATCACAACAAAACTACCACAAAAACGACTCGAATCATCTAGCTCCTTTGGAATAAAACATTCACGAGATCACGAGCAACATTTCTACCTTTTCGGATTTTAAAACCGACGCACGTAAGTTTTCGACATTTTCCGAAAACTCTTGGATTTCGGTATTTTCTTTGTTATTTCATGTTTATAATGAATAATATACCATGTATTAGTGTTATACCAACTTATTATGTCCAAAAATGACTTAAAAATGTGTTTTTAAAATTTAAAAATGCGATCAGCTCGTTCTGCGAGCTGAGATCTATTCTTCCTGCGAACCGAGCTCGCGATGCGAACCGAACCGAGCTGCGAACCGAGCTTGCGATGCAAACCAAACCGAGATGCGAGCTGAACGAGTTGCGAGCCGAACGAGTTGCGAGCCGAACCGAGCTGCGAGCCGAACTGAGCTGCGAACCGAACTGAGCTGCGAACTGAACTGAGCTGCGAACTGAACCGAGCTGCGAACCGAACCGAGATGCGAATTGAACCCTTGCGAGCTGAGCTTGCGAGTCGAACGAGCGAGCCGAACTGACCTGGTCTGCGAACTGAGTTTCGCACAACGATTCGACGTTCGCGTAACGACAATTACACTTCTTACAATGATGATTAACATACCAAGATATATACTTTTGCTAAGTATAAAACGAAACGAGTATAATGATGTTTTCAGAAATTATTATTACAAACCGCTACCAACGAGTCGTATACATTCTAAAGCTACAAACTTAAACGACAAACAAACACTTTGGACATAATTTGGTTGAACGAACACTAGCATGGATGGTCAAACTAAGACATCCACATACTTATCAAATCTCATACGTTTAGGGCGTTAGGAGATTCTAGACTATACTTGGGCTTTAGGCTTTGCTAGAACTCGCACATTACTTAACTCAACAGGTGAGTTCACAGCCCCTACTTTTACTGTTTTAACTGCTTTTGAACAGGGGTGGAAAACATAGTCAACGCTTTTGCTACATGAGCAAACTTTTATCTAATTGTTGTGATACACATTGTGCTAACTATTTGTGACTGCGGTCAAATGATTATAACTGTTAATTGTGAAATAGTATTTCACACGAAAACTAAACTGGGAAACATGCTGGAGAACGATCAGCTACACACTTTTACTACTAAAACTATTGTTTCATGAAATAATGTTTTCATACGATAACCATAACAAAGGTGTTAAACTATGTTGTTAACAAGCCAGAGAACATACTGGCAATACTATAAAGTGTGGGTCACATCCTAATGAATTGGAGTTATTGGGTGACGTCCCAACGAATCTGTGTATATTGGGTAACGTCCCAATCGAATATAAGCTATATTGTGGGTAACGTCCCAGGGTAAACGATATTGTAGGTAACGTCCCAAGGTAAACAATATTGTGGGTAACGTCCCAAGGTGAACTGTACTACGGGTAACGTCCCGAGGTAAACTATATATTTTAGGTAACGTCCTATCGTAAACTATATTGTGGGTGACGTCCCAACATAAACTAAACTATATTTTGGGTGACGACCCAACATAACCTAAATTATACTTTCGGGTAACATCCCAACTAAACTGTATTTTGAGAAACGACTCAACAATACGTATTTGAAAGAGTTTACGGACTTTTCTACAAACAACCCGAAACGTGTATGTGGATAGCATTTCACAAAAACTTTACTTTGGCTGTTAGGTCAATGCTTTACAAACGAACTTGGATTGAACAACTACAAACGTAAAACCTGTGAATTCACTCAACCTCATTGTTGACTTTTACTATGTTTTTCAGGGAATTAGCTGCGCATGTAAGAACCGCCTACACATACGGAACTAGGGCGACCCGCGAAGCTTTAGGATGCCAACATTTGAAACTTTTGGATTTCTTTTGTATAACTAAAGTGATTTTAGTCATATTTACGAAATCTACTTTTGTAACTTAATTACTTTTCAACTTATACGATTTGATAAATCGTAAACTTTGTAACTATTACTTTTGGCATCTTAACATATTATGTTCTGTTGTAATCATAAGCTCTGATACTTATGCATGTACTGTGTATTGTGACACTCCCCATACTTAACTAAATGCTTCCGCTAAACTCAATCAACGAATTTTGGGGGTGTTACAGATTGTCAATCCCATATGGTACCATACACTAACATTTACGCTACAAAGTATTATCAAACTATGCTTGGAGGACTTAAATGATTAGATGATAAACTCATGCAGAATATAGCGATATTTGATACTTGCGTACACATGTAAAACAAAACAAGCTTGTATTCTCACCCCTAGAGTAAAAACAGTAAAATATGGGCTATGATACTCACCTGAGTCTGATGAGATGCTATCAAGCACTAATGATGGTATACAAGGGAAATGATGTCGTCTCCAACGACTGAAACCTGTTGGGCGTCTTAGACACGCGTAGGTTATAATAATGATTAGATGTCCTAACAGATCATCTATGCTAGTTGTTCATCCAACTAGTAATGTCCAATGATTTGATTTGATTAGGTATGATTGGAAAAATATGTATGGCATGTTGGTGAGTTTGAATAATAATTCCAAAGTATTATTATTATGATGTTAAAATGATATACTTATAAAGTATATTTGAAATGTTTAAATGTGGTATCGTATAAGTATTAAAGGTTACACGATGTTCGATATTAGTGTGAAACTCATTTTAGGCGACACTTTATGGCGACACTTAATAGTTTCTGGTCAATGTCGAAAACGTGGTCAACGGTCTCGGTTTGACCCACAACTTTTACCCAACCCTCAATATGGTAAAATATGTTTATAAAAATTGTCATTATGTTTCGTGGGCCTCTCGAAGTGTTATTTTCACAATTTGCCAAAACAGTCCGTAATATAAATATTTTTCAGATTTGTACCTCGATAGTCCTCTCGTTTCTACCACTTTTTAATCCGAGTTTGGTCTCAACAAAAATCCCACATGTTCCTCCATGAGTCTAGATCATTTCTGCAATTTATTATGATTTTAGAAGGTCCTATACTATTTTAAATAAAATTGGAAATGAAAAGTGGTCAGATTTGATCTAAAAACGACCTCAGTCTATAAATCGGTTTCTACATAAAAATGGGTGGGTTTTCAAGTTGGGCCATAGAAGGACTTTTTGTAGAGGACTTCAATGTGAAGATTTATATATAACATGCATGTTCTAATTCGGTCTAGAACTCAAGATATACATGATTTGGTGTGACTGAAATTCTGAATAGTATCACTGTTTAAGTGTGTTTGTTTCAAAAACGTTTTTAAGCTTTCGATTTGGACATTAAAAGTTGTATGAGTAAGAATACATGTATATAAACATAATAAAAGTACTTTTTGAAAATGTTGAGATTCTTACAACGATCGTATGAAGAATCCGAAAAGATGGAAACGTAGCTCTCGTTCTCGTGATCGTTATTGCTTCAATCGACTTGATGATCCAAAATGGTTTTGATGGTGGATTATTATGGTGATGAAATGGCTGGATTTAGAGAGGGAAAGAGCAGAGATTAGAGAGAGAATGAGAGAGATTGAGTTGGTGATTGAAAATGAAATAAAATAAAAAAAAGAAAAGTGGTGGTGGTGACTTTTGTCATGAAACTTCCTCAACAAGATCCACATTTTGTGGATCTTGTTCCCATGGTTTGAAAACTGGATGTGGGGCCCCCACCATGTGTCGTGTCTTCAAGTTTTGTTCCTCGAGTTTGCGCTTCGTGCGGTGTTCGTTTCCTCGGTCGTTTAAACGTATATTTAGACGTTATGTATTATATATACGTTTTTAAATAACGAATAAACTTTCGATATTTTTGAGTTGAAGTATTTTATCAAAATACTTGTTAATGAGTTATAAAAATATAACTTTGGTTTTTTTAATTTATCAAGCGCGTTTTATGTATTTTTGGTCGCGTATAACTTATTGGTTTGATACGAAATACTTCTGAAATATTATTAAAATAATATTTAAAATCAAATATGTTTATTAAATAATTTCATATTATTTGATAAAATAGGTTCACCAACATCCATATTAATGGATCGAAATTTGGCCGATATAGAATGACACGATTTAATTAATCATGTAGATGCGTATATATAACAATAATACATATTGATACACACAATTAGCCTAATACATTACATGTATTACTAGATGATTAGGAACTAATAACTAGTCATAATTTTGACGGGTATCACAAATTCATTAGTTTATGATCAATTAACCTTCTAAGCTATTAAATTAAATGTAAGTTTTATTTATTTACTTTCGTAAATGTTCAATTACATAACTTTTGTGCATAAATCTGTGTATAGATCAATGTTTTAATTATCATAATTTGTTTTAATACTATATTTTATTATTTCAATAAGCTTATTATATAATATATAATTTAAAGTATAAGTACTTAAAAGGATCACGCAAATAAATAAGTTTTTTAAAGTTTTGCATTTAAATAATAATAATAATTCGATCATATGGTCTAAAATGAAACATTATAAATTTAGTGAAGAGTTTAGAGTTACACCAAATTTAATTCAAAATCCTCAAATATTTTGTGTATACTAAAGCTTGCACCAAATTTGATGAATTATTTGAAGTGGTAGATTTATATCAAAACACCAAATTTAGTGCCATTGTGTACGGAGATAGCCTTAGTTTGAATAGCAGTTAAGAAATGACAAATATGCCAAATATATAAATATAAATAAAAATGACCAAAAGTCAATCTAACATCATGTATCAATCACTCATAAACTCTATATATAATATGATTTATGTGTGACACTAGGCCAATCTTTTAGGCCGATATTTTATTGTTACTCATAGCAGTTTCCTTGTTAGATCCAGCATCATAATCCAATTTGTGTTAATTTTTCAGTTATAGGATACCTGCAGGGTTATAAAAATGGATGAAAATATACCAGAAATATGTAAGCTGAGAATACCCATCCTATCTAGATTCAATTTTCCTTGTAAACTCTAGCTATAGAAATTGGACTAAACCTCATTTCATGAGTAACAGAAAACAAAAACTATAAGAAAAATACTTTCCGAAATGGGCTGGCACAAAACCATTATTCACAAAACCCTGTATATCTATATCATCACTACTTGTCTACATGTCTCTAAACAAAACCATAGAAGGAGCCGAATGGCAATTACCCTTCTCTTCATCTTTATCTGGAGGTGAAAACGCAAGAGAAAGTGATAAAGAAGATGCCACATCATGCTCCTCATCCTTTTTTGTCATTACTATATCATCTGTTTCTTCAACTAAACACGATATATCTTCATTCAGATCCAAAGCAAGTTTGACTTTTGGGCGCTTTACGGAAGGACCTATCAAGGGAAAGAAGTAGCTTTCACCATTACTGTTCTGCTTCGGCTCACTTGTACTGAAAACGTTTTCTGAATTACTAATTTGCCCAAATATGTCACTCTTTTGCTTCTTGCTAACATTTCCTTCTTCAGCCATTCGACCACTTACAGCACCCCATGTGTTTAGTTGATTTGTGGTGGTAATGTCATCATCTTCAGAAAGGTCGATAAATGGACGCTTTTTGGGTTCAATTTCTAGATTTCTACTAGATCTCAGTACTTCTTGGCTGTCACTTATATTTGGCACTGATGCATTTTTGTCCGTGACAAGTGGAGCTACATTATTAACACTATTAAGTGGACTTGATATGTTATTGGTTGCCTTTTCTTGTGAAGAAGTTTGCAACATTAAGTTCCCCTGGGACTCAGAGTTGACATTTTTATCCTGTAGCAAAAAAAAGTAATATCAAGAAATTTATCTTAAAACAAGAACCATTATAGTGGAAATGCAGTGACACCTGAAGTCAAAACATAGTATATTCGACATGCAAAGAGAGCATCATAACAGAACATTCACATTTACAAGCGTGGTATGTCCATTCTCGAAGTGGGATAAAAAAATATGTAAGAACAGAATACAGTTCCACTTGTTCTATGCTTAAAGAGGATATTAATAGAGGCAAGGGCTGAGAAACGTTCCTCAATTTTGGTTTTCAGTTTTCACGACGTCACTAAATTGTTCTATGCTTAAAGAGGATATTAATAGAGGCAAGGGCTGAGAAACGTTCCTCAATTTTGGTTTTCAGTTTTCATGACGTCACTAAATTGATGCCCAAGTGTCTGATTACTGCTCAGCATTTCCTAAACATAGATATCATAGATTAGGGAAGTGTACTTGTTCTCTAAATGCATACCGTACTCTCAAAAACACATCAACATCCTATATGCATCTTTATGCATGAAAAACAAAAGGAAGCGGTGTTTAATGCACTTAATATAGGAACTATTTTATTATAAGAACGATAATCTACTTTCGTTAAAGAGAAAAACAGTTCATGACTGAACCATATCAGCCCTTTTGAACCATTTGTACGTTTTCCAGCTTACCCAAATTTTATAATCATACATTTAAACCCAAATGTAACCCTAAATGAACCCATACTTGGGCCAATGGGTCAAAAGTACCTCTTGGTTATCATGTGGTGGGTGACTTCTCAGGTTTTCAATATATCCATCCCTACTACGGCAATGCTACAACCTACAGGTTTAAGGTACTTAAAGGAATTTCAAGATGAGGTCATCCGCATGCGTATCAATGTACAATTGGGTTACAAGATATTGTGACGAGTGAGACATGCAAATGTTCACAAGGGCCCACGATTTTGTGATGTTTGTTTCTTGGGGACAGCTCAATAGCCTAATAAGGACCAACAGGTCATTCTCTTCCAATTTAATGTTACAACTTTGGAGTTCCGATGACCTAGAAACTTGTGGACCAACTTAGGGTAAGCATCTATACACAATTTGAATGAATCTACATCCACATATTGTTTAATGCATCACCAAGAATTAGATGTTATAAATGTACAAAACAAAGTAGAGTATATTGCCATTACATGAAAAGATGGTTCTACTTCTTGCAAGCCTAATTCTAGTGTTAGAAACTGGATAAATAATGGAAATCAAGTATCTAAGATGTTCACAAAAGCCCTCAAAAACTTACATACTGACCCCATTTGTCGACTGCAGCAGTATCTATCAAAGGACTCATGTTCAATATATACATATGCTCAAAGAAAGAATAATACCTTGTCCATGGATCCAAGTGAACCCGCATCCTCTACCAATGATATTTTATCAACTGGGGTGATAGAAACGACTTGAGGAATCAAACTGTTTTCTGGCTTATTAGAAACTTGGTGCAACGCATTCCTCTTCTTCCCTCTGAACACACCCCAAAGAAAGAAGACCATATTCCAACCTGTAAATAACAAATGACAAATCTAGCTCACATACCTCATGCATAAGTATGCATGTAAAATTATGTATATAAACAAGTATAAGTATTTGTTATAAAAGGAGTCTCCTCTTACGACTGGATTTTTCCGGAAGCTGATTGGAAGGGAATATCAGGAGTTCAACCCCATTGATACTTCCAATAAGAGCTAAATCACCTCTGATCATATCATCCAACAAAACTTGGTAGCTTTTCTCATAACTATTTCACAGCATAGAAGAATGTCATTAATAAGTCTTATTAAAAAGGAATAAAGTAAGGAACAGATTTTGTTGTTACCTCTCAACATCTTTAGCAAAGAAATAGATTGCAATGTTGTCCTCTTTTACACCACGCTTTTCAAATTGTGATGGCCAAGCACTAATACGAGATACCCCATTTAGAAGAATCTTGTGGGGTAGGTTGTTCACGGCTTCAGAGACTCTAGATGATGCACACATTGACAAATGAGCTTGTAACCCATCCCAGAATTCAGCTGCTTTACCACTTCTATTGATCTCAAAACCCCCTCTGCATGTATAAAGCAAAAGGTCAGCATACAAATAGAACAAAAGAAAAATAACATTTTTAAAATTCAATCCATATAAGAAAGATAAAAGTATTTAATAGAAGAAGAAACCATACTGCCAGATACATTCATGATCAGGAATAGCTTTCATCTTTGAAAGAGAAGACAATGCCGCATTATCATGACTGGATACTCCAGTTGTCAAATGCTTTCCTTCAGATGAGAGTGTCATAGATTGCTTTAAATTGCTACCATTCGACTGTTTAGAATGGTCAAAACTAGAATTTCGTAATATTTGTCCTTGCCAATCAGTTGAGACCTCAGCCGATGTCAAATTCCCAGCATTCCGTGAATGCGGTAAACGATCAACAGTGGGTACTTCATTATTCATGGTTGCAACAGATGATTCATCAGACTGATCAGAAACTTTATTCTTCCGATATATTCCGGGCTTTTTAAGCAACGCTGCTTCAATTGCATCCTTTAACTTGTTATCTCTATTTTTCACCTCCTTCGAATTTCTCATAGTCAATGCACTATTACCAAATGACCCTTGTGCAGAATGACCAGTCTGTTTATTATTTTGGCAAGAACCACCAGATGTGACTGGGGTTAAACCTGGTCCTAGGTGACTACTACTACTTTCCTTGGGTCCGTCAGCAAGATTTGTTGATTCTTTAGACATAGCCAATTTTGATGAATTGTCTTCCTTCAAAAAGATAGACTTCTGTTCACTAGCATTGTTAAGTCCACTAGATGATGAAGTTCCAACCCTAGTTGGGGAAGATGGCAAGTGCTTGTTAACTGGACCTAATACACAAGATGAAGGACATACATGAAGCATAGCAAGTGCCGACTAGAGCTAGAAAAAATGGGTGGGTGGGTAACAGATCAAAACAGTCTGACGCGAAACACTAATAAAAATTAATACTTTACAAATAATTAGTTCGACAAAGATGTTCTTAAAAAAATAATACCAATCCAAATTAATATATTACATATTATTATATGAACCACAAGAAGTATGCATTAACAATACACTTCGATGGAATTTTGACCCGCTCCCTCTTTAGCCATCTTTCACATTTTACATGCTAGACCCGTTAGAGAAAAAACATAATATAAAGTGCCCGACTCATAAACAACAGGATCTAGATTACCAAGTCTAGTGCCAACAAATAATCATTATAACTTGCACAGTCCTGTTGGAAGAAATATATCTTACCTTGAGAAACAGAAACTTCTGCACCTAAATTGGAAGAACGATTGGTTGATTTCAGTCCTGAAATCAAATTACTGTCAACCTTTAAAGACTTTGCTTCAGAGTTGGAACCCGAAGAAACTGGATTATTTTCACCACGAGATGCTAACAATTTATCAACCTTTGGAGCCAAAGCAGAAGAGCTGGAAGTACTTGATTTGACTGAATTAGTCCTTTCGAAGGTTCTTTCTTTTTTGCTTTTTGGACTTCTCAAATCCTGAACATGCGAGGAATTAGGAGATAACATCTTAACTTTGGAACCACTTGAACCAAAACGCCCCAAGTTAGTAGATCTAAACGACATTGATTTTCCCATCTCTCGGCCTTCATGAGAAGATCGTTCTTTAGTCGATTTCTGCCTTTGAAGAACAGCATCATCTACAAGTTTAGTTTTAGACCTTGGATTTGGGAAACTGAACGAATTGGATTTCAAGAAAGCACCTGAACAAGAACTATTAGTAAACTACAGTATTAAGAAAAAATCATATACAAACTCGTATAAAAATAGTCATATACCTTTTAAAGATTGTGATCGTGGACGTGTCGCAGGAGAATGTGACCCCTCTGTAGACTCATCATCAAAGTGTGAATCAGAAGACGAATGGTGGCTGGATTTCATTTTCCCACGGTCAACATCTGTCGCTGACTCTGTGATCGTCTCAAGAGCCTGCTTTTTGAAAGATGACGAAGACTCTAATTCTTCTGCACGTCTTTTTCCAGAAACTTTCACAACTGCTGGATCAGAAGATTGATCTTTTTCAGCTCCAGTCTCTGTACTAAACTTCCGTCTATTTGTGTTTAAGGTGTCATTAACCTCATCTAATCTGCATTCTTCACATACCCAATCACCTTCAGGAGGTTTATCCATGGTTACCTTCATGCAATATCTGACAAATCAAAAGAAAGTTTAACGTTATTTATTAACACAAAAACTCAAAAAGATTCATCAGAATGTGATAGATAGACTTACATGTGTTCAGCACCATCAGGGCACTTACAGCATATAGCAAGCAAATCCTCCCGGCCTGCATCTCCGCAGATATCACACACTTTAACCTATATTGAACACTCAAAAACATGCAATTAGTGACGTTACAAAGTGATCAGTTACATAACATGCATATAAACATTTAGTACCAATGAAAGAAATAGTGTTTGGCACTCACATCTAGCTCCACAACATCTGATTCATCACTGTCGTCAGCATTATGGTTTTGCAGAGATGTTTCGCTTTCATTTCCAGTCTTCTCTTCTTCTAGACTTTGTTCTGGAGATTTAGAACGTTCTTTAGAAAGCTTAGCACCATCACCACTGGTTCCCACTTCTTTCTTTCGATTGCCTACACTAACCTTACTATTCTCATATTCATCAGAACTAAGTGAAGATTTTTCTGCAGAGAGATAAGCGCGTCATTCTATCAGCTTCTTTATGTCAAGTTATCATCATCAAAAAATTAACACATGATGTATTAAAGAGTGTACCTTCACCATTTAGTAACCGGGTACCATTATCAGCATTACCAAACATATTCGGTCGATCACGGCGTTCTAAACGACTAAAGTCCCTGAACCTGTTCATACGCTTAGTCCTCTTATTAACTTTACTTTCAGCATTTTCAGAGAAAGTATTATAACTCGAACTCACACTCTCCAGGTTGCATGTTTCACTGGTCGTGTGCTGTTTGTTTTCACAAGCTCTATGCTTATTAATAGTTGTTACATCTTTACGTTTACCAGAAATTTCATCAGCCTTTTCCATCGGATCTCGCTAGACATGCAAGCAGGACGAATACAGAGCAGCACGCACGTCACACTTTGCAGACTCTTTTCAAACTAAGCTAATGATCACTGAAAAGTCTTTTATCTCCTTTATCAACTTATAAAAACACCTAAAACATGCATCAAGAACACCGGAAAAAACCAGGAACTAGTTATGCTATCATCACAAAGAATTGAAACTAAAACCAGATAAACCAAAACAGATAGAGTACTCAAACTAATTTTCAAGTTTCAGTCCTTTATGCTAAATCTTAAGTGTTGCAACTAGAAACACATATTGCAATGTGATGATACTAAGTGAATTTATCTACTAACCGAATCGGTGCTATCACGTACAAGCCCATTTAAGTACACTAGATCATAACACCCTATTTAGCTAGTTATAAGCGCTGCTAAATATGAGTTCTAAAAGAAAAACTCCGGAATTCATACAATCTGTACTATGGTATTCATATACACAGTTACTCGGGCCTATAATATATCAGTCCTGGCAAGTTTTCAATTAAAAGCTTATATAATTATCTTAAAACTTACATGTTCAACCAAGTAAACGAGAATCCCAACAACGCTACAACCCAGTGTAATCTTCACACGTAATATGACCACTTCATTTAAAAACAGGCACAAGTAAAACGAAGAGTCCAATCAGTCCATAACCAAAGCAATAAAAGCATCAACTCATGCAGCAGCAAACTAAACACACATAACCAGCATGACCGCATTCGGCACAACTTTATGATTCCAAATCAATTTCATTTTTCAGTCTATCATCGACAAATTTAGACAAAGGCAATGATGTCAATACAGTTATGCCGAATAAAATGCACAATTCAAAAATTGATCAACAATAACCCAAGAAATAAGTACATGTACATCCAATTGCTGGTAAATTACACAAAAATGATCACAGTAACATTATAAAACCTCTTTAGATAATCGCTCCTTCTTAGGTTTCACCATCAGCATACGATCGATCAAACATAAACCCTAAGATTTCAATTACTTCTACGTAATTGTATGATTGTATCTACATATAAATTCGCACAGCGTCGTTGATATTAATGAGTCAAAAATGGATGAATAGAAATGGTGAAAGGTATTGAAGATATATAGCGATATATATATATATATATATATATATATATATATATATATATATATATATATATATATAGATGGACACGTAAAATAAATAAAATAATTAATGACTTTGAAACTTGAAAGAAAAGAAGAATTCTTACAGATTTGTGAAAGGGGATAAATCTAGGGCTAGGGTTAGGGCACCAAATCACCACTCAAAACATTTGAGTACTTTGCTTGCTTTCTAAACAATTTGTTTCCCCCAAATATTTTATAACTAATAATTTAATATAGGGTTAATGGTGCAGATCGGGTATGAACTTATCACTTTTTATTGTGTTAGGGTATGAACCAAATTTATTACACAGGTCGGTAACAAACTTTTAAATTATGTTTCGAGTTAGGGAACGAACTTTTTTTTCACCTAACTCGAAAAGTTCGTTACCTAACTCGAAACATAATTTGAAAGTTCGTTACCTAACTTGAAACATAATTTGAAATGAAAAAAAAGTTTCTTACTTAACTCGAAACATAATTTGAAAGTTTGTTACCGACCTGTGTAATAAATTAGGTCCATACCCTAACTAGGCAAAAAGAAAAAAGTTTGTTCGCCAACTCGAAACATAATTTGAAAGTTTGTTACCGACCTGTGTGATAAATTGGGTCCATACCCTAACTCGGCAAAAAGTGATAAGTTCATACCCGACCTGCGCCATTAACCATTTAATATATTTGATATTCGATTATAAGTAATTTAATTTTGGCTTTAGGATGTTTAATATGGGTTCATTGAATGCACGTTTATGAATGGGAGTACACGCTAGAAAAACCAAATTATAAATGTATGTAGATCCTATCACATTAGATTACATAGGTATTATAATTAATTATAAGATAAGAATAATAAGCATATATATATTTAAATATAAAGTCAATAAAGTTCATCTTTCATACCAAGACAATGTGCTTTATTACATTTATTTATGGTAACAATTTTTGCTTTATGACACCATGAAACTTGACTTGAGTGTTTTTTTTATCGTATACAAAACAAATATGTTGTCTACAATAAAGATTAGCATAAAATAGGTTATTATCATGTATATTTAATCGTTTTACAACATATATAATTCATATTTATCCTAAAGGATTAGTCGAATTTATGAGAAAAATTTCATCTTACCTTTGTTACAAGTTTAGTCTATCGCATGTTTAACATGTGATAAACATATTTATCATTTTACTAGTTTAGTCTATCGCATGTTTAGTCTATTGCTCGCGTTTAACATGTAATATACTTTGTACAACATCTCTTTTAATCTCTAATTTTTTCACTTCGAAAAATATATTGTGTTGTATAATATGTTTAGAGAGTCAGTGATAAATGAGAACGCGAATTTTTGTGAAAGTGGATAAACCAACCAGAATATGTCATATGTCACAAAACTCACATGTTTTTCAAACTTAAATATCTCCTAAACAGTAAGTCGGAAAATCATAAAAAGTACATCATAAAAATCAACATTTTTCTCTCTCTTCGATTTGCTAACTTATAAGGTATATTTATGACAACTTTATTTTTGTTTTACAAATTGTACAGAATTAGTAACGCCAGTAACACATGTGTTACTTGCTTTCAAAACCCAAAAAAAATGGTCGAAAGTATATCATGTCACATCCCTAATCGAAGAGAATAAAATTATGATTTTTATGATGCAGTTTTTGTGATTTTTTAGCTTACTATTTGAAAGATATTTAATTTTAAAAAACGTGAGAGAAAATGAGTTTAGTGACACATGATACATTGCTATTTGTTCATTTATTCTTCCATTTGAACGCTAATCTATGTTTAGAAACGTTCAACATGTTTCATCGCTCCAAATGGAATATAAATATGAACATCTCTTTACGACATAAAACTTATGCAATTATACGATTACAAATATAATATATTTTAGAACTCGAAACGAGCTTTATCTTTCTTAAGTTACGCCTTATCACAAAAGTTGACAAAATTTGACGTCAACCAAGTTATTTCTATTAGAGTTTTTTTTTTTACAATTTTCAGGTAAAAGTTTTTATGTATCGAGCTTTAAAAAATCCTTTTATTCTAACTGTGCGTAGTTAATATAGACTACATTAGTAGGATGGTGTGTGTAGAAATTGATTTGTTTGGAAAAAAAATATGTTGTCTTTCTTGAAGAATAATATGGTTTTTAACTGTTTTTAAGTTGAATGATAAGCTATATACCATTGGAGCAAAGAGTATTTAAAATATAAATACAAAAAAGGGAAGTTATAAAAAAAGTCAATATTGTGGATGCTCTGATCATCGAAGAATAGTTTCTCGATCATTGATCCAAAATACCTTTCAAGACAAATTAATAATATGTACAATGATATTTTTCAATATTTAATCTTGCATCTTCTTATAAAACCACAAATGTGTTTTATTCTTCTAGTACTTGTTGAAAAAAGTTCTATTTGTTAGGGTGAAATAACCAAGATGATGGTCACATGTTAAGCATTGACATGTTAAATCGGACACCTGACATTTTCAAATCATGCGACCACTATTTAGATTTTAGAGATCATTTTTTTCTTTCTAAAAGGATATTTCCGTTTATAACTTGTTATCCGGAGTGACGGGGCTTATGTTCGTGATGTAGGCGATTTAACCTTGCCTGTGTTCGAACCTTCCCCTTCCCTGACCATCTGATAAATGTTTTATTCAGAGGAATTGAACCCGTAATCCTAAAAAATCATTTGGGCGCCCTTACCACTAGGCCATTACCAGATGGTTTATTTAGATATCATTCTTGTAACCATATTAACTTAAAAATAATTTTGGCTGATATAATGATGACCACCTTTGAAGTTTAATAATACGTTTGCATGTACAGCGTAAGTTTATGTAGTAATTACTCCTGCTTAAACTTGTTAGCCAATCTCACCTACCTATTTTGCAACTGTAATCATAACCTTGGCAACATTAATGCTGCATCTTGAATGTTTGTTTCAACTAACAAAAAAATTCAATATGTTTGATGGCATACCTATGAACTCATGTTATTAAAGAGATCATAATTCAAAACCTACACATCGAAATATCCCACAAATTCTTTCACCTACATTTATCATGTAGGTCTAAAGTCGGGTCATTTTACTAAGCGGCATATAAGCTCAAGTAACAGTGTAACACCACATAACAACTATTCCATTCATTCATAATGTAACCTAAACTACATTTAAAAATAAGGCTCTTATCCTCCATTAATCATGGTACAAAACTTAGGCTAAACCATAATTGAGTGTATCTATCGTTTGTATATTTATATTGATGCAAAAGCATAGATGACATTACTATTGTATTTTATAAACTACAACATATTCAATGCACTTTTATCGACTTGATCATGAACGCAATCAATCAATTGGGTGTTTCTCTGCCTGACGAGATGTGTAATGTGCAGACAGCAAAAGCAGAGACAGGAAAGCACTAGCCACAAAAATTGCATCGAACCATCTATGGTAGAAATCAAACTGAATGTCTCCACCCAATACGTCTGTAATGATTACTCTGCAAAAGCATGCCATAAAAAACTAAGTGTAGCACCATATTGTAGTCTAGTCCGGGGAAACCATTACTATCAGGTAGAGGTGCAGTTGGCAATATGGTCAATACAGGTTCAAAAAGGCCAGGTTTGACTGGCCCACAAAAATGTGTATGTCCATATTTTAGGTATTTTATATAAAACAAATGTGTTTATAAGAGTACAAAACTATGGTATTTCAATAATAGAAATCTTCTTGATAAAGAGAGAAGGTTCTATTCATTTATATTCACCTTTCGATCCCATTTGACTAGTATTCATTGCAGTGGTTTTTATATTATTTTATCCAGTTGACTGCTCCGCTAAAGCTAACGACCAAAATCGACCCATTGAACTTATAAAGGGGTCAAAGTCGCCACCTCCATAACTAATCAGGTGTGGGCCTCAAAAAAGCGCATGTGAAATAGAACGAGATATTTTCTTAGAAAAAAGGAAATATAATTCAAGCTCAATCGATTCTAATAAAATTCTAGAGTAAGCAGCTGAGAAATCAAATAATGAGTGTACCTGTACTCGTTTGCCAGGCTTTTTCTAATCAGAAGAATAGAAGATACAAAATACATTCCCATAATTTCAGATAGGAAAAGCACAACATTGCTAGAGGATCCACTACCGACTCGAGAAACCGCGAAGAAGAACTGCATTTTTATAAACAATTAAGCAATTGATCACAAAGGTTATCTCAAGAATTACAATGGTTATGATTATATTAAAATCCAGTATACTATAACAGCAAGCTTAGTCTCGTCAAATAGATATCAAAAATAAAAAGTAAGGAAACATCACTCCATGACACAGCCTTACAAGATAATCTGATGGAACACCGAGGAACTAATTACCTTCATTAAGTTATTCAAGAATCCACGAACAGATATCACAACCAGCATTCCAATGAATAAGAGGGATATATACTGTACAATAAAAAGAGAGGGAAGATGATATCATTAATCATGTTAGATCTAGCCAAAGAAATTTTTGATAATGAATAAACACTTCATTTAGTAAAAGACAACGCAAGTGAATATCCGAAGACCAGATATCAAGGTTCATTTTTTGATACGTTTGTAGGATTATCTAAACTAAATTGATAAGTTTATATACATAAGAAGTAATAATAACCTGAGACAACAATGATGCATCAATTCCTATGTCGAAAAACTGCAAGGAGATGCTGATTGTCCTAGTCACAGGGTCAACTGAACCAGCCTGTAAAAGAGAACCATATCAGAATGCCAAAAGAGCAAGAAATCTAATACCACAAAAGGGTGATAATAATATATGACAAAGTAGTCCACCTCCTTGAAGACAACGCTCTGCAAAGACTGCAAAAATACAATTGAAACAATCAGATGAAAAGAATCCAATTATAAAAAGGCCTAAAGCAAGATGCTATTATTAAGATCAAATTGAACACTAAGGGTTCACAAGCGTTTAACAATTGATACCTTTATCATTTTATACACACAGTATACTGAACATGCATAGCCAAGTAAGTTCTGCAAATGACCCTTCCAGGTTCGAGAATATGCAGCAGCTTCCTGATGATATTGTCATATATATTGAACTTAACTGAGGTATCCGATAAACTAAGTACCAAAAAACTTAAAAGAGAAGGTATATTAAGAGTGTAAGCCTTTGTATCTAAAGAGCAAAGGCAAGTTATACCTTTGCCTGCCGAAGCTCATAGATCTCCAAGAAAAGCTGTTTTGAGAGTTCTTCTAAAGCTTGAACCTCTGCTTCCATCGCTTTAATATCTTCAATCAGAAACAAGAGCATATAAATAACCTACTCAAAAAATATACCCAAGCTCCCAAAACTTGAATTAAAAAGATACACTCGAACCACCGGAACTCCAATGCACAAACTCTGAGTAAGTATAAACATTATATGACAAAAGCAATACATCTAAAATACATTCCTTCATATAATAATTACTAGCACTTAACCTATTTACCCGACCTGGCATAAAACAACTCCCTTCTGCATGTAGATTTACCATAGGTAATGCATCACTAATTCCAAACTCATTCATTTAGTATCTGAATTTTAAATGTGGACCCAAGTATCTCCACAGACTCATAACATAGTTCAATGCAGTTATATAGGGTAATGTGTTGGGTAGGATGGTATGCTGATAATGATAACAGCAATCTGAAGAGAAATATAAGGTATTCCAATATACATGAACTTTGTACGGATGTTACAGGGCAGAAACATGGTTTGAACGACCTGCATCACATGGATATGGTTTCCATTTTAGGTGATTCACATTATGTTCACCTTATCGTTATACTTTTCTAAGAGGGGCTAAATGATAGACGATGAGATACACTCTAACCTTGTTCCTTTTGGTCATCTTGTACAGAACGCACAACTGTTCCGACGATCCGCCTGAAAAAGGACCCTGCCTTAGAATTCTGCAACAAACAAGTGTCACTAAATACAACAGAAATCACTATAATAATTTGAAAAAAGGTTTCTTAAGCATCCAACCACTTGACATAACGTAATGACTTAAGTAAAGATATATCACCATATGGGGATGTGAATGAACACATTCAGAACTTCTAAAAATAGGGGCGGTAAGATGCTTTTGTATGCATAACAAGTATTTTGGGGTGGGTGTTTTCATTATTAAGGTTCACATTTCTTTAGCTTAAGGCACAAACCAATATTAAGTAAAGCCTCATTCATAGATATTACATTATTTTCTCTAGTTAAATAAGTAAACCATGTCGAATAGACCTCAAAAGACAGATGCACATCATAACAAAAGTTTGTGCACAACAGATAAAAGAGTTAAATAGTTGATATCACGAAATAACCAAACCTCTTCCTGTCCTTGAAGTCGCTCCATTTCCATTTGGCTAAGAATAATTTTCTTTTTCTTTCCAATACATGTCTCAATAGACTGCATCAATTGTCTTTCCAAAGCCTTGATTTCTATTTCATCGATTTCTCTACACCAATGAGTGAATGAGGTAAATAACAATTTCAGAGATCTGATGATGAGTAATCCAATAATGTTACAAACAAGAAGATTAACATAATGTTCCTTCAGATGACGAGCTTAAGATCTATTAGCAGACTACTACAAGTGTAGAACCCGGAGAAACAGATTAAGTTTTTTTCTGTTGGTACAAAAAGCTGAGGTTACTTGAAAAGTATCAAGAAGATAACGAAACTAACACTGAACATTAACTTTAGTGTAATGAAAAATTGATAAGTTCATACAACAGGCATAAAGTACAGCGTTTGTGTGCATCACTTATTGGACAAGCCTCTGGGTGCTTTCATGTTCCAGAGTCTGAGTCTTACTGAGCACAAACCATTTATCTACTAAATATTATCTGAAAATAAGGTAGACTACTACAGAGCTTTTCTATTACTCATGTTATATATCTTGGAGGTGTAATGCAATATAGTAATTGTGTGTCTGCATAAGTTGATGGACTAGCCGCTTAGGTGCTTTCAGGTTCAGATGTGTGTTTTTTGGGCATATACAAGTATCTACTTGAAATAATCTGAGTAATAATTGACTGTTGCACAATGTTTTGTCAATCGTGTTTCTAAAATACGTTACATATTTAACTATTAATGATGTTCAGAAGCAAGACATATAGGCTAGTTAGACATTAGCTTCATAACCAAATAAAATCATTGAAAGATGCTTAATGAAGTTTTACATATAAGTTAAAACTCTCAAATCTCATTTAGTCATTTTTTATGCCTTTGAACTTGAGTTGATTGAAATCTTGTACTTCATTGTAATCTAACCTGATGAAGAGAGATAAATAACTGTATGGCAAATTCACAGCTCCAAAACCAGATAAGACAGCCATGACAGTCACACCAATTACTCCAATTCTACTAACGAGCTGTGGAATAGTGAAAAAACCTGAGCAGATGCATTACGATTAGAACATGGACATGTTAAAAGCAAGTCTGCCTAAATTGAAATGACACAAACAGAACATGTGAAAAACAAAAGATTGCATTTTCTCGTGAATTAAAAGATGCAGACTGGACAAATAAGAAACAGAGAAGCACAGCTTGAGAATAATATAAAACAAGAACATACAATGATACAAAATTTAGTCCATCACACCTCACAAGGCCATAAAATTAACGTGAAGATGTCATTTTAACGTCCCAACAAAATCCAAGAGACTAAAAGTTTGGTAACATATAAACTGTTCACAATATGTTCATTCTTGGTTTGAGTACAATAAAAAGAATACAAGTATACATATATATACCATTATTAAAAAGGAACAGGATCCCACGTTCCAAAAACACATAAATAATAAGAATGATAATAATAAATAAATAAATAAAGTGGTAGGCAGAAAACTAAACAAACTAGCAGGCTAACATGCAATAAAGTAGAGATTAATTTACGTTCTCTACATTTGAGAAGTTACATTCACTTAAAAGTGTACCAGATTATGAACTTTAGCAACGCCAGTTTAGCGTATAGCACGACAATATTTCATGGGTGCCACATTCACGTCTCAAGTAAATCTATAATCAGTTGTTTTCTCAGAGCAATAACATTGCTACTGTCCATACTGTTCTCACGCTTGAAATTGGTTATTCATATAGTGATTCATGTCCTAAAAGCCATTGCAGAAACAAAATATATGGATGGTTTAACATTCCTAAACAAGCATGCCAAAACCCATTGATCACATTCATCTTCTTTTCTGGTAAAAATTTGATAATGCAGGCGCTGGATTAAAACCTTTATCGGGTGAAGGCATGGGAAAATGAATTCCTAACCGCCAAAAAGCATATAAAAACGCTGATAAAAATAGAACAGCCCCAATTGCAGCTCGACGCTTCCTCACCCCTGATAAGCAGAATTAAGATTTAGTTAATAGCAATTGCATACAATAAACAAAAAGCAAGAGAAAGAGAGAGAGGGAGAGGGGTTATGGGTTATACAAGCAGATATCGGGTGGATTGTAACTCAGAATTTCATTCACCAAAACTAAACTAAGGTGTACTGCACTTTATTTATGTTTCACACCAGGCCCTAGCTTCGTGCAAAAGTGATAACGATCAATTTATATATTCTTAAGCAAATAGATGAAAATATGTTATACATGTCATTTTGGAGGGAACTTTTTCACTGGAATTGAAATTCAATATAACAAACTTATGTCGATTATACTGATGTTGACGAGCATCTATCACACCACCCCCAGTTCAGTATATAAAATACTTTTATAAACTGAAAGGTAAAGGGGTCATATGATTCCTGATAGAGGTTATATGACTATCGAATCTCCTCGGCAATGACACCAAATTCAATGGCACTAGTTACCATCCAATACCAACACACTCAATTAAATTTGTTTAATATATATACTACTCCATATCTCCCATGTATATCAGACCTGGAACTAATGCATTTTAATTATAGAAATATCAACTACTAGCCAAATCTGTAGAATACTCTTCTCTTGTAAATAAATATGGCGAGCACACTAGAAATTAATCTTGATTTTTAAATTAGAGTCGGAGTTAATAGACCAATATCTGTAACATAGACAGTCTGTTATGTTAATATTGAGCAAATAGGTATTCACAATTGATACATAAAATACCAATAGAAATTGCTGCTGTTTTCAGAGTACATATGGAGTGGAAAAACGGACCATCTAGACTGAGTTACTTATGGATATTAGGCATATATAGGCATTCTCAAGTATTACATACCACTATTGCAAAGCATCAAGTAGCAATGATAGTAAGGCAACATGAAGACCAGCAATGTTATCAAGCAAAATAAGTCCACCTTCCAGTTTATCCATCTCGCCCTACAAGGAATACAACATCAGATTTGCTAAAATTGTAATTTCACCTAGTACATTACTACATTATGTTCATAATCAATACTGTATATGTTGACCACTTACAGAAACATTAAAGAATCCTTAAATATAAGTTAACATGCAAAATATATCAGTATTATAACAAAAATTTCCTTGCATCAAAAACCCTACAAGGCTTAGTTCTAAGCTTCAGAGAAAAGAATCAGCATCTAGAGAATCGGGCATCCAGGACTTATACAGTCTGACAGGACAAGATAGTCTAATGAACAAGAAACGATGTCAAAGTGGAATTCCATCTAGTTGAGGCCTAAAGCGGTTACGTAGCCCATATCACACTTTGTTCAACGCTACCATAATACCGTTCTTCCATTCACCAAGTACAGCCTATAAGTTGAAGGTACTTATCTTTTCAGTATATATCAATGCAAATTTCATTATCAATCAAATTGTCATCTTCAACAAACCAACTAACCAAGTCATACCTTTTCGACAATTCACACTTGTGGACTCTCACAAACTGAACATTATCATCAAAAAACAACACACATACAATTTAGGGCTTATATCAATAAACAACAGAACAAATCAGCATAAACCTGAACAGCACATAATCCGAACAAACAATCAAGATACATAAAATACATATCAGTATCAGGTGTTCATCATTATAAATCAAAAATTTCGGAAGATGCGTAAAGAATATAAGAAAATAACATACTCTTTGGATAATATAGGTATGATTTCGAAAAGCACGAGCTGAAAGAGGTTACAGGAGAATGCGAAAACGACGCTGAAAATGATTTGAACGAGTGCGCGTTTTTCTTCGTATTCTTTATATAATCTACGATTGAGGAACCAGAGACCTGCCCAACCGAGGAGTGATAATGAACCGATTGCTACTACTCCCTCGTAAATCGCCCATCCCCAGCCCATTCAGATCTATCGATTTTCTAACCCTAGTTTCTCGGAATCGGAAAGCTTACACTATTATACTCGATCGATCGATCGATCATGCCTCTACTGCAAGTGATGTAAGTATGTTGTATGTATATGCTGATCGACTGTGGTGAAGTGATTTTTGAAGTTAACTTCCCGGCCGATGTGACTCATAGCTTACGTGTCGCACAATGATTGGTGCTATGATAACTTACTAAATACGAGTACTCCGTATAGAAAAAAAGACCCTAAAGAATAAGAAATTCCCCATTCATATTTGGGTTTAGATTCAAAAATCACTTCTTGTTTAAAGACTATTTTATCAAAAAACATTATTTTTATTGTATCGCCAAATAAAGTTTATGTACTTGATCTTAGTAAAAGTAAAATGTCACGCGTCTAAGAACCCAAAAAACTCTATGCAAAACCCACCGATATTATATAGTTATCTCACCCGATTTGGTTTTAGACTTGCAAGTTTAGACTTATATGCCATTATCTGTTATTGAATATCGGCTTACTTACATCTTTGTACAACGTTTGCTTTCGCTCGATCCTATGGTTGGAATCTGTTTTTGACTCAACCGAATAGATAACCTTTTTGTATATATGAAGCGCTCAATTTTAAAAACAATCGTTACGCTTATCTAGGTGCGCTTCTATAAATATACAATGCAATTTACACCAACCATTAGCAATATAATGATTATATTTGTTGGGTTAAGTTGTAGATAATTTATGTGCAAACGCAAAATAAATTTGGAATATTTATAACATTAGTCAAAAGTATTTGTCGCACATAATCTTATATATGTAGTTTGCTCCATGGATTACTTCCTGATTTTCTATCAAATCAATTTCGAAGGGTGCAACTAATCATAATACTTAACTTTTAAAGTGTTTGATCTTTCTTTCTTTTTCTTTTTCTATATGTTTTCTTTTATTCCTTTTTTCCCAACTTCTTCTTTTTTGGTAGTATATGAATAGAAACACAAATAACAAGCACAGAACACCAGTAGTAGAAACTCTGAAACTAGAAATTTATCATTGTATAAGTTAAAGTGTTACATGTTAAATAACAATTCGAGCAACTTACTTACATGCCATATCTTTTGACCCTACACATTGTATTAATGCTATCATCATTATATGAATCGATGTTCATCTACACTATACTTCATCTTCGAAGATTTGTACGCATAAGTCGACCTTGTGGTTCAACTAGACCAATTGCCATCTCTATAAACAAGAGTAATGTGCATGTTTTGCCATTTGGTGACATGCCAACACATAATCCAACTTTTAGAGCACCACCACCCAAAATTTGCACATCACTGAGTGCAAATGTTCTAAGGTCCAAAAAGTAACACCTTTAAAGAAGTCAACGGTGAACCATGGCCATATGCCTTACTATCACTCCACAACGAATATCCTGCCACGGACAGAAAGAATTAATATGAAACAAATGTTTGTTTAGCAGTGTATGCAGGACTGATTATAAACAAAACTTTCTGATGTTTTATAGACCAAAATAATGAGATTACAAAAACAGGTAAAAAGTAGCTTTAATTTCAAATATAATCTTTATTAACGATAAATGTATGATTACTTAAATACCCAATATTTATTCTCTGATAATCAATTCTAAATGTTATGATTCCTTATTGAAAATTGTTTTTCTGCTTACAATATCAATAGCTATCAACCTGCTCATTTTTAGGTGTTTATATCTTATACAATTAGAAGATAAGTTTTTAAAGAGATTTTCTGGAAGTTAGTTTATTTCTTATAAAATTAGAAGATAACTAGTTTTTAGAAAGGTTTTTGGAAGTGTTTATGTAGGGTATAAGAAAATAAGCAATCCTAGACACCCCCAAAGTTATACTAATCACTTAAACTTTAAAAAAAATAATCTAGACACCTGCTATGTAAGACTAGTATGCAAAGAATAAATTCAAAGGACAAACCTGTCCAAAGAAATAAGCCAACCGTTGCAGCCAAGAAGAACTCCTTGCTGATAACTGCACAACTGAATTCATAATCATGGTTATAATGATAATAAAATAAATTAATATTGCTTAAAGATTGCATCTTTTATGGATCACTTACAGGTACATGCATATAAGGTTTCCCCATCCATAGAAGAAAGATGCCCAACATGAACCTGTGAACCTGCAGTAGTCAAATTAAATGAAACTATAATTAAGGCCTGACACATGAATTATTATGGCTTTAATATATAATAGTTGGAGGCATAGGCTACATTAGTTTATTTGATCAGAATTTGTTTTATAGACATCACAGAAAACAACCATTAAGGCAAGAAAGAAAATGTATCAACATTTCAATCCCAGCGCATGCATTTGATGGTAGTGAGATCTATGAGAAATAAACAGGCAAACAATGATAGGAAATAAAGTTTACCACATGAGATCTTTGACAAAGAGTGCACGAGGGATCAGCAGTCCATTTCCCATCATAGCAAGCAGCATTGAGAAAGATGACAAACCTTTGATGTTTTCAGGATTCAAAAAGTTTGTCCACTGTTCAGAAGTAGTAGTTAAATAATCGCAATTCATATATATAGTGGTATTTATATCTATGTATTAATATTTTAAAAAAAATTATTAGCAAAGATTCACGAGCATGATATATGCTACCATTTGTGCAACAGGCATCCACATGAAGAGGAGTGTAGCAGTCCATCCAGATACTGATCCAACAAACTTGGTGGCCTTCTCTGGAAGTTTGCCAATTCGAGCCTGCAGATATGTCATGCAACTTTATACATTCAGTTACATATTCTACGGCGTAATCGTTTAGAGCTATTCAGAATGCTTTCACGTTCCTCAAAACAAAAATCACCAAGTTTTAACCTGTGTAATCAAATTCAAGAGTACTCATTGGCTTATACTGTATTACTTTTGGGACAAATATTTGGTTTCATAATGGCTGTTTTGGATGTGCATTTAAACTTATTAGTTATTATTGCCATTTAAGTCGCAATGATCGATTATAGGTGTTTATGTAAAAGCGAGTATGATTATGATTTTCTGATATTTGGTGATACGGGAAGAATTTAAGTTAAGATAACTAACTAGAGGTGGCAACTTTTTGACCCATTTACTAATGGGTCAATTATTTCTAACATGTCAAAAGTTGATAAAATTGTATTTTAAATGCATAAAACCTCTTAAATCATTTTATTCAAAAAAAAAATTACATAATAAATGAAATATATTAACTAGTATAGCCATGTTTGACACACTAGTTATACATAAAGATTCTCAAAGTATGTAGAGTTAGCCCATAAAAGACATCAAAGTTTAATCTAATTATTATACAACTTATAGAATTTAAATTATTCATTTACAAAAAAGGAGCGAATTCAGGGAGGTAACTTTTTAAAACTCTTTAAAAGTATCTACTTTTCAACTTTTGACTCTAAATTTTACTTCTAAAATGGCAAATACCAGGAACTTAATTAATTCATAACTAGTAAAAATTTGCAACTTACCATAACAACAGCCACCACAGCTATCACAAAAGAAATTATTCCAGGCAAGATGCTATTCGGAACATATGGTACAAAGGTTGACCACATGACCTGCATAAAGTATTTAAAAGTAAAAAATTCACTCTCACAGGCTCACAGCCATTCTAGACTAAATAGTTTCCCCCCCTTGAAAAATTGAAAATTGTATTACTTGTGGAAGTGCAGAGAGGCCAGCAATAGTAATAAAATCCTCCCAAAAGTTCCAAATATTGTGATTGAGCAACTTAAAATAATTCAAGAAATTAATAAGCAGACCACAAGCAACCACTACAGATGTAGCAGTAAACTGTGGTACGGGCATGGATCCAGCCATGGCGAGCTGAGTAATGACTGCATATGTTGATACAACTCCCAAAGTCTGAACTATCATCGCTTCGGTTTCTCCTTTCTTTGCAAAGTATGATAACAACGAAAGGTTTCCAAGAAGTCCGGTAAACATTCCCTACCATAAAATCATAATAAATAATGAACATAATGGAAATAAACAGGTACTTGGCTTTCAACAGTAAAAAAGATTATATGATTATGGCAGTATTATGTTGTGGTTTAATCATTAAGAGGTCGCCACCAAATGGCATATTCTCATTATTTATACTTTATAGTTCACATTACCCGTAAATCCTTAACTCTGAATATATGCCAAACACTAATTAGGTAATCGGTTATCACAAATTTCAACTGATCATATATGATTCTGACTAGCGCATAATCACTTTCAGAACGCAATGCCAAACACCAAACCATAAATTATAGGGAAACCAGAGGAACATATACCAGCCATGGAACAGCAAAAAGGGCAGCCTTATTTCCAGCGATAAGATTACGAGCATTAAGTACAATTTGAGGCAATTGTAGCAACAAAAAAGGCACATTTGCAGCTCCCGCGAATTTCGCAGTCAGGGAATCCCATTGTTGCAGATTTTTCTTACTTTGCTTCAAAACCCAATACATAAACAATATGAATTACATGGCAGAATCACAAAAATCGTAATAAAGTTCAAATCTTTTTTAGAATATCCATACCTCATATTGTCCATTGTCTTCTTGGTGAAGTGGGTTGGGGATATCGGACTCTAAACATAGGATGGGTGTAAAACGACGTCGTTTTACTCCAAAAATGGGGCTATTTGAAGAGCAGGAAGTATTGCTACATAGTTTTAGTGTGTAAAAATGTGATCTTTTTGATAAACGGTGATGATGGTGAAGAAAAGAGACATTCTTGCCGGAGTAGTTGGTGGCAGTTGACGGTTGAAGTGGCGGAGCTCCGCCTAGGGCTGCCACCTGGGCCACCGTCATTGGTCAGAGTGTGCGTGCGTGTAATGAGAGAGAAAGTGTGTGATAAATGATGATGGGTTGTTATGGAATTGGAATTGGAATTGGAAATAGGTCCAAAATTACACATATGGTGCATCATTAAAATTAGCTATATTTTAGGTATATGTTGCTTTGTATGTACAACAACAACAAAAATAGATACGAGTTGCTTTGTTTGCTAGAAAAAGAAGGTACGTTGTTTTATTTTGATTTTGTAAATCTGTAAACTGGTCGATAATGAAACGTGTGACCAAGAAAGTTGAAAATTCAACAAACCGAATTTCTGTAATGTGTTCGAGGTTTCGCTTAACCTATACCCACATTACCGTTTAATCATGAATTGAACTCAAAGTCAAATAACCAATTGAAGTTGCCAGGTTTTCCAAAGTCGAAAACCAATCGAAGTTGCCGAATTGGAAACTTGACCTTACTGGCCAACTTAATAAGCTGGAGAACAAATTTTCTAGGGTATTGCCAATGTGTTCCATTTTGCAATTGGGTTAACAAAATTGTCACAAAACCAAATTGGTTAAATCAAGAAACCAGAATACCAAACCGTTTAAACGCAACCCGTCAGTCAATTTCAACACCAAAAATGCAAAAATCCTGGTGTGTCAAGGAGCATTTTATGTGATACCAAATTTAAATTAGATAGTTTAGAAGGTCATTAACATTTCGGACATGTAAATTTACATCTATCCCGAAATATCAATTTCCACAGCACAAAATTATTAAAGTTATCATCAGCTCCTCAAAATCCTCATAATTTTGACAAAGCCAAATTTAATAACATCTATAGAGAAACCTATTACCACAAAGCATCCAAACACCCCAGAAACATCTCATACATAGAGACAACCTACATGTGCCATGGGCACACTTATCCCAGCAATTTCACCTCTAGGTCTTGGATCCACATATTTTGGCTTTTTAATACATAAATGAGTGATCCAAGATTAACAGAAGCTGCTAACACAAGCAAAGAGATCATTGACAAATTACTTGTACATCGTATCCATTGCAAGAAAAACAACCAAGCATAAAAGAAACAGACCTTTTTATGCCTACTCATTTTCGACATTTTACAATCCACACGGGGAGAAAACAAATGAACAAGTAACAATGGCAACAAATGAAAGAAATAGGAGGAAGCCAATTTCATAAGTTCATACATAATGAATCACTATGGATGCACATTCAATATGGTAGATGCAAGAGTAGGAGCAACTTCAACTAACAATTATCAAGCCGGCGTTCCTTACAATAGATATTTCTATATATAATTTCAAAGTTCAACTATTAGATGATCCTTCCATATTCATTTCCTCCATGAGAAGATGGCAGAATATTGGCGGCAATAGGATGGTTGCCTCTACGCCCTTAAAAAAGAGAAGTAAAATCAATTCAACGTACCATATTCCATAAGGTGGCAATTTTAACATATAATGAATCAAATGCGTGAATCCTATATTAATCTAAAAATGAAATGGGTCGAAAGTCGCCCCATGTCTTTCCGCTGCATAGGCGTATTAATCAAAACACGATTATTTTGAGGTAAATATTTATAATCATATTAGGCAATGCTAATCACAATTTGATCCGTTAGCCAACCTGCCAGGCCCACCCAATTTCCAAATTACAGGCCATATATTGAAAGATCAACTGAATCTGGTTATGTTTTATCAAGTGGGTCAACAGCTAAAAATAAGGATGATCAAATATCACCCAAAGTGTGTTATCCACGCATAAAACCTCCCAAGTCATTTTAATCAAAAGAGCATAATATAACCAAAATAATATGCGACAAACTAATTATTAATAAAAGAGTAACAATTTTGGACAAGAAGTGTTTTAGGCGAACCAAAGCAAACCAGGCCCATTTCAACTATCAACTATAACATAATCACATGTTAGCCAACCCACCCATTTTGCCACAATTAACTCTTCCATTAGCATAATATACAAGAACAAGTGAGACAAAGAGACTGGTAGGAAGGTTGGTTAAGTACCCCATGGTGTGTTGTTGTTGCTTCCAGGGGAATGAGGACCCCCTGAGTTGAAATTGGAATGTGAGGGCTGGACCCTAACCTGATTCCATTCACCTCCACGACCACCCATTGACCTACCATGACTAAACCGTTGAACATGTTGCTGACCCAACCGACTGGGTGAAAACTGTGAGAAATGGGGCATTAAATGAGAAGGAGTTGTCATAGGGCTACTATACATATCAGGGGCGGGGCCTCCAGTTTCTACATGTGAATATGCTTGAACGGGCCCGTTTGGCCTGCATAATAAACACACTTAATGACGTGGAAGATAACACCCAAAATAAATTAAAATTGGCATTTACAGAAAGCGTAGAATAATAGGTCAATTGGAGGTTTACCTTTGTGTTGGCATATTTGAATTAGGAATCTGATTATATCGCCCACCTCCAGCAAATGATTCTGTAGGAACAAAAGCTTGACTAAGATGCATACTCTTACTAAACTCCATTGTCATGTTGCTTAGTTCTGAAGAATCATCTTGCAGGAGCAGTTCCTCACTGAAAGTAAAAGTCAAACAAGATACCAGATAACTTTCAAAAGACGCGAGACGAGTAATTAAACAGAAATCAGCACCTAATGTAAAAACAATCATGGTCACTCTTTTCTATAAGTAATCTCTTTTCATGCATAAAACTTTGTAAAGTTCAAACAAAAGAGTAGTTTATTGATGTTCCCATCTTTCACTTTTGACACTCATATTGAGTGAAGTAAATAACAGCCCCATTTCATATTATTCAGATACCAGACTCAAGCCTTAACAGCCTCTTCAAACCTTTATTTTTTATGCCATGTATTTCAAAAAATATTCTTGCAGTTGTTGGGAGGCTTTCTTATTCATTATCTCTAGAGGTGGCAAAACAGGGCAGCCAGGCAGAAACTACGTTCTTCGTATCAGTCTGGTTGAACCCAAACCATAGTTACAATTCCGATCATGATCTTAAGATCTTAATATTTTACAATTTTGATCAACAAAAATGTATCGATCATGTTGATATTTGGAATCATTGGATCGGCATAGGATTCCAAGATCTTAGGATCTCAATCCGATCGTGCTTAGGTTTGGTTAATAAACTCAAAACTTCAAATATGTTAACTTTGTTTATAAAAAAGAGAGTGTTTAAAAAAAAAGAAGAAGAAGAAGAAGAAGAAAACTAATAAGCCAAGGGATTTTGTTAGAGAAAATTATATAAATTTTTTGACTTAACAGTTCAACAACTTACATTAAAGTAATAATAACAAATTTAGTAATATAAATTTTTATGACTACTATTACAATCGTAAGACATTTGATCATTGGTATGTAGCAAAAATTAAAATACACGTAATATAAACTAGAGCACTTTCGTATGATTTCTCGATCTGAGTCCCGATCCCAATCTTACGGGGACAAAAACGATTCGGAGTAAGTCTCAATCCTAACAACCTCGCCCAAATAACTTGCCCAATGATTTTAAATTAACTATAGATGGTTAATGCCAGATATGACTATTATATATCAAACACAATTGATTTTATATTTAATTAGTAATAGCAAAAAACAATTCAGGGCAACTACCAGCGCCATTCGAGCTAATCTTTTAGTTCACCTATTGAAGATAGAACTCCACCTATGAAGTAAATTTGTCAGAAACTGCAACTTCTAATTACGCCTAGTGAAATAGATAGCCCCATGTTACATAACTACAACATATACATTTTGATAGTTCTTTCCAAGGGTCGCATGGTATTAATAAAACGAACCGAATTGAACTTATCATATAATGAGAATTAACCACATTTCACACAAGAAGGACGTTAGTATGTAACTATATTCTCTTGAAATAATGCAATCATTTAGAACACAATTCGTTACCTGTAGTTAGGATCCCAATCCGCAGGATCAGGCAACGAAGTACTAGTCTCGGCCTTCTCATGAATAATACCCTTGTGATGCAAAAACGGTTTACCCGAACCAAACGAGGTGTGACCCCCGGCATTTCCACTATTCCTTTGTTGTTGCTTCCAACTTCCAGTATTTAAATTCGGTGAATTATCATGTGAAAACTGCCCTTGCCAATGCGGAGACGATGTGCTTTCTTGAGTTTGTACATTCCCAGAATACCCCCATCCTTTTCTTCTATTACCCGAAGATGTTCCTTTTCCAAGGGGCGATCCATGACAATTTCCTCTAGCAGGAGAACTCGGACCATAATGTCCAGGAGATCCAGATGTCATCTGGCTATAGGGCGGAGTGAATTGTGATGGGCTAGTACCAAGTGACATCGGTGCAAAATTCCCAACCGGACTGAACCCGTAACTGTTTCCATGTGGAATTTGCATAAATCTTCGTCTAGCATCAGGACTAGTTCCAAGAACCGGGACATTTTGGGCATAGTTGTTCATAGCTGATGGACCAACAGGTGAATAATATGCATGCATATTACTGTTATCTCCATAACTACCATAGCTACTTCCAAGTCCCATGCCATCATTATAGCTACCATGACTTCCTAAACTTCCAAAATTACCACCATGTGCATAAGGCATTACTTGATAATGAGAGTTGTTATACATTGCAACCTGATTTCCACCTATGACCTACATGGAATACCACGTGGAATTATCATAATCAGAAAAGATAATCAGTTGTAGCAAACTGAAAGTGTTGGAGTGTGCGTTTCTAAAAGTAATCTGTTATACTTGGTTGTGAAACTAATCTTCAAAAACTGAATATTTGAGCCTTAAATATACAAATAATCAGTTCTGAAACGCAGAACCAAATACCACTAGTTGAAATTTATGTAAAATGGCAGCAGTTACTCACATTAGGCGAGAGACCTGCAGCAATCCAATGACCCCCAGCAGGATTATGATCGACCTTGACATTATGAGAAACACGCTACAATACAAAAGAAAAAGGTAAAGTCTTCTCACAGGTAAAACTAGTGCGGTTCTGGTCAGGTCACATTGGGTTGAACCGAAACACGTTTCCCCCCAAAAAAAAGTTTTTATAAACGACTCAGTCACATATGGTAACTAAATATCATTATATTTCGACAATGATCTAACTTTCACATGAAATTTTTTATGCATTAAAACAGAGTTTGTTGGCTTTCAATTAGTTTGAACCATTTCCCCGTTTTTTTATTTTACCCATTTAATCCATTATCATATATTATAACCGCATCAAGCCATTGGTAAGTAGAATGGTCAAAACTGTAACATCTAGTACCAACAATAAGTGATGTGTACATAACCATATAAAGAAAAAAGTTAAAAACAATCAGCAATCTTAATTATGCAGTACTACTGTTTGAACTAGGCAACTTTCCTTTTATATATACACAAGTATTGCTTACCAAACGAGGAGTCTCCGGAGCAGGAATATAAGGACACGTAAAAGGTTCCCCGGTAACAAAAGGATGCTTAGAAGCCTGCACCATGGAAATGTACAGTATATAATCAACATTAAAAAGCATGCAAATATCATCATAACAGATGAATGGCATTCAATAACCTGCAAAGGTGACCACCGCTTAGCTGGATCAAATTCTATAAGTCCCTTCAAGAAATCAACCATTGATAGTCGCATTTGACTTTCTGCAGTACGTTTTTCATAACATTGCCATTATATATACTCGTAAAAGATAGGAAGAGAAAAATAAGTGTACTGATCTAAGGATAAAGAGCTAACCTCTAGCCAAATCTTCTTCTTGCAGATTTTTCCTGTAAGGATACTTTTTGACAATTTCTTCGAGATTCATGTGACTGAAGTACTCCTTTCCAACAACAGGTTTCTTCATCTCTCTCTAGAAAAAAACAAAAAACAAATAATACAATATAAATCATAGCTAAAATCACTCGTAGTTACTGCAACAAAGTAAAAAATCATTTCATAAAGATATAAAGTCAACTATTTATTTTATTTGGAAAATGAATTGATTGATTTCCGCTAGAGGTGTTAAAGAATAAATTTAAATAAGAATGCTTATGTAAGGTAAATAGGAATTGATCTAATGATCATAAGAAGTCTCTTCATCATTTATTCTTTTATCTTCTTACACAGAACACATCATTTTTCCTCTTTCCGTAATGTGAGTGACCACCTCAATCGTAGTTACAGAGAAGAATACGACATAAACAATCTAGCATGAAGTCCCAATTCCTCGTTTTCTTTCATGTTTTTAGCTTCACCTTAACAGTTATAAAAGAAAAGAGTGTTGTAGTAATCATTGACTAAACGATTCATTGTGATCCCAGTTCATGGTGTCTTCCTCTAGCTTATAATCTCTTCAGGCTTGCCTAGTCGAGGAATCTACCTGATTACCATTCCCATCCATTAGCACCAAAAGTTTCAATACTGCAACTGCCAATAGTTGAAGTACATACCTCAGTACCTCACAACTAATGGCAAATCTTACACACAAAAATGTTTGTCAATCATCAACTCATCTAGTAGCATTAGAGAACACGGGATTCTTGGAACCATAAACATCAGTGTGTCAACATCTTGAGCATTTATACACGATAGCACATATTATATACCATAAACATTAACACCAAAAGTTTCAATACTGCAACTGCCAATAGTTGAAGTACATACCTCAGTACCTCACAACTAATGGCAAATCGTACACACAAAAATGTTTGTTAATCATCAACTCATCTAGTAGCATTAGAGAACACGGGATTCTTGGAATCATAAACATCAGTGTGTCAACATCTTGAGCATCTATACACGATAGCACATATTATATACCATTGACAACACTGTTGTTCTCTGGTCATAGAGGAACAACACTAAAGTCTCAACCTCATAATTTTCATCGGTATTCCTGCTACATTTGTGTAAATTCTACCTGATCTCCTTGTTGGTACAACAAGGGATCTGAACATCAACAGCACAGTTACCATCTGGATACTAAATAGCTTTGATACCAACTAACGCAAGTGACATGGGAATGGTTGTAATATTACTTCCTAAAAAAACCATTGAAACTGCTTAACAACCCCTCTATTTGTACCTACATGTCAATGCCTCATCTATATGTATAATGAAAGCAAGTATAATTTCCATTTCCTGCTTAAAACAATAAATCTTCGCTCATTACTTTATAAGGTCTTCTTCAAGAAGATTCTCATTGTACTTTTTAGAAGGGAGGCCTCCAAATTCACAAGCAGAACCATTATAAAGGTATTGGGTCTTCAAAAGAGATCTACGGCGTTCCTAGAAAAGCTTGCGCTTTCGACACCGAAAGCCAAGTACACTGCCTAATACAGAAACATATAATAGAATCACTAAAATTCTCTTATTCGGAGATGTATTAAGAAAATCATGGAACCCGACACCACTATTCCTTCATTCAATGGTAAATGTTTATAGAGTTATATGAAGTTGACGTCCACGATATAGCACAGTCTTTACTGGTATATATATACCATTTTTCAATTCATAGTCAAGTACTCACATTTGTGATAAAGCAACAATAAACTTATTCAAGTAACCAAGTGTCAATATTATGAATGTAGATAATAGCTCAATCGATCAAATGTATTGTTGCAACACTATAAACGAGCACTTACAGCTTCATATTCTTCTTCATTTAAAACTTGGTAAGCACTTCTTCCAGAAGAAGAAGCCTGACTACAATCTTCAAGGTTGACACTCCCAACGCACTTGAAGAATTTGTTAGTGTTCTTGGACTCTTTCAGCACATAATCAGGTGGTTGGCCCCTAGATAGATAAAGCAAATAAAAACACAAGAATACATATAACAATATAACAACCAATAAGAACCGTTACAAACAAAAACATACATATTCAAAAAAAACTTGACTATTTTTTATTAGTAGTAGCAAGCAACAATTGCTACTGCCAACATATACTAACCCTTAGGCTCCTATTCATACAAACAAATTCTGGCTCACGACAGTGGCCCAAGTTATATATGTATCTTTTGGAGTCAAGAGTTCAGTTGATTGATGTCCCTCGTAATAGATTTAAACACGAAACTTACCAAGTTAGAAGCAAGTGTTGCACCACCGGTTACCAGGTTTAAATAAATAATATAGGTACTGTAAGCAAAATAATAATTTAAAAATATGGAAATGCACAAAAAGGTGCCCAACTTCACCAAATTTCTCCTCTCTAGTAATAAACTTTAGCTCCATATGGTTCGCGGAATTCAATGGAATTGGAATCTCAATTCCATCCAATAAGGATGTTTGGTTAAAGAATGAATTGAATAAATTCCTTCACTCAAAGGAATTCAAATTCCTTAAAATTTCAATTCATTTGATGAATTCCAGTTCCATCAAAAAAAAAAATATGTGAAACAAAAGTTAATATGTTTAAGGTATCTACGTTCTTTTACCCATAAAAGGGTTCCTTTTTATAAATTTGAAAACTCTAGATATTGAAATTCTTGTTTATGTTATTAAGGTTGCAAATATCAAATTTATTACAGTGAAAAATGTAGTTCCACAACTGTCAGAAAACCTTTTTTTATTATTGGTGTTGTGATAGTTCAGAAGAATAAAGAAAAAAAAATTGTTGATGGTACAAACAAAACTTACATACCTTAAATTGCTATATAAAAGATAAATTGAGTACCCAAGGGTACATTTGTGTACCATTTACCCATAAAACAACATACCCAATTATTTTCATCATCCTTTTTAGAAGATCATATTCAGATGATCCTGGAAAAAGCGGCAGTCCAAGAAATAGCTCAGCAACTATACATCCCAATGACCACATGTCTATGGCTGTTGTATACCTGATGAATGGTCAAGGTTTAACAGAAGCTCATAGGTATAAATAAGATCAAAAGCTTCAATCCATGTGTGTGTGTGTGTGTGTAAATGAGATGATATATTATATGGCAACAGATCTAGCATTCAAGGATACCGATATCCTAGAACAACTTCAGGTGACCTGTAGTATCGACTCTGCAGAAGAACATGTAATCATTCAATTCAGTGATTAATCAACCAGCCAAATTCAATCAAGCAAATTTATGAGGGTATATGATAGGAGGACCTGGATATAAGAGTAAACGGTTTGATCTTCCATGCATGCGGATCCAAAGTCTATAATTTTGACTTCTGGTGGCTTCGCACTGGTAAATAAACAAGGAACAGCAATAGCAGGAGCAAGTGAGCTCAATAAACCAACCTAATCTATCAAATAAGGCCCAAGGGATGCACCAACATATATAGGAAAATGATAGTTACAGCCATTAGTGCTGTCAATTAGAATACATTTCGTGCATAAACTTGTTATACTTTATGCTTAGATATCTAGATAACAGTTGATGATTTGGCGGTTACCATACCGCTATAAATGCATATAACTCATTCTTATTGACAACCCTTAAGGCTGTCATTAACAAAACCCATACATATATACAGAATCACGAGTGAATAAGAAGATTTTTTACAGTGAGAAGTGTGGGAAACATTTTTGACCAATCGTTTCTGGGCCCATATGAGAAATAATAACTACCTAATCAATTCAAAATCCAAAAGTAACCATTATGCCCTTAAATACTTGGCAATAAATGCTTCTCGCCCTTCTCACACAAAAATCCTTCCATCTCAATCCGTATCCTATATATAATACATATACATAAAGTAGCTCACCTCGCGCATAACAGGATGTTCTCCGGTTTAAGATCGCAATGGATAATAGCAGCATCCTTCATCAGAGCTAATCCATACAAAATCTAGTACAAAATAACTAGACTGTTGAGTAAGGAACACGTAATAGTGACTCAAGTAGAAAGATATTAAAGAACATGCAGTAAGTAGAGATAGCCATAACGGTGTGGTCAAAACGGTTCAGATGGGTAAACCGGCCCGCACCACTATGATAGATAAATGCCCAGATCCCTAACATGATAGATAAATCAAGCTAACATAGTAGGTTGTTCAACTGGCAGCCCCCAACCAACTGATACACCTTCACCAAGGAAGTTTTCTGAAAGATCAAGTTCCTCCTTGCCTTTGGTGAGGGTTGAACCCCTTATACTTCCCAAATGCCCCCATCTCCAAAACCAACTAGGCTACACACTAGAGGCATCCTTATCCACATTTTCATTTTATAGACAACTAATGTTATTATATGACTGCAATAAGTATAGTATTACAATGACAAGATAGCATTTCATTGAATGAGGGATTTTTATTTTTTAAAGATTTAAAGCAGTTGAATACATTTCAGTTGACCCCTTCCACCAGTACCCTCTATAGTAAATTCTTCTAGTCTATTTCGTTTGACCTATTAGAGATAAACATAACACTGATATTAATCCTAGGTGATACTAACCTGCTTTGAGAACAACTGGACGATGCTTAATGATAATCCGCGGAAGTGATTTAGCTTTATAAGCTCATACCTGGTGTAAAATAACATATAGACCGAATGATTATTCAAGCCTAAATAAATGGAGTAAACAGCTGACAGAAGATTCTTTATTAAAACAATGTGAAACTTACAAATTTGTATCCAACAATTCAAAGGCAATGCAGAGATGTCGTTGATATACGTAGTAGTCGTATATTCGAACAATGTGATGCCTATCATCAGGATCATACTTTTTGTTTAACTGAAAAGTAAAAGAAAATCAGTGCCATGCATATGTAATTATCATGCGATATTCAGTAGTCATAGAAGATAGTGTTTGGAGATGCCCTGCAGCTGTTTGAAGGTGTAATTAGGCAAAATTGATTCTTTACAGAATATGTATTAGTCAGAATGACCATCAGTTACTTTTTGATGATCAATAGTCACGTTCTATAAAACGGGCTTATAAGTCTATTGGATTAGGTTTAGGAACGGGCATTTAGTATAACTTTAGCTCAGCAAATAGGCTGTACCTGTTATAAACTTTTTATAACAGATTATTTGATCCATATACTCCTATAGCCGAACAAACGTTTATCGTTGCAACTTCAAGGCGTATAAAATTCAAAACGCCTATCCAAACACCCTGCTATAGTGCTATATCTTTCTAAATTCAAATTCCTAGCCAGAGGGTTAGAATACGTACTATTGTCAATATCGAAACTTCAACCCACGCCTGCTGATAGTAAGCAGGTTGATTTTTTATAATCTTCACCGCAACAAAACGATCCATTTCTGCTACCCAGCATTTGGCAACTTGCCCAAACGTCCCCTGCCCAAGTATGTCTTTTACAATATATCTGAATAAAATCATAACAAGAGGTTATGATTAAGCTCAAAACAACACTCATTTTAAGCTCAAAACAACGATGTCAGTGAATAAATATTAACTTTCTCTGAGTTTCTGAATTAAGCAGGGCATGGTTCACAGACAAGATAAGGTCTGAATTTTCATTATCAAAACCCTCATTGAGTACTCCAGCAGACGGGCTAGTCAAAAACCGCTTGGGATTCAAATCTTCACAATATCTAAATTGCGGATTGCATCTTCGGTATGTATCCACTATATCCTTAGTTAATCTTGATACTAACTGCAAATGACGATACTTTATGTCACCACAGTTCAAAACATAACAAATTGCACAAATTCAGCTTAATCCTGATAACTTCATCATATCGACATTTCTTTTACATTTTACATAATGATAATTATAATTATTATATCATCATCCTTAAATGTATACAACTAAGAATTTTTATGGGCCCAATAACACTCACAGGTTTTTTACGCAATCCGTGTGCATTTTCATCACTGTTAACGATATTGACCGGCTCATAAGGTCGAAAAACAAGCTGTTTAGGACTCCATGGAACTGATGAAGATGTTGCCACGCTAGTGTTGACTTCATCCATGAATTCTCAACCACAGTTCACCGGTAAAATTGTATCAATAATTTATATAATATCATACCATCATCTGTAACAATCTTCCAGCAAACTGAAAATATATACCAGAAGACTGTAATCCCATTATCATATCTAAAACCCTAAAACCATCATAAACAAAACAACAATAGTTTCAGATCCATCAAACTTAGTAACCCAAAATCAGTAGTCAAATAACAATTAAAACCAAGAAAAATCGGGACCCAATTGACTATTTGATTTCCTCTTGATATCCAGAATGTAATTCAAGAAAAAAATTTGATTTTGATCTGGGAATTCAATAAAAAAAACTAAAATTAATATAGAATATAGAATATGGGATCGATTATAGATTCAAAGGGGTATCAGAAAGTTACAATCTTGCGATGATCAAATGTGTGTGTGATTGGGGTTTGTGTTTTTTTTTCAAGGAAATGATTAAAAAAAGGGTTTTGTGTTTTATCGGTGTGTTTTTGGTTCACGAGCACCGCCGCTGTCGCACGTATAAACTCCGGTATAGTATTTACTGAATGGATTAAATCTTTTCAATAACTGCATTTATATCCCTTATACTTTGCTGAGTTACACCATATGAACCCTCAAACTTATTTCAACGACCGCTTTCCTCGTGTGATTTTAAATGGAAAAAAAATAAGCTAGTTAGAAAGATATGAAGTAAGTGAGAAGGTGCACATCATGGTTAAAAATCAAGTGCATCATAACAATATATTTCTGGCAGCTAGAATTCAGCAACGATAATGGCAGCCGAAATTCAACGCTGATAGGTGAGGCGGTGTCTGCCAGCATCGTAGTTAAAATTTAAGTTCATTGTAATTATAAGTCAGGTGCACCATATTTACTCCCATTCGTTCTTTTTTTTATCTTCATACTTAAAACCTCTTTTGCACTAAATTCAATTCCTACAAGTATATCATATATTTTCGTTAGCATCATTTAATTGAGGTGCTTAAATTTTATATATATATATGTGGATGTGTTCGGGTGAAAACAAAGAGATAAACAAAAGAGATAAAATACATCTTCAACCTCCATCTAATCTAACATAAATATATATATGTAAAAGGGGTGGAGATAAAAAAAACGGTGAAACCACTTTTTGAATCACAATTCTTTTAAGTTGTGAACTTTCATTTTTTTTGCTTCACATATGAATTTTTTTGTGAACCCTTATATTTTTTTTGTTTCGCATAAAATTTTCATCATGAACCTTTAAAAAAAAATTGTTTCACACAAAGATTTTAACATTTTCAATTGTGAACCTTATTTTTTTTTCACACAATTTCTTTTTTTTATTATTTTTTCACAAAAAAATTAAATTTTTTTTATTGTGAACTTTAATTTTTTTTGGTTCACGAATTTTTTTTTAATTTTTCAACTGTGAATCTTAATTTATTTTTTTAAGTTCACGGAAAGTTTTAACTTTTTCAATTGTGAACCTTAATTTTTTTAGGTTCACGGAAAGTTTTAAAAATTTTCAATTGTGAACCTTTTTTTTTCAACTGTGAACCTTAATTTTTTTTTGAGTTCACAGAAACTTTTTTTTTTTGTCACGGAAAGTTTTTTACTTTTTCAATTGTGAACCTTAATTTTTTTTTGTTCACAGAAAGTTTTTAACTTTTTTAATTGTGAACCTTAATTTTTTTTTAGATTCACAACAAGTTTTTAACTTTTTCAATTGTAAATCTTACTTTTTTTGTTTTGGGTTCACAAAAAATTTTTAAGTTTTTTAATAGTGAACATTATTTTATTTTTTTTGATTTTCGAATTTGACTTTATTTTATTTTTTTTACAAAAAATATTTTTTTTGTGAACCTTAATTTTTTTGGTTTACTTAAAAAAAAAAGGTTCACACCTTAAACAAATTGTGAAGGAAAAAGTGTTTTCACCGTTTTTTTAACCCCACCCCTTTTATATATATATATATATATATATATATATATATATATATATAATTTACTCATTGTTAATCAATAGCATAACTGAAGTATAAATGCTCCAAGATTCATATGTTATTTTACATAACAAGAAAAATAATACAAAAATGTACTATATTGTTCACATATTTTAACCTAAAGTACAACTATGAATTTTCAAATTTATGTTATCAAACTTTTCATTTGTAATCAAGTTAGAGACGTGTTTTATGTAAAATTGCACAAATGATGAGTTATCACCGAATTTTTCTCTATAACATATCGACTTAATCGATCGGTATTCCTCGATCAATTTTTAAAATATTGAGTGAACATATAAATTAAGGTTGAAAGTGATGATTAGCTTTTGCTAAATTATCTCTTCATTGTCATTCATATTCGTCAAAATTGATTGATGAATACTAATCCATTTACTAGATATGTTATTTATAAAGAATAAATTCGGTGGTAACTTGTCATTTTGTGCACTTTCACGTAAAAACACGTCCTTAATTTGATCAAAAAATAAAAGTTCAATACCTTGAATTCATAATTTAAAAAAATTATTGTGGGTAGATTTTTTACTAACGTTGCAGGATCCTGATTAGCATCATATATTCATCTCACAGGTATGAAAATCATTTATATTTAGTATTCGCATATCAGGATAATGATAGTTTGTAAGTATACTTTCAGGATTACAGTCATAGTTGAGGATCCTGGAAATATTCTTGGTATTTATCTTGCAGGATCCTAGTTAGGATATATTTATTTAATATAATGTAACGCCCCTAAATATGTAAGTTTAAATTATTAAAATATGTTTATGTTTTAATTTTTATATGTATTAAATATGTTAAAAGTTTAAGTTAACAAGATAGTTAGATATGGGTTAGTGGGACTAACCAAATAAAAGAAATTAAGTTAGAGGGGTTAAGTGTGCATATATGAAAAGAAGAGGGAAGTAGTATGTAAAATGATTTAACAAAACTCCCTACTGCATTCTAAAATCCTCCAGAGAATTTTCAGTACGTATGTGTGCTTGAGTTTGAGAGGGAAAAATAGGGTAAAGTCAAGAAAACGAAAATCAAGTGGGGATTTGAAGGAATTGAAGTTAGTTTTCTTCAATTAAGTGTTTTTAAGGTATGTATTATCTTTATTCTAGCTCAATTCGAGTTAGGGTTTAAGTTTTGCAAACCCTAGATTTATGAAAGTTGATAAAAGTTAGTTATATTGTTAAATTAGTGTTCTATGTATGTTAATGAGCTAATTACTATGTTTAATTCAAGTTAGGGTTTAAATTCTAAGAACCCTTAGAATCATGAAGTTAATAAAAGTTAGTTAATTTGATTGTTTAGTGTTCCATATGTGTTATATACTATGTTTAATTCATGTTAATTTAGTTAAACAATTCATGTTCATATGAAATTGGGCATGTGAAAACTTATGTATGTGTGTAAATTGACATATGAGGTAGTATTAATGATGATTGATGATAAGAGTGATTTAATGCCCAAATTTCATATGATCATAAGGTTTATAAATGAAACACTAATGATAATGATGGGTGTTAGTGAGTAACACCTAGTTATGAGATTAAGTAAAAGTGTTAAGATAGGTGTTAGAGGTCTAGCACCTTGTAAATGAGATCAAAGTTAAGAAAAGATGCAAATTGTTATGTTAAATGATTATGATATGTGTTTATGTGTTTAGGTGATCAAGGGAAAGAAGTTAATTCAAGTAAATTGCTTTGTCAAGATCAAGGTAAGTCAATTGATATGAATGATGAGTCAAGTAATGAGCGAGTCATTAGCTTGACGGTTTCCGAGTAATGAATCATGACCATTAGCTCGATATTAATGTTAACTCGTAGTAGTTAGCATGATGATGTTTAAGGATCCTTAATGTGATGATGTTTATGTTAAAGTTAAAGTTTCCATTACTTACTAAGCAATTGCTTATGTGTTATGTTTAACATGTTTCAGGTGAGCCAAGTGTGAATCGGGGTGTTTCATATAATTATGCAGGATAGTGAATAAGCGAGATAAGTAAGGATCCTATGTTTATTCTAGAGTGTGCATAGCTCAGGATCTTTGACCTATATTAGTTCAGGATTATGTGTTATTTAACGTGTTTATTTTCTTTGAGTATTGACCAGGTCATATATGGAACGCGTTAATGAGATATGCTCCGGATTACGCGAGGAAGCTTTGATATGATTCAAGGATGACCAAGTCGGCTGCACGTTTAAAATGAAGTCAGACGTTGGTGGTCTTCATTCTTCATCGGAGGATCCCGAGATTCTTAGAAATATTGTTATACGCTCTTAGTATATAATTGAGGCATGGATGATCGATTAGGTTAACGAATGCACACTATTTTCACCTGCAAAACACATAAACACTCTGTTATTACTCTCGTTAATACTCTTTTTCATCAACACTTAGTTAGATTCACACACATAATCACTTAGCCGATCATCCTTGTGCTCTTAGCTTGTAATTCAATGATTTCATTTTAATAAAATCAACAAAGGCAAGGATCATTTGATCCTTCCTGAGGTTTTGTGCCGGCGATCAATCTTGATCAAGGGTTTTCCTCGTATATCCTCGTATCGATTACATTTACTTTACCTTTTTTCATTGTTTATTTGGCATTATCACTAGTCTGTTCTTGAGTTTTTGTCTTAAATCTTTATTTAACAAGGATTAACGCACTTAAAGTGTATTTTCATTTAAAATACTTATTTACTAATATAGATAATCGTATAACAACGTAATTATCTTGAAAGTAATTTCAACACTATACCTCACAATCTAAAATTTGATCACTTAATTGCTTAGTGAAATTTTTGACCAAAACAATTTGGCGCCATCTGTGGGACAAGTGGTGTTTTGCTTAATCAAACTTTTGTTAAAATCCTTGTTGAGTTATCTTTCCCAAAAATTTCAGTAAAGAATGTCGAGCCAAGGACGATCTACATCATCCACCATGCCATCATCATCGTCTGCGAGAACCACTCTTCCTCCTGCTCCACCTCTCACATCATCTCAACAACAGCCACAAAATGTCTATGCAAGGCTATCGTCGGATGGATCCACTTCTATAGGGGTCGAATTCTTTTCAGATCCGAACCCTGTTATGATTTCTAACCAGGATATTGTGTCTATGTTTGCGCAGGTTAAGGAGTAGCTCAAACGAGTGGAAAGGAGCAATTAACTCCTGAAGAAGGATATGGAGAATATGAGGACTAGGAACAATGTCCCTGCTTCTCGAGTAACTACTCCTATCCGCAGCAGGATCCTTGATTTTGATACCCCCACCGTCTGCTGAACGACAAGGAGATTTCGTGTCCATGCAAGGAAGTACCAGGATCCCAGATCCAATATTTGCTACAAGAGTTTCTATGTCGAGGGGGCAACAATCAGATCCAGATCCTCATATAGGACTCCTGACGGTGGTAACACATTTAATAATTATACTTCTAATAATATTGTTGGAACTAACAATTTTCAGGATCCTGAGGTTAGCCCTGTGATGGCAAAGGAGATACAAAAATTGAAGGATATGATATCAAGTGTCCCTAGAGTTGTACAATCAATTCCTGAAGTTGCTCCAACAGCGCATAGGATCTCAAGATTCGCACCACCTATCTGTGATGCTGAGATACCGAAAAGATTTCAAACTCCAAATATGAAGTTGTATGATGGAACAACAGATCCTGAGGAGCATATTGCGCAATACATGGAGGGGATGGAAATCATTCCAATTCCTTCTGATCTTAAAGAAGCATGCTTATGCAAGGGCTTTGGCTCTACCCTTACAGGATCCGCATTAAAATGGCTGTTAAACGTTCCCCCTCACTCAATTACTTCATTTGCTCATCTAGTTAACTTATTTAATAACCAATTCTCTTACAGTAGAACATTTGAAAAGTTAACAACTGATTTATACAGAGTTGTTCAAAAAACTAATGAGTCTATTCGAGATTTTATACGAAGATTCGGGAGAGAAACCTTGAATATACCTAACATGGATATGCCTACTGTTGTTCAAGCCTTTAAAATGGGGATCAAAAGAGATTCCCCATTCTATGAGATCTTGTTATGAATCCTTGCAGGAATCTCGACGAAGTCAGAAACAGGGCCTTAAGATTCATCAGGCTAGAAGAGGATGCTGAGATACAGAAAAGGGTTGATGCTTCATCAACATACGATAGACCCAACAGGAAATCGGACTCATCCTCATTCAGATCGAGCAGAAGCAAGCCTTATGCCATAAATGACGATCGATGTGTGAATACTATCGACAAAGATGATGAAAAGTATCTTAAAATAACTGACTATAATTTTCTCTAGATACAACAGGTATACTATGTGCCATGGAGAATCTTGGAGACAAAGCAAGATTGCCCAAGAAAAATGAGAAATCTTTTGGATGGAAAGACAAGTCTAAATGGTGTGCATACCATAGAGAATTCGGTCATCTGACTGAGAATTGTATAGCTTTCCGAAAAGAGATCATCCATATGCTCAACAAAGGATACTTGAAAGATTTGCTTGGGAAAAAAGAATGATCACGGAAAGGATCATGACAGAGTTCAGAATCCTGAATCTCAAGATAATCGCAGAATCCCTACTAGAGCAGGATCCCCACCTTCAGATGCCAATGTAATCAATTTCATTTCTGGTGGGTCTGATATATGTGGTACTTCTTATTCTGCAGCAAAGAGGCACGCAAGAGAATCCAACTCAGAAAAGCCATATAAACCAACAAGGACTTCCATGAAGAAAGATAAGAGGGTCATAGCATTTGATGAGGATGATCTGGAAGATATTTAGGATCCTCACCATGATGGTTTGGTTATTACTCTCTATGTTGCCAATCATTTTGTGCGCAGGATCCTGATCGATGAAGGAAGTTCGGTTAACATCATTCGCTTGGAGACTTTAAAAAGAATGGGTATCCCAGAATCATAGATCACCTCTAGATTTACTGTGTTGGTAGGATTCAGTGGAGAAGCAAAAAATACAGTTGGCGACATCAAATTGCCAATCTACATTGAAGGGGTCGATTCAAAAAATTTGTGTTATGGATTGCTTGTCAAGCTATAACATTATCCTAGGTAGACCCTGGTTACATGATATGAAAGTAGTGCCATCAACATATCATCAATTTGTCAAATTACCAACTCATTGGGGGGTAGTTAAGATTAGCAGTGATCAACAAGAGCCAAAAGCTGTTACACAACATCGATGAAGTATACTGCCAAGTCTCCGTCAGCATAGCAATTAAAGAATAAGGTATGGGACGTTCTAGATACAAGCGAACATGACGTCAAAGAAGTGCCACTCGATTCCAAGGATCCTGAAGAAAAAGTGCTCATAGGATCAGGGATGTCACAGGATCTCATGAAATTCTTGAACCAAAGAAAATCAACTTTTGCTTGGAAGCCAGAGGATATGACAGGTATATTTAAGGATATTATAACTCATAAACTTGGAATTGATAGTAGTTTCAGGCCAGTTCAACAAAAAAGAAAAAAATTCGCTCCGAAAAGGAATGCTATTATCCAAGCGGATGTTGAAAGGTTACTCTCTGCTGGCATGATAAGGGAAGTAAAATTTCCAAGATGGTTGACAAACGTAGTGATAGTACAAAAGAAGAATGGGATATGCAGAGTATGCGTGGACTACACAGATCTTAATAAAGCCTGTCCGGGATCCTTTCCGATTACCACACATCGATTCGATGGTAGATGCTACGGCTGGGCATGAGATCCTAACCTTCATGGATGCATTGTCAGGATTTTAGCAAATCCAAATGGAACCATCGGATCAGGAAGACATAGCCTTCATAACCCCCACAGGTATATATTGTTATATTGCTATGCCTTTTGGTCTTAAAAATGTAGGTGCCACTTATCAAAGGTTGGTCAATATGATGTTTAAAGAACAACTGGGAAGCACGCTGGCAGTATACATCGATGATATGGTGGTAAAGTCAAAGAAAACTGAGGATCATCTTCAGGATTTTAAGATGGCTTTCGACATTCTGGATCAATACAATATGAAGCTTAATCCAGCAAAGTGTCACTTTGGAGTGGGGGCAGGAAAATTTTTGGGATACCTGGTAACCAAGAGAGGAACAGAAGCTAGTCCAGAGCAGATCAAGGCTATCCTAGACTTGAAATCCCCATCAAGTCCTAAGGATATACAAAGATTGACACGAAGAATAGCAGCTCTGACCCGTTTTATTTCAAGATCCTCAGACAGATGCAAGAAATTCTATGATATCCTAAAGAAGAACAAAAAGTTCGAATGGGGAGAAAAACATGAAGCTGCGTTTCAAGAATTGAAGAATTACTTGTCATCAACTCCTTTATTGATGAAGACTGAGAATGGTGAGCCATTGTTCCTCTATCTCTCGGTATCTTGAAATGCTGTAAGTGCAGTACTAATAAAGGATCATGAAGGGCAACAACATCATATTTACTATGTAAGTAAAAGCCTACTAGATGCTGAAATCAGGTACTCCCATCTTGAGAAACTTCTACTTGCATTGGTTATGGCATCTACTAAACTTAAGTATTATTTTGAAACACATCCTATTCATGTAAGAACTAATTATCCCATTAAAGACGTGTTGAGAAAACCAGAAATGTCAGGACGTCTAGCTAAATGGTCTGTAAAGTTAAGTGCTTATAATCTGATTTATGAACTTAGGAGTGCAATTAAATCACAAGATTTAGCAGATTTTATTGTTGACTTCACTAGTGATCTTTAAAATGAAGTAGATTTAGAAGTACAAGAACTAAATCAAATAAGTGAAAAATTGTCTTTTATATACCGATGGTGCTTCTAATATAAGAGGAATTGGATTAGGAGCTGTATTAAAGTTACCTCAAGGTGATATTATACCTCAAGCTATAAGATGTGAATTTCGAGCCACAAATAATGAGGTAGAATATGAAGCATTGATTGCAGGATTACAATTAGCTAAGAATATCGGTATAAAATACTTAGATGTATATGTAGATTCATTGTTATTTGCTAATCATTATAATGGAACATATACTGTAAAAGTAGATAGATTAGCCTCGTATTTGGAAATTGTTAAGGATCTTGCAGGTAACTTCGAGATCTTCGACATTCAACAGGTACCGCGTGATGATAACACTTAAGTGGATGCTCTGGCTAACCTGGGGTCAAGTCTAAGGATCCCACCAGATGTTAAAATACCAATTATACATACTGCAACACCTGCCATTGTTGACAAGGATAATAATGAAGAGCAAGTATGTGATGTTAAGGATCCTCAGTCTGGAGATAATTCGAACACATCAGGTTCTGGGTACAAGTCAGGATCATGGATGCAGCCGATCATGGAATAGTTACAACATGATGTGATCCCTAAGGACGAAAATAATCCTAAAGCCTTCAAATTAAAGGTATCCCGTTTTACTATTGAAAATGGTATATTGTATAAAAAATCACTTGCAGGACCACTATTGCGATGCCTCGAGGATCATGAAGCAGAAGCAGTACTTAAGGATATACATGAAGGTGATTGCGGGAATCATTCTAGGGGCAGAATATTATTTTCAAAAACTTTAAGGACATGATATTTTTGGCCTACTACGAAGAAGGATTCCATGGATTTTGTTCGCAAATGTGATGCTTGTCAAAGACATGGGAACATCCATCATCAACCAGCAGAACCGATGCATCCGATTATCTCACCATGGCCATTTATGAAATGAGGAATGGATATTGTGGGTAAATTACCTACAGCTCCTGGAGGAAAGGTGTTTATGCTTGCAATGATGGATTATTTTTCCAAATGGATAGAAGCTGAGGCATTTGTTCAAGTAAAAGAAAAGGATGTAATATCGTTTATCAAGTGAAATATCCTGACAAAGTTTGGGATCTCAACAGAAATAGTATGTGATAATGGATTTCAATTTATTGGTAAAAGAACAACTAAGTTTTGTGAGAGTTGGGGAATCAAGATGATAACTTCAACATCAGTCCATCCTCAAGCTAATGGACAAGCGGAGTCTAGCAACAAGATCATAATCAATAATCTCAAGAAGAGGTTGGATGCTGATATCGCGTAAAAAGTCACGTTTTTACTACCGATATCTCTCTCATTCTGGAACGATTCTTGGCATATTGAACTCAAATACAGTTCAAATCAGTGATATTATGCTGAGATGGTCAAAACAAGGTTGCACGATAAAAATCAAGCAAAACAGATGAAAAACGAAGATTCCACGCACGTTTGAAGATTCAAGGCATCAAAACAAGATTTAAGGACTAAAGTACCCATCATCAACATCCATCTTATCCAAGATGTTCGTTTCCAAAATACGAGTCTAACAGAAGGAGAATCAACAAAAACGGATAAAAAATGAAGATTCTACGTCCGCCGGAAGATTCAAATGATTCGTATGCAATATCTGGAGATAGGTTATATCAAAATCTTCGCTTTTGAATTACGAATCCAACGCAAAAAGAATCGACGTAAACGGACGGATAACGAAGAAAATACGCACAAACTAAGAAACGAGACAAAAGATGGCGAACCGGGGCGGGTGGCAGCGAACAGTCGTCGGCCATCCACCAGCCGCCGCCGGCCAGCTAGTGGGCGGTGCCTGCCGCCTGTCCCCCATCCCATTTCTGCTTTTTGGTCCTTGCGTGTACCCGGTGCCACACCTTTACGCGATTGTACGTACCCGGTGCCACACCTTAACGCGATTGTACGTACCTGGTGCACCACCTTTTCCACCTTTTGCTAAAGTGCTCCTCAAGTTGCTAACGTGAGCTGAATTTCACCTATAAATAGGAGGCATGAGGCTTCATTTCAACACACACCATTCTTAGAACAATATACTTCTCTTAAGATATTGCTTCTACTTTCTTTCTATTTTCTTACTGAAAATTAGTTTTAGGCTACTTTAGGAGCTTGTTTAGAATAGAAGGAAAGTATGGAACGCATTGTAAATCTTCGGTGTAAGCTTGGAATTGTGTCAATTAATTCAAGTCTACTTTCTCCCGCATTTAATCCTGGTGCTTTCTAATCCTTATCTATCTTAATTAATTACGTTTATATTGATTATGCTAGATTTAGTTATTGCCATGATTAGAGAGTAGTATACTTGTTGTGTTTGCTTGCGATGTAGTTAATTGATTATGGGATGATTTATAATTAAATATTAAAGATCGTTAGTATCGCTTTGATCGTCTTATTGCATGTTCTTGTTTGATTCTTGCCTTAGGATCATCATAGTGGTAAAATATAAACGGTCTTAATTATCGTAAAGTAATATGATGACCCCTATTCGACTGTTACTTGATATAGTACTGGAAACACTTCAAGGTGAAGTACAAATGTATGGAAGTCGAGGAACAACCGAAGGTAGTCATATTACGAATCAGTATAATATTACGAAGTAATATGATGGCCCCTATTCGACTGTTATTCGATATAGTACTGGAAACACTTCAAGGTGGAGTACAAATATATGGAAGTCGAGTAACGACCGAAGGTAGTTATATTATGGACTAACATATAAAATGAGAAACCTAATTTAAATAACCTTTCTAAATATACTTTTAAACTTCAAATTAATCTAGTCGTCTTTCCACCAATAAACGTTATTACAACACCTTTTTAACGACGTCCAATTGAAAGGTGAGTCATCTATGTCAATATAATTTGTCAAAGGTATGAAACTATGGAACCGCAAGGCTACATGGGGGATTATCGTAGGACAAGACATGGCCAAGGTTTGAAGCGGCAGAACCACTTTAAGTGAGGAACGTTGTAGATAATTAGGGGATTTATTGGGTAGTCTTAAGCAAGGGCTAGTTTAAAGTCATAAATGAACTTTTTAAATATACGAATCTGTTAGGATGACGAGGAATCGTTATATGATTCAGTTATATCTAGTACCTTAAGATTTTGTTCCCGTTCATATGAAAGTATTATTAAACCATAATTAAGATTTTGCTTATTATTCTAAATACTTTGTAATGTTACCTTAACCTAGCTCCCGGTGTGACATGATAATGGAATTTTAAATAGTAGGGAATCTAGTGTTTACATACAAGTATTCAAGAATGATAATTAACTAATATCTTTCAAAATAGTTTCTCCAAACATCATCCCGTAACTTAATTAACGAAGTCTTAGCAAACACAATCTTTATTTATCTGCTTTAGCTTTTACTTTTATTTCGCTTTTATTTACTTGCCTAAGTTAGTTAATAGAAAAACCAAAACTCCCCCGCTATTTTATAAACCGTTCACTAGTTTGAAAGCCCTCATCTGTCACGCCTTAGTTTCAATTCAATCGGTTTAAAGAACGACTCTAGGTCATACCTACCACTTGCTCACCCTTAGGATTAGCATTGTTAGGGAAAACTTAGGCCCCGCAATTACAAATTTAAAACACCCACTGATGCCCGTTGCCAGTAGCCGATGCAACGACAAGGGTAAAATCCTTACCGACCACTGATGACGCATCAGATGCCATGAAGGGAAGATGGGCTGAAAAATTACTTTTTATTCTATGGGCCGATAGGATCACAGAAAAAGAGGCAACTAAGCATACTCCTTTTGCTTTGGTGTTTGGATCAGAAGCTGTGATCCCAACGGAAATGGTAATCCCAACGGCAAGATCCCAGATGCAGACTTTGGAAACAAACAACGAAGCATTGAGTCAGGATCTAGACACTGTGGATGAGTTAAGAGATCGTGCTAAATTCAGGATCGCTACATATCAAGAGTATTTCAAGATCCTACAACAAAAATGTTATAATAAGAAGGTTTCGAGTAGGAGATTTGGTATTAAGGATAGTATTTCAAAATACTAAGAATCCTGCGGAAGGAAAGCTAACACCAAAGTGGGAAGGTCCATATTTAATAGATTCGGATGCTGGAAAGGAGGTATATTGGTTGGCTAATATGGATGGAGAATTACTTCTAAGATCCTGGAATGCCATTCATTTGAAACTCTATCATGTGTAAGTTGAATGTTTTAATTAAACATAAAAAGGTACTCCTATGATCCTTAACTCTTCATTGATTTTGATACTCTTTACTATATATATACGTTTGTATTATAATATATTAGTATATGCATGAGAGTTTTTCATAATTATTATTCTCATTGAATACTGTACTGACTTAAGCATCGAAGGGGTTTTAGGAAAACTAACACCCACCTTTACCCAAGATTTTATATTTGTTGTAGTTCATGCATTTAAGGATCATGGAATGAAGATTAGAGGTTGGCCACCTCTCCTCCGTTAAGGATCCCAACGATCCTCTAAGGTTTAGAGGTTTCCAAACGGATAAACACCTCTAGGGTTTATACACCCCGCCAAGTGCGCACGATGTTTGATTATAGTGTCACGGTTAGGGAATCGGTGATGCATCTGGTACCCGACAACTTCATTTCCATTGGCCTATAGATAAAACACTAACGAATGTCAACACTGATGTGCTCTAGACATGTCGATCTAAGGTTTGTGTCATTTTTACGTCACTCTAAGGTTTGTAATATTTTCACATTACTCTTTGGTTAGACATTTTCATGTCTCAAATGGCTTAGCCCAAGAATCAAACGGTTTGTAATATTTTCACATTACCTAATGGTTTGGCATTTACATGTCATTCTTATAGTTTTATTAAACTATCTAATGGTTATAATGTTTTCACATTATCAAAGTTTTCATTGGTTAAGTCTAATAAATAACTTTATTAGCTCTAATGTTTTCATAACTGTCAAATTGTTTTGATCTAAGGATCACAAAATCTTTTTAAGATCACCACATTTTTCAAAAAGTAAATTGTTTTCACAGTCAATTTACAAGTTATCGACATTTTCATGTTACAGGAAATGTCCACTGGGATTCATCATTATCTACAAGATATTTTAGGATCCCAAAATATTAGGATCCTAAACTCAAGATTATCTTAGATCCGTTTAAGGATCCTTGAAACCTGTAGTGCTGAATGGATATTGAGAGAATCTTCTCATTATCCTGGATGTATCCTGAGGGAATCTCCTCAGGATCTTGTTTTTAAGCAACTATTAAACAATTGTATATACAGAGGGAATCTCCTCAGTATCCTGAAGACACAAGATATAGATAATATCCTAATATCATTCATACCAAAGGATTTCAGGATTATTCATCCTGAATCAAAGTTCAAAAGTACAGAAATGTAAAATTATTTTATGGCCAACATAAACCACATTTAACACCACCATGGTTGACCATACCAGATCAACCTCACCCCAAATGAAAATGTTTAATTACAATCACAACCCATATAAAGTAAGAGAGCATCAAAGTAAAATTCGGGCTCTGGCTAGTCATATGTCATCCTCGCCCGAAGATTCCTCACTGCCAATTGCGTCATCGACCACCGCCATGTCTTCATCATCCTTGGAATTGGACACCTCGCCCCTGATCGGTGTGTCAGTGATCCTTGTCTTGGGCACATTAGTAGCTCTCCTTTTTGGAGCTTTGGATCCTCCGAGACTGATAAAAACTGGGTTTGGGGGATAATCATCTTTCGTTCTTGCTAACTTGTCCTTCCATCCCTTGACATCCCACAGGCTGGCATCTAGTCCGTTTTCAGTAGCTTCCGTAGCCATGTGAATTTTGGATTCCAATACAGCGATAGTGACATCTCTCTTTACCTCTTCCATCAGGGTATTGTTCATGTCTGATCCCTCCTCGTTGGTAGAACTGGATTTTGCAGCAAGCTTAGTTTTAAGGAATTCAATCTTCCGTTTGGCTTTCTCCAGCTTGAGAGCATTCTTCTTTTGGCTAGAAATCAGATTGTCGACTGCTTCAACTTTTTCTAAGTATCTGTCTATCATGATGTCTGCAGCCTAATAATAGTATCGATGTTAGAAATTTTGTTCAAAAGAAATTGGAAGTAAAAGGCCTTACCATCAGAAGATTGGAAGCAGGAGTCTCAAGATTATATAAGTCCTCAACTTTTCTCTTTTTGGAGAGAAAATGTGTGGAAAAATGCTTGAACCTCGAATCACCAATCTTGATTACTTTTTGAGGAGGAATCTCTAGATCAATGTCGGATAAGGTGAAGTGCACTGAAAGGTTATTGAAAAATTAAGAACGAGAAGAATAAAATTGTGGATAGTGAAAACAGAAAATTACCTGACATGGTTGGATTTTTTACGATTGATTCGATTATTCTCGGTAGGGATTTGGTATGAGAATGAAATTGTGGAGTAATTATAAATTAAAATGGCGAAGAAGGAGGATGAGAGATAAAAGGACTTATGTAAAAATTTAATGGCGGTTTGATGTGATAAGAGTCTAGAGGTTATCATTAGTATTTGGGCATGATTTTTGATACGCGTAAAATGTCTCACCTAACACGATTTGAGCGGTTATCTTGAGAAGTTATAACGTTTAGGGATCCTGAAAAACATTATAACTTCGGGGGCAATTGTTGTGGGTAGATTTTTTACTAACGTTGCAGGATCCTCATTAGCATCATATATTCATCTTACAGGTATGAAAATCATTTATATTTAGTATTCGCATATCAGGATAATGATAGTTTGTAAGTATACTTTCAGGATCACAGTCATAGTTGACGATCCTGGAAATATTCTTGTTATTTATCTTGCAGGATCCTAGTCAGGATATATTTGTTTAATATAATTATGCAGGATAGTGAATAAGCGGGATAAGTAAGGATCCTATATTTATTCTGGAGTGTGCATAGCTCAGGATCCTGGACCTATATTAGTTCAAGATTATGCACTGTTTAACGTGTTTATTTTCTTTGAGTATTGACCATGTCATATATGGAACGCGTTAATGAGATATGTTCCAGATTACGTGAAGAAGCTTTGATATGATTCAATGATGACCAAGTCGGCTGCACGTTTAAAATGAAGTCAGACGTTGGTGGTCTTCATCCTTCATCGGAGGATCCCGAGATTCTCAGAAATATTGTTATACGCTCTCAGTATATAAATGAGGCATGGATGATCGATTAGGTTAACGAATGCACACTATTTTCACCTGCAAAACACATAAACACTCTGCTATTACTCTCGTTAATACTCTTTTTCATCAACACTTAGTTAGATTCACACACATAATCACTTAGCCGATCATCCTTGTGCTCTTAGCTTGTAATTCATTGATTTCATTTTAATAAAATCAACAAAGGCAAGGATCATTTGATCCTTCCCAAGGTTTTGTGCCGACGATCAATCTTGATCAAGGGTTTTCCTCGTATATCCTCGTGTCGATTACATTTACTTTACCTTTTTTCATTGTTTATTTGGCATTATCACTAGTCTGTTCTTGAGTTTTTGTCTTAAATCTTTATTTAACAAGGATTAACGCACTTAAAGTGTATTTTCTTTAAAATTCTTATTTACTAATATAGATAATCGTATAATAACGTAATTATCTTGAAAGTAATTTCAACACTATACCTCATAATCTAAAATTTGATCACTTAATTGCTTAATGTAATTTTTGACCAAAACAAAAATGTAGTACCTTAAATTGTAATATGTGAAAAGTATAATTTAAGTATTTTTCCCTTATTAATTGTTTGATTACTCATAAATAATAATAATGTTTATGTTTATGATCATTTGTCTTTTTGTGCTTGGCATTCAAGATGACGGTAAATTAGTGTTAGATGTAATTTTATAATGCTTCATTGATTTCTACTAAAATCATCTAATTTAAAAATCGATTTATGTTATAACTCTATACATGTAATCATGTTCCATTAATTTGTGTTTATGTATTGTGTCATATCTACACTAGTGAACGGACACGTATAATTGTAGTGATTGTTAGAGCTTTTACTACAAAAACTTACCAATTTGTTTGTTTATTCAATATATTCACCTTCCTCGTATATGCAATATGATTTTGTTAAAATAGTTAAAAATTACAATAGACACATCTCATGGTTAACTGTGTTAATGAAAACAGTCAATACATTGTTGAGTAAAATGCTAATATAGGGATAAACATGTATAACCTTTGACTTCATTAATATTATGTTTTGGGTAATTAAATCACTAATTGTTTGCAATTCATTCAATGGATAAATAAAGGGGATAAATACAAAACTATGGCGTATGTGGACCTAAAAGTTGGCAACATACAATGCATATTTTATTCAATGATCAATATCTAATGGTATCCTATAATATTGGGATGGGTTAATGAAAGTAGTTCAACGTACTTTTTCATTTTTATTGTTATTTCATTCTATTACAAATCTTAAACGTTTGTAGTTAGTAATCTTTGTCATTCATGTTTTATATTAATCTACTATAATCTTTAACTTTCATCCGTCAATGAATATTGAGTTTTCTACAAGAAAAACATAAAAAAAAACTTTAGTTATTCCTGCTCCATTTCATTTATCAATAAATGTTTATAATCTGCATGAGTATGGAAAAACTATACCTAAAAATACACTGTTATTATTATTGTTAATGTTGATTGATATTTATCCAAATGAAAATTTGTCTAACCACATACAACCAAAATGCAAAATACTAAAATGAAAGTATCATTGTTCAAGGACTAAAATGATAAAAAAGTTCAACTTATGGACTAAACTGAAAAAAGTAAAAACAAAAAAATCCAAAATGATCTTGGTTGCGTGGTCATCTTCTACTTACACATTTCTGTACGTATACACACACACACACACACAAAAGCTACAATGGCGAAGGTGATGCTTACACGCCCTAATTTTACAGCTTTATGTGCTTACGGAACACAATTATTTAGGTGTAACAGTATTCGCCGTTATCAGTTTCAACCTCTTGTTCGCCTAATTTTGCCAGTGACTAAATTAGGGCACCAACAGGTTGGTATCAAACCCTTGATTCATATCACTGGTCGTCGGAGGTTCAGTGCCGGAGTTACTTCTCAGACGAACGGTTCTGGACCGATTGATTCTCCGTTGATGCAATCTATGCAGAGCAAGGTTTGATAAATTTGAATTTGAAATCCTAATTTTGATGCGATATCTTCAGTTTTATATTGTGTTACTATTTATGTAATTTTTTAAGGAATTAATTTTACGATTGGATATAAAACTGCAGCTACCTTAACTTTGTTAATCCAAAAACTCTGATGTGAATGTTTAGTATGTTAAATTTATCAGATTAAAATGGGAGTTAAGATAAGTGAGAATCTAATTTAATTGCATATGGATATTGGACAGATTAAGGAAGAATTGAATGCTGAGTCAGTAACTGTGAGTGATGCTTATGGTGATGGAAGGCATGTTAGGTAATCTTGCATTCCATTAGACATGTTGAATCATAGGTTGAACTCAAACTTGGTTACAATTTTTTTTTCTTTCTAAATCTTAAATTCACCAGCTGTATTGCTTATGTTGGTTTTGAAAATTGTTTGCTGAAGTTATTATTGGAACTGAAATTTGTATCGAAAACTTTAGTTATTAGTCGGATTTATTATGTCATAAGTTATTTCTTGGAATTTGGATTAAAGATGTCTTATTTGTTTTGACTCATTTGTTTCGGCCCTTGCCATCTTTATTTTGGAAGAAAAACATCTGTTACTCTTAATCAAGATTATATGTCTAGGCATCTTTCGTTGCATTTGAAAAGTAAAAATTACTCAATATAACATAAAAGAATCCGAACTCGGAAGTTCTAATTTAGAAGCTGTGTCTTTTCTTCGGCTCAGTTATATATAAAATGACTAAACATCATATGGACTTTTCTTTTTGCTATCAAATAAACCACCAAGGTTTTGTATATTGATTTGAAGGGGTTACAATAGGAACTCATATAAATTTCGGGTCAAGCATAGGTAATTAGGTACCCTCTTGGGTGATCACATTTTAGGTTCCACCAGCTAATGCGAGGGTCTTTAACATCCCTCCGAGCCTAGTAGCCTACCCTCTTTAAGATGGGCTTTATTCTTGATTTCCCTTTAATATCGTATGTTGAAATATTACACATGAAGGAGTTGGTGTAGATGACATGCCTTTTCATAGTGTCATAAGAGAAAGTGTTTGTGTGTGCTTTTGCTAGTAGAAATTGTAATAAGTTGTCTGATAGATTTGATTGTTTGGGTGTTGACTAATAAAATGACAAAAAACCACATTTTTGGGAGAAAATGGGAGGTTTTTTGCGAAATGAAAGTAATAGCCTTTCAATATATGTATAAAAGGAGTGAACAAGAATTTTGTTTTGCAGTTTGATTATCTGTTTTGTCTTTGCTGTTATGAGATTAATTATCCAAAATTGCTATTTGAAATAAATACATCATCACACCCAAAATATCTTGAGCGGTTATGACCTATAATTAGTTACAAAAAATAGTTGTATGAAGAAGCTATGAAGGTCTTGAACTAATCATCTTGAAATTTGGAGTTGTAGGGCATGCCATGATCTTTGATCTTTATTTTGTGAATATTAGTATATGCTTCTTTAGTTGATAATAATGATTGACGTCTAGTTAATTAACATTGACGTCTTTAAGCTATTGATTTAATCTAGTGTGAGTGATTTTGCCGTGCATATTATTGTAATCAACCTCTGTGTAGAGCACCTCACATACGTATGCTTTGTTGTATTCTGTTGATTATTAATTTGAAAGCTTGGTTTCTTTTTTGCAGCATTGATGTTGTATCTTCAGCTTTTGAGGGGAAATCTGCTGTGAATAGACAGAGAATGGTCTACAAAGCCATATGGGAGGAACTGCAAAATGTTGTTCATGCAGTTGATCAAATGACAACCAGGACTCCGGAGGAAGCAGCATCAGGAAAGTGAAGCTGTGTAAGAGAACCAGCAGCTCAAGTCTGTCTCTGATGTTCAATTTTGGGAAGCATCATTTTTTAATAATCTTATATCTGGTTTGATGAATTCCACTTTTAGTTTTGATTGATTCTGATAGAATCATGTAAACAGTCTTGATTTGTTATGGAAACTCTGCTAGAAATATAGTTCAACTATTGTGTTCATGATTTCCATTTTTTTCTTCTTTCCTTTTTTGCTGCGTGCCCTTTAATACAGGACAAAAAGTTCTTTTATCTCGTCTAAAAAAGGCTTGTGAAGTATGGTATACATTGGAAAATGTTCGTTTTCTTCTGAATTGGTCAGTGGAATAAGAAACTTGAGAATAAAGTACGTGGCAAGTGACAAAAGACTGCATTGTTTGCAATTATAATCGAGAAAGTAGAGGCTGTAGGAGTCATTGCTGATGAGATTATCAACACTGGATGTACATAAAAATGTGATGAAAACATATTTTTTGAATTTCGGAGCAATGTATAATACAATGAGTGTCTATATCTTACACTTGATAATATCTATGTTTGATATGTACAGCTATGAATATAATCTTACACAAGACAACCCAATCTCCTGAGAGAAGAATGTACATGGAGAATTGGAAGATTCAAGACTTCAACTTATAGAGGGCAGCATAGGGTTCATGCCAAGGCCCGAACCCCCAAAACCACCTGGTTCAGCATGCTTCACTCTACCAAAATACCTGATGTGACGCAGCAGCCTTGCTAGAAACGTGTTATGACATATTGTTGAGCTGTCACATATAACTGCCACATGCTTGCGAGCTCTGGTTATGGCAACATTCATTCGTCTACTATCCCCAAGAAACCCAACAGCTCCCAAATTGTTTGATCGAACCTAAAGAAGAAAGCGATTGCCAGTGTGAATATTTTATGTACCAAACATGTAATGTTTCGTTAAATGAAATGCAGAAAATTTACTTGTTTCGTGTGTATAGTTATATCCTTGTGTATTTATTGTTATATCCTTTACAAGTTACGATTATCTGAAAAACCATAATAAACTTTCAAATAGAAGTGGTTTGGGTCAATTTGGTCCTTGTGAAAACTTCCCCATTCTGACTCACCAATCACCCATTTTGCCGATTTACCAAAATCGATTATTTAGACTTGGAATAACCAGATAATCAATGCTTAATTTATCTGAATACTCCCTTCCTTAGCTTTATTTTTCATGAAACATACCATAGATATGATGACTGCATCAGCTTCCCTGCCTTGAAAACTATCAATAGTTGCAATCTCGACGCCTCTAGCCAATGGAATCTCATCCAGACTATCCCTTAGTAACTGCACCTGAGCCACATATGGAGACTGCACCGCAATTGCTGCAGGGCTCACACCTGCATACAACACCCCAAATATTATACTTAATTTCATATTGTGATCTTATTGTTTTATGTCCAACAGAATTTCTGGAATTCAAGACCCCAAAGAACTTACCGTATTTTCACGAAAAGAGTTAGTTACGTCGGAATGTAAGTTGATAGTAACTTTTTTGAAGGAGATAAGTTTGATATCGGAAAAGTTCTTTCATATGTTTAAGTTTTCAATTTTGGTAGACGGAAATTATTGCAGTTGGACCTATGGGATAGAGGGCATGGGCATAAATATCTACAGGCAATGACATAAAATTGCCTTTCCAAAAATATTTATAATCTGCTATACAAGCTGAAATCACTAGGAAAACACAAGTCAGAGTCAGTTACAAAAAGAAAAGCCCGCCTAATGTTAAAACCACACAGCTTGATACCTTAACATATTTTGGTGAGCTCATATTACAAACGATAACTAGACATATGCTTGCAATTTTTGAAGAGCCAAGAGTAAGTACCAGCATATATCAGCGAAAGAACATGTTGAACAACAATATCCGCCTCCCCTTCATTGTAAAACGAGCCTGTGCCAGCTAAGTCTAAATGCTCCTCACACCCAGGTGATAAACTACCATATGGTTTCCTTGTATCAAGCAATAGCAATGGGCATTGTGTTATCCATGTAGGCTGCATTAATAAACAAACAAATGAAACAATGTTCGCGACCATGATTACAAAAAGATAATCTCGTAATACACTAGTTAAATATGTACATAAAAATGTAGTTCATGTATATGCTTTAAAACTGATATAATCTTTCTACAACCCAATCATTTATTTAGTTATTACGATGCAGGTCAAATGGGTCAGAACTTAGAAGTCACCCAAAGTGCATTTTAAATGCATAACACCTTAATAACATTAATCAAAATTAAGGTAAGTATTGTTGTAATAAATAGATTTTCTTAAGCATATTTGACACATTGCTTATGCAATAAAAGATAACATAACCGAGGTGAAGTTTTTTTGGGTCAATCCAACTCAACTTGGCCTGTACAAAAAGCTGTCTGTTTTCACCCAAACTCAACTTGACCACTTACCCAACCAGCCCGACCCAGACCATTCTTCCACCTCTTAACTATTCCCACAAGTCATACATATTTACAAAAATTAAAAGGTAATACCTGTACGAAGGGAGAATCAACAAGAAGATGAGAAGAAACTGAAGCTGACGACGTCAATAATCCACCATACATCTCCTTTGAAGCCCAGCTAGAAATCGCATCATTCATTCGATATTGTGTCGTTAACTTACTGACAAGAAGCCCTCCATGTAGACTCGAGGCTCTTTCTAATAATGACATCCCAAGACCACCTTCTAATGCTCTCCTAGAAAGTATCACAGGAGCAAGCTGGCACTGATCACCAGCAAGAATACACCGTTTTCCTTGCAATATTGGAATCCAGCAAGAAGGTTCAATGGCTTGACCTGCTTCATCAATAACCACAAGATCGAAAGCATCCAAACGCCTGATTACTGGGTCGGCTGCACCAGTATTTGTGGTAAGAACAACCTGGGCGTTACCTAATATCTCCCTCACTGTATCCTTTTCTTTTTTCTTAAATTCCTTCCCTGTCTGTTTCAAAAGCTGTCTAATTCCAGCGGCCAATGAATCATCTCTCAAACATTGTCTCAAATCCTTCCTAAGATTTGACCTTTTTCTCTCGAGTTCTGTCCGAAACTTTGAGAGCTTACTGTTTACTATCTCCACTAAAGATTTTGAAGCAACAACTGGAGAAATTCGCGAAGGATTACCAAATCTTACTATATTAATCCCGAGGTCCGAGAGTTTTTCAACCATGTTATCCACGGCGGCATTTGTGGGGGCGGTCACCAGCACCCTTTCACCTTGTTCAACGGCTAGGGCAATTAATTCTTTTAGCATACCCGTTTTTCCAGTGCCAGGAGGACCTTGTACGACCAGAACAGGCCGTTTCTGATTTAAACCCAACGCAATAGCCCTTTTTTGGGCTGAATCAAAGCTTTGCTTGTATTTGGTTTCATCCGGTTTTGCTTCACTCCAGTCAGTGAAATCATTATCTTTCAGCCATGTAACATCATCTTTGTCACCAAAAAGTGTAGCTACTACAGCAATTGAGGGGTTGTTCTTGTGCAGACCTTTTTTTTGAAGCATCATCAGTGCTTCACAATTCCGCTGAAATAAGAAACAAGTAACATAATTATTAACAGTTAGTAACAAAATAAGCAGCTTTATTGTTGACCTTGTGACAAAGGAAACTGTATTTGGGATCACGTAGATATGATTCTTGAACAAATATGTATGATAATTAGATTTCAATCAACTAGGCTAGGATTCAAACAAGATGCAGACATTGATTAGGATCTTCTTCTGAATACGCAATGCTGTACCACATTTACACATTTATAAGTCGTGGTAAATGAAAGGTAAATAGAACTTGCAAGAAAAAATGATAGAAATTTCAAGGCAACATTTCAAATCAGGCAATTGGTTTATTCACGAGCTCAATACCAATAAAGGCGAGAACTTCTTGATCGAAAAACAAATGTATCACACAAAAAAACTTAAAACAATTATACCTCATATGTAACTGCATCAGCCAATCCATGAATTCGGTCTATGCGCACACTCTTACCAAATAACTTTGAAAATGCAGGATCACCATGTCGGGATTCTAGAGCCACAGTAATGCTACATCCATCCTCCCCCAAATTATTAACAAACCCTTGCATGCCCGAAATCGCACCAGCCGCACCCCTGCTGTCACATGTCCTCACACAAACCATATCTCCAGGAGACAACGTTGTCGGTGGCAACCTATGATTTCCCTCGACCTTAAACATCACCAAGTGCATACCACCTAATCCTGTATAAGTACTGACCGCAACCAAATTGCAAATTGTATCACATAGTTCTTGTTCCGCCTGGCCATGACTGACAAGAAATTCAATTGGCTTATTTGAATCAGAACTGTCTGCTGTAGGGGCAGCATCCAATTCCTGTTGTGTGAACTCCAATTCAGAATCCCTTTCAACACGAAGTAGGTTAGCCATCCTTTCGGAGAAATCATCAATCTTGCCCTGAATTGCCTTAACTTTCTCTAGCTCCATGCCCAAAACACCATGAACAGTTTTTGGCAGTGAAACCTTCCTTGCAATCGCTTTATGCTGAGCTGAAAATCAACCATGCATTTGGAAATTCAAGAATTAGGTAGAGCTTCTCAAGAAATATGCCAAATTTACAAGACAATTACATCAACAAAAGGTGCTTAGACATGCATTTGGAATGTCATTGTTTGAAGTATCAGTTTCTAGCTTATGGGTATTCTACTTCAGCTTGTTATCATCCGACGTTTAGGGGTCATTTAGACTCTAGAGGGTGTTTAGATTTGTTTTCTCAAACCAACTCTCAGATTTCAGCGACTTAAAGCACACTATCCATTTTTTAGAGATAATGACCAACATATATTTCTTCTGCTTCTAGTCTTCTACTTGTCTGAAAAGTGAGGGGTCAGATAATCAGTTCCAAAAAAAGTCATTTCAACTGGTATGATAAAATTATAGATTTTACCCTTTCTTTTAACCTTATTTATTAAGAGACTTATGTTTTGCAAATGTCTCTATTTTGTTCACACAAATAATTTTTATTTCATATACTCCGTATTAATCTTTCTAATGATCAGAATTCACGATCGCTTTAAAATCCAGCTACACATGCAATTATGCAAACACTATTTCTAAAGCCAATATACTAAAGTTGGTTATCTGATTTTAATATTGAAGATCACATAATCACTTTCAAAAGCCACATCAAAACACCTCATGATCAGTTCAATACTAGCTGCAAAATAACTAGTAATTACAATGTGACAAGTAATATACCTGATTTCGCAAGTTCCTTAAGCAACTTCCACGACTCAGTTTTCTGCCAATCATCAACCAAATTCTTCCCCTGAAGTCCCTGCAGGACGTCCCTAAGCTCTCTTTGGAAATGATCAAACAGCGTCGGATAATGAGTACAAGCTTTCAAACACACAGATTCCAACCCACTCGGCATTGGAATCGCACTCAAATACGGCTGCGCTTGTATAACAAACGTTAACCCCGGTCCCATCCTTTGTCTAACCTCACTAAACTCTCCTTGCAATTCCGCATCCCCAAAATCGATGGCCATGGCTTTCATTCCTAAACTTATCCATCTCACCACACATTTCCCCAAATCCTTTCGCCCTAACGGATCTCCGTTTTGACTTAAACTTCTCACATTTATCGGTTCACATTTCATCATCTCATCTTCAACTCCACCTATCCTCTTACCTCCGTTACTTCTTTTAACGGTACTATTACTTTTCTTCTTAACAACATCATTACTTTTTTTAACGATGTCGCTACTGTTAACGGAGCTTTTGTGTTTTCTGACACTAATTGTGGTTTTCTTATCCAGAGTATTATTAAGGATACTGAAACGTAAAGGAACGCATTTAATGAGCGATGATGACGTAAGATTAACCTGAAAGTGACGGAAACGGAAGGTAGAGATTCCGACGTAGGGCGGTGGTTCGGTTCGCCATCGTTCAGTACCTACAGCTCGATTAGCAGTAACGCTCACCATGCACAGTTGAAATAGAAACCCTAAGGGAACGGCAGTTGAATTGAGCGAAGGGAAATGGAAGGTGCAGGGGAATCAGGTTTCTATTTGAGGAAAGGTGAAGATTCGTTTAACGTGTTTACAGAATTTAATTATGAAAATTGGGAATTTTAAGAGTTGGGTGTGTGGCTGGTTTCGTGTGTTGTTTTGTTTGTGAGTGTAAACGGTCGACGTGTTCATCTGGGGTTCTTTCTTTTTTAGTTGATGGAAAATGCTTGATACCCTCCACTTGTAAAAAGTACACCACCTCACAGGATTTCATACATTCTTGTTTTCATAATAAAATAGATAGATAGAGTGGATCTTTATTTCGATTTCGGTTTCACTATGTTTCAGAGTTTAGCAAAAAAAAAAAGAAGGTGATAAAATTGGAAGGAAAAGAAGAGGGATTGATGATTTTATGTTCCTAAGTGAAAATTTTGTAATCAATAATTTTATAAATTTATCTTTAAAAGAAAAAGTTACATCATTTTATAGGATTAATATATTAGGTAACATTTTTTTGTTACAAATAATAAAAAATAATGTGTGATTAATTGTTGTGTCTTTAAATCCATCCAATTTGGAAGGAAAATTAGGAGGGATATATTGAAAGAATTCTCATCCCCCTTCATTCCCTTTCTCTCAAGGAAAAACTCTGAAATACATTCTCCTCTTCAAGTTCTTTCTGACTCCTTCCGTCTTTCTCCAAAATAAAAATCTGGAACGATTGATGATTCCGTACACCACCTATTTTAGAGCTATATATAATAGAACATATACTATTATATTCTAAAACATTTTTAATGATGTACAAGGGTGTCCGAGTTGTTTCCACTTTCTTATTATCTATTTTGTGTTATCAAAGGTTTTTAAAATTGGAGGTGGTTCATTTTTAACACAATGGTAGCTAGTAAAAACTAATTGAATGTTACATTCAGTGTGGTGTTGATGTGAAGTACTTTTTCACTTGGATTGTAATTTGTAATTATCATATGAAAACTGATGTGCATCATCTAATAATCTAAAGATCAGTTTACGTGAACTTATATGTGATAATGTGAACAATAAGAATTTACTGATATTGAAATCGTACTTAAATTGATTGTGTACTTTTCTTTAGGACATTGGATGACGATTAGTCGATTACTCCTAAGACGTAACACTAAACGACTCTTATGCTTTTAGAATGCACTATAACACCCCTTCAGAACCCCAAGGGTTGGTATACTTGTATGTACATATTTAAACTTTGGAAGATTGCTATGGAGCCTACTAAACTGTAGGTTTTAATAACAACACATTGTAACTAACAATGTGTCGATGGGCCACTGAATAATGCATGGATTAACTTTCATAGTGCAGCTCTACTTGATTCTGAAGAAGTGAGCACATTTAAAAGGTACCCTGAGTTCAATTTCGGTGACTAACATGTTCCACGAAACTTTATCTAAAAAGCACCTTAGTTTTTCTGCAACTAAAATGCTGAGCAAGAGGAAATGAAACCACCCATCAGACATACACCCTTATATCAGTTTACATGAGTGTTTTCACATCATGCCGATTGAACACCTCTCAGTACCATTTCTTATTTCAATCACCTTGATTCATTCACAAAACAAACAAATATGATACCCATTCTATTATCATACCATGTTTGATCTATCCTTTGTAATTTCATTCTATTCAAAAGGTGCAACTTACGAAAGTTGTACACATTTCGATCCAGTTTTCTACAACAAAATACATGACTTCTCAAAATAAGTTTTAAGACAGACTACTAGAAATTGCAGTAAAAAGTTTTAATCATAAACATGGTTAAGATTATGATATCATACAACTATAAATTCATCTCAGAAGCTGGCTGGTCCGGCTTGTTTGAGTTTCCTTGTTCTTGTTTCACATCTACTGGTACTGAACCTGACGTCGTACCCTGACAATACATACAAATATTTCAAACACTTGGGAAGCATAAATAACTATGTGTCGTTTTTGTGGATGGGGCTGTTCACCTTTATGGATATTTCAGCAAACGATGCATCCATCTCTCTGGTATTAGCACGTTCACTTTCTTTGATATCAACCTGAACAGACACAACATAAAAATAAGTAGGTATAAAGAAGACAATTGTGAATCCGAGAACCAAGGTGGCCACTGATCTTAAAACGATCAAAGATTATGTTTCCTGAAAGGAATTATGTGATAATGAACAATCGAAACCATTGAATTAACAGTATGGTAACAAGTGAAACAAATTGTTTTCAGATGTCTTGATCCGTTTGGAGTTGTGACAATTAGATGGTTAGTTTTCGAAAAAATTACAAGTTTTTGACTAGGACAAGAAAATATGATAAAAAGGAGAACTTTGTGAGAAAAAAACAAGATATGTTTGGTGAATGAATAGTGAAATTGGAGTATGTAGGTGGCTTTTACTCTGAACTTGAGATGACTAGTTTTGCTGCAGCCAGTGAAAACTTCAATATCCAGAATATTATTCAATTGACACCTTTATAATTAGATAATCAAGAGTCCCATCACCCTTCACCCATGTATGTATTTATGTATGTACTAGTAGTTGGTGACACTAAACCAAGTACATGCCAACAAAACTCTGGATAGCTACACATTGTAATTATTTTAATACTGTAAACAGGCACGCCATATGAAAACAATATGAAGGGAATAACAAGAAAGTTTTAACAGCAGATAGTATCGAAATGCATTTATTTACTAAGATAGGGAAATGTAAACACATTGCCAATTTGAATTAAATCTGATGACATAGAAGTAGCAAGATGGGTGCTTGGGCTTGTTGGGTAACGGGTAATAGGTCAAAACAGGGTCAAGTTGAAAACAGATCACATTATAGTACAAGTCAATCGATTTGGATTTACCCTCTAAATATTTTGTCCATTTTGACATGATTTAATCTATAACTATTGTGTCAGCTATTCCTTTTTCGAGAAACCTTATGCTATAGGTGGTTGTATGCACAAAGAATAGGTTGCAGACAACTTTAAACACATCAACCCCTTTTAAGTAAAATGTTGAAATTTGACCCATTTGAGAGAACAGCACAACCCAAACTGACTCATTTGTAAGTAAATGGTCAGATTACCACCTCTAGAGCAAGAGTAAACAAATTGAACTCAAAGATCACAAAAGGCACATACCATGTCCTTAGACTCAACATCATGAAGTTCTCTCTTCACCCTTCCAACTATAGGCTTACTATAAGAGAGAACCAAAAACAGGTAATTAATGAGGGATCAGCAAGGAGAAAATACAGATCAAATCTTTTTATCATATTATTGGAAAGGGTATCCTACCCCTCATTAGTTTCATCGACATCAGAATCATCCGATCTTCGATCATCATCCTCTTGATCTTCATCAGCCTAAACATAAATAATTTTACTTCTATCAGCAGCATAAAAAAATGGCTCATTATGATTGGTGACATCACAATGCTTATGTCCTCCCATTAGCATTGTTCATGCATTATTTAAATATTAGACAAATAAAAACCAAAAACTGGCATAAAAAACTAAATTCGAAACCACTTAGACAATCGACATGGAATGGTAAAAACCAAGTTCATGCACTGAAGTTATTTTAAGAGAAAACCCATAAAATGGTATACAATTGATTAGGAAAAAAAGGGTATAAAAATCTAAATCTGAAACCGGTTAGATAATCGTCATTAAATGGTAAAAAACAATACAGTTACTAAAGAGCACATTGCATTTTTCACCAAAAAAAGAAGTCTTCGATGATATGTCCAACCCAAGAAGAACCACTCCACTACATATTGGACAAAAGGGATGCATATAGCATATATATTTGAGTGCAGAAAGTAGTTGACACTTGATATATAACAAGTATATGTACAACAAATTAAAATTTAAAATGCACAGACAAACCTCAGGGAATTCAGTATCAGGCGGCCGCTCTTGAAACTGCACACTTGGTGCATGCTGAAGTTTTGAGAGATTATCAAGAAGCTTTGATCGTATTTCATCCAACAACTGACGAGAGTTCTTATTTTCCATGTTACTTGGAGCAACATGAAGAGTATAGTCAGGACCAAAGTATTCATAGTACTCGTGTTGAGGCATCTTATCTTCTAGCTCAACCCCAAGCGCAACTCCAGTCTGCACAAAAAGAAAAAGGGTGCATTAACTCTTCAGCTTTGAGGAGTACGGTCACCGTTATTATTTGATAGCATACAGGTAACATGCACTCCACGTACAAGCTTGAGGACATCTATGAAGAGCTTTCCCGTTCAGCGAAGCTATATTATTTAACATTCATTTCTTCGAATAAATAATATCTAGGCATTATTTGCTAATAGCAAGAGGGTTTAAATTTCGTTCTGCGATAGATTATCTAAATATTGCAATTAAAAGGCGCAATAATCAGTTGATGATGTCCAGATAAACCAATCGGGCAACATTTATAATTTAGGTAATAAAAAAATTATTATCAATTTACTACTATGAAAGTAAATCCCTCTTTTTTTCCACAAAAACTATCGTTTGGTCATCTAATCTATAAATAAATAAAATAAACAGAATTTGTTAAGCACTCATTTATGTGACTATTACAGTTTCAAAACGCAGAACCATGGCCAATTATTATGCCCTGCCTTCTGTTTTAATACATCTTATGAATTGATTCTACTTGATAAAGATTATATATCATTTTTAAAATGCATATCCAGAGACTTCCTTATTAGGGAACACTAAAATCACCTCATAGCACCAGCAGCGAGCAACATTGCGTATTGTGTAGCCTCCGCCACCGAGCAAGAGTAAGGGCACATTGAAAGATCTCATATATTTCACACATTCAGCATGTCCTTTAATTGAGAGATTGAAGCAGCCTAACCTATCCCCTGACAAAGAGTCCGCACCACACTGTAACACAACTGCACCGGGCCTGAAAACTTCCATCACTTTGCCAATGATTGGCTTGAATAATGATTGGTAGCTTTCATCATCAATGCCATCGTCAAGAGGAACATTCAAAGAGTAATATTTTCCCTTAGAATATCCAATATCTCGTATATCTCCGGTACCCGGGAAATAATCCCCAAATTTATGGAAAGAAACCGTCATGACCCTATCAGTAGTGTAGAAAGCCTCCTCCACACCATCACCATGATGAATGTCAATATCAACATATAGCACACGCTGCATCACATAAACAAACATCCAAGTCAAATTTTAATACAGTAAAAACAAATGCCATCAGGTGACACGCATATATACATATATGTGTATATATGCATGTATGTGTACATGTAGAGGGTGTGCAGCCCCTTTGTTAAAAAGGTTGCAAATTACAAGAAATATTTACATACCTGGTGTACTTTCAGGAGTTCAAGAATAGACAATACAATATCATTAACATAGCAGAAACCAGAAGCCTCACACTTTTTAGCATGATGGAGTCCACCTGCCCAATTTATCGCAATATCACAATACTCATGGTTTAACTTCACCGCACCTCCGACAGAACCGCCTGCATAAGTCTGACAAAAATTGTAGAGGCCATCGAATACAGGGCAGTCTTCACCAACGTTAAATCTTTTTAGCTGCCTCAACTGATCTTGCTGCGTTTCAGGGGTGATTCCCTTTAGAAAAGAAATATAGTCATCAGCATGAAACCTACAAAGGTCTTTATCCCTAGCTGAAACCGGCTTTACAACATGCATGTTTTGCAGTAAACCGTAGTGAGCTAAAAGAGCATGGGTCATGCGAATTCTGTGTGGCTTCATTGGATGACCTTGCCCATAATAGTAGTTTCCCACTTCTGGATCGTAAAAGTAATACACTTTCCTCTTCACTCCATCCGGTCCGGATGCTAGTGAATTACCTCCAGTTTCCATCTAAAACCTAAAAACCATAATTTTAAATACATAACCATTTCTGTAACACAAGTAACCAAAAGCAATTCAATCTTACTTTATACCGAAAGAAACAATACACACTACACGACAAAAAAATTATCGTTTTCCCCTAAAATTTTGTTGGTGCGGAAAAAGATTCTTATAGGTCTAACGTAGGCCTTCAGCATACAAGTCCACTTGACCAGAAATAAATGACAGTTCATGAATACTAATGATTTAAATAATTGCTACATAAATAAAAAGTTGCTATCGCGCACGGTTCCTGACAAGCACCCGTTGTTAATTATTATTCTTACATTTATTACTCGTATACAATAACCTTTTGACTCCGCCGCAACAAGCGGTAAAACATACACAAAACGCACTTTCTACACACACACATATACACACAAAGATTCAAGTGGAGTACAGAACAAGTAACATCCACATCAGATACTTCAACCATGAATTAGGGTTCCCCAGGTACTAAAAAAAATAAGGCAACCAAAACAACCCTATATTTCTGACAGTTCCAAAGTTAGACCAAAATTTGCCCTAGATCCTAATTTCAAACAAATTATGCATCAACGTAAACAAAACACTAAACAATCTAACCTACCACCAGTAAAATTTGTAACCTAAATGTAAACATCACTCCCTATCTGAACGTATCAATTCTAAATACACACATACATACATATATACAGATATACACTCAAACCCTAATTAAACGATTAAAATCTCGAAAATACAACAGCACTATATAATTTAACAGAAACTGGAAACACCATTATTATATTATAATTTAACAAGTATAAGAAGGTAGTGGTGTATCATACCTGAGATGGTTAAATCAGCTTCGTATATATAACGATAAAAACCTAGAAAGTTGAATGTATATTTAGTGAGTGAATTAGAAAAAGAAGAATCGAGAAAGATCCGGTGGCTACACCGTTTTCTCTCGTTAACGAGCGAGTGTTTATGAGAAGCTAATTTGGTTTCTCACTTTGAATATACACACTTACACAGCGGACATTTTTGGGGAGATCGGTGAAAAGGCCCAAATTTATGGGCTGGTGGTTTTCGTACTAGGCCCAAAAAGAAAAACAATAAGCCGTTACAAATGAAATTTACCGTGTTTCATTACTTTTCGACTAGACATTGCGTGAATATGGGTTACAAATGAATCACTTTAAAAATTAAATATATATAACGAGAGTTCTTTACACAAAGTTTTGTCACCAATAATAATTTCAACAAATAAATTAATCAAAGTACAAAAAGGGAAAGAAATGTATAATGCTTAAATAACCAACAATAAGCATATACAGAGGTTAACTAATAGTTCGGTGCTATCACCACACACAACATAGGTTCCTATTAAAACACATGTGCAAAGACCATATGTTGGCCAAACAATAGCAACCAAACCCAAACCATGTTGACCTCTGACAAATCACATATGCCCCCGGAGGCCGTATATCACATAAACTATAATTATCAGAGTAGACTATAGAGTCTATCAATAGTACTAGTACATTTACCCGTTGTAACCAAAATTGTTACAACTAAATTACTCTAAGAGTTACAGATCCACTCACTTGATGATCTCAGTTGCCAAGAATTCTTATGTTACTGAGTCTTCTGTTGATCTGTGAACACAAATTATGTAACACCCACTTTATGGGTCCAGTATTTTACTATTATTTCTTGACTTGAAATGGTTAATTGAAATGTTAGGAAATATTGTAAATTGGTAATTGAAAATAAATAGGTAAAAGAGTCAAATAATTTATTGTGGTTAATAAATTATTAATTGTTTTAATTTATTTCAGTTGACAGTAAAATAAAATAATATTTCCCCGCAAATGGTTTTTAAGTTCCAGACAATGATAAGTACGGGGAATGAAAATTAACCATTTACATAATATACTCCATATGTGGAGTCGGTTTATAATTAAACATATCATATGCATACGTACGTACGGATATACATACATCTGTACAATACATACATACAAACATGAAGAAATCATCAAATTGGAGCTTTAGAAATCGAATTTAAGCTTGAAGATCATAGATTATCATCTCCTAATCCTTCTATTCAACTTGTAAGTTTCAATTTCATGAAATATGAACCCTCGAATTTGGGGTTTTGATGTTCTTGACCTTAAATCCGAAATTAGGGTTTCAAATGATTAAATTGATGTTAGTTAAGCTTCAATAACATGTATTAATCATTCCATCATCATTATAAACATGTTGTAATTGTTAATTCTTGAATTTAATGTAAACCCTAGAAAATGGGTTTTGGGTAATTCTATAAATTAGGACGAATTTCATGGAATTAAAGCTTGTATTAGTGATATAATTACTAGATATTGCTTAATACATAATTATAGGTTAAGCCATAACCTAGAATTGAAGATTTGAATGTATGTTCATGGTAAAAGTGTATGATTTAGTTGATAATTCAAGAATTGAAGTTTCTAAGCTTAGAATAATGATGTATGATTGATAAGTGTTGATTAATGGTGATGATAAGCATAATTCAAGTTAAAAGTTAAGAAGTGATTAAGTGTTCTTGAAAGTTATAGAGATTATGATGAATTGATGAGTTATAAAATGAAATTGGTATTGGTTACTAATTAGAACACTTGATCGAGTTAAATACCATATTGTTTACATGGTAGTATTATGTTGTAAATACTAAAGATAATAGTGATTAGTAATTATGAAGATTTTAGTTACTAAATGTGTTAACATATTGATAATTGTGGTGATTGTGCTAATTCATGTGCATTGAGTAATTTAGATTTGTTGGCATAAATCTATTGATACGATGTTATGTTCATATTACAACAAGTGACTAACTTGTGTATGCTATTGTATTCTCAGATATGGAGAAAGACTCAGTGACATTAGACTACTGAGTGGACAACTGAGGTATCGGTGAGTGGATCTTAACCCTCAGTGTAATTCAGTTGTAACAAGTTTGGTTACAACGGGTAATCGTATTATTACTGCTTTTGATTTGCCATGATTAATTTGGTTTGATAGTAATAATACTGTTGATAGACTGGTTAGTCTGACATGTTGACTTGATTATATATGTGAATACGTGATCACTTGATATTTGGCCTTCGGGCATCAGTATTGAGGTCAACATGTTGGTTGGGTTTGGTTACTATTGTAAGACGACAGGAATTTCCTTGTACATATCGTTAATAGGAAATTAGGTCGTATGAGATTAGTACCAAACTATCGGTCTATTCTGTAATGGCCATACAGATTGTTGGGTAAGTGTTCTGGGAGAATCCCCGGGTATTATGATATCTCCAGAACCACCGATCCTCATTGATATGTGTGTATTGAGATGTTATCTCATTGATATTATGTGGTTATTGTTGGTATTCTTGGCTGAAGGTTTCCCCAAGAACCATCGATCCATTGTGATGTTATTTGTTTACGATGATTTGCTGTAAACAAGGTTGTTATGCTAAGTTAGGCTGTTGGTTATGTATTCCCTCACTTAGCGTTATGCTAACCCCACCACCCCACTTCTTGTAGGTTATGGTTTTGATATAACGGGATTGTCAAGAAGTTGTTCGGGACGGAATGTTTGACCAAGCCTACTCTGATATTTGATTATACAAATCAATGTTATTTAGTGGTTTGGAAGTAACACCCATGTTAATAAACTATGTTTTTAAATTATGTTGAAATTGAAATGTAACTTGGTATTGTTTAAAGTTGGACTAACGCTTCCGGATTTATTATATTTAAATGATGTAAAGTGAGGGGTGTTATAAATTAGTAACTCATTTTGTAATTCATATAACTCAACTTAACTTAAGTACATAATATCAACGAGTAAGCATTACATGGTTTAATCAATACAACATTTAGACATCACATGTAATTTGAAATTATAACAAGGTCGTCAACATTACATGTCAATTCTTAGCAAACCATCACAACAGATAATAACAAGAGTTAGAAGTATTCATTCTCATTAAGCTAGTTTATAATTCACTAATTTCAATACTTCAATTCAATTTAGCATTATACATACTTAAATAAGATATGTTTCTGAATCATGATCATAACACATTATTACCGTTGTTTACACTTTGGTTAATACCAAACCAACATCCTACAATGTTATGTAGCAAACTAGAACTGGACTGTAAAAGCTTAAATCGTGTCGCAATTTATAAGGAATTGCATCTACAATCCACAAATCAACAAACTCAAGTTTCTGTTCAAGTAATACAGCAACTAATACTTACCAACAACATATAACACCAATCATCAACTTTCAATTTCACACATATCATGAATCACTAAGTTCTATCAAATTTAGAGGCTAAACTAAAACAATGAACAACAAGTAATCAAGATGTTAACAACTTACAATTTGTGGGGATTAAGAAGATGATGATGATGATGAATTTAAATCCAATAGACTACAAGACCAATTTCTCCTTTTGACTTCTTATTTCATGAGTTCTCAAAGCTTAGGTGAAGTATTAGAAACACTTTGGGAAAGTTTGGGGAATTAAAACATAAGTCAGCTCCTCACTAAACCGACCCAATTATTTCTTTAAATTTTAGTCCCCTTCTAAATCTATTGTCTGGAATACAAAAACATTCACGGGACCAACTATTTTATTTTTCTTAAAATTATATATGTTTAAAACAAATAATAATTTATCAGTCACAATAACTCATTTGGTCTATTTTCTAGTTTTTTTTACAATAATCCTAATAATATAAAATTCATTACTAACACATTAAATAATTAAATTAAAGTCAAGAAAATTATCGGTTACCACTAGACTCTTAGGGCGGATGTTACAAACTAACTTGACGACCTTGTTTCGACGTGTTGGCAACCTTGGTGCAACACAACCTTGGTGCAACAAATCTATGACTCGGTGGCGACGTATGTGACTCATTGCGTTGGGATAGTGCAATGAGTGTGACCTTAGAGCGACGTGGGACAATGATATAGTGTACGACGTGGTTAACTTAGTTTACCAGCAACGTGACTAACTTTCTACATATTGATGACATCAGAAATCAAAATTTTATCAAAAAGAAAATAAATAACAAAAAACCGTATAACACGACAATTCTTGTAACATTATTAGAAAACAATCCTAAATCTAAGACTTAAAAGGATACACTTGGTTCACGAATATTTTTGATGAAATTAAACTTTTATCAAATAAATTGAAATTTTCAAGAAATTTAAATTATAGAATAAGTTTGTTAATCTCAATTCAATTCATTTTTTAACCAAATACCGTTTTAGTATAAAATTAAAATTATAATTCCATTTAATTATCGAACATAATGCAGTCTAAGTCATATGACTACCTAATTTAGACCCTGGATTTCATTCAATAAAACTATCATGTTATTAATAAGAACAGTTTTCAAAGGGTTGGTTCTACATTTGATGGATGATGCGAACATATGCCCTAAACCGATAAACACCTTACCTTAGGTTCACTATAATCTAACACAAGGAAAAGCGTAATGTATCTACGAATTCTGTAAAGCTTTCCAATATCTTGAGCAAGACGGATTCAGATGTATTGCTTGAAGAATCCATCTCAACGGATTTCTCTGATATTCTTTTGTCCTTGATGAATGCATACCATCTTCCGACAATCCTAAAAGCAAATGCATTTGAAGAAATATCTCGCTAGGCCTCATCTCTGCACATATGTCATCAACCCATTTACATTATTATATGGTCAATTAAGGTTATGTTTTATCCCTAACGGGTCAAAAGATCCCAATAGTGTATCAATTTACTAGATCTATTTTATTTGGAAATCAAATTTTTTTTTTTTTTAAATATGTGTGTGAGTGAATGTTTTTTTTTTATTAAAAAAATGGTCAATTAAGATTATGTTTTATCCCTAACGGGTCAAAAGATCCCAATAGTATATCAATTTACTAGATCTATTTTATTCGAAAATTAAATAATTTTTTTAAAAAATACGTGTGTGCATGTGTTGAGATTATATTTAAAGTACGTAGTATAAATAGAGGTCAACCTAACCCACTTTGACCCATAACCAACCCACGGATCCACCCTCTGCACCCCATCTACAAAAACATCACAATTTGACACAACAAAACTATAATTGAAGAAGAGTCAGACCTGGTGGCCAAGATGACCATTCAAGCTTCAGGTATTTTTCCCATTGTGCTCTATATCCAAGACTTGCTTCTGCTTGTGCTAGTAACAATTGCAAGATCGGTAATGGGGACCGAGAAGTGTCTCTAGCTTTCTTCAGACTCCCAACTGCAAGAAGCAAGTAATCTGAGTTGCACTGCTGTCTGGCTAGTTCCATGCAGACGGCACCTGTTTACAACACACAAATAATTAAGATCTGGTGTATTGTGTGATTATACCGAACGTTTACGATAAAGGAATTAAAACCTTACTTAGAAATGGGGCGTAATTTGGTCAAATGTTTACTATAAAGGAACATATTGGTAAGAGAGAAAAGCTTAAAGGAAACAGGTCAAACATGTTTAAGGTCACCCAAAGGGTATTTTGACCATATAAGATCTCCAAAATCACTTTATTCCAAAATTTAGAGTATTATTCAAATAATCTAACTTTTGTAAGTTAACACATTACTTAATTACAAATAAAAATATTAAAAATAAAAAGAAAAATGAAGACAGTATTTCAGGTCAACCAAAGACCAACCCACCGATTCATGCGGAAAAGTTACAGGTTATGACCCATTACCCAACCTGTCTGACCTGCCTATGTTGCCACCCCTAGCTTCTAGTCAATAATCAAACATACCATGGCACAAAAACAGACAGCTTTCCAAATTGTTCAACGAACACGCATGTGCAAACAACTCTTCTGCAGCAAGAAAATCCTGACTCCAGACAGCGATCAGGCCCTGGACCAATTTTAAAATGGCCGTCCAAACATTCCATGAATACTTTATATCCTTTGAACATTCCTCAAACATCAATTCAATTATATTTCCGTCTGTTTGTAGCCCATACTGATATTCAATAGATTTGAGACAAATCAAACCAATATGATGATCTGTTCTCAGATCCAAGCACTTCATGTACTCTTCACGCAAGCGAGCATGGCTATCTTGTACAGCATACGCACGACATAATAACAAGTGGGCAAAGAAGAGATACCCATTGGGTACAGGAAGTTTTGAAGCATTCATAGCATGACTTGTGCAGCCAATCTGGTCCCCACTTTGCAAACATATCTCAGCGGCACAAAGATATAGTTGGAACTTTTGATAGTGACGAGATTCATCTGAAAGAGCCAATATAGTCAACCTTTCAAGTCCTGTGCATATATGTTGAGCGTATCTTTCTTCGCGCGCCTTCTGAATATAGTTGAGAATTAGCAAGTATCTTGCATTTTTGTTCCATGGTTCTTGATGGCACCACCTGTAAAAATTAACAGCAGCATTATAGAACTATCATTGGAAGGGTACGATATAGCAGTGGCTATATCGACCTATTCACTTATGAATGGGTCAATCCGTAAGTAATATAAAAGAGAAAAAGGCTACAACAGAAACAGGCCAAACTAGCCCAAATTCACCCATAGTGTATCTTAATGCATAAGACCTCCTATTGCTGATTATTAAAAACAAATTATTAATTCCGACAGAGTAAAAATCTAGGTCAACCCACTCACACCCAATATGTAGCAACAATTACTCATTTCAGCGCGTACTCGCTTTGACCCGTTACCCTACCCACCCACTGGCCACGGCATCACCTCTTTGATAGTTCCCAATCCCATAAAGGTACTCTCAAGCTTTTGAAATCAAATGATTACCAGTAAGAGTTACTTAATAAGAGGAAAAAATAATGAATATGTAAGAATAACGAATATTTACACAATCTAATATGATGCTAAAGTTGAAGAGTAGCCTAGTTGAGCACAAAAATTAAAGTATTCTCTATAGCTCCTGGAATGGAAGGATTAGAAGGAAACTTTTATAAAGAAAAAAGATGTAGAGATCACCATACTTTTGCAGTAGTTTAAGTGTTCCGTGTTGATATGTTGATTGGTCTTTACAGGTAGGAAAAGAGTGTTTATTGCTTAAATTCCCGGTTGTATAGCAAGCGACTGCACTCGCACCAATGATCTCAGGTGCACGTCGTAAACCTTCTTCATTGAGAAGCTCTGAAGGGGTACTCCTCACAGTAAAGCATCTAGTAGACAAGTGACCATCTTTTCGTTCATTACTAGATAATAAAAGATATCCAAGAGCATTCCTGTTGGCAGCAGATTTGTGTTAGAGGTTAAGTAAAATCGTTATTAGACATGACTGAATAGATATTGAATGACTGAATAACTATGAGAACTTTAGAATGGATGGACTATGAGTAATGCTTTGGAGTGTAAAATTCTCTGGAGCAAAAAAATTATGAAGTGAACTCTTGATACTCAGACAAAATTTTATATATATAACAATTTATGTGCACATTTTCCTACTTCATACATCCCTAAAAAGAGTCCACTGTCATATATAAACACAATTAAATAACATCTACTAATTACAAATGGTAAGTAATATATTTAACCAAACTTTTAAAGTTCATCGGAGATCTAAACATCTAAGAACAGAGGCACAGAGTTTATCTTAGAGCTGAATAAGAACTTCTCTGTGATAGAAAGTTGCGGACATGTTTAAAGACCTAAAATTGGACACGAAGTTTTATATAAGAATTTATTCAACACCATCAGTATTACCTTAGCAAATAGCTGTTGGGGTATTTATGAAGATTTTTCTTAAGGTGATTTATTCCACTCTGAATTCCCAAGCATTCTTCTGAACCATTTTTTACCTGCAGAAAATAAAATGCAATCTCATTAACAGCTTCAAGCATGGCATACTAAAACTCAAAAAGCTGAACATAAATCAACACAAATGGATCAGCGAACGTACCAATTTACTTAGTGTTATCAGAAAATGCATTCCAGCGATTTCATCTTGACTTAAAAGAGAAGTACGACTACTTGAGACAACTGCGTCAAGCTGATTGCTTTGATCCAGAATATGAATGGCAGATACCACAAAACTAACTTTTGCACTCTTAAATAACTCTGTGGGCATTTTTAGAATGCTTGTCGTTACTGCTTCCCGCCCAGAAATGTAATAAAGCAATCTACATATGAGACCTATGGAGGTAAATGCCAATCTAGGTTCCAATGTTTTAACACGTGCAGCTAGAATTCTCACTACAGATAAAGCCTGATCGTTCTTGCCAAGTAGCCAAGTGGATAGAGCTAATATATGCAAACCTTCCCAATCGAGAACACCTTTTTTCTTTAACTCTTCACATTCTTGCACTGCCTCAAAGGCTTTGCCAGCCTGCATAAATGTATATAAATACATAAATTTATAATTGGGACCCGATCACTTGTTAATGGCTTCACTTCGGGTTGTGTTTTATAACAAACAAGTGAAATCGTGAGCCAATAGGGGAACTGGTCAGACGGATTGTAAGTCTTTAGAGATGATTTCATTCAAAGATTTAGAGCATTGTTGTTGTGACATTGCTTTTGTAATCACCATTAACGCATTTACTATGAATATAACTTCCAAAAATATGAACCAAAACATGTTTCCAAATCAACCCAACCTGTATGTTTCAATCCTTTACAAACGATTGCCCGCTACAAACAGCCTATGTCACAGCTTCTAGTTAAAACTTCATGAAGAACAGAAGAAGAAAAATGATAGCTACCTTATAAAATGTCCTTGCCAAATTGATTGATATATCAAGAAGTTTTTGAGAGTCACCAGAAGAAGTTTTCACTGCACAACGTGCTAACTTATAAAAGGTAATAGCAGACAGATAATCACATCGTGCCTCATAGACAAGCCCAAGAAGATTATGAGATTCAGGATATTGGGGTGCGTGATGTAAGGCCTGGCGTATGGGCCCAAATACCTGTGACAATAATGAAAACACGTTAAAGTACACCTTCAGCAAACAGCTTATGTACCAACTATTGCAGAGAAGAAGATCCTTTTGTGCATATAACGAGTACCAGATACCTCTGAAGAAGAAAGTTGACCAGAAAGCAGAGCAAGATTTGCAAGTCCCATCTGAAATTCCGGGAGCTGAACAGAAATGGAGTTGTATGTAAGATTGAAGATTTTTCAACCACTTGTATGATAACTCAAATCTGAGACTCTTGAGGATGCAACACGAACACCAACCAATAGAGACGGCAACTTCATGCCATTACTTATATATGAGTTGGTTCGGCTTATATTTTATCTCCAACAGGTCAAATAGATACAAAAATAAATAGTAACGGCTTGATTGAAAATGGGACAAATAGGTCCAATGTCACTGAAGATATACTTTAATGCATAAAACCTCCTATTTTTATTTTATAATTTAGACCATCTTAAATTTTACTCATGATTTGACACACTAATAGAAAGATCGATATTTTTACCTAAGTGTTTTGGGTCAACCAACCAGGTCATACTTAAAAATGCTCGATTTAAATGAACCGGTTATGGCCTGTTACTCAACCAGCCATTTACCACCTCCACATATAGTAGAGGAATGATAATTTACTAATAGAAAAAGTACGAGATTAAGCAACTTTGGTCAAAGCATTCAAGCAAGATAATAATGTATACGATTTTATAGTTTTTTACACATATATCATAAATACATAATGACTGTCAGAGGCAGAAATGATGAGAGGGAGGGAGGGAGGGTAAGAGAGTGAGAGAGAGAGAGAGAGTACTGGTAGTATTTGAACAGCTCGTAAACAGCAATCATAAGCTTCTTCAGGCTTGAGTTCCCTGAGAAAAAGCATTATCAAAATGCAGTTGTCATGAAATAATGCCTAACACATCTATACAGGGGTTGTATGATAAAAATGGGTGGGTAGGAGAATGGGTCAGGTAAATATTTAGTACAAGTCAAAACAGGCCAGGTCAGATTCAGCCAACCCACATAACGTCTTTATTCTTTTTATGTGTAAATACTATTGATGTGTTACATACCATTACAAAACCATTATATTGCAACAACAGCAATCTAACTCCGTATAATAGATAGCTATTTAAAGGTTTTATGCAATTAAATACATATCAGATGATATTCAGCTGTTGCACCTGCTTGACCCATTTGAACCATTAGATATAAAAAATAAGCTAAATGGACCCATTTGAACCGTTAGATATAAACGAAAAGCTAAATCGATCCATTTGTTTATTTCATATGACATTCACCCCGTTCAACCTGTTAAACCCGATTGAACCATTAGCCATAAAACATAATCTGATTTGACCCATTTTGTATACAAATAGGTTGAAATTTCCACCTATACATTCGTAAATCACTTCACGAAGAGATGAACTTGCCTAATAGACATATCAGCAGACATGCCTGCCCATGGTAATGCAAGTGAAGGATCAATGCTCCTGGCACGATCAAATGCATGTTGGGCCAATTTCTTTTCATCAAGTAATCTGTAGAGCTGTAGAAGGTCAACATTTAGCACTCACTTTTTTACTTGTAACTAATATACTATCTTGCGTATTACGGACTCAAAAATTTATAATGAGAGAACTCAAACTAGAATTGCTCTATTTCTGGAAATATAGACTTACCTTCCCGAGATATGCCCATGCAACAGCTAACGATACATCCAACTGTAAAGACCGGATAAAAGCATGTTGCTTCAACTCCACATGATGGGATAAGCATCCCAGTGCAACCCAGAACTCATTATTTGAACTCTCGAGTAATAATCCCCCTAGAATCATTTTCTCAGGTAGCCTGCAGAGCAAACAAAAATTGTACTTACAAAAAGGTAAAAAAAAAAAAGTATTTTGAAATTCTAAAGGTTACAAATTCGACCCGCTAACTATGAATCTGTCAATTTGGGATACGTTTTATTTCAAATGGGTTAAATTATAAAAATTTAGCCAAAGGACAGCTCAAATGGGTTGAAAGTCGCACAAAGTCTTTATATAATGCAAACAACCTTCAAAATCATTTTATTCTAAACTGTAATAGATAGACACAAAAAGTGTTTCTAAGTCAACTGAACACAACTCAGCACATTTATACCCATCCTATAGAATGAACTGCTGCGACCCATCACCCAACCCAAATCCGTCACGGCCCATTACCCAACCTACCCATCTCAACACCTCTACAAATATCACACTACTAGACTATTTAGCCACAGTTCTTACCTTTGAATTAGATCATGTTTCTCCTCCTCAAAAGAATTTATGACATCTATAGTGATAGCTATATCTGTGTAGATGTTAGCTTGCCATGGAGCCAGATGCAGGGCCTGTTGATAAGAACGCCTGGCACTTACTGCAGCTGAAGAGCACGCCCTTTTCCATGAAAGGATTGAAATGGTCAGCGCTTTCTCATCATTTTCTAGGTCCGGGTCTTCATCCATCCACGGGAAACACTTTGAATACGCAAGCTAGCAAGGACAAAATGAACACCATGTTAAGCAAACATAACATAAATTTCATAATCACACTAGGCGGTGTTTGGATTTGTTTTCTGCAAAATTGATTATAGTGTGTGCAGTCCCAATGAGCAGTTTCGATATTCGGATAGCAAATCTTCTTTTTGATTAGTTGACGGTTATAAACTTATAATACCATTTCCTACCAGCTAATACCAACTCTAATCTGAGACTTCTACTCCTATATTAGAAGACTCGTCTCCCTTTTTTCCAAGAAATGTCTTTTAGGCCATTTAATGCAATGACCTTTTGTATACTCAGAATTTGCCAAATACTCAAATAGCCAACTAACTGTTATCACAATTCTAAGAGTAACAGTACATCCAAACACTATCTTTTAAATTTCGTTTTATCACAGCTAATTATCTTAGCATGGTTACTCAATCACATAATTTACTAATCACCAACAAAAACACACATCCACACACCCCTAATCCTATGACGAGAACCTTTGTATTTAAAGCAAATAGATTAATACAATAAAAGGGTGAGAGAGAGAGAGAGAGAAGGTAGATAAAAAACAATGTACTTGCATAACCCGACACTGATATATTACAATTACTAGAAAAACGATGATTTTTTATCGATCATTTCCACACACTCTCTCTTTAGGTGTACCTGAATATCAGCGTGCAACTTCCACATGCATGAAAGATTTTTGGCCAAGCATGTACCATTTCTTGTAACTTCTGATGCCTCCTGCGAATTTATAAAGATTTCAAAGAGGCTATTTGGGTGTTAAATAATTTCGACAGAAATACCACGTAACAAAAAAATTACCTCTAATATTGACGCTCCCCATCTAAATGCACCAGAACTTGTACATTCTTTGGATAACTCAAGAAGCCCACATCCAAGTCCATAGTGGGCGGCTACATTTTCAGGTGAAATCTGTAAAGCTTGCTGAAACTGCTCAACTCCCTTCACCCATATAGCTAGTTAGTAAAATACACATCAGATGTATTGTTCTAAGCTCCCAGATAAAAATAATAATTCTATAACTATAAGAGAGAGTCAGAAGCATCTATAATTTTTTTTATTAATTCGTCACACATGTGCTCAAATGCATCAAGAACATAAATCAAAATTATGACAGAACTTACATTGGTAATAATTGCACATACCTTTCGATGAGAACCAAGCATCAAGAACACATATCCACTCTCAACCAATGCAAAAACTCGAGAATCCTCCAACTCAATAGCTCGACCATATGACTATTAGATAACAAAAACAGCTAATTATCAGATACATTTGCGAATAGCTCAGAAAACATTTACCTATAACCTCTTAAAAAAGCATATTAGCATTTCGATTCTTTCCTGATGCAATTATCGTATTACAATAAACATATAATGCCCCATATTTTAATACTTTAATGGTGATACCATACAAACAATTAATGTAGAGTCACTCTTCAAAGTCATAGTGAACAATTGATTATCGAAGAAACTCAAGAAAGTACCTTAATAGCTGCTGTGAACATGCTTAATCGCTGATAGGCAAGACCTAATGCCTAAAAGGTAAACATGAGAAAATGAGAAGGCAATCCAAATAACACCAATAAGACTATAAGAAAACAGAAAGTTTTAAGAAGAGAGAACAAACCTCCCAAAGATCAGCAGATGTAGGGTATCCTCTGATGGCCTGCTGAAGATTTTGAACTGCTTCAGACCATTTCTTCTGATGGACCTATATAACCCACGTGTCAATAAAGTCTTGCATCTTTGTAATATAGATCACCAGATTAGTTCACATTTTTTAATAAAAATAAATAAATAAAAAGGAAAGGGAGATTTATACACATTTAATTGTGAAATGGTGTTTATAGTAAGAGATGGATAAGACTAAATTGTGTCTTTATATTGAGGCTAATAACTCTATATATAATGGATAGAAGACAATAAAATAGGAACAGGACATCTACAAACAAATAATAACCAAGAACACAAAAAAGAGCCTGACTCGGTCAAGCTCGAATCGCTTGCAGCCCTACTAGGAAACCAAGATATACACTTTTTGTCTAAAGAAGTTCATCACTTAGGCAGTCAATGGGGTTACTTTTAGATCCATGTTATATTACTTAGACTAAAAGTTGTGTACATATGACATCCAGTATGACTCAGTACCTAAACTTAAAGTCTAAGAAGGGAAAGGTAAGTAGAGAACAAGATTACAAAACCTGTAAAAAACCGAGTCTACGAAATGCCCAAAAAGCCCTTGGTGACTTCCCTGAAGCTTCACGACAAACAGCAACCTCCAAGCTCTCTTTTCCTTCTTTGTCCAACAAATCACACATTGACTCCTGAAAGCAAATACAAAGGGACAAAACACCAACTGAGAAGTAGGATGATTGGCCATACTAACTAAAACAAACATAAATTTAGCATTCAATCAAAAACTAATCCGACATAATTAGCATTTCAATTAAAATCCTGTCAAACATGCAAAAATAAGTTTATTCATTTAGAAACCTATTTTATTCTCAGGTAGTTTTGTAGTGTAGTCTACTTTAATTGATTATTCCTTAGTATCTATATGATTATAGAAATTGGGGTTTAGTTGCATCGTGGTTGTCTTTATTTACACAATTACGAGAATGCTACAATCACAATAGAGATCCGATGGAAATAGAAAGAAATCAAAAGAATGTACAGAGAGGGGTGAAAAGTTAAGGATAATACTAACCCCCGACTCGGAATCTTGAGGAGTGAGAGTGACAGCTCTCTGATAACACTTGAGAGCTCTTTGAGTATCAACTGAAACTTTGCTATAGTAATGACCCAAATATCTAAAAGCATTAGAATCCTGCGGGTTGAGCTTTGCAGCAATCACAAAATGCTCAGCTGCCTTTTCCTTGGATTCTTTCCCAATCCCGTTCCACAAGAACAAGCCCTGAAATCATAAAATACATAATTCTTTTAAAATGAAGTAATGAACCCCAAATGTTATATTATAAACCGAGAGGTTTGAGATGTTACAAGATTGAAATGAGCGGCAGAGTCGCCTGGATTTGTGGCCACAGCTTCGGTTAACTGCAATGAAACTGAGTCCTCTTGACCTTCCTTTTTTTCATCCTAACAAAAACAATTGCGATAGCACGGTTCATCAGTTCATAACGGAACCAGAATCAACAAATGATAGTACGTCAAACTGACGTCGAAAAGTAAAGATGAGTTTGGGTTGGGTGGTCGACTATACAGCTAAAGCAACTTAAGATCTAGAGGTATAGAAAGAAAACTCACCATTGAACATTAAATATTTAAAAGAACAAAATGTAATCTTTGCTTATCAACGTTGCAACTGCATTATAGTTTTGTTTGAAAAACAAATCTTATGGCATTATAACACGTGATTAAACTTTTTTTTGTTTTTTCCCCTAAAAAGGATGTTCTACAGAATGATTCCCCATGATTAGTTGTAACAATTTTGGGAATTTGATTACGACTTCGGAACATTAAATCACAAATCCGCCATTACATGCAAGTCATCAATAGAAGCTTTAGACACCTTATAAGCTTTTATTAATAGCATAATAAAATCACACCATGCTAATCCAACAGTCAATCATTCAAACAATCTTAACATAATTAACAGCACATACACATCTTATGGCATTATAACACGTGATTAAACCTATTTTGTTTTTTTCCTAGAAAGGATGTTCTACAGAATGATTCCCCTAAATTAGTTGTATCAACGTTTGCGAATTTGACTACGACTTCTGAACATTCACAATTTGATAACACATTAAACGTATACAACCAAAATCACGAATCCGCCATTACATGCAAGTGATCAACAGAAGCTTTAGACATCTTATAAGCTTTAATTAACAGCATAACCAAATCAACACAATGCTAATTCAACTGTCAATTATTCAAACACAATCAACAGCACATACATCATACAATTAACTCATCATATCTTTCAACAACAATAAAATAACATCAAACTAGCATCAATAAGCAAAATGCAGCCGCAACAACTTAATTAGGGTTTCAACTTTCAAACTAGAGTTTTCAACCAAATTCTCTTCTGTATTGGTAAAATTAACACACTGCGGAATGCAAAGTCTAGTTAATTATGTGACAAATATACATAGATAATCGATAACTGATAAATGATTGATAGTTAGAGACTTGCCATTTGGTGCCGTACGAAGATGTGATGCAGGGAGTCGGAAAATTGCAAGTACAAAAGATTTATCAGTCAGACGCGCCGAAAAACGAATCGAGCAACTCAAGCACTATTATCGAATATCGAACTCGAGTCCGAACCGAGTCCGACCCAAATAGAATGCTAAATAAAACGTTTATATTATGGATTGATAAATGAAGTCTTAAGAACTTGCATTAACGTGACTATCTTGTTTGTATCATAATTTGAAATTCAAGGTCACTAAAATATGAAGAGAGAAGGTTAATTATTATTTTATTACAACTCCTAAAGCATGTTTAAAATGCTTAAAAAGAGCTCTAAGGATTTTATTTAACAAAACCCTTATATTATTTGTTCAACTTTTCCTAAAATAAGATTATTTTTCATTTTTTCTATTTTCTTTTCCACTATAAAAAATCGAGAATGTAGAGGGTTTATTGTTTCATTATCCATTAAACTTTAGATTTGTTACATATCGTATGAACTCAAATTTTAAACCATCTATCGTATGATGTAAACTTTCAAAAACCTATGTTGTATGTATTTAACTTCTAGTATATAAATAAGACTCGAAGAAAATGAGTCAATTTATGTAGCCAAAAAATTCAAAAAACAAACAACAAATGTTTTTGAAAGTTAACGTCATACAATAAAGGGTTCAAAAGCTGAGAGCATACAATAAGAATAAGCCAGAGTTAAGCACATAACGAAACAATAAACCATTTTTTAATTACTCTCTCTATCCCAAATTTACAGTCCATTATTCCATTTTGGGTTGTCCCAAATTAATTGTCCACTTTCATAAATAGAAAAAAATGTTGAGATAAAACTCTTTTATGCCCCTAATTAATATATATAAGACAAAAAATGGGTAAAAATTAAAGGGTAAAACTGTCATCTTATCAAAAATTAAAAGATAAGTTGATATTTTTTTAACTGTGTGTTTTTTGTTTACGGACAATTAAATTGAGACGGAGTAGGGAGTATTAGATTTTGATTTGATTTAATTAGTTTGTGTTAGTTATAATTTCAACCCTTTTCGGTATTAGTTAACTTAATCTCAAATCCGACTAGCCAATTTCGCTTAACATTGATCGTAAACGGTATTCATATCAATATTAGTAAATAGTATTGATAAGAAGTTGATGATTAGTAATGGCAACAAGAAATTAATACATATTATTACTTTACCTACATATTTCGAAATTGCACACACACATACTCAAATTTCTATATGATATAAACCTTTGAAATATACGGAGTAGTATATATGAGGTATTTATATGAGGTATTTTTATTATATACTTGCAAGAAGTTAGTATATATAATAGGGCATATACCAGTTCCGAGCTTCCGTTTACACATTTCATATTTAATAATACATGTGTTCTCCTCAATTAATCTCTAATATCGATTGGAAGAATTACACTTATTTGGAAGAATTTCATGTATATAACTTAATAAGCTTCCATCGGTATCCTTTATACAAAGGCATACATGCAGTCACACACACGTAAATGATAATTGATCGACGACAAAAAATCGTTTCTAAAAGATCACGTTACTAAATAATCAATTTAGAGAAAACTATGTATAATTAAAATTTTAAAATCATATTCTTGATCAACCCTTGTTAAGTCTGGCAATATATAATTTGATTCATATTTATATTCGATCCAATCCAATTATATTGCTTATTGGATTGGATAAAAAAATATATCCATTAGTCTAATTAATGATCTAATAAATCGATCTATCTTTAACGGATCAATGCTTGGATCGATTTGTTATCCATCCAGATTGATCCATTAATAAAATGAACAAATGTTTTTCAAAGCCCGCTGCTTGTTATCTTAGAATCCCGTTCATATAGGTCGTGTTGTGAAATACAATAATTGCCAGCTAGTTCTTATTCCTATATGGCTATATCTATACATCTACATGTACATCTTCATATATATAAGAGTACAAAATGGATCGATATGTGAAAAATATACCAAGTTTGCAAGTTAAGTTGCGTCTCGTTATTGCATTTACAATTACGTAGATATGTAATGTATAGATTTAGCATTCTTGTTGTTGCTGTTATGATCATCGACTTAGATATGTATGTCGTCTTTGATTATCAACTCAAACAATTTATCATTATAATTTTATTTTAATCTAAGCAACATATATTTATTTAGTATGTAGATTTAAGTTATTTTGTACACACTAGAATTACGTAGCTAGCAATTTAATAGTGTGAGGCAATTTGTTTACGTATTTAATCCTTTGTTGTACTGTTAGTGCTAGACGTTATACAATATTCATAAATAAACGATAATGTCCATTCTTGTGTTGTTCGGGATGGTAAATTAATCGATGTCTCAACAATGAATTTTATGACACTAAAATAATATTTCTCTAACTAATTTGCAAAAACTTTTTTATAAAAATAAATGAATCGATCCGGATCATGATCCGATCCACTTAAATTAATTGGATATGGATCGAATCATAATCGATTTAAGTTGTATCATAAATAGAGTGGAACAAGTCAACAAGATCCATCCATATTCATTCATTGCCAGCCCAACAACTATGAACCAAAAGATTCCATATATTGTGTTATAGATCGTAAGCAACATTGATCCAATAATTTAACTATAAAACGTTTGATCTAAACGTACATCATTTGTCAATATGAGTAAACTATAAGTACAGAAAGCGTGAAGGTTCAACCAAATAGATTATACACATGCAATTTAAATAGACATCATTCATCATCAAAATTGTAGTAATTAATAAATGAGTTTTTTTTCATGTGATATATGGACCTGTGTGTAGTGAGAATGGCTAAGAAACGCCAGTGGGATGTCTAAAGATGATAAAAAGAAGGGTTACTTGTATTACTTTTTTGAAGTAGTGGGTCAAAGGAGAAGCGATATCTGAGACATTTCACTTGGTTGTAGGAAGAGAAGAACTTGATGTGTGACGATTAAATCAGAGTCAACTAATCAATATTTAATAAAGATTGATGTTGTGAATTGGATTAGAGTATGTAGATTACGATTAATATTTTTGTATAAGCGGGTCATCGAACTAGGCGTGGGCTTGGCGGGTTCCATCTAGAGGTCGCGGGTTGGATCACATCCTTTAGACCTCTTGAGCTGTTACTTGGGGATCCTCATTCTCTTCCCGATATTCATGATGGATGAAAATTGACTTTGGGCAAGGCACATCAATTTCGGGTTAAGGAGCTTTCTATGCTAATTGATGAATCGTATCTATCTCATGACTCCTTGGCAAGCACTTCGTACGGAATTCGTAGGGTGCCGAAAAAAGTGAGTGTGCAGGTTGTTTAAATAGGCTTCTTATACTAAAATAAACCTTGTCAGTAAATGTCTCAATATTGTTTAGGAGTATGTCCTATTTATAATAGTGCAAAATGAGGACGTGGATCATAGTTTGTTTAAGTGCCCTCGAGTTGTAACTATTTGGCGAAAAGTGTTTAGTTGGTGGCGAGTTCAATTTCCTACCGAGTAGTTCATTCGGTTTAAAGACATGGTAGATTGTTCTTTCTCTTCCTCTACTAATTCAATTGATTGGAAAGTGCTTTCAGGAGTTTTTTACTCCACAATTCGGAACATTTGGAAATGGCGAAATTTCGTTGTTCACTCAAGTCTTGACAAAAGACGTGCTAACATCTCAGACGTAGTCGACTTTAACGACTTGGATTTCAAGTCGATGATCTTACATATCTTCTTATTAGTTATCGAGGATATCTAATCCCATCGGTTCAGTTAGAACTTGGAAGCTAGGCATGCGGTGGGAATAAGTTAAGGTGACTGTTTCTAGCAATGTTGAGGGCTTTCAGCTTTGGATGTTGGCATGTTATGTTGTAATTTTTTGGGTTTTTATGACTCTTGAAGAGGTGCGGACCTGAAAAATTTAGTCACCGGTGTCACAAAATTTTTGAAACTCCCTCGACTTGGTAGATGATCAAGTTTATTTAATAATGAGGTGCACCACCTAAATATCAGTTGTAACACTCTTAAAAAATCAATAACTTTTCAACTAAATGTACATCAAGCCGACTTAAGTGACTGGTGTCACGTGACACCGCTAATTATAACGTGGGTTCGCCCCTGCTCTTCTTCTTATCTTGGTAAGTTGGATGGTGTTCTTGCTTCCCTTTATTTTAGGGTGACGATTAATTTATTAGTTGATAAAATAAAATTAAAGTTTACTTATAATTGTTTTAAGCTATAGTATCCCGTTATGAATATTAAATTATGATATTCATTGACATTTATTTAACGAACATTATTTAAATGAATATCATAAAAGATTTCACATGCCTCACTCATCATGTTGATGTTATTTACAGTTTTATGTCTATATCGACATTCGACAATATGAATTTTCTATGTACAGGAAAAAAAAAGTCTGTTTGAAGTATTTGAACAACTTAATATGTACGTATTTAATTAAGTCGACATTGGATAAGATATTAGAGACTTATCCAAAGTTCCAAACAACTCATTAATATATTTTAATTTTAATTATTGATCACAAGTGTACGTTTGCATATGTTGACACATCATGTCCATTATTTATGCAAAAAGTGAAAAAAGCATTGTATGAATACGATGTTATATCCAACCCAACCACATAAATTATGTAAATATATATCTTTTAATTTTTATGATTTATTAATGCTTTGATTTGAAAGGTTCAATGAATTCACAAAGTTAGTACGATAGTACAAAATATAATATAATGCCGAATGAGTACAAGGTGGTGGGGAATGCGTCCCATTAATAAAACTTTTGTTACGACTTTTCCAACATTTTCATACTTATCTAATTGTAAATGTAACAATCTTACAAAACCATGTATAAATACTTTGTACTTAAGATGATATTCAAGATCAAGATGATCAAATCAATATTTAAGGTACACCGAGTATATATTGATGCACGTTGAAAACCTTAAAAAACATCTTTTGAGGTTGTCGTTATCATTTTATTATGATGGTTACAATAAAGTGATCTCCTACCAAAGCGTTCAAATATATGATCTGTATAAATTTAATATAAACCTGTAGACTGTAGTCTAATGCGCCAACATATTTATTTAGTTTTGTCAAACACACTTCCGTATATAGTAGAAAAACAACAATGCAAAAACAGAAAAAGTTTGACAGTTTTCACACAAATTTAAATTTCTAAGTAGAATATTGAGTGATGAAATCTTTGATAATTTGCATCAATTCAATAGATGGTTCTGAATTTGGATTAATGGTGAAGAACCCATGTTGCTGACCTTCAAACTCAACATACTTCACATCCTTCCCCCAACTCTTCAATCTATCTGCATAGTCTTTGGCCCTGTCTCTCAATAGATCACAACCACCACAAACAACCAAGATTGGATCCAAATCAACTGGTTCAAGATCCAAGCTAACCGGTCCGAATGGGTTCACCAATGGGTGGTCCATTGTGTCCCCATCCGGAATCGACAGCCTCCAAAACCTAGGAAACACAAACGTACCGTAGTTAATTGTAAAACTACTAATGATCATCATATTACATGTGGCAAACTAAGTGGGTAGGCCAGCTGGATAACGGGTCGAAAAAAGTAACATAAGAATTTTCACTACGAGATGGAACGGACCAAGCCAGGCCATGTTACACAAATTCCTTATAGTACATTAAAAAGGTGTCAATATAGATAACTAAATACTCCATGAGAATTCAATATTATTACAATAACATTGTGAATCTTTATGAACTGATTAAGGAAGTTGTATCTATTAAATGTTAACTTTAGACGACTTTTGACATGTTTGACTGATTCCCTTTTACCTAAAAAAATTCCATTTAAGGTATCATTTATTTTCTCTGCACTCACTGATAAGTAAATGGGTCTAAGTTGATTCAGGGCTACAAGTTTGAAAGACAAACACTTGTGAAGGGAAACTAACCTATCGATAAGTTGCCAGTTCAAAAAAGCGTCTTTGGGACCATGCGCCTCGAATTCAGTTAGCTGCACCCCACCAAAGAAAGGTGCCAAAAGCACATACCCCCTAACCCGAACCGGTCCTAAACTTTTCGAACCAGCACCTAACTGGACTGCCACATTATGAGCAATGTTCCCACCAGCCGAGTCACCAGAAATGAACAAACGAGTAAAATCTGCCGAGTCAACTAGCCACGGATCCGGCTGAGCAGCTACAGCCTGGGACTGGAGCCACTTGATAGATGTGAGCCCGTCTTCCACAGCCAACGGAAGCCGGTTCTCAGGGGCTAACCGATAGTCTGGAGCCACAATCACAGCTTGAAGAGACAAAGCCAACTTAAAACAATAGTTTTGACAATTGGGCCATGTTCTTGAGCCAATGCAAAAACCACCACCATGAATATAGAAAAAAATCGGCAGCTTACTATTTGTGGCTGAAGCCGGCTTGTAAAGCCGGAGGGAAAGGTTATTTAAATGGTCGAACACAACGTCTTTCCAGAGAACCGAGCCATCATCAATCACGGGGACTTTGAAGCTCGGTTCAGTGGACCGCCATATCGAGCCATCACTATAAACTTTGAGCACCCCTCTACAGTCATCAACTTCATGGGGTGCCATATTTGATATGTTCGGACTAAAGTTTGTGATGCATTTGCTTTAAGGATTGATAATGAAGGATGAACACAACAAGAAGGACAAAATAAGGTGGCGTAGATTCTGCATCTTTGTGTTTGTCTATTACTGATGACATACACATTCTTGATTTCGTGCCAAAATTGAGCTCTGCTAGCCGGCTATTTTTTCCTTTTTAATGCCCAAAACCAAAACAAGACGTAATTATACAGTCTTTCTTGGCTGGTCAACAGGCCAAGGTTAACCGAACAAATTAAATATTTTTTTTATAAAAAATTAAATTAATTTTGTCTTGATCAAAGTATATGATGATGTATCAAAAGTTCACCAAAAACTATATTATTATTGTACATATCTAATTTCTCATGACTAACAAACCGAACACGTAACAAACAAACAAATGACGTGACAACTTATATGGTTGTCATACCAGCTAAAACTACCAAAATAAAAGTTATGAGAAACATAAAAACAGAAACGATAGAAAAGTTCACACTTCCTACAGATACTTTACTAATTTGACAAACACATTTGAGACTAAACATAACCCGAATCACCCCATTTATAACAGTCAAAACTGCTACCTGTACTCAAATCCAAACAACATTAAAAGGGAGTCTACTAAGAAAGAAAGAAAGAAAAAAGAGAAGATTACAAATATCATCCTTTCCATTTGCCATAACAATATACAGAAACAAGACAAACGCTATCTGCTATTATAAACTTACATACTTAAAGAAACCGCTACTAATAACAAGTCAGCCACGGTCATTAACATCATCTCGACAACAACCACCACCACCCACCTACCGTCCGTTTCAAGTCTCTATTCGGTTTCGAAGAAGACTTAACGTTATGCCTTCACAGCAGGGGAAGGAAGTTCTCATCAAAAGCAACGTTACACCGGTCAATGATCCCGTTTTACTTATTATTTATCTTCCCAAAAGTTAAAATTATAATTTCTACGATTACTCGTCCTACTTATTATTTTTGGTGCATTTGTCTACATGGAACCAAAGTTCAAATTTTCCCACTTAAATGGCGCAACGAGGCCTATATCAGGGGCCCCACGAAGGAACAGACATACACATACACAAACCGCAGCTATGGCAAGCATTGAGTGTATGTAGGGTCGATGAAGCAACCCTTGTGAACCGGGAATCCTTCTAGGGTGTTTGGCAACCACGACTGCACATCTCGAACAAGATTTTGGTACCACACTGTCCCTTATCCTGAAACTAAGCTCTTGATGATCCCCGTTTCTTGTCTGTAGCTCGATCTCATTTGAGATCCGTACTGAAACTTGGCCAGCTATTCTGTCTGCAAGCTTCCGGGCTACAAGTAGGTTGTATGAATTGTTATCCCTCATAGACGCGTAAACGAATGGAGACAATCCGTTAGCATCTAACGAAGAATTCCAGCTCATGAGCCCAATCTACACTCGGTAAAAAAAATCTAATTAGCATCAGTTGTGAACTATATAATGTAAGGGTCACAAGATGGGCATACCTCCTGTGGGTCGTTTGTTAACACATCAATTATATCGTCTGAATCAGATGTGCAAGCAGCCACATGCAAGGGAGTGATACCTCCAGGTCCTGCAAGGTTTGGCGGAAAAACAAACTTTCTAGAAGTAGCTTGAGCATCGAGCACTGAATAATGTATGAGCAAATCAACCATTTTCATGCACCTCCTTTTTACAGCCCTGTTTAAAAGGTGAATTCCAGAAAGCATCTCTAATGAAGACGCGTGATCTGTAAAGCTGGAGCCTTTTTGAAGTAGAATTCCTAATAGCGTTCTCATTAAAGCACAAAAATCTCGTTCCACTGAGAATACAAGCAGAAACTTGAATCGAGTAAGGCTATAATTAGAATCCCCTTCCTTTTTTTGGAACAACCACCCAAGCTCATTCAAGAAGTGTACGGTTTCCTTCATTGAATTTGACCGACCAATTAGAGCTTCACCAAACTCAGCCTCGAGAAGCCTCAATTCTTGGCAGAGAGCAGCATCGGCTATGATTACAGGAAAGCTGTTACCTCTTAATCCGTTCTCAATCTGTTCATACAAATCAATTTTCAATATTTTGAAAACTATGTTTCAAAAAAGTTAAAGGTGGCAAAAATGGTAGGTCCCAATGTGTCGATACTAGTATCTACAAACACATCAAAGTTGGTCGAATCTGGTTTGGTTGACCCGAAACACTTTTCGTCCAAAATTTATAATTATGAACGATTATGTGTCAAATACGATTTCGATAATAAGTTAATTCTGATTGACCAGTTTCTGTTTTTTCTATTTTAATTTACATGTAAGTTGGAATATAATTTGAATCATCTCGTTTATAAGTAACTGGGTTGTATTGCCAGCTCTAAAAAAAGTCGTTAAGTATTCATCAAACAGATATATGTACCTCAATGAAACATCGACCAAGTGTACTAGGTGAACAAATTTTAAAGCTGCACGTGCTTATTTCTTCATATGGAGATTCTTGATTATCTGATTCAGTTCCTTCCTCCAACATGCATCCATCAGAATGTGTGCAGTAGATCCTGCAGAATGACATGGAATGCATCACTAATATTCCACATCTTTGTAAAACAAAATAAATAATGAAAATCAAGACGAGGGAAAGAACTACACACTTGGTGCCAGGTGTCCTTAGATTTCGGCCTCTTAGAAGAAGAGAAGTCTCCTTTCCGGCCACAACAGCCAAAGGGGAGATGGATATCAACTGTGGAGAACTCCACGCTTTCAAGGATTTAAACAAATAAACCTTCCCTGTTGTATGATAACAAATGCATCAAATGTTATAGCCGTAAAATCAACAAGTCATATTGCAGCAAAAACTAGAAGCTAAAGGTGCAAAACTTGACCTGTTTACCAACAAATGGGTTCATAAGGGTAATGCTTTATGTTTAACGGATCAAATGGGTAAAGCTTATTTTTTATTATTTTTTTAAATGTAGCCCAGAATTACCACAAGATACCCATTGGACATATACAAGAATATAACTTTCAACCCATCACCCAACCTGCTCGACCCATATATTGCCACCCAAGTAACAGCAATATTCGACTTTCAAAACTTTCAAGACAAGAATCAACAAAAGATGCTATCATCTGAAGCACAATACACATTATTATAAAAATAAGTCAAGAAAAAAGACAACACAACTCAGTGACTCACCATCCTTATGTGATACTATTTGCTTCTCAGTATGTGCTAAGAACCTTCCAGTTCCCCAAAAGTCTGTACCAGAATCTTGCAAAAGAGAATTAATATACTGCAGAAAGTTCACTTCAAGCTGCAAGAAAAACCACACTGTAAGTGCTTAGTAATAAGCTACAGGAAGAAAAGACCACTGAAGAAAGAATTTACTCACTTGATCCCAAGAAGATGAGGGCATGGATAAATAAATTGAAAGAACTACACAACCAGGCCTTATGAATCCTTCTATATCTGATGGACTTTGAGAAAGCCAATTGAACACCTGAAAGCCAGAAGTCGATAAGTAAGTTGCTTCAGCTCTGTGTGAGTCACAGTCAAATGTGGCGGTTTCATTTACGTATAAATGGATCGCTTAGAGTCATATTTTTTTCTATAACGATTCATAGTAAAAAATTAACAGTGACTAAAAAGAAAACAGGTTCGACAAGCTAAAATCGCCGATAAGTGTATTTCTTATACATAAAATGATAAAACCTCCTAATTTTGTTGATAAAATAAACTACAATATATAAGAAATTAATATACTTTGTAATCATAATTTACAAACTAAAATTTTTACCAACAAAACTAAGAACTTTGAAACAAAAGTGTTTAGGGCAAACCCAACCATTCCATTTCGATCCATACAAGAAATTACCCTTTTGACATGGTACCCAAATCGCCCATTTTGCAAACTCTAGTCAAAATAACCAAGCAAATATTTTACCTGTGTACGCAGTGAACCAGGCAAATGACTTGGATCCCTGTCGAACAGTTTAAACAGTATTCGCCCGGTACGATCCTTAAAAAAATACCAAAACATGTAAAATCAGAAATCCATATAAAAAGATAACTTTTTTAAATCGTATATCCATTGACTACCAACCTGAGGGTCAGAATTCAAACTTGCAGGTGACTGGTCGGATCCAGATGAAGATGTGTAACCAGCTCGGTAAGGAGAACTTTGAATTGAAATATTATCAGTTCCAGCATTCGGCCCTCCAAAAAGCTCAAGAGGTATAGTGCTGGCTTTAACATGTGCAGTAACCTCACCGGTGGTTGACATACTCTCGGGTTTCATTCTTTCTCTTGAAGCTTTTGGTGGGAAAAGCCTATGCACAACAGGTGGAGAAGATGATGGTGAGTCTGTCGGGTTACTGCTATCAGATGAAAAATACCTCCTGCTCGATGCAAGTTTCGGTGGGCTATCGTTTTCAGGTGAAGAACTAAATAACTGCAATTGTAAGTTCACCGGAGTGTCCAGAACTTGACAATCGGAATCTTCACCGCGAGACTGGAAACTCGTACTACTTCTTTCTCCGCCAGAATGAACTTCTGTTACTGGCTGTTTGTGCAAATTGAGAGCCATGGTTTGGTCATTATAACCAGCGTAAGTTTTATCAGCTTCAATAACCTGGTTCGTTTTTTGCAATACAGGTTCCGAAAGACCAGCAAGCAAGTCCATGGTTGATGAGTTTGTTTTTCCGTAAACTTTATCTTGTATCTCAGACGAAGATTTCTCTTTAGTCAAGTTTCCTGGAACTGGTGATTTAGACCCACGCTCAACAGGCATAGGCAAAGAGTTTATTTTGTTAAGGATCTGCATTAACTGATCTTTATTAGGTAAGGGTGACACACTCCTGGACATGTCTTCAGCATTTCCTAATATCCAAAAACCAAATATTAATATACAGGACTAGCGACAAGAAAAAAAAGCATGGAGAGAGGGTGTTATTATCAATACCTTGAGCACGAGCTAAAACCGTAAGCAAATTAACAATATCCATATCCCCGTTATTATTTTTATCACCATTTCCAGAGAGTAATTGTGAAGCAACATCTTCTGGCTGTGTTTTTCTTCTTCTCCTGTTGTGACCCGCAAGCCTACGCCTACAGCTACGCTTTCCCTCATCAAACTCGGAAAGAGGATGAAACCTATAAATAATAAGAGCAATATAATATATTATCATTGCTAATCCATCAGCTCACAAATATGTCTGAAAAAACGAACTTTGGAAGAAAATAAACAATACGTGCACAAGCACATACACCTACATAGAAGTCAGAACCTTAAAATATTCTATCTTTATGTACTGTAAAACAATGAAATATAAAGATTTGTTGATGAAGTTCTTCTTCTGAAGGAAAAAAATGTTGTCACATTTCCTGGATAAATAACGGTTAACCAGAGAAAGTTATGCATATAAGGCAACTTATAGGGTTCATATTATACGTTTAAGCGTGTTATGAAAAAGATTACTACTCTGTAATAAAACGGGATGCAGAAGATAGTATTATATGTGTTGATGTTCCTTGAAATTTTAATAACCTGATGAATCAGTGTTTAGTGGTTCTCATAATTTAAGGAACTAATTGACACTTGACAACGTGACCAAAAAAACACATTCTTGTAAAATGAAATTTAACAGTGCCATAATTTAGGTCATTTTATTTACCATTAGATAAAAAGCATTCTTGATACAGGTACGGAACTGATTATTTATTTAAACCCTAACAACAAGACGATTATAAGCAAATTTTGTTTACTGAACACATATATAACTCCTCATTTAATGTGAAATAGCCATGATAAATATAGCGAGTAAATTAAGACAATAAATTAACAAACCTGCTACACTGTTGACAAAATCTTTGCATTTGTTTTCCAACTAACGCTTTACCCGCTTTACTATGAACCTCACACACCTTATGACGACGATGATAATCTTTACCACCAGATAAATCTTCCTTACAATTATCAACCTGACACATCGGATAATTCCCACCACCGCCGCCACCTCCGCTACCTGGTGATCCAGATCGAACCCGTTTACTAGGTCTAGTTACCACTTCCTCAACCGAACTCAACCCACCACCAAGCTGTAACAATAGCCTTGCATCGTCTTCCCCCTGACCACTTTGACTCTTCTTTGACCCTTCAGAATTAACCGGATTATCAAGTGAACTTTGTTGTTGTCGTTGTTGTTGACTAGATATTTCCATCATATCTAACGGTTTAGCCACGAGTCTCGAACTATCCCATTCCCAATTCTTAGGGTTCCAACTATTTCTAGATTCATCTAAATTTGGAATTAACCTCTGAAGATACTGTTGTTGCTGCTGCTGTTGCATAAAGTTTGCATTTTGAAACGGCAAACTCCGCTTCTTCGCCATCGTATGCGCATCAGCAAACTTTCCACCACCAATTGTATTATACATATATAAAGGTGGAGCTACTTGTGTACCAACCTCTTCCATTATTTCCACAAATTAAATAACCCAAATTCCTATAAATACCAAATCATCACAAAATTACTTCCTGAACATTAAAAAAAATGATCCAGCGAAAATTATATCATCAAACCAATCAAAAGTTCATTTTCCCCCAATTTTTTCCATTTTCCCCAAATAAAAATTCATTCTTTTCCATTTTTTGAAGGGCTTTTACAATAATCTTGAAACTAGCTATACACATATTGATATACATAAATATACATATATAGATACAGAAATTATATTAAAGTGAAGGACTTGCTAACCTTTTATGAGTTCATAACATCCCCAGATGAAAAATTAAATAAAATCAGTGAGGACTTTTATCAAACAGTTGGTGTGCAGATCTAACAAAAACTTGAAGAATAAAGTAGAGAAATAAGGCGAATTGAGATCTGGGGTATAGAGATAGAGAGCAAAATATAGATACAGATCTGATGATAAAACAAGATGGGAAAAGGGTGGTGGAGTCAATTGGAAGGTGGAGTCGTACGAGCCGAATGGGGGTTTGTTTTTTAGTTTATCTTTTTTATTTATTTATTTTTCATTTCTTTTCATAAAAATGTTTATGTTTATTTAAGCAATTATATCTGCATTCTGTTTTCACATACTGTTAAATGGTCAAAAGATATGGTTTTGAGTGATATGTTAACCTGCAGATTACAAAACCTCCTTTGTTGGAAAAACCCTACTTTCATGGAGGCAAATTATACAAATTTGTTGGAGATTTTGAAAATATAAAAATAGTACTCGTAAATGATATTTAATAAACGATATCGTTTCAACTTTTATAAAATTAGGAATAAACGGTTAGGATTATGTAAAAAAAATTTAGAAAATTGATGTGTAATGTTTCTACATAATAATCGAGACTCGTATTAATATTTATCAGAGGTTTTTGCTGACAAATGTATAAGAAGAAATTGGTAAAAAATTATTAATAGGGTGAGATTACCAATAATATCATACCACATATACAAAGAGAATGTTTCATACTACAAAACTCATTTACCCCAAACATCAATTATCTCACAAATGACAAATCGAAAAATCATGAAACTTGCACAATAGTTTTCAGCGTTTTATCCTCTTCGATTTGCCGTCCCTCAAGGCATACTTCTGACGAATTCTTCATTTTTTTGGTGGGTTTCATATGTTACTAACACATGTGTTAGAGTGTTGCGTTTAGGGTTTAGGGGTTAGGGTTAGGGTTTGGGTTTTGGGGTTTCTCCCCAAACCCTAAACCCTAACCCCAAACCCTAAACCCTAAACGCTTTATAAAACTCTAAACCCTAAATCATACTAAACCCTAATAAACCCTAAACCCTACTAAAACATAAAATATAAACCCTAAACCATGACCCCTGCTAAATCCTAACCCTAAACTCTAACCCTAAACCCTAACCATAACCGTAAATAAAATGTACAATCAATCACTAATACATGTGTTGCTAATTTATAAACCCACCAAAAAACCGATTTTTTGCATCGAAAGTATGCCTTGAGGGACGGAAAATCGAAGAGGATAAAACGCTGAAAAATATGGTGCAAGTTTCATGATTTTTCTATTTGTCGTTTGTGAGATAATTGATGTTTGGGGTAAATGAGTTTTGTAGTATGAAACATTCTCTTTGTACATGTGGCATGATATCATTGGTTCCCTTAGTCTCACTCAAAAATCATGGAATCATTTGAACCTTACTATTTATTAATAATACTGATATTTTTTGAGAACTTTTTCTTTAATTTTTGAATGAAGTTTAGAGACTAAATTCATGATGTTCTAAAAATAAACAAAGAGGGGTTGAATTTGCTTTGGATTAATTATTAATGTGGCGTTCAATGTGTAATTGATAATTTTTTTAATTCGAAGTTGGGATCTGATCAATTCAATAAAGATGCGATTCATATATTTCCTCACCTTTGACGTTTTTAGAAATAACAGATGTGGCACCAGGTTGTCAAACACCGTGTTTGTAATTGCAACATATAGCCGACGTATATTTTTATTTGCAAAAACATCTCATTTTGGATAAGAAATAAAATTAGTATAATCGTGTATTTTTGATTGTTTATAAACACGTTTCGTTCATATAACATTGGATCTGCCAAAGTTCCGTCTACCTCCAAACTAGTACCAAAATGATACATATGATAAGGGAAATGCTTATCATATTTAAAGCAAAGATGTTTACTCTCATTTATACTCCTATTAAACTAAAACTACTTGTTTAATGTTTAACCTTAATAAAAGATATAAAAATTGCAACCCACATAGGAGTATTAACATGTTAATCAAAATCTAGGGAAATGCTTGTCTACAAACAAGCAAGAAAGTAGGTTAAAAAAGTTACCAAAACAATATAGCAATTTGTCATGACTCAAACCACAAAATGTTAGAAAATTAACAGTAAAATTTGCTATCTAAATTAAGTTGGTATATACATATATTTTATTTATTTATTTATCGGAATTATTTAGTATCTTGTTTATGTATGATAAGTAAAGTATAGACTCAGTTGACCTTACGCATATGCCACTTAATAAAAAATTATTTTGTTTTTTTTACAATATTATATGCACTCCAATTTGAAATTTAAAAATACGAGTACAAAAATATATAGAAACATGCTTCTTGTTAATCTTAAATGAATCTAGGAAAAATCTAAATATGTTTTTTTAGAAATTTTGTGCATAAACATAAATCTATATACATTAATATATAGACGAAGTCTCCGCGATGACAATCTAATAGTGGGAACATGCACCACAAATTCGAAGGTCACGGGTTCAATTTCGTCGTTCCCATTTTTCTTTAACCGTGGATTACGCAATACCTCTTCCATGTTGGTTGTGGGATGGATAGTTGAGGTGCCGTTAGAGGGTTGGTTCTGCGACGCATAGGGTGAAAAGTGGATCCAATTTTCAGAAATTTGTTTATAATTAATTTATATTGATTAAAAATTCTACTTCTTAATGATTTGAATAATCTTTTATTTTTTGGGTTATATTCAAATATTAATTTAAAGTAACAGATTCTTTACGTTAATGATTTCGATTTACTTAATTTCCATTAACAATTAAACATTGTGATTAAATTAAAATAAAATAGAAGAAAGAGTACATTGTGGGCAAATAGGTCTTTCATTGCCAAACCAAAAGCAAAGGCACATTGTTGAACATGTACATTGCATTTGTGAACATGTGCAATGTCACCTTTATGTCCACACCACTAATTATTTCTTTGTCTCACTTTCTTCTTTAATTTTTTTGATAATAAATAAATAATATAATTTTATAACTTAATTAATGACAGTCAAAGATCTCTTCTAATTGTAAATCAAATAACCAATTCAAATTATTAGTCCCAATAATAAGTAACATGTTTTACAAATAATCAAATTAATGCCTAGACAATTTAGGGACATTAATGATTTTCAAAAAACAACTACAGATATCATACATTACTTTGCCAATTATCATATAAGATAAGATACCAAATATATTTATGAATTCACCACTAAAATTATTCGTACACCATTAACTATGTTTACATTAACTATGTTTACAGTGTTATACTTCACAACACTATAATGCACAAATAGTAATGTACAAATCATTCCTCTCAAGAAATGAATAACAAAAGTTTTTTAATATTATTTTTATTGTACATGAAATATAATTGCATATTTGCATGATTATATATTAAAAGGATGACATGAAACCATCGTGACGATGTACTTATCGTGTTTATGCCCCTTCAATGAATAGACTAGTGGTGAATGACATGCAACATAAAAGCAAAGGTTACTTTTGAATCGTGGGTTACACATATCTCATTATGGTCGTGGGATTAGTCGATGGGAGACCACCAGAGGATCGGTATACCCTTCTTTTATTGTGCTTATGCAAAATACTTTTATCGTATCTACTATTACGTTGTCATCGTAATTCTAATAGGTTGTGTCAAAGAAGTTCATCAACGTTTTTAAAGTTAGGTAAAAGGTTATTTTATCAATAATATATGATTTCAATAATGATACTATGTAAGTAGTTAATCTCATACTGTAAGTTTTGAATTATATTAGAGTTTCGATGGGATAATATACAAATAGGTCACTATACTTTACGCAATGTTCATGGGGTTACTAAACTTTAAAAATGTTCAATTGGGTTAATGTACATGTAAAAATGTTCAATTAGGTTACCAAATTTTGAGCATAGTTGTTATAACCAAGATGACGCCATTTAGTAAACTTAAAAATGTTCAATTGTGTCACTATTTTTAAAACTGAAATTATGCAAAATAGGTGGGATAACACCAATCAACAACTATGATCCAGTTGAACATTGTTAAAATTTAGTAACTCAGATAAACATTTTCGTAAAGTATAGTGACTCATTTGTCTATCCGAAGTTTTGATCACACGTCTACTTAAATGATACTCTGTGAAACCATAACAATTATATTTATTTTATAAGGTATTTATAAAGATTAAGGAAAATATATTAATATAACTATTGTATAAGACTATAAGGTACAAAAGTGAGTTTCAAATGAGTACATCAACTTTGAGTGATAATGGAGTAACCAACTAGAATGCGTCATGTGTCACAAAACCCATTTTCCCCCCGATTTTTAAAAATCAAATATCCCATAAACGGTAAGTTGAAAAATTATAAAAATTACACTATTAAAATCATTATTTTTTCTCTCTTCCATTTGCCATCTCACAAGGTATACTTTCGACGACTTTAATTTTTTTAGGTTTTACAAATTGTACAAAATTAGTAACACATGTGTTACTAGCTGGTATCACATGTGTTAGTTGCAAGTATCACATGTGTTACTAACCGGTATCACATGTGTTACTAGCCGGTAACATATGTGTTAGTTGTTTTCAAAACCCACCGAAAAATGGAAAAAAAAAGTTCGTCGAAAGCATACCTTGTCACATCTCAAATCGAAGAGAATAAAACGTTGATTTTATGGTACAAGTTTTATGATTTTTCAAATTACCGTTTGAGAGATATTAATATTTAAAAACGTGGGGTAAGTAGGTTTTGTGACACGTGACATATTTTAGGTGATTCCTCAATTCTCATCCAAAATTGTTAAACTCATTTGAATCTTACTCTAAGGTGTAAATATGTAGTATTTGTCAACATAAAAGGAAAATTACTTTTAATGTTTGAGTGGGACAACTAATGCCAGCTTTATGTTGAGAAGGAATAGTACCATTTTATGGTCCCCAATACCCATTCACCATATGCAAGTCAATTACTTGTTCTTTCATCTCCAAACAAATTGGTACTACAAAGGAATCTTAGAATGTGGGCATGTACAACCCAATCAACCAAAGGTACGACTCCAAGTGTGTCTTCAGGGTTGTCATATGCTAAATGTTTGCTTTAAACCAAATTTACAAACTATCATATGGCCAGTTAATCAATGAAATATTTTCAGAAGATGGATACAAAATGTATTTCATGTTTACCTTTTCTAGTTTGTGCTATGAGTGTAAAACTAAACAAGGCTATAACTAAAGTGCTCAAGAGTACAATCTTTTTCATTGCTAATTTAACCGTTGAAGGTGATGCGATGGTTTTAAATCTGATTGCTTTAACAAGAAGCGTGACGGTTGATGTTGTAGTTTTTCGTCGCTTGTGTTATGTAGCTCGTTTGACCAATTTGAGATTACAATGTTTTGGTCATTAATGTTTTTGTAAGAGGTGCATGCCATCTTTTTTTTCTTTCTTTCTTAACCGCTTTAATCGTGCTTACAATGTTTCAATTTAATTCAATGATGTTAGTGTTAGAATAATATTTCACATAATCATGTAGAAACAGGTCAATTTGGGCTATTTATATTGTACAAGATAGAAACGGGTCTAAAATGTTCAAAGTTTCTTATCGTGTATTTACATGCTTGAGTAACGTTCAAATGAGTACATCAATTTTGAGTGAGAATAAGGGAACCAACAAATTTATGTCATGTGTCACTTTATTCTCTCTCATCCACATTTTTAAAAATTAAATATCTCACAAACGGTAAGTCGAAAAATTATAAAAATTGCACCATAAAATTCAGCATTATCTCCTCTTCGATTTGCCATCCCTCAAGGCATACTTTTGACAACTTTTTTTTTTTATTTTTTTGATGGGTTTTACAAATTAGTAACACATGTGTTAGTGATTGTTTGTACATTTAATTTGTGGTTAAAATTAGGGTTTGGGGTTAGGGTTAGGGTTTAGTAGGGTTTAGGGGTTTAGTAGGGTTTAGGGTTTAAGGTTTAGGGTTTAGTATGATTTAGGGTTTAGAGTTTCGTAAAGTGTTTAGGGTTTGGGGTTTAGGGGTTATGGTTTGGGGTTTAGGGTTTGAGGTTGGGGTTTCAGGGAGAAACCCCAAACCTCAAACCCTAAACACCAAACCCTAACCCCTAAACCCTAAACGCAACACTTTAACACATGTGTTAGTAAATGTGAAATCCACCAAAAAAATGGAAGAAAAAAAAACTTGTCGAAAGTATACCTTGAGGGACGGCAAATCGAAGAGGATGAAACGCTGAATTTAATGGTGCAATTTTAATAATTTTTCGATTTGTCATTTGTGAGATAATTAATGTTGGGCGTAAATGAGTTTTGTACATGTGAACATTCTCTTTGTACACATGGCTTGATATCATTGGTTCCCTAATTCTCACACAAAATCCTATTCTCATTTGAACTCCACCCTTACATGCTTACAATAGTTTGAATTATTTAAATGTTTATGTTTAATAAAAGTTATTATTATTATTGTTATTATAGTTTTTTCATTATTGATTACTTGTTTTATTTATGTATATGTTCAAAAAAGCCATAATAAAATGGTAATATGAACAGTGAAATTGTTGATTATGATCAAGTGTAGTCATTCGTTCACAATAAAAAAATATATATATATTTCTTTTAATTCTTGTACAGTTCTGTTCATAATTTTTGTTAGAAGTAGAAGAAACTATAAACAAAGATAGAGTCTAGGGAAATTGTTCATAGTGAATCTAGTAGTTATCATGTCAATAAAAGTTGGGTTTATATTTTCAAACTGTACTAAAATTTATATGCTTTACTGTTTTATTAAGCGTACTGAATTTAAAAATCACTGTTATATGTATCTAAGATTCAAAATGGGTATATTGTATGCATATTGGCACTTTTTTTTTTACATTAAAGATCAATTTTTTGGTAAGTTTACAATAGGTTATATATTTATGTAATATACGTTTCGGAAACTTCAATACATACAATAGATTTTTTTAAAGTTCAACACATACAATAGTCTAAAGCGTAAAATTTACTACATTTTTAGCAATAACACCTTAAACCTTAATCATTTGTTAAAAATGTTATATTTTGTTATTTCTATATTCTTGTACACTTCTGTTCATAATAAAAATGATATAATTTTCAACTCGATTTCAACATTATTCATGGTATGATTAATGGAGAGAGGTTTACAAGAGATCTTAAATTTTAAGATATGTTATCCAAAATGTGACCACAATCTATTTATACAACACTAACACATACAAAATAAGATGCGTATATCGAGTCTACCACAAAGATATGGCAGAATGTTAGGTAACTTTTATATGGTTTTGTTTGATTTGGTTTCATTTTTTTTTATATTGATCATCAAAGTGCTTTCCTTCAATGCATGAAACCTATTTTGTATTTTTGGTGTTGAAACTGATTGAATGTACGTCAATTTATTTTCGATAGGGACCATATTCCTATAAACGTCATTCGTAGTCGATTGTACAAGAAATTTATCCACCTAGAGTAATTAACAAAAAAGGTAGATTCTTGTTACATGAGCTGAAATTGTTGAAAGTTAATGAATAATGACATTATATGCATATAACATTGTATATGAAAGAGGCGGATTCCTATTATAAAGATATTGGTGTACTGTAAACATATCTAACTCATTAAATGTGTATAAATCATAATCTTCGGATAGAAAAAATGAAAGGTCTATGAAGTTTTTTTTAAATGAATTAGAACTGTATGCAGTAGAGCCCAACCCGACTCATCTAATTTTGACTTCCATTAAAAGTACCCGTTTTGACCTGCCTCCCTACTCTCCTGCATATCCAAAGATTTGTATTCCCAAACCACCCTTAACAGATTTCATCGTATAAAACTGTTATTCATTTAACTGAAAAATGACAAGCTATATTTATTAGATTCGAATGGTAAAAACTTACCATCTCCTTTTGCTCGACTTTCTTATGAGCTCGCACCTCATCCTGCATTCTGGCCTCTTCAGCATTAGATTAATTTTTCTCAATTGCTTCATCCTTTCCATCTCTTTCTGCTTGGCTTCCTTCTGAGTTCGTACCTCAACATGCATTCTGGTCTCTTTAGCATTACATTTATTTTTCTCAACTGCCTCACATGCTTTCATCCTTTCCATCTCTTGTTGCTTGACTTCTTTTCTAATCTCGTATCTTAGAATGCATTCTGGCCTCTTCAGCATTACATTTACAACTCCAACTGTCTTCAAGGTTGCCATATGCTAAATGTTTGCTTTAAACAAAATTTAATGATACACTGTATTTCATGTTTATCTTTTAGTTTGTGCTAATGAGTGTAAAACTAAACAAGGCAAGAATTAAAGTGGCCAAGAGTACAATATTTTTCATTGCCAATATAACTGTTCAAGGTGATGTGATGGTTTAAAATCTCGACTGCTTTGACAAGAAGTGTGACGGTTGATGTTGTAGTTTTTCTTCGTTTGTGTTATGTAGCTCGTTTGCCCATTTGAGACTACAATGTTTTGGTCATTAATGTTGTCGTAAGAGTTGCTTGCCATCTTTTTTTCCTTCTTTCTCAACCGTTTTAATCGAGCTTGCAATGTTTCAATTTAATTCAATGATGTTAGCGTTAGAAAAATATTTCACCTAATCATGTAGAAACGGGTCAATTTGAGCTATATTTAATCATTTATTGTGCAAGATCCAAACGGGTCTAAGATGTTCAAGGTTTCTTATCATGTATTTACACGCTTACAATATTTTGAATTATATTTAGGAAAGTTTATGTTATAATAAAATTTGCAAAATTTGCAAATTTTAGTTTATGTATTGTTATTTTAGTTTTTTCATGATTGATTACTTGTTTTATTTATGTAAATGTTTAAAAAAGTCATAATGAAATGGTTATATGTACACTTTGTTAATTATAATTCATCTTATAAAGTGTAGTCATTTTTTTATAAGATATATTTTTTTCTTTTTATTATTGTACACTCCTATTCACTAATTTTTATTAGAATTAGAGGAAACTAAAAACAAAGATAAAAGTTTAGAGAAACTGACCACAGTGAATCTAGTAGTTATCATCATGTAAATAAAAATAAAGATTTTATTTTCAAATTGTACGAAACTTTATATCTTTTACTATTTTATTAAGCGTACTTAATTTAAAAACCACTATATGTATCTTAGATCCAAAATGCGTATATTGTAAGCATATTAGCTGTGTTTTAATACATAAAAGATCAAATTTTTAGTAAGTTTACAATAGTAGGTTAACTTTATGTAATAGATGTTTCGAAAACTTCAGTTGATACAATAGAAATTTTTTAAAGTTCAACACATACAATTGTAAAAAGCGTAAAGTTTACTACATTTTTAGCAATGAAACATTAAACCTTAATCATTTGTTAAAAAAGTTATATTTTGTTGTTTCTATATTCTTGTACACTTCTGTTCCTAATAAATATGATATAATTTTCATCTAGGTTTCAACATTATTAATGGTATGGTTATTGGAAAGAGGTTTACAATTGAGCTTAAAATTTTAAGGTATGTTATCCAAAATGTGACCACAATCTATTTATACAACACAAAGACATACAAAATAAGATGCATATATCAAGTCTTCCACAAAGATATGGAAGGATGTTGGGTAACTTTTACAAGGTTTTGTTTGATTTTTTTAGAAGTTTGTCTGACTTCGTACATAACTAACAAAATAAGAAAAAATAAATAACAAGACAACAAATAAAATTAAATAATATTCTTATGCTTGTCCTCTTTTTTTCCGTCTTTGTCAACCGCTTTAACCGTGTCTGCAATATTTCAATTTAATTCAACAATGTTAGCGTTAGGAAAATATCTCATATGTAGAAATGGGTCAATTTGGGCAAGATTCAAATGGATCTAAGATGTTTAAAGTTTATTATCAAGTATTTACATGCTTACAATATTCCGAAATGTTATATTTAGTAAACTTTATCTTATAATAAAAACTATTATAGTTATTTTAATCATACTCAATACAATAACTATTTAAACCATGTAAAGTGTTATTCATGCGATTCTTCTATTTCCAATTATTATGAACTATATAATTGTGATTTGTAATCTCCTTTGGTATTGAGTATTGACTACATGTGGGTTCATGGTCAATGATTAGGGAAGATGGTCAACACCACATGAGATGCTATAGCGTTGACAGTTTCAGGTTTTTGATCCATTATACTACATATGGATCAATTTGGGTTATATTATATTTATAATGGATCCAACATCGTATTCTAAAGAATCTACCAACTAAAAAAGACGAAACGGGTCAAATGGGTCGAACAAATAAACACCTTTAAAGTTATCCAAAATGTTTTCAACTGCATAAACTTTTTAAGAATGATTTATAAACAAGGTAGCTTCTTATTAATTAAGGTATTGTAAACATATCTAACAATAAAATTTGTAAGATAAGAAGATTGTTTGCAGGTCAGCAACCTGACCCAACTGCTTTCTCATCTGCACTCAAATTAGTCCACTTGACCCGTTACTTAACCCACCCGACCCGACCCGCTTATACAGTTATACTACCAATCTACCAAAGAACTTTATCCCTAAACCACCCTTAACAGATACTTCTATACATAAAAAATTATAACAAGATAAAATAATAAACACGGTTAGTTATAACTTACCCTCTCTTTTTTCTTGGCCTCCTTTTGAGCTTGCACCTCAGCCTGCATCCGGGCCTCTTCAGCAACTCGTTCCTTCCTCTCAATTTTCTCATTTGTTTTCATTGTTATCTGCCACCCACGTTGCACTTTTAGCTTGGATATAGTCTCTTCTTTACTTATTTCATATACTTTTTCCTTTTCTGTATTGTCGGTTATCGCACTTTTTACAATAGGTCTGGCAGATTCTTCAACTTGTGTGTAGTTCCCTACTACCTTCTCGTTACGTTGATCATCCAAGTGCTTTTCTTCAAAGCATGCAAACCTATTTTGTATATCTAGTGTTGAAACTGGTGGAATGTATGTCATTTTATTTTCGATAGGGACAATAATTCTAGAAACGGCATTCGTAGTCAGTTGTTCATTAGATTTATCCACCTAGAGTAAATAACAAAAGAAGTTAGATTCTTGTTATGCAATCTGAAATTGTTGAAAGTTAATGAATAATGACATCATATAATATAACATTGTTTATGAAAGAGGCGTATTCTTGTCACATGAATATTGATGTATTGTAAACATATCGTACACATTAATTAAGTGGGTATAAAATCCTAATCTTCAAATAGATAAAACGAAATGTCTATGAATTTCTATTTATTTATTTTCCTTTTAAATGAATCAAAACTGTTTGCAGTAGAGTCCAACCCGACCCAACTGATTTTGACTTCGATTAAAAGTACCCATTTTGAACTGTCTCCCTACCCACCCGCATTTCCAAAGATCTGTATCACCAACCCACCCTTAACTGAATTCATCATATAGAATTGTTAGCCAATCAACTGAAAAATGACAAGCTCCTTGACTTGAACGGTAAGAACTTACTCTCTCCTTTTGCTCGGCTTCCTTCTGAGCTCGTACCTCAGCCCGCATTCTGGCCTCTTCAGCATTACATTTGTTTTTCTCAATCGCCTCATCTACTTTCATCATTTCCATCTCTTGTTCCTCAGCTTCATTCTGAGCTCGTACCTCAGCCTGCATTCCGATCGTTTTCATTATTTCATGCTTGTATGAGTAGAGAGATACGTTTTGCAAATTCAAGAAATATATATTTTTAAGTTTTGTAACTATTACTACTATTAACTACTTGATTGACATATGGTAGTATAAAACTTTTAAAAGACTACGAATCGTCGAATAGCTTACCTTTTCATTTTGAATGTCATCTGTAATAGCATCTCTGCACTTCCTCTTCTCTTCAACTTCTAACTCAACAATCTTTTCAAGACTTGCTTGATCAAGTTTCAAAGCGTTTATCAGATAGTTCTGAACCTCGATCGTTTTTTCGCAATCCATATGTTTAACTACTTGAAAACTCACATTAAGATGTTCATCACACACCCAACCAAACGTTCCAAACTCAATATTGAGTTCCCCTATCGTTGGGACAGTTGAGTCTTTCGACACATTACTTGTGTCACAACGAAGTTCAGTATCACCTCTTTTATGACGACGATACGATCCAAACTCAATATCGAGTTCTAGTCTCACACATGTTGCTGGAAAGGTTAATGTCGATTCTTCCATCATCATATTTGTACGATCACCCGGAAGATACTTTAAACAACCGAACGATCCAAACACGATTTCATTAATATCCATGCACGCAATTTTTGTTTCTTTATCAACTGCATTCTTGTAAATGATTGCAACATTAGTAGCTTCTGCTTCTTTCTTAACCACATCGACTGATGACACGTTTGTACGATCACCCGGAAGATTCTCTAAACAACCGAATGATCCAAACACGATATCATTAATATCCATGCACACAATTTTGGTTTCTTTATCAACTGCATTCTTGTTAATGATTGCATCATTAGCAGCTTCTGCCTTTTTCTTAACCACATCGACTGATTGATTCGTCTCATCTTTCACGCTTAAAGCACCATGAACATTGTCCAAAACCACAAGCTGAGATGCCATATTATCGCAGCTTCGATCTAAAAAACGGATTATAAACAATAAGAAATCAAGAAAGTATATGGTGTACGGACAATTAATATATTAACTTGTGCAACTAAATAGCAGTAATCTGATATTAATTGTACTTACAGGAAGTTAAACACGAACTAGTTGAAGTTAAGTAGATTGGGATTGACGATTAAAAGTGAATTTTATTAGGGTTTATTCATAAATTTATAGAGGTATAAATAGGAGTACGACTACTTAGGGTAGGAGAAGATTTTGTGATCAGTAAACGGATTACTAGTATTATTATTATTATAATTATTATTTATTTTTTAATATTTAATTATTATTATTATATATGGATGTACATTTAATATTATATAATTTTTTTAAGAATATGGTACTTATCTAAATGCGTTTACTATATGGTATGTTTGTTTAAACGAAGTTTATTTAGATTTCTTAATTCATTACGATAATGTTTCTTTTTTTTATACGCATCTTTTTTTTTTTTTTTTTTTTTTATTTCGTACTGTAATTTTTTTTCTAAGAAGTTATATGAACCCAAATCAAAATGGGCCTGCCTTTGGTAGGTATATTTGAGTTTTGGGCAAGTCCATGTATATCAAAAATAAAAGTAATTATGTGATAAAAGTAATTATGCGATACAATATATTTGGTAAAATAAATCGATAGTAAAATTAGTAAGAAAGAGAAAAAAACATAGACTATATGTTTGTTCGATGAAGCATTTTTCATGCTTTCTTATACAATGTGCTAATTCAACAAACCAAAATATAAGGACAAAATCTTAATATCGTTAAGTCACGATTCATTCTTGACCCTTAAGCAAATCCAACACCATCACATAGTGATGCCGTACTATTAATCATAAACTTGTTACTTGTCTTGCTTTTATGGTTACGGTTTTGTAGAATTTCAAACTTTCAATATCATTCTTACAATTTTTATCTACCCCTAGACAACCTCGAATACAATTGGAAGATCATTTATTCACTACAACAAAGTGAGTCAATTTTCACAGTTATTTTATTGATTCTTCACACTTTAAATTGTATTTAATTTGGAACCCCACGCTTTCTCTTCCATGGGTTTTATGGGCGTTACAGAAATCTCAAACACTTTAAAGTGAGGACAATATTGAGAAAACTCCACACTTCAAACTGTGCACAAAATGTGTTAAAACTCAAGCTTAAAAAGCGTGGATAAATTTGTGAAAGCTACACATCTAAAAGTGTGGGCTTGTTACTGAAATCCACACTAACGGTGTGTTTGATAAATTAGCTATCAACTAAGATGGTTGAATAACAATAGTCTACTGGTATATAGAGTTGAGAATTCAAAATATGGTGGTGAGAGTAATAATAATGAAAATGGTAAATTAATATAACATAAAGATTACATAAGTTAAATTTGAAAGTGCTTAATTTTAGAAGGAAATACTTAGCATTAAATGAGAGATGTATGAAGGGTAAATTTATCATTTTAAATAATTTAAGAATTTTAAGATTCAATAGTTGAACATGCTTTACAAATATTATAGATAAGCTCCAACTTCCAGCTTGAATTATAAGCTTCAACTACCAACTCCAGTTATAAACTTTCAGCTCTAGCTATAAATTAGTTTTGCTAAACACATCCTAATAAACTGTTGAAAGTTTCAAATTTCTATATTATATTAGATATGAATGCGTTATATAATTAAATTAATGTTATATATAGCCGCCATGTTTTGCACACGACACAAGGACTACATGTTTACTTTTTTAGTGCAAGATCAAGTTCAACTACATAATTAAACCAATTCATTATGCATTTTTAACAGCTACACACTAAATAATAATAATAATAATAATAATAATATAATAATAATAATAAATAACAATGGTTTGAAAATCGGTTGAGCCGATCCGATCCGACTGGGAAAATAGGATTTCTAGCCGATCAAAAACTGGTTTTGAGTTAGGTTTGACCAATCAATGAACCGCCGGTTTTTTCGATTTTGACCAGTTGAACTGCACCGCTTTTCAACCGCTTTATTTTTATTTATTTTTTGGATTTTGACTAGTTTTAGGCCGCCGGTCCGGTCGGTCCGACCGGAACCGGACTGCTCACCGATCCGAGTCAAAAGCCGGTTTTCAACACATTGATGATGATAATAATAATAATAATAATAACAATAATAATAATAATAATAATAATACATAGACACTTGTATTGCTTATTGTTCCATGTCCAAGAAATCTAAATCAAACAAATGAAAGACTACTTAAGCTATTTTGCTAGGCTCTTCAATCATCCAGCTTTGATATAATCCATATTCACAGGCCCTGATGCATAATGAATAGGTTGACATAACTCAACTTAAAATGAATTCTGTAACGTAAGAATGACTTCTGTAACGTTCATGAGCATAAACATAAAAAAGCCAAGTATGTGTATAAACAAAAAGAAGGCGATAACTTGAATAAAACAATTAATAGAAGGTCAAAGCAACACATGGATAAGGTCCTGTACGTTTTTAACTTCATAATAATAGAGCAGACAATTACCTTGACGACTTGACCTTCGGTTCCTACCATTCGGAAGTCGAAGCAAAGTTTATGGATTGCTGCAGAATGAAATTCACAGTCAATGAACAACTCAAAGAATATCACAACCACACTTAAGAGTAAACATATGAATGACAACGATATAGAAAACTCCTCATGTTTGAGCTTATAAGTCTATCATGATCAGGTAGATATTGCAAGTATTATCTAAGAACCAAATACTACCGTTTTTGACAAAAACAACTAGCCAACCAAATTAGAGCTGCCCAAAAACTACTGCCACAAGGCAATAGAAAACAAAACATTTAACTTTTAAGCAAGTCAATCACTTAAAAGATGATTAAGAAGTTTATATTGAGATCAACACATATAAACTTAAACTGAATCCCTCGCGTATTTTTAAACATCTTTTTCAACTAGCAGAGACAATTTTCATGTAATGCACTGGAAGAAGAGGGCTAAAAAAACATATTAATACAAGTACACAACATATCTAACCTTATATGAATAAACTTGATTCTATTGTTGATAGTTAAAGTGATTGAATTGAAGTTAATATAAGTAAACAACTTCCCCTTTTTCTTCGATTATGCCCCGCAAAAACAGACTACCCTTGAGTTTACAACAATATATGCTTACTATATCACCCAAGTCTATACAATATACTTTTAACTAGAAGGAAAAACATATACGGAGATTTAAAAAGTGAAGGCACCTTCACCCTTCACTAGCAATATCCCCTTAATTCATCACACACAATATTCCCATTTGTTGCCTTTGGAGTTACTCCTATATCAACAACAGAAAAGTTGATTCTAACTATAGTACAAATGGAAATTATCAGCTATGCATTACGGTTTGAAGAATTTATGTAATTCGGTTATCTTATATATACGGATTATCTTATATATATGCATGACGCAGACACATAAAAGAATTTAGTTACATACATGTACCTGCAAGCCTGCAATTAGTTACCTTTATTCATAATAACACCATTAAGGGTGTACATGGTTCAAGAACCGCGCCAAACCGGATCAAAACCGAACAGAACCACAAACCAATTAATGAAAAATCAAGGACCATGAACCGAACCATGTAATTGCGGTTCTGGTCCGGTTCAGTTATGAGGGTTTTGGTTCAAAACCACGAACCAAATAAGTAAGGTGCAAATGTTAACAAACTCCCATAGTAACTTATTTGCGAATGAAATTTCTTTCGACAATAAGAAAATAATCACGTATTATTGTTTTTCATGTATCTAAATGCTTCTTAAAAACTTAACTAATGTATACTCTATAAATTTTTCCTATAGAATTCTTATAAGGGCTTACAGAATTGACATATGTAAATGCTGAATAATGACGTATAAGTAGTTAACAACATACATTATACGCCATTTCAATATTAGATACGTAATAAATTGAAGATTGAAGTTGTATATTAAAGTAAGTTGTTAAAACATGACTTTATATGAGAGAAATAATATTATTAAGTATATTTCGGTTCGGTTCCGGTTTAGTACAGTTTTAACGGTTCTGGGACTGAACCGGGTCGCGAAACATTAACACTAAAATATTAGAATCACTGACTGAACCGTTATATCTCAGGTAGATTTGGTTCTGGTCGAGTTCCGATTCGGTTTACCGAATATGACGGTTCCGAATCATATTATGTGCACCCCTAGACACCATCCAAGTATTGAATCCATGCCTTGAGGTTGGAAAAGTTCATGCACCGTCGGTAGGTAGTTATTATAACACCTCTCATTTTACAACCATTTAAATATACTATATCGGAAGCGTTAGTCTAAATTTCAACATTTAAAAGTTATATCATTTAATATACTTATAAAATCAAACTAATTTAAATCATAGTTTATCAACTTGGGCGTTATATCAAACAAAAGTTAACACGGATTTATACAAATCAAATATCAGAGTAAACGCTGGTCATGAAACATTCCATCCAGTCCAACTTCTTGCCCACCCGATAACAATCTATAACCTGCAAGAAGTATAAATTTAATGATTAGCTCAACGCTAAGTGAGTGAATAAATAATCAACAGCCCAACCTAGCATAACAACTCTGTTTACAGCCAAGTATCGTAAACATACAATCTTACATGAAATACTTGGTTATTGGGGAAACCTTCAGCAAAGAACACACAACCAATATCACATAATATCAATGAGATAAAATCTTAATACAATGAGGACCGATGGTTCTTGAGATACCATAATACCCGGGGATTCTCCAAGAACACTTACCGTACATATCCGTATGGCCATAACGGGCGGGACCGATAGTTTGGTACTAATCTCATACGACCTAATTTCCTATTAACGATGAGTACAAGAAAATTCCTGTCGTCTTACAATAGTAACCAAACTCAACCATCAGGTTGACCCCAATACACTGATGCCCGAAGGTCAAATATCAAGTGATCACATATTCACATATTCAATCAGGTCAACATATCAAACTAGACAGTCTATCAACAGTATTATTACTATTAAACCAAAATCGTCAGGACAAACAACAACAGTAATAATACGTATACCCGTTGTAACCAAACCTGTTACAACTAAATCACACTGAGGATTAAAGATCCACTCACCGACTACCTCAGTTGTCCACTCAGTAGTCTAATATCACCGAGTCTTCTCCATATATGAGAATACAATTAAATAAACAATGAGTTAGTAACTAATCATATAATGTATAACTCATTATTCAACTCATAATATCAATCCCTTGAAATCATCAAGTTATAATAGCGATTATAACCACTCATTTGCATTTTAATCAAATATCTCAATGGATGGTATTAATATAATACTTTTATAATCAAATTACAATTATCATCCGTACTAGGTCATAATTAACCATATTCAATCATCAATATACAACACATTTAGTAGCTATAAATTTCATAGTTAATTGATCACCATCAATCCATCATTCCCATTGGTTTGAACATATTTAACTCAATTATCCAAGTTTTTGAATTATCACTTAATCATGATTAATTATCATGATACTCTCTCTTTCAACTCAATCTAATAGGTGATTACTAATTTATAGCACTTTAACACAATCATTTCAAGATTATGAATAACCAGTTTAAACATCAAAATTTCATAATCATTAACAAGACCCTTTTTACCTCAAATATTACTAATTCATCAAACTCTATATTAGGCCTCATGAATACTTGACCACATAAGTTCTAACTTCACTTTTTGATTATCAATTAAGTGTTCCAAATCATAAACAATACTAAATTTATCATGTAACCCATGATAATTATCCTATTCATCATAAACTTCAAGAACACCTAATCAATTTATCATTTCTAACTTAGGGTTTCACTTATAATCATGAATTAAACCTCAACTAACAATTATACAAGTATTATAAGCTTCAATTTAACATCAACCATCCTAATTTCATCAAATACACAAAACCCATTTTCTAGGTTTTAAAGAATCAAAGAATTAACACTTACAAATTGTTTATAATGATGAGAGAATAATCAAATCACGTTTTTGAAGCTTAATTCATAGTTCTATAGCTTCAATTTCAACTCACAGCTTGTTTTCAAGTTTACAAATCGTCCCTGTGTTCGGTTCGGCCGTACAGAACAAGGAGGAAGAAGGTTTTGATTTCACAAGAATTTGATGATTAGGGTTTGTGTTTAGGGTTCTTGATGTATGTATACTATTTTTGTCCCCTTTAATATCTATTGTCTGAAACTTAAAAACCATTTGCGAGAGAAAACTATTTTATTTTACCGTCAACTATATTAATTTAAAACAGTTAATAATTTACTAGTCACAATAAATTATTTGACTCTTTTCCTTATTTAGTTGACTAAAACCTACCAAAACTATTTTCCCACACACTAAATAATATCTCAAGTCAGAAAATATTAAAATACTACCAGATCCGAGGAATGAGTATTACAATTATTGTTAGAAACGGAAAGAAACCTCGTGTCACATAAAGTGATTATGTGTTGGTTAATTTTCATGACCAATAATTTGTTCATCCACATGAAAATAAGTTTAGCAATTTCAGATATCAAGATCTGTAGACATACCTAAGAAGTTCCTATATAATAAAAAGTCACCATCATCTACTTATCCCTCACATTGATCAATAATATACCGAAAACGAGCATACCTTATATTTCGATGATATTTTTGTCCATTTACCCTACATGAATCACTTGGAATATACATATCAACAATTTAATCAAGAAAATGATTAAGAGGTCAAAATTCATACATATACGGTTCATCAACAAGTGTGAACACTTTAAACATTGATAATAGTTATCTTTGATGTCAATTAATTGAGTACGTCATGAATAGTAATTACTTTATCTTTTTGTGACTTATAGTTATAAATAAATAACTATACATTGTAAAGTTATACAAATTAAGTGAGAAGAGTAAGTGGTGATTAACATTCATTTAAAGCAAATAAGTTGGTGATGATGCAAGTTCAATTCTTTGCTTCTATATTCTTTCTCCAATATTTTTTTCTTTTATCTTCTCATTAAATATTTATATACATCACTACAATGAATACAACCAAAACTTTAATTTTTGTAAGATCACTTTATTACTATTATATTAATTCTCCCTTAATATCAATTGAGTTGCACTATGAATAGTAACTTTGTAACTATTTGCTAATTCATTTATCATGATATAATAAATAAATTTAAACTTTTGACAAAGTTGTGCTGCTAGCCAAGTGGCATTTCAACGGTAATTCATGTGTGAGGTCCTGAGTTCAACCTTAAACATGGGCTATATTTTTTGTTTGTCTTTTTTAATGTTTTCTTATTTCATTTGAGGTCTCTATACTACTGATTATTTAACTTGAAAAATCTGTAATATTGACTTTTTGAAAACGATATATTTTAACTACATTTTATATTTCATTACAAATTATAATTAATTAGCAAACAATTATGACATTTTTTTAAGAATACAAACTCAATCATAATTATGCTTATTTAGTATTTGGTTAATGTACAAATTCGTTACTGTACTTTGCGAAAAAGTTCATGTATGCTACTAAACTTTTAAAATATGCAACTGGATTATTGTACTTTAAAAAATATTCAATTAGGTTAGCAAACTTTCGTCATATTACAATTAGGTTACTGTACTTGTAAAAATGTACATAGCAATGTGCAATTTGGTCACTAAACTTTGAACCAAAATTGAGCAAAAATAGGCGTGCTGACAAGTTTTGAAAGTACAGTAATCCAATTGCATATTTTAAAAGTTTAGTAACCTACATGAACTTTTTCGCAAAGTACAGTAACGAATTTGTACATTAACCCTTTAGTATTTAACAAATTTTAAATCATTCATGATAGGAAAAATATATGCATAATAATCAAATTCCACATGATGTACGACATAATGTACATAAATTATATAATCAAATTTCACAATTAGTATTCTTGGAGTTTAACTAATTAAATTGTCAGGTAGTGAGGATGACATTTTGACCTTTACTTTTTGCACATACTTTCGGGTATCAGTTTAAAAAATATATATATCATTACTATTATATTGTTAATTACTCATCTGTTTTAAAATAAGTGTTCACAATTAGTATTCATGGAGTTTAACTAATTAAATGGTCGGGTAGTGATGATGACATTTTGACCTTTGCTTTTTGCACAAACTTTCGAGTATCATTCATAGTGTAACTAATTAAATGGTTGGATAATATGCGTTTATAGTACGGTCTTTTGATGCACTGTAGACTGCTCTCAACGTTTTGTAGTTAATGGGTCGTCGTTATTCGTTAGGTGGATTAAACGTCTGGTATCTGAATAGTTATATATAGCTTATGAAATTGATCTGTGAAGTGTCAAGTGTGAAGTATGAAGCCAGTGGGTTATATTTACACTTTTTGTCAAGTTATCAAATTATATAGTAGCAATATTGAACAATATATGGTTATGATGTGTATCTCGTCAAAGTTGATTTGAAATAGTTCCATTTTTTTTGTTCTTTCTAAAAAAACATGTCAACTTTATGTTCATTTAGAGTAATCTTATTTTATCTCACAAAAGTTATTGAATATATCTACACTATATAAAGTGACATAATTTTTTGATGACAAATATTTACACATAATTAATTACCACGAAATTATTTGCATCTACTTCAAGTGAAACGTGAAACCATAATCCAATATTTGCAAGACCTCAATATCGTTAGGTTGAAAAACATTTGATTGAAAATAAAGTTTTATGCATTAAAATTGTTCTACACTGTAATTTATTCCGCCGTGAAGCGCGAGCAAACAAAACCTTGTTATAAATCATGTGACTAACAAATTGATCGATAACTACACTTATTACATGTCGTATACAGTCTAGTACCCAAATGTTCAATCACCACATGTCAAATATAAATTAAATTACATAAAAATATAGAAGAGTATTCGTGGTGTTCAAATTAGTGTGTTGCTAAACACTCTTATCATAATTTGAGTTATCATCAATGTAACTAACCTTAGAATCTTTAAACAATCCGACAGACCTTTGAAACGAGATTTTGCTAATAAAATAATTATGGAGTAATATTACTCTTCTAGTACTTCAATTCCATATCTCACTGCATCACATAGCTTAAATGAGCCTGTTTCAAATAATAATAATTAAAGAGCTAGAATAGCTTTTAGATAGACATAGCAGAAACGTTCATAACAATTACAAAGGGACCAAATGTAATACCTTAATGATGAATCATATTGTTAGTCCTAATCCATGATTAGTCAGATCTGCACTCTGACAACACGGATTAACTAATCAGTAACATATCAAGTGATCACATTAAACAAATAAACAAGAGCTAGCAAAGTAAAAAGTTGGTATCACTCAGAGGTGGCAAAATGAATGAGTCGGGTAGGGTCTTGAGTCTAGATGGGTTCGGGTCTAGATGAGTCATTTAGAAGGATGGGTCTAAATGGGTCCGGGTCAAATGGGTCCCAGGTCATCGGGTTCGCCAAACTTTTTTTTTTTGAGTGAAAAATGAAAAAAATGAAATGAGATGAAAAAAAAAATATTACCCGCTAGACCTATCCAAACCTGTTGGTTAATTGTTACACAATTATAGGTTATATTGAAAAACCCATTTAGACTCATCCAAAAAATGGGGAGGAGACCCAACAAACCCGTCCCCTCCTAAAAATTAACCAAATTGACCCAAAATTAACCAATGGGTCTAAAATTGTCACATCTAGTATCACTATTTGGCTAAGACGGCCTTTATATGACACACAATCTTCGAGCAATTATAAGATAAGATGCTAAAAAAGATAATAAGATAACAAACTATCTTGATGGAAAGTGCTAGTTGTAGGACGAATTCAACTATTTGCTCAAATATATCAATCTAAAATAGATACAAAGCATCACCCGATGAGAATTACTAAGCCCTCTCAAACCACACAAAAAAACCATAAACTTCCCATTAATATTAAGAGGTATGAAATAGTGGTGGCATATTCCATGATCCAGGAAAACATCTTTGGGTCGATGATAGTGTTGTTTTACTACCTTAAATGACTTGCAAGCCATTATTATTTTAGCATACAAAGGACCAAAAGGATCATGTCCATACCCATTAAGATTGCAACCAAACAAGAAACGAGAATCCAAAGTTAAATGCATCATCCTTGTCTACCAATTGCATATACAATCTCTAAATCTCAGTAATCTACCAAATTGGAACTGAAGCATTTACGAATCAATCTTCATAGTCTAGTTACTGTAATGTTAAAGGCTAAATCATACCATATCACATGGCAACACTTCAGGGTGAAGGACAAGCTCTTTCATAGCAACTTCAAAAGTGAGTTTAAACTTTTCATGGTGGTTGATGAACACCACCAACTGCACCAAATACCATCAGAAAATATAATAAGCCAAAACAAAATCCTGCTCAAGAATCACCGAAGTGTATAGCAACATTATAATGTTGAAGAAAACTCATGGATGAATGAAGTCCATAAACAGTAAAAATTTACAGATTAGAAAATGGTCAAAAGTGTGTGAATGGTCAAGTAGCTTCTTGACGCTCCAAATAGAAGCAAAACATATACCCTCTTGAAAATCTAACATAGTTCCATCTATCCTCTTCTCCTCACAAAAATAAAATAAAATTTTAAGTACAATAAAAAAAAAAGAGATTCGGTATCATCGAAAAAGAAAGAACACCACCACCGATTTAACTTCAATCAAAACTCAAATTGGATGTAAAAGAAATCCAAACCCAAACTATCATCTGTTTTCAACTACTAATGGTGCCAGAGTCTCGAAACATTCATGCGTCCACATGGGCAATTGAAAATTTGTACTCCAAATTGTTACCAGGTGGTTTACTCCGTGTGAGGTTGCAGCAAGTGAAAAATTGATGAGGATTTAGAAGACACAAATTTGGAATCGTAAAAAAATAGAAACCAGACTATGATAAAGAAAGGGATGGGAAGAGTTTTTTTTGTTAGGGTTTAGTATAGAGAAAAAGGGGATGGTGATTGATGTAACGTTGCCAATTCTTAAGTGCCTACGAGTCCAGTGTTTAGGATGGTCGGTGATGTAAATGCCGATGTTAGAGCATCTCCAATGCATTACACCGTGAAAAGGTTTAATGCAATACCACATCAGCATTTCATCGATTCCAGTAAAAATTCTACAATACAATGTATTAAACTTGATAAAATTCATTAGACTGACACATCAACGTACTTTTTTAATTATCCCTCTATCTAGATACACATGCATATGATAATATACATATGTCAATATATATATATATATATATATATATATAATTTATGTTTATGG